>CM057348.1:465495594-466695594 GCA_030015575.1 Agapanthus africanus
ATTCCGTCACGCCTTTAGATGTTGCGTGATTCAAGTGCTGGTCACGAGCTAATATTTCGGGTATTTCGGGTCGTGACACAAACGTAGAGGCCGGACTGTACGGTAAGTGTTACTTATAGGCTCTACGGAAGTTTGGACAAGTTTGCTTGTTGATCTTCTATTTGTTCAATACCTGGATAGCCGTTACGTCCAGCTAATGCCGCTGACGGCTTGTGGGTATCTGATGTGATCATTACCTACTGCTGGCGTATTAACGAGTCTTTAGAATCCCACATAGAGGTTTCCTAGCTCAAGAGAAACGAAGTAGGGCACGTATGGAGATATGTGCGGGAGCTTGATTAAATACGAGTATATGATACCATATTTTAATCTAGCGTTATATTTGATATAACCGGAATATTGAATCAAGTGTTAATTCAATGATTTGAAATATATATATATATATATATATATATATATATATATTTGATATTAGCCGGGTTATATATGATATAACTGGATTATTGAATCAGGTGTTCATTTAATAATTTGATATATATATATATATATTTATATATATATATATATATTAAATTTTAGCCGGTTATATATGATATAACCGGATTATTGAATCAAGTGTTGATTTAATGATTTGATATATATATATATATATATTTGATATTAGCCGGGTTATATATGATATAACCGGATTATTGAATCAAGTGTTGATTTAATAATTTGATATATATATATATATATATTAACTAATATTAAGCTTACTTAAGATTTTCTTTTCTTTATATATATATATATATATATATATATATATATATACTCATTTGTGTCATGGTTGATGATACATGGAACTAGGATGTGTGAGAATCACATTAGAGTAAAGATAATGATAAAGATTTATGAATTAAAGAAAAGAAGAATGAGTTATTCTTTAGGTGCTTGGAGAAGCCATAACTCATCTTCTTTTCTTGTTTTATCCATAGAGATATTTATCATTTTTTCATCTCATCTTATCCTCATGGTCCACACAGTCACTTCCAAGTTCAACTTCTTCATCTTCTCTCTAGATTTTTTCTAGGTTGAGAAAAAGAAAAAGAAAAAAGAAAGAAAGATTTTTTGTGAGCAAAATTCCTAATTCATCAACCTACACTACTCTAACAAATTAGTATAGGTTGTTCTCTTCACTAATACCTTAATTAGTGAAGTGTGAGCTTGCGTATGAGTTGCCTCAAGATGGATCATCTTCGACGACGAAGACTTCAAGCAAGCTTGTTCCATCTTTCAAGTGGAGTCAAAGAAGAGTTCTAGGACTACTACTCGGAGGATTTGAAGTGAAGGACTAGACTACAAAGGTTGTAGCCTCTCTTCACTTAGCTTAGAAAATTGTTTGCTAACTTTGAAACCCTAATTCTCTAGTTCGATTCTTATTAGTATTCTTTGTTGGATATATGTATGCCCTAGAGGCCATTATATGATAGTGGATGTACTTATACATGTATAAATATATTCAGTGTACATTGTTGCTCGACATGATAGTATGCTATCTGGTTCTTCTTTATCTGACATGTTGACTTGATCATGCTTTTATTCATTTACACATGTTGATAAAGCCCTGAGGATATTGGCTTGACTACTGTGATTATGATGGAGATCATACTAGTGGGACATCTGTAGTTTATAAGCATATCCTGAAATGTCCCTAGTCGTAGGTATATCGAGATGGGGCATCGATATACCAGAGTAGACTAGTGTATATGATTCTAGACCCATATGATGGGCGATGGATGTTCCCATATCCATTGATGTTTGACATCGAGATCGTATACGGGTGCTCAGTGGTGACTTGGTACACTGGACAGACTCGCAGAGAACTCCTATATGGTATTACATCTATCGTCGGATAGCAGTTCTCAGGTGACACTGGTACAGGTTAGTCTGTAGACCCGAGATCGTCATAGAGTCTTGTGTGTTCTCCCACTGTACTTTGATTGCCACCCTACCACGGCTCTGCTGAGTCGTGCAAACGGTGGCTTTTGGGTATAGTCCCGAGACACACGAAGACAATGAGCGATAGGAGGGGTTTCGTCTCTCCCGGTATTGGGGGTTGATGCTGTGCGATGCACGATTGGATATATCAGTAAGTCTCTGGCCAGGGCTGTTGAGATTTACTGATAAGTGTTATGAGTAGTTTCTCGATCTGTTATAGACCATTCCACGGCACGACTTATTGAGTTATTGGGGTCGACGTTACCATTCCTTAACTCGATATGCAGAATATCTGACGAAGAGACCGGACTGTACGGTAGTGTTGCCAGTTAGCTCGACGGGAGATGTGACAGGTTCGCTTGTTTTCTTCTGATCGCTCAATACCCGGGTGGCCGTTACGTTGAGCTGACCTCTTGCGGCTTGGGGGTGCTTGATATGATCATCACCCACTGCCGATGTATTGACGAGTCTTAGAGTCCAACAATGGAGTTACCTAGTCCAGGCGAAACGATGCGGTGTGCATATGAGATATGCGTGGGGACCCGATTAAATGCGCGTATGTGATACCGTATATTAATCGGACGGTTTACTATTGGTCAGGTCGTATGAGATATCACCGGTTTTCTAAATCAAGTGTTGATTTAACATTGACCATTATATTTTCACTTTAGACCCTTTTGTCTTTTGTTGTATGCATGCATGTTGCACATGTTCTTTATGTTGCACATATGGATGTACATACACACATACATGCATACATTTATTCTATCATGGTTGTTGATACATGAGATGGTGGCAATATAAGACTTACACTTTATATAAATATGTGGATATTTATTTTTAGATAAAAGAAAATGAAAATTGGAAATTCTATCATGGTTTAATTTATTATTCATACACTAACCCTTTGCATTAACCATGATTTATTTTCTATAGCTTTTTTTGATCCAAAAGAAAATATCTAGATATTTTATAACTAGGGTTAATGGTGAGAAGAAGAAAATATATATATTTTCTTTTCTCATTTTTAAACCTAAGCTTATCATTATTTTGAGCTCTCATATTGCCTTCATCTTCTTCTTCCTCTCTCTTGCTCTCTAGCTTCCATTAGTGAGTGAAAGAGTGTTCAAGTTAGGGTCTTTAAGTGAGAAAAGAAACCACATTAACATTCTATACTACTCTAGCCAACTAGTTTAGAGTGTTGGCTTCAACTATTTCTCTTGATCTAGTAAAGCTTCTAGCTTGGACAAAGAGGACTCCGGGTGGATCGTCGTGGACTTAGAGGACCTCAAGCAAGCTTCTTTCAAACCCCAAGTGGCCAAGGAGTCTAGCGTAGGGAGCTACAAAGGTTGTATTCTCAAAACCCTAGTTTTTGCTACTTGTGTTAGTGTTATAGTTTTGTTACCCTAGCTTTTCTAGTGTGATCCTTAGGTTAGTTTCTCTAGGACCCAAAAAAAAATTTAAATATGGCATGTGTGATGCTACCAAACCCTTGTAGTGGTGCTGTAGAAACCCCTTCATGGTATCAGATCCAAACTAGAAGCTTAGGCGATGTTACAAGAATACGAAAACGAAAACTTCCGCAAAATACGAAATTATAGACCCTTGATAAATGCTCTCTGTAAATTTTTTAAAAAGTGACCTGAAAATTATTTAAATAACTGTAGATTGGTATTTAGAATGATACATGAACACTGGTGAAGTACGAAGGGGGGGCTCGGAATGGGCCGGCGACAGAGCCAATTTTTCCGGCGTCGCCGTCCCACTGTTCTCCTCTCCTTCTCGTTTTGCTCCAGTGTTCTCTATATTATGTTCTGCGGTTTCTGGTTTTGTTTAAGTAGTCCAGAATTGCATGTGATGTAAGTTTGGTATTGGGCTCTTTGCGGAATAGTTCGTATTTGTATTTTATAGCATCGTATTGGTAACTTTGACGACGTTAAGCAGGTCGAACGAATTATCAAACACTCATGTTTTCTAGGTTGAACATACTCGATAACCAATGCAGGTATTCCTATGGACCCTCTAGAAGAAAGTAACCCTAACTCGAGATGTGACCACCAAACTACGACTGAACCTTAGGGTTTGTCGTGGTTAGCGGCGCCACAAATGAGGCTTGGGTCTGCCCTTCTACGGTTGGTACATTAAATACTGTGGCATAGACTTTTGGTATTGTTTAGCGGCGCTCAAGTGTTGAGCTTGCTAGGGAATGTGAGTGTTCGTTAATTCGATCGAAGGGTTTAACATCGCCTAGTAATATGTGATACTTGTTTCTGCGACCTAAGCATAGTATGCGCATCGCCGGTTTCGTTGCTATATGTCAACGGCAATTGGGGTACGCATACTTGCTTACGTTGATGACATGTGATGTTATGTGTTGCTGTGTTGTGATGTATTGGATTGTCGTGATCGAATAGCCGGGGGTTTTATGTGAGATGAGAGTTTTGCTTTCCATTCATGTAAAATTCATTTGTAATGTAATATTCTTTTATTTGGGGCACTTCCGGGTTAAGGATGATGTCACCATTGTTGTATATTATTTACTTTTCCGCATTAGGATAGACCCAAGGAGGAGAGCACAAGTGACCGGGTTCTAGAGTCCAGTGGGAGACCATCTCGAGGAGTCGAGACCGGGTCTCCTAACTCTAGAATTGGCAGGGTCACTTGCCGCTCTCGTAGGGGTCTAGGGTGTGGGATTGGCTATTCATCACGACAGTGGAATCCGTATTTTCTATTGTTGGCAAAATACTAAATACGGACGTCCTAGTATATCCTATATTATCATATCTGTGTTTCTGCTGCCTATATTCTGTGATGTGATCGCTTAATATTTCTGAGACGAATGCTATATTATATATGAGATATATAATAGACGTTGCTTATGTTTTACACCCGCGCTAGTCCCGTCCCGTTATGCCGTTAGTTAAGTAACCTAACGGTGCATAACGGAACATTGCGGCGAATGCGGATGGCATAAGCGTACGTTGTATTTTCGTTTCTTTTCTGTAATTGGCTTAAGAACTTAAATGATGGGGCTACATTAATATGATTAATGTAAAGAAAATAAACCTAAAAATAAGTTGTAGAATCGGATTTGAAAACCACTCGGCTTTTTATGAAAAAGGTACATTTCAAAACTGCGGAGCTTAAGCCACTCCTTTTGAAAACCATTTGATTCTACGACGATATCATGTTCAAAGCGTTAAAGATTTTCTTAAAAATCATCCGCAACCCTCCGTCATTTTAGGACGTAGAGTACTTAGTATTCGTGCTATGTTTGTTGACTATAGTTAAGGCGTAGTGTACGGTAGCTAAGTGATGTCTTCCTACACTGCATATGATGCAGATTAATTAGGACATTCATGCGACTTTGTTGACCATAGTTAAGGGTCATGTGAGTGGGTCTAATTAATCAAGAAATGACGGGTAGAACTTGACTACTGCTTATGATTTGTTGACCATAGTTAAGGTCATGGGTACTAGGGGTAAAAACCACATCGGGAATTTCAAAAGTTGAAATTTGTAATGAGATTGCATACCTTCCATATGATGGTTGGATCCCGATCCCACTGTGGGCAATAGTTGCTCCCAGGAGAGTTTTGCAGTTTACAATTAGCTAACTCATTAGGTGTCTAGAAAGGTGTTAAACGGGGCTACACCTCTGGGAAGACGAGGTTTATATTAATTAGGTCCGTGCGAAAGCACGGGGAACCTCCTTCAAGTACCGACACTGGCCTGGCTGAACGGTTTGCGAAGTTGTAGACTGTAATTAATCTTGGCTAGTTTTCTTTTTAAAGGTTTGAAAGAAAAACTTGATTAAAGCAGTGGGAGACATCGATTAGATAAGATAATAACCAATCTGATCTTTGCAAGAGCTTTCGCTGAGTGTATTCTTTTCTCTCTCTTAATGGCAGATACCAATGACAGGACTCAAGCTTCTACTAGATAAAAGTAAACTGAATGGGACCAATTATAAAGACTGGCTGAGGAACCTTAACATTGCCTTGACTTATGATAAGGTATCATATGTCTTCACGGCTCCAGCCCCGCCCGTCCCAGGTCCTAAATCCTCAGTTGCGGATATTGAAGTCCGCAAGACATGGGACGCTGACTGTGCCACAGCCAAATGCCTCACGCTTGCATCGATGGAAAACACACATCAAAAGCAGCACGAGAATATGGACGTTCACGCCATATTCCTCCATACAAAGGAGTTGTATGGAGAGCAATCCCGTGTATTACGATACGAAGCATCAAGAAAATTGTTTCATATGCGAATGGCCCCTGGCACACCAGTAGAAGACCATGTTCTGAAGATCATAGCTCTCATAGAAGAGCTTGAGGACATTGGATGGACGATGGACAATGAACAATATACGGATATTATTCTGCAGTCTCTCCCCTCCACTTTTGCTCAATTTATAGTTAACTTCAACATGCACAACATGGAGAAGGAACTACCTGAACTCCTTAATATGTTAAGGAGCGCAGAGAGCACACTGAAATCAGTAAAAACTCTCGTTTTGAGTGTTGGGCAATCTTCCTCTTCTCACCCGAAGGCTAAGGCCAAGGGAAAGATAAAGAAGAAACCCACCAAACCTAAGGGTGGAGTTAAAAAGCTTAAGGGGAAAGACAAGTCCAAAGCTGGGGAATCGGGGAAAGGGGAATGTTATCATTGCCACAAAATAGGACACTGGAAGCGCAACTGTACGGAGTACTTGGATCCCAAGAAGAAGCATGGGGATGCTTCCGCTTCAGGTGTGTTTGTGACAGAAAACTGTTTTTCAATAAACTCTGCTTCCTGGGTATTAGTTACTGGTTCAGGTTCTCACATTTGCAATTCTATGCAGGGGCTGAGAAATAGCAAGATTTTGAAGACAGGTGACCATACTCTACGCGTTGGAAATGGTTCCAATGTACATATACAGTCGCAGTGGGAGAGTATCACTTGGGGTTGCCATCTGGGTGTATATTGGTTTTGAACCCATGCTATTATGTACCTAGTATGCTTTGTAATATAATATCCGTTTCTTTGTTAGACAATGAAGGATATAATTTTGTATTGTAGAAAAATGTTATAAACATTCACCTGAATCAAATGTTGGTTGGGTATGGTACACTTAATAACGGGATATACGTCCTAAATCAACATACAGTTTTCAGCATACAACACACTAATAAAAGAAAACTTTCAGAAATAAATGAAGCTTTTCTATGGCACTGTAGACTTGGTCATATTAACGAAACAAGACTGAACAAGCTACATAAAGATGGATATTTAAAACCTTTTGAATATAAATCTTATGCGACTTGCCAGTCTTGTATCATGGGTAAAATGACCAAAACTCCGTTTACAGGATACGGAGAAAGAGCTACTGAGCTCTTAGGCCTCATACATAGTGATGTATGCGGGCAAATGTCTACACAGGTTAGAGGCGGTTTTTCATACTTCATTACATTCACTGATGATTTCTCAAGATTCGGTCATGTATTTTTATTGAAGCACAAATCCGAGTTTTTGAGAAATTCACTGAATATAAACAAGAAGTAGAAAAACAAACCGGCTTGAGCATCAAAATGCTTCGATCAGATCGAGGTAGGGAGTATCTCAGTACAGAGTTTGCAAACTTCCTAAAAGAGAATGGGATTCTCTCTCAGCTCACTCCTCCTTACACACATCAGCACAATGGTGTGTCAGAACGACGGAATTAGACCCTATTAGATATGGTCCGTTCCATGATGAGTGATGCTGATTTACCCGCCTCATTTTGGGGGCATGCATTGGAGACTGCAGCGTTTCTATTGAACAGAGTCCCAACTAAAACCGTGTCCACCACGCCATATGAGATATGTCATGGGAAGAGACCATCTCTTAAGAGAATTAAGATTTGGGGTTGCCCGGCCTATATTAAAAAGAAGAATCCAGACAAACTTGAGACACGGTCGGTCATGTGTAATTTTGTGGGATATCTGAAGAATTCTTATGGATATCTTTTCGACCACAAGGAAGAACAAAAGGTATTTGTTTCTTAGTATGACACATTCTTGGAAAAAGAGTTTTTCACAAATGATACTGATGGCAGTGTGGTAGATCTAGAAGAGGTTCTAGAAACGCAAACTACAAATGACGACTTGGTTGAACCAGCTGTTGCAACAGAAACTGAGGAACCTCGGACACTCCGTAGGTATGGTAGGACTTCTCGTCCACCGGAGAGGTACTACGGTTTCCTCATTGATGGTGACAGAGAAGACTACATCATGGAGGATGATGATCCTACCAGATTTCAGCAAGCTATCACGAGTGGAGACTCTATGAAGTGGCTGGATGCCATGAGATCCAAAATGGAGTCTATATACACCAATAAAGTATGGACTTTGGACATTGTACCCCCTGGGGTAAAACCTGTGGGATGCAAATGGATCTTTAAAAGAAAGATTGGTGTAGATGGGTAGGTAGAGACCTATAAGGCAAGACTTGTAGTGAAGGGTTTTCGTCAAAGACCAGGTTTGGACTATGACGAAATTTTTTCTCCCGTAGCCATGCTTAAATCCATTCGGATCCTACTTGCTATTGCTGCTCACTACGACTATGAAATCTGGAAGATGGACGTTAAAACGACATTTCTAAATGGAGATTTAGAAGAATGCGTTTATATGGATCAGCCAGAGGGCTTCATTGATAGTGGGAGTAGCGGAAAAGCATGTAGATTGCTTAAATCCATTTATGGATTAAAGAAGGCATCACGGAGTTGGAACATCTGTTTTGATGATGTTATCAAAGAGTTTGATTTCATCAAAAATCCAGATGAACCTTGTGTTTATAAGAAGGCTGTAGGGAGAGCTGTCACATTCCTCGTATTGTACGTGGATGACATTCTTCTGATAGGAAATGATATTCTTATGCTACAGTCGGTCAAATTTTTCTTATCACTAAGGTTCTCCATGAAGGACCTGGGTGATGCCACATACATTCTAGGCATTCAGATCTATAGGGATAGATCCAAAAGGTTATTGGGATTATCCCAAACCAGGTACATCAACACCATCCTAAAAAGGTTTAGTATGGAAGACACCAAGGGGGTGCCTTACCCGCTTGCTATGGGGTCACTCTCTGTAAGGACTCTTGCCCAAAGACCGATGAAGAGAGAGCTCGCATGAGCATTATACCCTATGCTTCGGCAGTAGGATCTATAATGTATGCGATGTTATATACACGCCTAGATGTATCTTATGCACTTAGTGTAGTAAGCAGGTATCAATCGAACCCAGGGGAGAATCACTGGATAGCTGTGAAGAACATTCTTAAGTACTTGCGAAGGACTAAAGAATTGTTCTTGGTGTATGGTAATGGAGATCTCCAAATGGAGGCCTTTACCGACTCGAGCTTCCAGAGTGATAAGGACGACAACAAATCTATCTCTGGGTTTGTATTTACCCTCAATGGTGGGGCGGTGAGTTGGAAGAGTTCCAAACAGGATACCGTTGCAGACTCTACGATGGAGGCTGAGTACATTGCTGCGAATGATGCCGCCAAGGAAGCCGTCTGGATGAGGAAGTTCGTCTCGGAGCTAAGAGTAGTTCCAACCATTATTGATCCAATACCATTGTATTGTGATAATAATGGGGCTATGGCATTAGCCAAGGATCCCAGGTCCCATCAGCGGTCCAGACACATCCTGAGGCGTTTTCATTTGATCCGGGAGATTGTAGATCGCCGCGAGATCGAGATTAGGAGAGTAGACACAAAGAATAACACCGCGGGTCCACTCACCAAGGCCCTCCCTCAGCCGCAACATGAGCGACTTTTTGAGATGTTGGGTACGAGATACGCCAATAACTGGCCTTAGTGCAAGTGGGAGATCGTTGGATATATGTATGCCCTAGAGGCCATTATATGAAAGTGGATGAACTTATACATGTATATATATATTCAATATACATTCTTGCTCGACATGATAGTATGCTATCTGGTTCTTCTTTATCTGACATGTTGACTTGATCATACTTTTATTCATTTACACTTGTTGATAAAGCCCTGAGGATATTGGCTTGACTACTGTGATTACGATGGAGATCATACTAGTGGGACATCTTTAGTTTATAAGCATATCCTGAAATGTCCCTAGTCGTAGGTATATCGAGATGGGGTATCGATATACCAGAGTAGACTAGCGTATATGATTCTAGACCCATATGACGGGCGATGGATGTTCCCACATCCATTGATGTTTGACATCGAGATTGTATACGGGTGCTCAGTGGTGACTGGGTACAATGGACGGACTCGCTGAGAACTCCTATATGATATTATATCTATCGTCGGATAGCAGTTCTCAGGTGACACTGGTACAGGTTAGTCTGTAGACCTGAGATCGTCATAGAGCCTTGTGTGTTCTCCCACTGTACTTTGATTGCCACCCTGCCACGGCTCTGCTGAGTCGTTCAAACAGGTGGCTTTTAGGTACAGTCCCGAGACACACGAAGACAATGAGCGATAGGAGGGGTTTCTTCTCTCCCAGTATTGGGGGTTGATGCTGTGTTGTGCAAGATTGGCTATATCAGTAAGTCCCTGGCCAGGGCTGTTGAGATTTACTGATAAGTGTTATCAGTAGTTTCTCGATCTGTTATAGACCATTCCACGGCACGACTTATTGAGTTATCGGGGTCGACGTTACCATCCCTAGACTCGATATGCAGTATATCTGACGAAGAGACCGGACTGTACGGTAGTGTTGCCGGTTGGCTCGACGGGAGATGTGACAGGTTGGCTTGTTTTCTTCTGATCGCTCAATACCCGGGTGGCCGTTACGTTTAGCTGACCTCTTACGGCTTGGGGGTACTTGATATGATCATCACCCACTGTCGGCGTATTGACGAGTCTTAGAGTCCTACAATGGAGTTACCTAGTCCAGGCGTAACGATGTGGTGTGCATATGAGATATGCGCGGGGACCCGATTAAATGCGCGTATGTGATACCGTATATTAATCGGGCGGTTTACTATTGGTCAGGTCGTATGAGATATGACCGATTTGCTAAATCAAGTGTTTATTTAACATTGACCATTAGCTTTTCACTTTAGACCCTTTTGTCTTTTGTTGTATGCATGCATGTTGCACATGTTCTTTATGTTGCACATATGGATGTGCATACACACATACATGCATACACTTATTCTATCATGGTTGTTGATACATGAGATGGTGGCAATATAAGACTCACACTTTATATAAATATGTGGATATTTATTTTTGGATAAAAGAAAATGAAAATTGGAAATTCTATCATGGTTTAATTTATTATTCATACACTAACCCCTTGCATTAACCATGATTTATTTTCTATGGCCTTTTTTGATCCAAAAGAAAATATCTAGATATTTTATAACTAGGGTTAAAGGTGAGAAGAAGAATATATATATATTTTCTTTTCTCATTTTTAAACCTAAGCTTATCATTATCTTGAGCTCTCATATTGCCTTCAGCTTCTTCTTCCTCTCACTTGCTCTCTAGCTTCCATTAGTGAGTGAAAGAGTGTTCAAGTTAGGGTCTTTAAGTGAGAAAAGAAACCACATCAACATTCTATACTACTCTAACCAAATAGTTTAGAGTGTTGGCTTCAACTATTTCTCTTGATCTAGTAAAGCTTCTAGCTTGGACAAAGAGGACTCCGGGTGGATCGTCGTGAACTTAGTGGACCTCAAGCAAGCTTCTTTCAAACCCCAAGTGGCTAAGGTGTCTAGCATAGGGAGCTACAAAGGTTGTATTCTCAAAACCTAGCTTTTGCTACTTGTGTTAGTGTTATAGTTTTGTTACCCTAGCTTTTATAGTATGATCCTTAGGTTAGTTTCTCTAGGACCCAAAAAAAAATTTAAATATGGCATGTGTGATGCTACCAAACCCTTGTAGTGGTGCTGTAGAAACTCCTTCATTCTTAGCTCATTTGATTTTTAAAATTGCATACTTAATACTCATAGAACCCTAGTAGAGGTGCTAAGATAAACTTTTATGGTATCAGAGCCAAGCTAGAGGTTTAGGAGTGGTTTAGACGATGTTGAAGTGTTCGATCGAAGTTTTAACTCATGATAATTCTAATTTCTATCCATATTTTGAAACTTTAAGATTTTTCAAAATTAAAAATGCTCATAAAATCATGGAGGTAATTTTATGGAGTCACAAGAAATATGAGATCCTAACTCCTCCAAATGATCGTGGAACCGCAGCCTATACCATGTATTGGCCGCGGTTCCGCTGCTCACTTGTGGAGTTAGAACTCCGTATTTCTTGTGCTACTTCATTTTCAATTTTTGGATTTTCTGGATATTTTTTATGAGGCTCAAGTGGTTGAGGTCTCTGTGAATTGTTGTTGTTTGAAACATTGATCGAAATGTTAAATCATCTATATTGTTTTGGTTATGCGATATAATTATTGGAATCTACATTGATTAGTTTTACAAAAACTAGTTATCGATTTGTAAATCTCGCATTTTAGTCTCAAATGATGGATTAACACGGAGTTTCGATTTGGATCGAAACTCCATCGTAATATCGTATCGTACGCGAATACTCACCGGGAGACACTAGTAGAGAGCCATACCCCTTTGCCCCGACCAAGTGACAATAGGAGAACCCGATGGCCAAGAGCATCCACTCGGGTGCTCACGGCCATGGTGTTCCGGCCAAGTCCACTTCGTTGATGGCCTTACGGGTGCGGCCATCCACTGAAGTTCCTGACGAGCATTCGATCTTATAATCGGGAATCTTGTTGAATTGCCCGGCTTAATCTTTGAAAAGGGTTTTCAATTCGAGACTTAAATGTAAGGTTTATAACATTAGGCATGAAATTCGGAATATGTGATAATCCGGATTTATGATATCTACAGATGCAGATTCTAATTATTATAGTTTTCATTTCTTTTTTGCGATCGTAAGTATAATATGTGACGGTATCCACGATCTCGTTGTTATACGACGACGACATTAGGATACGCACATTTATTTACGTTGATGACATGTGATGTTATTGTGTTGCTATCGATATGTTATATTGGATCGTCATGATTGAATAGCCGGGGGTTTTATGTAAGATGAGAGTTTTTCAATTTTCATTCATGTAAATAATTGTAAGTAATATTCTTTTATTGTGACACTTCCGGGTTGAGCTTGTTGTATCCATTCGATATATATTATTTACTTTACCGCATTAGGATAGACCCAAGGCAGAGAGCGCAAGTAACCGGGTTCTAGAGTCTAGTCGGAGGCCATCTCGAGGAGTCGAGACCGGTTGCCTAACTCTAGAATTGGCAGGGTTGCTTGTCGCTCTCATAGGGGCTTAGGGGTGTGGGCTTGGCTATTCATCACGACCGTGGAATCCGTGTTTTTCGTTAATGGCTTAAACTAAAATACGGACGTCTTAGTATATCCTATATTTCATATATCTTCTTCTGCTGTTATGTGATGTGATGTGATCATATAAATGCTGTAAGTCTACGGTAGCGCCCCGGCCGTCAATCTGACGCCAAACGCGGAACAAAAACTTTTATAACTGGCGCTATCGCATACTATAACCCGGATCTTGCCATTAATGCCAAACTAACAAACTGTATAGAGGTAGAAAGGCTATACCGAACGATCCGAGTCCTCTGGTCTTTAGCCATCATCCCACGCTACTTTGCGGCATCTGCGATCTCGCTCGATCTCCGGTCTCCTCGTCCAGATGGCACCAAGTCAATGGATCTTTATACGGGGTCCCGCCTCTGAACCGAGGCAACTCGGACATGAAGTTTGATAGCCGACATGTCTAAGATTGATGTAGAGAATGAGTAGAATACTTTGTCTCGTTTCATCCAAAACCATGGATGAACGGATAATAAAGTAGCCTTTTTTGATTGATCAATTGAACTAGGAAATTTATCAAATGATTCATATATCTTTTCCTCACAAAGTGAGAGAGTGGAAAAGGAATCAAGGGGCTCCCATAAGTGCCGGCCACATATAGGAGAGGAAGGGTGAGTGTAGGAGCAAAGGGGTGACCATAAGGAATAATATGCTAAGCATTACCAAAAGACATTAATGCAAATGCCACCTTGCAAAAAACATTTAATGCAAAATGGTGACTGTTCCCGCCAAAATTTTGGCTCAAAACCCGCTTCCGTATAAAATAATAACAATAAAATAAATAAATAAATTAATAAATAAATAAATAAATAAATAAATAAAAAATAATAATAATAATAATAATAATAATAATAATAATAATAATAAAGGAGAAAATCTCCCTTTCAGAGCAAAGCTCTGTTTGAATTTCAAAATTCAAAAGTTGAAGCAACGCTTCAGATCCCTTGCGCTACGCGTAGAGCGCCACGTGTCAAAAGCAGACATGCCAGCGCAAGGAGCGCTGCGCCCAAGGCAGCGCACCTCCAATCAGAGCAAGGCTCTGTTTCAAAATTCAAATTTTAAATAAATGAAGCAACGCTTCAGAACACTTGCGCTCTGCGCTGCACGACACGTGTCAAGCGCGGGCGCGCTAGCGCAGTTGCGCTGCGCTCTGCGCGACACGTGTCAAGCGCAGGTACGCTAACGCCAATTGCGCCAGCACTTTAATTTAAATAATAAATTATTAATTAACCAGAATTAAAATTCTAGAAAGATCTTTCCAATCTTATTAAAATAAGAAGATTGTCTTCTGTAAAACAGAGGCTCTAGGATCAAAAATCCAACGGTGGGGAAATATCCCCAGATCAATCAGAGAAAGATCTCTGTAACTAACTTAACACACCAATTGGCCTTATATAAAGGCCCGTAGACTCCAAGTCTCAGGGAGATACACATAAACAGATAGAAAAAAGGGAGAACTCTGAAAAATTTGAAATACAAGCCATTGAAGAAAGAAGATCATCTTCTTCAACGTAAAGAATTAAATTCTTGAAAGAACAGAGATGAAAACACCTCATAAAAAGAAGAATTTCTTCTAAAAAGATCAAAGATCTAAGAACAAGATCAAGATCTTCAATATAAAAAAGAAGAAGATCAAAATGATCTAATCACAAAAAAATAAAAGAAGTAATTTACTTCATTCTTAGATCTTTTGATCTATATAAAGGCACAGCCTTTTGATGAACCATTGGTTCTTGAATCTTGAGATAGAACCTCTTTGGAACAAGAAAAACTTCTTTTCTTTGATCTGAATTGGATCAAGATGCGCTCTGCGCTATTGGAAAGTGCCTTGCACTCTCAAAATGCTCTTTTGCGCTTTTTGGACTGGCGCACTGCACCAGAGCGCGCCACGTGTTAACCACAGAATGATCTGCGCCTTGCGCTCCTAAAAATAGCGCACTGCGCTCTTGGATTGGCGCATAGCACCAGGGCGCGCCACGTGTCAGCAGCGCACTGGCGCAGCGCACTGACGCAGCGCACTGCGCTAACAGACTTGCGCTTACCGGAGCGTGACACGTGTCACCTGCGCATGTGCTAGTGCATTGCGCTCTTTAATTGGCGCAAAGCGCCTGACAAGCCACGTGGCGCACTATCAGACCACTATAAATGCTATGCATTATTTAAGAGGGGCAGAGCCCAAATAAAAGCCTAACAGGCCAAATATAAATGCTATGCATTTAACTATAGAGCCCAATGCTATGCATTATAAAAGGGCCAAGCCCAAATAAAGGCGCAACAGCCAGAACAATAAAATGTTCAACTCATATCAATTGAGCCCATATGCTCATAAACCTTCAAACAGACTTTAGTCCCAAATTGGACTATAGATCTCCCAACCAACATTGGTTTAAGGGTACATCTCTGAACTCCTCTGATATTTGTCGTTGTAATCCTTCAACGTCTTCAGAGAGGTGACGGGTCCCGACAGCCATACATTCCACGGACCACAATGGACCACCATGTCCTTAAACTGGAAATCGACCGCAATGTCTCTAAACTAAATAATAGAGCCCAAATGCTCTTTTGTTGGATCTAAATGATCCTGTTAAGTTGATCTTAGTCCGGAAATCAGACTAACGTATCCTTAACAAACGTTTAAGTTGATCTTAGTCCAAAATGAGACTAACGTATCTTTAAACCAAAACACCAAACCCAAATCTAAGAAAATACGGATTTGGACTAATCAACGTCCTACGGGCGACAACATAAATTAGTTTCCGTATACAATCCACGGGCAATCACAAACAAAACAAACACCCACGACACGAAGTGACCAGCTGGAGAAGGAGAAAGTTGTTACCGCGATGCGGTAACGTAATTAACTGCAGGGGCTTGCGCCTGCAGGGAAGAGCGTCCCCACAATCAAAAACCCCTCAAACGAGGGGGAATCTGACGAATTCTGCTACATCGGCCGCATCCGTTTAAATCTCCGATACATGGTTCCATAAATCAACTTGGGATCTTCGGAGAAGTGGACGGATAGCACCTATTAGCATCTGCCCCGAATTTCAGGCAAGACGTCTATCACGTCTCCGCCGCGTCCTTCGGAGGGGAACAGATTTTGGCACGCCCGGTGGGACCTTTTACTCTTTCCGCTCCACACTTCGTGTGTCGTGTTCGCGAACGAATCGCGGTTTGCTGTGGTTGCCTGTGGATTCGAGGTACTAAGATTTGGTGTCTTGCTCCGTGCAGAAAACAGAAGATTAATGGCTTCAAACTGCACTAACTGCAACTGCAACTCTCGCTCCGTCCCATCCGGAGGAGTGACTTACGGGCCACAAGCGGCCTCCATCTTCGCTATGCCGGTAGAACAACTGACTTAGGCTACTACCGGTCTGTTCTTCGGGACCATGCTTCCGCCAGTGAACATTAATATCCCGCTGCCTCATGAAGCGCAAAAGAAGTCGGTCGTTGATCGACTCACTACTACCACGACCCTTCTCAATGGGTCGTCCAATGTCAAGCCAGCAGCATCAGTCTTCGGAAGGCTGAGCCTGAACTCCGATGGGCCTGCCAAGAAGCCCATTACACCTGAAGTGGCCATCCCAAAGAAGATAGCCATCCCTGCTCCTGAAATCGTCAAGGCGGTTTCTCCTACCAAAGGATCGGTCTTCACAAGACTGACTATTCCTGCTCCCGTTCCAGGCGAAATCATCAAGGTTGCTTCCCCTACTCGGAAGTCTGCCTTTGATAGGTTGGCCGTCCCCATTCAACGGACGTCGGTCTTTAAAAGGCTGATACCAGCGAATTCTGACCAACACAGGGGGCATGAGGAGGTCACCCCTACGGCTAAATCAACTCCAATCGCACGACATGCTCGCCGTCGTCACTGGCGCCGGGTAAGGAAGACTGGGGGCAACTCCCCTTCTGGGATAACTCTGCCAGCTCCGATGGTGGAAATCAATGCTGCTGTTCCAACCGGGAACAGCTTTGAACTGCTAAACAAAGTGCGCAGGAACTCTCCTACCGCCGTATTGAAAAGATCTCCTCCACCTATGGATAATGCCCCAAAGGTGAAGCTGGAGCAGCCTCCTCAACGGCTATCCTCTAAAATTTACAAGGTCTGGCGTCAAGTCCAAGACTCCGTAATGGATCAAGACTATCTCCGCCGACAGGAAAAGATTAAGGTTCGGCAGGAGAAGGACTACTCTGTCAAGCCAGAAAAAGCAACAGCTACTTGGGTACCCACTACAACAGCCCCCTCAACTTCGACCGCTCACAAAAGAAGGAGGTCGGAGAAGATCCCTGTGTCTTTGGCAAATCGCAAAGACACTGAATCTAAACACCCCAAGTCTGGGGGCATGGTGGTGTACACTGTCTATATGGCATCCGGGAAGGAAGATAGCCGTGCTTCAACAGGCCACCGACCGCTTACCCGATCCATCACAAGAGCTCAGGAACAGCAGCAGCAGAAGCTCCAGGATATGCTGACTGCGATGGCAGCACTCACCGGACCAAAAGAAAACCCGGAGGCGTCATCGGAACAACGTCGCGAACACGAGACCGATGCTGAATTCTTTCGTAGAATGCTTGAAAAGAAGGACAGAGAGGCAGTAGAGCAAGCTGCCAATATAAAACAAATGGCGCTTCTCTTCCAAGACATGGTGGGAATTATGTTACAGCCGGATCCTCCAGCTGAAGACCGTCCGATCATTATTAAAGACGATAGAGGGGAGACATCGAACCCTCCTCCGGCATTTTCAGCAGCCAAGGAGGAAACCATTTCCAAAGCTGCACTAGACGGCTATATAGCTCAGCAAATACGAGTTCATCAGGCAAATGAAGCGGCTGGGCAAATTGTTAGAACCGGACGACCCTATCCGGGCTGGTATGACCAAATAAGTTACCCGCCGGGATATACGATCCCTAAATTCCATGTGTACAAGGGCACAGGGAATCCACATCAACATGTTGCTCAATTCAGAGCCTTATGCGGCAACACTGGAGGCGATGATAGACTGTTGCTTCGCCAATTCGTCGGCAGCTTAGCGGAAACGGCCTTCGAATGGTATTCGGAGCTACCTAACGACTCTGTCAAAACATTTGCGGAGATAGAGCTACTGTTTACACAAAGATTCACGAGTGCTAGTGAACGCACCCCGATAACGGCACTGATTAATGCCAGGGTGAAGCCAGGCGAGACGTGGGTCCAATACGCAATACGGTGGCGAAACATATGGTCGAAGTGCGAACAGCGCATCGAAGAAGCACCTGCGGTAGACATATGTTAAGATAAAGTACAACCAGATAGCATACTATCATATCGAGCAAGAAAGTCCTCCTTATATACGTCCCAGCATCCACTACAATATACATCGTATGTACAGTATTGGCCTCTAGGGCATACATATAACTAACAATCTCCTACTTGCACTAGGGCCATCTGTTGTGGTATCACATACCCAACAATTAGCCGTGGTTGAAGTATCTCATACTCAACCATCCCATAAAAGTCTCTACGGGGGAAAAGGCCTTTGTGAGTGGATCCGTGCTGTTGTCCTCTGTGTCTACTCTCCTTACCTTGATCTGCCTGGAGATCAACCATCTCCATGATCAGGTGATACTGCCTAAGAATTATATCTGGATTTCTGATGGGACGGTAGTTCCTTGGCTAAAGCCATAACTCCATTGTCACACAATGGTAGGAACGGAGTTCATCTCATGAACTTATATATCCAGACTGCCTCTTTGGTAGCATCATTGGTAACGATGTATCTTGCCTTTAATAGTCTAGTATGTCACGGTATCTAGCTTGGAACTCTTCTAACATACCGTCCCTCCACTGAGGGTAAAGACAATGCCTGCGACTGACATTCAGTCGTCCTTATCACCCTGGAACCTTTCCAGTGATTCTCCCCTGGATCGATTGATACCTTCTCACTACAACTAGTGAGTATCCTAACATCCAAAAACCCAGGATTTAGTAGGTATCATTTTGATCCTATATGGAGAATCCTTGTGATAAGCGGAGATTGACCGAGCGTAGCATAGAAAACACCTTCCCTATCAAGAGTATGTCATCCACGTACTTTACGAGGATCATCACCATACTCCCTACTACCTTTTTTGTACATACAAGATTCATCTACCATTTTGATGAAGTCAAACTCTTTGACTACCACATCAAAACAGATGTTCCAACTCCGCGATGCCTGCTTTATCCTATAAAGCAACTTGTGCACGTTTCCGCTGCTCCCACTGTCTACGAAGCGCTCTGGCTGTGTACTTATAGACGCTTTCTTCTAAAACATCATTTAGAAAAGCAGTCATGACACCCAACCACCAGAAATCGTAGTCATGGTATGTAGCCGTGGCAAGTAGGATCTGGATGGACTTAACCATAGCTCCGTAGAAAAGGTTTCATCATAATCCATACCTGGTCAATGATGCAAACCTTTAACAAGTCTAGCTTTGAAAGTCTCAACTTTTCCATGTACCCCAAGCAATCTTCTCAAGATATACTTGCTCCTAATAGGGATTTAACCCTTCAGATAAAGCAACCAAAGTCCATACTTTGTTGGTGTATAAGGATTCCATCTCAGATCAATAAGCATCCAGCCATTCTTACAGAGTCCCACTCCTGATGGCCAGATCGAAACTAGTTGGGTCATCATCTCATGATGCAATCCTCGCTCCTACTGTCATAGAGAAACCAAAGTATCTCTCAGGTGGGTGAGGAACCCTACTAGATCGGCGGAGAGGCTGAGGTTCGTTGGTTACTATTGAATCCTTTGGTTCTACCAACTCATCTGCTGTAGTTTGTATAGCTGGAACTTTTTCAGTTCTACCTCATGACCACTAATTTATCCATAAGAAATTCCCTTTCAACAAAGGTGGCATGCTGAGAAACAAAACATCTTTTGTTCCTTGGTTTGGTAGAAGATATTCCCTTGCGAATGCTTGGGATATCCAACAAACTTCCACAGAACTGACTTTACCTCGAGCTTGTCTGGATTTTTCTTTTCAGACATAGGCTGGACAACCCCAAATCTTAGCATACTTAAGATATGGGCTCTTCCCATTCCATATCACATATGAAGTGGTAGGTAACTGATTTGATTTGAACCCTATTCAATAGGTATGCAGCTTTTCAAGTGCATAACTCCCAAAAGGAAGTAGGAAACTCAGTAGTACTCATCATAGAGCACACCATATTCACATAGGGTGCTATTGCTCTGACCCGATATACCATCGTGCTATAGTGTATACGGAGGAGTAATGCTGAGATAGAATCTCATTCTCCTTTAGAATAGTCCAGGATTCCCATGCTCAAGTATTCTCCTCCATGATCACATCAAAGGACATAATACTTATACCCATATTTTGGTTCTCTACTTCTAACTTATATTCTGTGATTATCTCAAAAGTTTTGGACTTGTGTTTTAACAGGAACATATATCTAAATCTTGAGAGATCATTAGTGAATGTAATGAAGTACAAACAACCGGTCTTGGCATATGTAGAGAGGGGACCTTCATACATCAGCATGTATTAATCCCAAAAGTTCACCAACTCTTTCTCTGTTTCCTATAAACAGAGCTGTGGTCATTTTATCTTTGTGACATGACCGGCAAGTTTCATAAGATGTAAATTCAAACTAATTTAAATATGCATCTAAATGTAACTTCAGCTAGCCGGGTCGCGTTGATATGACCTAGTCTACAATGCCTCAAGAAGAAGTCGTTCATTTCTGAACTCTTCCTTTTGTGTGTGTTCTGTATACTAAGAACTGTAGTTTGATTTAGAACGTCAATGTTTTTAGATAACGTACCTAAACCGATCAACTTTTGATATAGGAAATGTTCAAAACATTATCCAACAATATAAAATTATATCCTTTCTTTACTAATAAAGAGACTGATATGATGTTGTATATCAGGCGGTATTTAATAACATTCGTTCAGAATCAATGTATTCTGGTAATACAGGATGACAGTGACCAACAGACTTGGCTGCAACACTTGCACCGTTTTCTGTCTCATGAAACTTATCGCCCGTTCTCAGTTCTCTACCTTTCAGTAGCCCATGTAACAGATTACATATGTAGGATCCTGATCCGGTATCTCATATCCAGGACGTAAAGGATACTGAGAAACAGTTCTCTGTAATGAATACACCCAAAGATGATACATCAGCATGCACTTTCTTCGTTTGGGCGGCACGGGAAATCTGGTATTCCCCAATTTCCTGCTCTGTCTTATAACAATTATAAGTTGGAGCGGGACCAACGTTTCCCAGCTCAGTATAACAAGCGGGTTCGGTCAATATATCCGTATTATTATCTTGATTAAGGCATGATATGGTCGCTACCTGGAGAGAGAGAGAAGAAAACACTCAGCGTATGCTCTTGCAAGATTAGATTGGTTATTATTTTATCTAATCAGGATGGCTCCCACTGTTTTTATCAAATCTTCCTTCAAACCCTAAAAGGAAAGACTAGCCGGGATTAATTACACGCTACAAGTCCGCCAATCTTTCAGCCAGGCCAGTGTCGGTACTTTGAGGGAGGTCCCGTGTGCTTTCGCACGAACCTAATTAAAGTAAACCTCGTTTTCCCAGAGGCGTAACCCCGTTGACACCTTTCTAGACACCTACTTGATTGGATAATTGTAATGTGTAAAACTCTCCCAGGAGTAACTCTTACTCGCAGCGGGTATCGGGATCCAACTATCTCATAGAAGGTATGCAATCTCATTGTAAATTTCAACACTTGAAATTCCCGATAATATTTTTCCCCTAGCGTCCTATGACCTTGACGCAGGCCAACAAACCATAGTCCGCTAGTCAAGTTCAACACGTCATTTCTTGATTGAATTAAACCCACCCGCACGACCCTTGACGCAGGCCAACAAAGTTGCACGACTACCCTAATCCAATATGCATCATATGCATAAACAGATAAATACTAGTTAGCTACCACACACTACGCCTTGACGCAGGCCAACAAACGTAGCACGAATACTAAGTAGGACTTATCTGAAATGACGGAGGGCGACGACAGGTTTTTATGAAAACCCTTTGCGTAATGAACTTGATATCGTTGTAGAATCGAGTGATTTTTAATGGAGTGTTTTTTAGGATTTTCTAGTTTTGCTAAAGGGGTCACTCCTGGTGAAGGGATCGTCGGCCCTTTCCTCATCGAATAAGATGCAGGATATTTCACAAATATCACTATGCAAAGCAAGAACTATTGAAGCAATCAAAAGACAAGCCGAGTGTGTAGCATATGCTAGTTTCGCTAAAGAGGTTACTCCCGGTGAAGGGATCTCGGCTCTTTCCTCATCGAATAAGGTGCTGGATGTTCTACAAGGAACACCGCTATGCAAAGCAAGAACTAGAGCTACCAGTTTTTAAACAAGATTCTACAACATCTTTAGGTTTCTTTTATTTTATTAATCACATTAATGAAGTCCCATCATTTAAGTCACCTAAACATCACAGATAAATACGACGTACACTTATGCCATCCGCATTCGCCTCGATGTCCCCTCGTGCACTGTTAGGTTAGGTAACTAACGGCAGAGCGGGGCAGGGCTAGCACGGGTGTAAAACATAAGTAACATCTATATAATATATCATATATACTATATACAGTATCCATCACATCATATCAAATGATCACATCACAGATATCGCAGCAAAAGAAACATATGAAACATTGGATATACTAGGACGTCCGTGTTTTATTTTGAGCCTCTATAAAACACGGATTCCACGGTCGCGATGAATAGCCAAACCCACACCCCTAGACCCCTACGAGAGCGGAAAGCAACCCTTCCAATTCTAGTGTTAGGAAACCCGGACTCGACTCCTTGAGTTGGTCTCCCACTGAACTCTAGAACCCGGTTACTTGTGCTCTCCTCCTTGGGTCTATCCTAGTGTGGAAAAGTAAATAATATACAATGGTGACATCATCCTCAGCTCGGAGGTGACCCAATAAAAGAATATTACATACAAATGAATTTTACGTGAATGAAAATAAAAACCCTCATCTCATAGAAAACCCCTGGCTATTCAAAACGTGACGATCCAATATAACATATCCAGCAACACATAACATCACATGTCATCAACGTAAGTAAGTATGGATACACCGATCGTCGTTGATGTATAGCAACGAAAACCGGCAATACCACTATATACTACACTTACGGTCACAGAAAAGAAAGTGTAAAACTACAACAGTTGGAATCCGCAACCTCCTCAGACATCGCATGCCTAACCAAATGAATTCTTTAGGCATCTCATGCCTAATAATTATAAACCCCACATTTTAGTCTCATTATCGAAAACACTTTTCAATATCAACTCAGGCAATTCAACAAGATTCCCGACAACCTGATCGAATGTTTGTCGCAAACTTTAGTAGACGGCCGCACTCCCGATGCCATCGACGAAGTGCACTAAGGCGGAACACCGCTATTGCGAGCACCCGAACGGATGCTTTTGGCGACGGGGTTCTCCTACAGTCATATAGTCAGGGCTATGGGGGCATGGCTGTCTATTAAGTTTACCCGGCGAGTATCCGCGTACGCTACGTGATTGCGACGGACTTTTGATCACATCAAAATTCCGTGGCAACTGATCATCTGAGACTAAACTGCTAGATTTATAACATTCAAATCAGTTATCTCATAACTACATGTGGATTCCAAATATTGTATCACATTCCAGATAAATAGACAATGTTAAAATTTCTGATCGAATAATCAAACACCCAAGTTTTCCCAAAAAGATCTCAACACTTGAGGGGAGTTTAAAAACATCCATCACATGCCACAGTACCAACGGTCCAGCCGTAGAAGGGTCAAGCCAACACCTGACATGTGGCACGCCGTACTGCCCCAAACCCTAAGGTTCAAAAGGCAGTTCAAGACGGTCACATAATTGAGTTAAGCTTTGTTGTCTTCTAGAGGGTCCATCGCGTTACTTGCACGACCTAGAACGTTCTTAAACTACGAAAAAATCCAACACTTGGAAATTTTCCGGCAGGGGAAAAAGTGAGTTATTGATATCCGGTCGAATTTTTTAACACGTTCTAAAATTACCCGGAAACACACAAAGACGAAGTAAAACTTTCCGATCTAATCAACGAGTCCCCAATACAACACAGAAAACTCAACTCATGAGTATAAATTAAAAATACTCAGAAACAACAGAAAATATAATAGGGAAATTATTGTGCAAAACGACAAAATTTGGCGCCCAAAGCGCCGAGGAACCGCGGCACGAGCATGGCTCCTGCGGCGGTCGTCTACACTTCGTCTAAAGCTCTAGCTAGGCTCTGATACCACTATAGGGTTGCTAGGCACACTAACAAGGGTCTACGAGGCATCAATCATGCCCCATTAAAATTTTAGCCGTGCCGAAAAACTCTAATACGGATCTTTAAACTAGGGTTTAGGCGATAACTAGCATGTTAACAACTTTAACACTAAGTGAAAGAGATTACAACCTTTGTAGATCCGGTCCTTCACTTCAATAGCTCCATGTAGATGTCCCCTTCGCTGCGATCGTGAACTTCGGACTCTAGAGAAGCTCCACAAGAAGAACGAACATGCTTGCTTCATTGACTTCGAGGCCGAAGATGATCTACGTCGGGGAGACACTAACTCAAGCTATTCCTTCACTAGGTCATGAACTTTGTGAAGAGAACACACTCTACTACATGGCAAGTGGTAGAGGATGAAGAAGTAGGAAGTGGGCTCACTTTAGAATTGATTTTCTCACTCTTTTTCTCATGGCACCATTGGAGCTAGTAAGCTTTTGGATGGAGCTTGATGAAGAAGAAGAAGAAGAAAGAAATAATCAGTGAAGGAATAGCTTGAGTTAGTGTCTCCCCGACGTAGATCATCTTCGGCCTCGAAGTAAACGAAGCAAGCACGTTCGTTCTTCTTGTGGAGCTTCTCTAGAGTCCTAAGTTCACGATCGCAGTGAAGGGGACATCTATACGGAGCTATTGAAGTGAAGGACCGGATCTACAAAGGTTGTAATCTCTTTCACTTAGTGTTAAAGTTGTTAACATGCTAGTTATCGCCTAAACCCTAGTTTAAAGATCCGTATTAGAGTTGTTCGGCACGGCTAAAATTTTAATCGGGCATGGTTGATGCCTCGTAGACCCTTGTTAGTGTGCCTAGCAACCCTACAGTGGTATCAGAGCCTAGCTAGAGTTTTAGGCGAAGTGTAGACGAAGTGAGAATCCTAACATCTATTTGGATGTTAGGATTCTCACTTCGTCTACACTTCGCCTAAAGCTCTAGCTAGGCTCTGATACCACTGTAGGGTTGCTAGGCACACTAACAAGGGTCTACGAGGCATCAACCATGCCCGATTAAAATTTTAGCCGTGCCGAATAACTCTAATACGGATCTTTAAACTAGGGTTTAGGCGATAACTAGCATGTTAACAACTTTAACACTAAGTGAAAGAGATTACAACCTTTGTAGATCCGGTCCTTCACTTCAATAGCTCTGTGTAGATGTCCCCTTCGCTGCGATCGTGAACTTAGGACTCTAGAGAAGCTCCACAAGAAGAACGAACGTGCTTGCTTCGTTGACTTCGAGGCCGAAGATGATCGACGTCGGGGAGACACTAACTCAAGCTATTCCTTCACTAGGTCATGAACTTTGTGAAGAGAACACACTCTACTACATGACAAGTGGTAGAGGATGAAGATGTAGGAAGTGGGCTCACTTTAGAATTGATTTTCTCACTCTTTTTCTCATGGCACCATTGGAGCTAGTAAGCTTTTGGATGGAGCTTGATGAAGAAGAAGAAGAAGAAAGAAATAATCCATCCCAATGAAAACTTATCCAATGAATTATTGCACCATGGTTGAGTTAAGCCCTCATGCTTAACTCATGTAGAGAATTAACCAAAGTATGAGGTTAAGGGTTGGGTTAACTAATATCCTAAGGAATGACAAAAGAGTTGACTTTGTCAATGTTGCATACAAGCTTCTACAAGCTTGATAACATTGACTAAAGTCTCCTCTCTTTTGTTATTCTTAAGAAAATAAGTAAACCCTAATTTAACCTAAACTTGATATAAGTCTCATACACCCATCTTGTATGCATCATCAAACATGATACAAACATGTACACTTGCATATATCACATATAAACAATGTGCACATTCTAGTGAGAAAATAAATCATAAGTGAGCTAATACTAGTTAATGTAATGTAATATATCAAATATATAATTATACATTAAATTATTAAATCAACTCTTGATTTAATAATCCGGCTATAACCGACTAATATCATGTGTAACAACTTATCGAATCAACACTTGATCCGATAACCCGGCTATATCGCATACAACCGATCAATGTCACGAATCGCAAGAATAGAATACGATATCTCATATCGTATTAATCTTGGTCCCGCACATATCACATATGTGCTCCTACTCCGTTTCGCTTGAGCCAGGAAACCCCTGTGTAAGACTCTAAAGACTCGTCAATACGCTGGCAGTAGGTGATGATCATATCAAACACCCACAAGTCGCAAGCGGTGTGCTAAACGTAACGGCCACCCGGGTATTGAGCGATCAGAAGATCAACAAGGAAGCCTGCTAGTACTCCTGTGAATCCAATCAGTAACACTCCCGTACAGTCCGGTCTCGCCGTCAGATATGTCGCATATCTCGCCTAGGGGTGGTAAACGTCAGACCCCAGTAGCTCGATAAGTCGTGTCGATATGAGGTCTATAACAGTTCGAGAAACTACTGGTAACACTTACCAGTAAATCTCAGCAACCCTGGCCAGGGATTTTTGGTTATAGCTAATCGAACACAGCACAACATCAACTCCCTATACCGGGAGAGGCGAATCCCCTCCTATCGCTCATTGCCTCCATATGATTCGGGACTATACCCAAAAACCACCGTTTTGTACGCCCTCTTGGACCTGGTAAGGTGGAAATCAAAGAACAGTGGGAATCATACAAGACTCTATGACGATCTCTGGTCAACAGACTACTCTGTACCAGTGTCACCGGAGAACTGCCATCTGACGTGAGGTATAATACCATCTGGGAGTTCTCGGCGAGTTCGTCCAGTGTACCCAGTCTCCACTAAGCACCCGTACACCATCTTTAATGTCAAACACCGATGGATATGGGATCATCCATCGCCCATCATATGGGTCAAGATGCGTATACGCTTTTCTACTCTGGTGCATCGATGCCCTGTCTCGATACACCCTCGACTAGGAACAGTTATAGGATGTACTCGTCGACTACCGTGGCCCCACTAGTATGATCTCATCATAGTCCCAGTAGTCGAGTACATATCCTAAGGGCTTTATCAACATGTATTAGAGACAATCAGAGTACATGTTAAGATAAAGTACAACCAGATAGCATACTATCATGTCGAGCAAGAAAGTCCTCCCTATATACGTCCCAGCATCCACTACAATATACATCATATGTACAGTAATGGCCTCTAGGGCATACATATAACTAACAACATGTTCGTGGGCACTCTTGATCCGCAAGCGACCATCTCACAATTCATGATGTTCTTCAAGCCAACTACTTTCCAGGACTTGATTGACAAGTTGGCCCAAATGGACCAGATGGGACATAAACCATCTCCTCCAAAGACAGACTCTCGAAATGAAAAAGGGAAAGGAAAAGAAACTTTCGTCGCCAATACTCAACAAAAGCCGAGCAATTCAAAACCGGTTGTTCGCCAAAACAACGTGCGTCCACGCCCATCCCTCGAGGAAAGACTAGGACGTCCTTACTCGTTTCCTCAGGATAAAACGAGGAGACTGTTCGAGCTGGCGGTGCGTAACAGTCTCATCAATCTTCCGAGTCCGAAACGTCCGTTGCAGCCAGGCGATGTCAACGATCCTAATTACTGCCCTTACCACCGAGCAGTAAGCCATCCAATCGAAGATTGCTTCGTCTTCAAAAACTGGCTTGAGGACCAATACCAACAAGGCAAGTTCGCGTTATCCGAAAACTGGAAGGTGAACCCACCACAACCTCATGCCCCTAAAAAAGTGGACATGCCGGGGGCAACGTGCTCTTTTGTTGAAGAAGCCCCATGGGAGGTGGCCCTTTCGGCCAAAACCAAAAAGATGCTGAATGATATCCAGACATGTCCGGCGATCACGTGGAAGAATCCGCTAGAACCCCAGATTATCGAAGGGATGCTGAAGCCACGCCCAACTCAAAAGATTGGTGGTGACAGCCAAAGTGCTCACACACAGCCGTCGAAATCTTCGCAAAAGAAGAAGAGATCCAAAAAGCCCGTGAAGCCTGGCGACAAGCGCATGGACCTACAAAAGCAGATTGACGCGCTGGAAGAGTATAACCAGAAGGTGCGGACTCCAATCATGCTCCAAGAGTTCCTCAGCCACGTTCTTGAGGATGGAGATGATGGAGAAGAATCGTCAGACGAATCTGAGGATTACATAGCAAGCTGTCATGTGATCTCTCATTCATCGCTAGATAATGAAGAGGCTCCTTGCACAAAGAAACTGGGGGCAGAGCCTGAATCGGAACTTCTGGGGCTGTCAGATGAAATGATCGACACATTTCTAAACGAAGCTCTCCTAAGAAGTAAAGCTGATCGGGAGCCTGAGATGGCCATATTTGAAAAGGCCAAACGCCGGCGACTGGACAAAAGGGTCGAAACACTCCCACCAGATCAAAGTACATCCGCCGCAAATGAAAGCAGGATCAAGACAAGGAAACGATTCGCCAAAGCCATATCGATGGGGATGAGGCTGCCCTCTTTCAGAGAAAATTCTCCTGGTGGTATACATCTTGATGAAGCGGACGTACATCCTAACTTCTGCTTATATCATCAGAAGATCGCACATCCTACTGATGACTGCAACTCCTTTAAGTGTTGGTAGCAAGGGTATGTCGCACACAGGCAACATTTCAACAGGACAAAGCGTGAAGCTTGTAGACAACAGAAAAATGCGACAGATGAGAGTATAAGAATTGCCGACAATTGTCATAGGGTTGATCCCGAGGGACCGCGAGTTCTCCCCTTCAGGAGCGACTCCGACGGAAAAGTAGCCCTCAGCCCTCTCTTCAAGGAATCCATCTCTAAAACGAAAGAATTGAGAAGTTGCGAGAACATTCGGCTGCGCAATCGCACGCTACTCGGAAAGAATCTCGGACCCGCAAACAAGGAAGTGAACAAAAAAGATAAGGGGAAGGAAAAAACGGCCTTCGTCGCCAACGCTCAACAACAATCGAGCGACCCTAGACCGGTTGTTCGCCAAAGCAACAAGCGGAAACCCCTTTATGAAAAGTTGAAACGTCCTTATTCATTTCCCCGGGATGAAACAAGGACGTTGTTCCAACTAGCAGTGCGCGACGGACTTATCACTCTACCGGAGCCGAAATGCCAGCTACAACTGAATGATGCCAACAATCTTAATTACTGCCCTTACCACCAAGTATTGGGCCATCGGATCGAAAACTGCTACGTCTTCAAAAATTAGGTTGAAGACCAATACCAACAGGACAAGTTCGCGCTGTCCGAAAACTGGAAGGTGAGCCCGTCACAACCACACGCTCCGAGAAAGATGGATATGTCGGAGGCATCATGCTCATTCATAGGGAATGCCTCATGGACTGAAAACTCCGTAAACTAAAAATCCGCCTCAAATAGGGCAACGACGGACCGAAACGTTCTTAAACTAACAGTGGACCGAAACGTCCTTAAAGTAACAACGGACCACTATATCCTAAAACTAGCTGTCGAACGAGATGTCGAGAACTACGGTGGATTGCAGCATCTCAAAGCTGATAAAGAAAAAAGAAACAAACAAAAAAAACGGTATGTCCATAAGCAAAATGGGCACGGATGAAAACCCGAGAGGGCTCCGTGAGTAAAAACAGCAGGGCTACCGGCGAGTGTTTGTGAAAACCCGAAAGGGCGCAACCTCGTTAAAAAATAAAAAGAAGAGAAAAAGAAAAGAATAAAAAAAAGGAAATGGTATGTCCATAAGCAAAATGGGCACGGATGAAAACCCGAAAGGGCTCCGTGAGTAAAAACAGCAGGGTTACCGGTGAGTGTTTGTGAAAACCCGAAAGGGCGCAACCTCGTTAAAAGACACTTACAGGGTCCTCTCGACCTTGTGAGGAGAAACAACCTGCGTGAGATCCTTACGACTCATAAGGGAGCAATACACTTAGGAATCCTCACGATTCCTAAGGAGAAATTACACTTGCGAGATCCTCACGACTCGTAAGGAGAATTCTCTTATGGGACCCTCACGGCTTATAAGATTTGAAAGTCTTAAGTTACAGAGACCTGAACCTGTTCTTAAGAAACCCTCACAACCTCCGATATTTCCCTATAAAGCGGTTCAATATTGACCCTTGTATACAATCTACGGGCACGAATGAATATTTCCCTAACAGAGTCCTACCAGCGACTAAGGATATGCTCATACGGTGAACAAACACTTGTGAGTCCTCTCGACTTGCAAGGAGAAAACACTCTTGTAAGATCCTTACGACTTATAAGTGAACACACACTTAGGAATCCTCACGATTCCTTAGGAGAAAACACACCTACGAGATCCTCAAGACTTGTAGGGAGAAATACCTTTGTGAGACCCTTACGGCTCATGAAGTCAAAAGCCTTGGTCGACGGGATCTTAACCCTGTTTTCTAAGCCACCTTTGTTCGACATCGTCAGAGGCAAATGATGATTCGCTCCTGACAATATCCCAGTTGTAGCGATGCTGATGCCTAAATCAGTATCAAATTCAAAGTCCTTTCATGACAAATGATGATTCGCTCCTGGAAATATTCCAGTCGCAGCGATGCTGATGTTAGGATTGGTATCAGATCCCAAATCCCCTACTCGCGAGAAAAATCACCGAGCCAAAAAAATAAAATAAAAAATAAAAAATAAAAAATTGCATATGAAATAGCCGAAATGATGGGGCAACTTGCAACAAAAGCAGCAAGTAAAAATGTATGCATACAAAAACAGCCGAAATGATTGGGCAACTCGCAATAAAAAGAAGCGAGTAAAAAGAAAAATAGCCGAAATGATTGGGCACCGCGAAAAATAGCCGAAATGATTGGGCAATCGCGATTTTCGCTATATGAAAAGCTGAAATGATAGAGCATCGCGGAAAGAATAAAAAAAATGATGAAACTTTTTGCCCTACAGGTGAGATCACATCGATCCCTGTATACAATCCAAGGGCACAAACAAAGGCGGAACCATACCTTCCCAACAGGCTCCACCAGAAAGCGAAGCCAAATCTCGACGGTTCATAGACAACCTAGAGACAACCTCGACAGTTGTCGCAATATTGCAGACACAATGTCAACAAACGAAGCAAAGGAAGATCCCTAGCTTCAAGGTCTCAACGTCGATATCGACAACTTAGAGATCACCAACGGCGTTTCTCCTCACTCTAACCAGATGTAGACGTGACGTCAACAACCGACCTCAGAGTTGCGACGAAACGGAGCCGTGGCAATGTCCCTTGTTCCAAATCTTAATGGCCACATCTACAGCCTGGAGACCAACAACGGTGTGCCTCCTCATTCCAGTAGGACACAGATGTTACACCATCAAACGGAGCCACGGCATAGTCCTTAGTTTCAAATCTCGATGGTTCACAGACAACTTAGAGACCATCTCAGCATTCATCTCGTTACAGCAGACGAGATGTCAACGGCGGCGTTCCTCCGCAGTCCAGCAGGATGTAGATGCAACATCAATGAAAGACCCCATGGTCAGCAAAGCGGAGTGACGGAAAAATCCCAGCTCCACCTCAGCATTCGTCTTGTTACACCAGACGCAATGTCAACAACGGCGTTCCTTCGCAGTCCAGCAGGATGTAGATGCAACGTCAACGAAAGACCCCATGGTCAGCAAAGCGGAGTGACGGCAAAATCCCAGCTCCACCTCAGCATTCGTCTCGTTATAGCAGACGCAATGTCAACAACGGCGTTCCTTCGCAGTCCAGCAGGATGTAGATGCAACGTCAACGAAAGACCCCATGGTCAGCAAAGCGGAGTAACAGCAAAATCCCGGCTCCACCTCAGCATCCGTCTCGTTACAGCAGACGCAATGTCAAAAACAGCGTTCCTTCGTCGTCCAGTAGGATACAGACGCAACGTCAACAAAAAACCTCACGGTCAAAGCAAATGAAGTAAATGCTAAATTCTTAGCTTCAGGGTCTTGACGGTAACTCATATAAAACCTGAAAGACTATCGGAGATCATCCTATATCAGCGCGGAGTGGTCACCACCTCGACGTTCGTCTCGATACAGCAGACGAGATGTCACTACAGCGTCCTTCCTCCAATAGGATTCGGACACGCCAAAGAAAACGAAGCAAAGGCAATATTCCTAGCTTCAGGGTCTTGACGGTAACTCATATAAAACCTGAAAGACTATCGGAGATCATCCCACATCAGCGCGGAGTGGTCACCACCTCGACGTTCATCTCGATACAGTAGACGAGATGTCACCCCAGCGTTCTTCCTCCAGCAGGGTTCAGACGCGATAATCAAACAACGGAGCCACGGCAAAATCCCTACTTCCAAGCCTCGACGGGTCACACGCAACCTAGAGACAACCGCGACATTCATCTCGATACAACAGACGCAATGCCAGCAAACAAAACAAAGACCAAATTCCTAGCTTCAGGATCTTGACGGTAACTCATATAAAACCTGAAAGACTACCGGAGATCATCCCGCATGGAGTGATCATCACCTCGACGTTCGTCTCGATACAACAGACGAGATGTCACCACAGCGTTCTTTCCCCAGCAGGATTCAGACGCGACAATCAAACAAATTGAGCCACGGCAAAATCCCTAGTTCCAGACCTCGACGGTTCACAAGCAACCTAGAGACAATCGCGACATTCGTCTCGATACAGCAGACGCAATGCCAGCAAGCGAAGCAAAGGCCAAATTCCTAGCTTCAGGGTCTTGACGGCAACTTATATAAAACCTGAAAGACTATCGGAGATCATCCTACACCTGCGCGGAGTGGTTATGGCTCATCGGGGCTCTCCAAAATGAGCCTAACCTCAAGTAAAAAGCGTCATTGCAAAATTCCTAACGCTTGCTCTTCCGACGGTCAAACTGCCTAGGAGGATTTCTTGAAGACGTTTTGTCCAGCCCCCGAAGGCATCAGAGACATGACAGTCGCAAGGCTACTCGAACAGCAAGGTTGCCTATCGAGGAATACATTAGCCGACGCGACGGTACGATGGACAAAACCCTGGTACCACAGACCCTAACGGACCTCTATCGTAAAGAGCAGAGGTTAACTATGATGTTAGGATATTCTTGCGAGAAATTCTCGATTCGTCTCGACTCGTGAGAAAAAGCCTTAGGCAGCATGGATCCTAACCCTGTTTCCTAAGCACTGGGGCCCTGCAAGTCAGTCCAAGATGGACTCTTGCATACTATTCACGGGTCACACTCTCCGAAGTCGAACATCGACAAAGAGGTAAACAACCACTTACAAGTCCTCCCGACTTGTAAGCGGGAAAAATTCTTTTGTGAGATCCTTACGACTTTCAAGAGAAAACACACTTAGGAGTCCTCACGACCCCTAAGGAGAAAATACACCTGCGGGATCCTCTCGACTCGTAGGGAGAAAAGTCTTTATGAGACTCTCGCGGCTCATAAAGTTGGAAAGTCTTAGGCTACAAGGACCCTAAACTTGTCTCCTAAGCCCTCAATTCTGTGACCATGCATAACTTTGCACTACTTCACCCACGTACATACTTACGTGGGCAAAGTAGTGGGGGGCATTTGTTCTTGCCAAAATTTTGGCTCAAAACCTGCTTCCATATAAAATAATAACAATAAAATAAAAAAATAAAAAATAATAATAATAATAATAAAGGAGAAAATCTCCCTTTCAGAGCAAAGCTCTGTTTGAATTTCGAAATTCCAAAGTTGAAGCAACGCTTCAGATCCCTTACGCTGCGCGCAGAGCGCCACGTGTCAAAAGCAGACACGCCGGCGCAAGGAGCGCTGCGCCCAAGGAAGTGCACCCCCAATCAGTGCAAGGCTCTGTTTTAAAATTCAAATTTTAAATAAATGAAGCAACGCTTCAGAACACTTGCGCTCTGCGCTGCGCGATACGTGTCAAACACGGGCGCGCTAGCGCAGTTGCGTTGTGCTCTGCGCTGCGCGACACGTGTCAAGCACAGGTGCGTGCGCTAGCACAGATGCGCTGCGCTCTGCGCTGCGTGACACGTGTCAAGCGCAGGTGCGCTAGCGCAGTTGCGCTGCGCGACACGTGTCAAGCGCAGGTGCGCTAGCGCCAGTTGCGCTGCGCTTTAATTTAAATAATAAATTATTAATTAACCAGAATTAAAATTCTAGAAAGATCTTTCCAATTTTATTAAAATAAGAAGATTGTCTTCTGTAAAACAGAGGCCCTAGGATCAAAGATACAACGGTGGGGAAATATCCCCAGATCAATCAGAGAAAGATCTCTGTAACTAACTTAACAAACCAATTGGCCCTATATAAAGGCCCCTAGACTCCAAGTCTCATGGAGATACACATACAGAGATAGAAAAAAGGGAGAACTCTGAAAAATTTGAAAGGCAAGCCTTTGAAGAAAGAAGATCATCTTCTTCAAGGTAAAGAATTAAATTCTTTTAAGAACAGAGATGAAAACACCTCATAAAAAGAAGAATTTCTTCTAAAAAGATCAAAGATCTAAGAACAAGATCAAGATCTTCAATATAAAAAAGAAGAAGATCAAAAAGATCTAATCACAAAAAAATAAAAGAAGTAATTCACTTCATTCTTTGATCTTTTGATCTATATAAAGGCACAGCCTTTTGATGAACCATTGTTTCTTGAATCTTGAGGTAGAAGCTCTTTGGAACAAGAAAAACTTGTTTTCTTTGATATGAATTGGATCAAGATGCGCTCTGCGCTATTGGACAGTGCCTTGCACTCTTGAAATGCGCTTTTGCGCTCCTTGGACTGGCGCACTGCACCAGAGCGCGTTATGTGTCAACCACAGAATGATCTGCGCCTTACGCTCCTAAAAATAGCGCACTGCGCTCTTGGATTGGCGCATAGCACCACGGCGCGCCACGTGTCAGCAGCGCACTAGCGCAGCGCCCTGGCGCAGCGCACTGCGCTAACAGACTTGCGCTTACCGGAGCGTGACACGTGTCACCTGCGCATGCGCTAGTGCATTGCGCTCTTTAATTGGCGCAAATCTCCTGACAAGCCACGTGGCGCACAATCAGGCCACTATAAATGCTATGCATTATTTAAGAGGGGCAGAGCCTAAATAAAGGCCTAACATGCCAAATATAAATGCTATGCATTTAACTACAGAGCCCAATGATATGCATTATAAAAGGGCCAAGCCCAAATAATGGCTCAACAGCCAGAACAATAAAATGTTCAACTCTTATCAATTGAGCCCATATGCTCATAAACCTTCAAACAGATTTTAGTCCTAAATTGGATTATAGATCCCCCAACCAACATTGGTTCAAGGGTACATCTCTAAACTCCTCTGATATTTGTCGTTGTAAGCCTTCAACGTCTTCAGAGAGGTGACGGGTCCCGACAGCCATACAATCCACGGACCACAATGGACCACCATGTCCTTAAACTGGAAATCGACCGCATTGTCTCTAAACTAAACAATAGAGCCCAAATGCTCTATTGTTGGATCTAAATGATCCTGTTAAGTTGATCTTAGTCCGGAAATCAGACTAAAGTATCGTTAACAAACGTTTAAGTTGATTTAGTCCAAAATGAGACTAGCGTATCCTTAAACCAAAACCCCAAACCCAAATCTAAGAAAATACGGATTTGAACTAATCCACGTCCTACGGGCGACAATATACGTATACAATCCACGGGCAACCATAAACAAAACAAACACCCACGACACGAAGTGACCAGCTGGAGAAGGAGAAAGTTGTTACCTCGATGCGGTAACGTAATTAACTCCAGGGGCTTGCGCCTGCAAGGAAGAGCGTCCCCACAATCAAAAACCCCTCAAACGAGGGGGAATCTGACGAAGTCTGCTACATCAGCCGCATTCGTTTAAACCTGTAGGGTTCCTAGGCACACAAATGAGGTCTCACAAGGCATCAATCATGCCAATTTCAAATTTTACGGGTGCCGAGAAACCCTAATACGGATCGTTGACTAGAGTTTAGGCGAAATCGATAACTAGTTAACAACTTAACTAAAAGATAGGAGCTACAACCTTTGTAGATCCGGTCCTCCACCTCCATAGCTCCGTGATGAAATCTCCTCGCTGTCCATATCGGATCCCGGACTCTAGCGTCGGCTTCATCGAAGAAATGGGCGGGCTTGGTCGTCGGCTTCGATGCCGAAGATGATCTACGTCGAGGAAACACAAGATCAAGCTCCCACTTCACCAAGTCATGAAACTTGTGAAGATAACATCCTATACTACTTGGCAAGAGGTAGAGGATGAAGAAATAGGAAGTGGATTCACTTTAGAATTGGATTTCTCACTGAATTTCATTACTTGCCATTGATGATAGCAAGCTTCTCTTCTTGAAGAAGAAGAAGAAGAAGAAGATAATTATCATAAGAATAAAAATGGAAAAATAGAAAAAAGATTATTCTTATCATAACTATAACCATGGTTAAGTGTAGAGAGAGAACTATGGTTATGTGAAATGGTTAGAGTTAAGGATGAGACAAAATGGTCACTTTAGTCAAAGTTTCATGAACAAACAAAGAAAGCCACCATTTTTTCTCATTATCATTTCCATAATAAATAGATATGAAAATTAAAACCCTAACCATTTAAATAACCATGGTTTAATCTTTACACAAACTCAAGTGAGCATGCATCATCAAACATGATACAAACTTGTGCACAAAAAAATATATCACATATACAATGTGCACAAACAAGTGAGAAAAACCATTTAAAGTGAACCAATACTAGTTAATGCAAAGTAATATATCAAATATATAATTATGCATTAAATCATTAAATCAACACTTGATTTAACGATCCGGTCATATCGCATATAACCGACTAATATCCAATGTATCGGCTTATCGAATCAATCCTTGATTCGATAACTAGGTTATATCACATACAACCATTCGATACATTCATCGCGAGAATAGAATACGGTATCACATACACGCATTATTCTCGGTCCCGCACATATCTCATATGCGCTCCTATTTCGTTTCGCTTGAGCCAGCAAACCTCTGTGTAGGACTCTAAAGACTCGTCAATACGCCGGCAGCAGGTGATGATCATATCAAACACCCACAAGCCGCAAGCAGTCTGCTAAATGTAACGGCCACCAGGGTATTGAGCGATCAGAAGATCGACGAGCAAGCCCGCTCATACTCCTGTGAATCCAACCAGTAACAGTTACCGTACAGTCCGGTCACGTCGTCTGATATGTCGCATATCTCGCCTAGGGGTGGTAAACGTCAGACCCCAATAGCTCGATAAGTCGTGTCGATATGAGGTCTATAACAGTTCGAGAAACTACTGGTAACACTTACCAGTAAATCTCGGCAACCCTGGCCAGGGATTTCCGGTTATAGCCAATCGAACACAGCGCAACATCAACCCCCTATACCGGGAGAGACGAATACCCTCTTATCGCTCATTGCCTCCATGTGATTCGGGACTGTACCCAAAAGCCACCATTTTGCACGCCCTCTTGGACGTGGTAAGGTGGAAATCAAAGCACAGTGGGAACCACACAAGACTCTATGACAATCTCGGGTCAACAGACTACTCTGTACCAGTGTCACCAGAGAACTGCCATCTGACGTAAGGTATAATACCATCTGGGAGTTCTCGGCGAGTCTGTCCAGTATACCCAGTCTCCACTGAGCACCCGTATATCATCTCTGATGTCAAACACTAATGGATATGGGATCATCCATCGCCCTTCTGTATGGGTCGAGAGGGTATACTCTTGTCTACTCTGGTATATCGATGCCCTGTCTCGATACACCCACGACTAGGGACCTTGAATGATGTACTTATGGACTACCATGTCCCCACTAGTATGATCCGCATCATAGTCCAGGTAGTCAAGTACACATCCTAAGGGCTTTACCAACATGTAACAGAGAGACAATCAGTGTACACGTTAAGGTAAAGATCAACCAGATAGCATACTATCATGTCGAGCAAGAAAGTCCTCCCTATATATGTCCCAGCATCCACTACAATATACATCCAATGTACAGTAATGGCCTCTAGGGCATACATATAACTAACAATCTCCCACTTGCACTAGGGCCATCTGATAGCAGTGGTTGTAGTATCTCATACTCAACCATCCCATAAAAGTCTCTCTCTGGGAAAAGGCCTTTGTGAGTGGATCCGCCGTGCTGTCCTCTGAGTCTACTCTCCTAACCTCGATCTCCTTAGAGATCAACCATCTCCATGATCAGGTGATACTGCCTTAGAATATATCTGGATCATTGATGGGACCGGCGTTCCTTGGCATAAGCCACAACTCCATTGTCTCACAATGGTTGGAACGTAGTTCATCTCATGAACCAATATACACCCAAACATCCTCTTTGGTAGCATCTTAAGTAGCAATGTATCCTGCCTTTATCGTCTAGTATGCCACGGTATCTAGCTTGGAACTTTTCCAACATACCGTCCCTCCACTGAGGGTAAAGACAATGCCTGTGACTGACATTCAGTCGTCCTTATCACCCTAGAACCCTTCCAGTGATTCTCCCCAGGATCGGTTGATACCATCTCACTACAACTAGTGAGAATCCTAACATCCAATTAGATCTATCTCATAGATCCAAAACCCAGGATTTAGGAGGTATCACTTTGATCCTATATGGAGAATCCTTGTGATAAGCGGAGATTGACCGATCGTAGCATAGGAAACTTCTTTCTTATCAAGAGTATAACATCCACGTACTCTACGAGGATCACCACCATACTCCCTACTACCTTTTTGTATATACAAGGTTCATCTACCATTTTGATGATGTCAAACTGTTTGACTAACACATCAAAACAGATATTCCAACTCCGCGATACCTGCTTTATCCTATAAAGCATCTTGTACACGTTTCCGCTGCTCCCACTGTCTACGAAGCCCTCTGGCTGTGTACTTATAGACGTTCTCTTTAAAAGATCATTTAAGAAAAGCAGTCATGACACCCAACCGCCAGATATCGTAGTCATGGTATGTAGCCGTGGCACGTAGGATCTGGATGGACTTAAGCATAGCCACTTGAAAAGGTTTCATCATAATCCACGCCTGGTCGATGACGAAAAGCTTTAACAAGTCTAGTTTTGAAAGTCTCAACTTTTCCATCTACACCAAGTAATCTTCTCAAGATATACTTGCTCCTGATGGGGATTTAACCCTTCAGATATAGCAACCAAAGTCCATACTTTGTTGGTGTACATGGATTCCATCTCAGATCGCTAAGCATCCAGTCATTCTTACAGAGTCCTACTCCTGATGGCCAGCTCGAAACTAGTTGGGTCATCATCTCATGATGCAATCCTCGCTCCCACTGTCATAGAGAAACAGAAGTATCTCTCAGGTGGGTGAGAAACCCTACTAGATCGGCGGAGAGGCTGAGGTTCGTTGGTAACTATTGAATCCTTTGGTTTTATCAAATCATCTGCTGTAGTTTGTATAGCTGGAACCTTTCCAGTTCTACATTACAGACCTTGCCTCGAGCTTGTCCGGATTTTTCTTTTCAGACATAGGCTGGACAACCCCAAATCTTAACTAACTTAAGAGATGGGCTCTTCCCTTATCATATCAAATATGAAGTGGTAGGCAACTGATTTGATTTGAACCCTATTCAATAGGTATGCAGCTTCTCAAGTGCATAACTCCCAAAAAGGAAATAGGTAACTGAGTAGTACTCATCATAGAGCACACCTTATCATATAGGGTGAGATTGCTCCATCCCGATATACCATCGTGCTATGGTGTATACGGAGGAGTAATGCTGAGAGAGAATCTCATTCTCCTTTAGAAAAGTCCAGGAATTCCATGCACAAGTATTCTCCTCCCTGATCTCATCATAGGACATAATACTTATACCCATATTTTGGTTCTCTACTTCTAACTTATATTCTGTGAATATCTTAAAAGGTTCGGACTTGTGTTTCAACAGGAACATATGTCTGAATCTTGAGAGATGATCAGAGAATGTAATGAAGTAAAAAGAACTGGTCTTGGCATTTATAGACAGGGGATCTACATACATCAACATGTATCATCCCAAGAGTTTATTAACTCTTTCTATGTTTTCAGTAAACAGAGCTGGTGTCATTATATCTTTGTGACATGACTGGCAAGTTTCATAAGATATAAATTCAAACAGATTTTAAATATGCATCTATATGTAACTTTAGCTAGTCGGGTCGCATTGATATGACCTAGTCTACAATACCTCAAGAAGGATTCGTTCATTTCTGAACTCTTCCTCTTGTGTGTGTTCCGTATACTAAGAACTATAGTTTGATTTAGAACATCAATGCTTTTAGATAACGTGCCTGAACCGACCAACTTTTGATATAGGAAATGTTCAAAACATTATCCAACTATACAAAATTTTATCATTTCTTTACTAATAAAGAGATTGATATGATTTTGTATATCAGGTTCGGTATCTAATAACATTTGTTCAGAATCAATGTATTGGTAATACATGGTGACAGTGACCAACAGACTTGGCTGCAACACTTGCCCCGTTTTCTGCCTCATGAAACTTATCACCCGTTCTCAGTTCTCTACCTTTCTGTAGCCCTATGTAACAGATTACATATGCGGGATCCTGATCTGGTATCACATACCCAGGACGTAGAGGATACAGAGAAACAGTTCTCTGTAATGAACACACCCGAAGATGATGCATCAACATGCACTCTCTTCGTTTGGGTGGCACGGGAATTCTGGTAATCCACTATTTCCTGCTCTGTCTTATAACAATTATAAGTGGGAGAGGGACCAACGTTCCCCAGCTCAGTATAACAAGCGGGTTCGGTCAATATCCGTATTATTATCTTGATTAAGGCGTGATATGGTCGCTACCAGGAGAGAGAGAGAAGAAAACACTCAGCGTGCGCTCTTGCAAGAATAGATTGGTTATTATTTTATCTAATTAGGATGGCTCCCACTGTTTTTTATCAAATCTTCCTTCAAACCCTAAAAGGAAAGACTAGCCGGGATTAATTACACGCTACAGGTTCGCCAATCTTTCAGCCAGGCCAGTGTCGGTACTTTGAGGGAAGTCCCCCGTGCTTTCGCACGAACCTAAATAATGTAAACCTCGTTTTCCCAGAGGCGTAACCTCGTTAACACCTTTCTAGACACCTACTTGATCGGCTAATTGTAATGTGTAAAACTCTCCCAGGAGTAACAATTACTCGCAGCGGGTATCGGGATCCAAATATCTCATAGAAGGTATCCAATCTCATTGCAAATTTCAACACTTGAAATTCCCGATAATATTTTGCCCCTAGTGTTCTATGACCTTGACGAATGCCAAACAACCCATAGTCCACTAGTCAAGTTCAACCCGTACATTTCTTGATTGAATTAAACCCACCCGCACGACCCTTGACGAATGCCAAACAACGCCGTACGAATACCCTAATCCAATCTGCATCATATGCATAAGCAGATAAATACTAGTTAGCTACCGTACACTACGCCTTGACGAATGCCAAACTACCGCAGCACGAATACTAACTAGTACTTATCTGAAATGACGGAGGGCTACGACAGGTTTTTCTGAAAACCTATTGCGTAATGAACTTGAAATCGTTGTAGAATCAAATGATTTTAAAATGGAGTTTTTTTGAGGCTTTTCTAGTTTTGCTAAAGGAGTCACTCCCGATGAAGGGATCGTCGGTCCTTTCCTCGTCGAATGAGGTACGGGATATATCATATATATCACTGTGCAAAGCAAAAACTCTTAAAAGCAATCAAAAGACAAACCAAGTGTGTAGCATCTGCCAGTTATTGCTAAAGGAGTCACTCCCGGTGAAGGGATCTCGGTCCTTTCCTTATCGAATAAGGTGCAGGATATATCATATATACCGCTGTGCAAAGCAAGAACTGTAGGTACCTGTTTTATTTTTGAAATTCGATTCTACAACATCTTTAGGTTTCTTTTACTTTCATTAATCACATTAATGAAGTCCCATCATTTAAATACCTAAACATCACAGATAAATACGACGTACACTTATGCCATCCGCATTCGCCTCGATGTCCCTTCGTGCACCGTTAGGTTAGGTAACTAACGACAGAGATGGGCAGGGCAAGCACGGGTGTAAAACATAAGTAATGCCTATATAATATATCATATATACTATATAAAGTATCCATCACAGAACATATCACATGATCACATCACAGATATCGCAGCAGAAGAATCATATGAAATATTGGATATACTAGGACGTCCGTGTTTTCAATACGAGCCAGTATAAAACACGGATTCCACGGTCGTGATGAATAGGCAATCCCATACACCTAGACCCCTACGAGAGCGGCAAGCAACCCTACCAATTCTAGGGTTAGGAGACCCGGACTCGACTCCTCAAGATGGTCTCCCACTGGACTCCAGAACCCGGTTACTTGTGCTCCCCTCCTTGGGTCTATCCTAGTGCAGAAAAGTAAATAATATACAGAGGTTGACATCTTCCGCAACCTGGAAGTGCCCCAATAAAAGAATATTACATACAAGTTTTTACATGAATGAAAATGAAAAACACTCATCTCACATAAAAACCCCGGCTATTCTAACACGACGATCCAATATAAATATATCCAGCAACACATAACATCACATGTCATCAATGTAAGTAAATATGCGCATCCAATTGTCGTTGACATATAGCAACGAAACCGGCGATATCACATATTACACTTACGGTCACAGAAAAGAAAGTGTAAAACTACAATAGTTGGAATCCGCAACCTCCATAGACATCGCATGCCTAATCAAATGAATTACTTAGGCATTGCATGCCTAACAATTATAAACCCCGCATTTTAGTCTCATTATCGAAAATACTTTTCAATATCAAGTCGGGCAATTCAGTAAGATTCCCGACATCTTGATCGAATGCTCGTCGCAAACTTTAGTAGACGGCCGCACCCCCGATACCGTCGACGAAGTACACCAAGGCGGAACACCGCTGCCGCGAGCATCCGAACGGATGCTTTCGGCGACGGGGTTCTCCTACAGTCACTTGGTCGGGGCTATGGGGCGAGGCTGTCTATTAAGTTTACCCGGCGAGTATCCGCGTACACTACGTGATTGCGACGGACTTTTGATCACATCAAAATTCCGTGGCAACCGATCAAGTGAGACTAAACCGCTAGATTTATAACATTCATACAGTTATCTCATAACAACTTGTGAATTCCAATTATTGTATCCCATTCCAGATAAATAGAAAATGTTAAACTTTCCGATCGAACATTCAAACACCCAAGTTTTCCCGAAACAGATCAACACATGAAACAAGTTTAAAAACATCCAGTTCATGCCTCAGTACCAACGGTCCAGCCGTAGAAGGGTCAAGCCAACGCCTCACATGTGGCACGCCGTACTGCCCCAAACCCTTAGGTTCAAAGGGCAGTTCAAGACGGTCACATAATCGAGTTAAGGTTTGTTGTCTTCTAGAGGGTCCATCGCGTTACTTGCACTACTTAGAACGTCTTTAAACCACGGAAAAATCCAACACTTGGAAATTTCCCGACAGTGGAAAAGGTGGGTATTTATATCCGGTCGAACTTTTTAACATATTCTAAAATTATCCGGAAAAGCACACAGACATAATTAGACAATCCGATCGATACACCGAGTCCCCAATACAACCCAGAAAATTCCACTCTTGAATAAATATTAAAAATTCCCAGGAAAACCAGCACTACAAAATAGGAATTACTGTGCAATTTTTAAAGCCTGATGTGACAACTTTGGCCGCGGAACCGCCGCAGAAGCCAGGCTTCTGCCGCGGTTCCGCCGCGACTTAGTCGAATTGGACACTCGTGTTGCACAGTAACTCTTAGATATTCCTGCTGATTTTTCTGCATATTTTTAATTCTGAAAAAACCACGAATTACAAAAATGTACAGAGAGCATTTTAGGTTTAGGGTTTCGGTTCGATCGGGTTTCTAACATCGTCTAAGCATCGCCTAAGGCTCTAGCTAGGCTCTGATACCACTGTAGGGTTCCTAGGCACACAAATGAGGTCTCACAAGGCATCAACCATGCCAATTTCAAATTTTACGAGTGCCGAGAAACCCTAATACGGATCGTTGACTAGAGTTTAGGCGAAATCGATAACTAGTTAACAACTTAACTAAAAGATAGGAGCTACAACCATTGTAGATCCTGTCCTCCACCTCCATAGCTCCGTGATGAAGTCTCCTCGCTGTCCATACCGGATCCCGGACTCTAGCGTCGGCTTCATCGAAGAAATGGGCGGGCTTGGTCGTCGGCTTCGATGCCGAAGATGATCTACGTCGAGGCAACACAAGATCAAGCTCCCACTTCACCAAGTCATCAAACTTGTGAAGATAACATCCTATACTACTTGGCAAGAGGTAGAGGATGAAGAAATAGGAAGTGGGTTCACTTTAGAATTGGATTTCTCACTCAATTTCACTACTTGCCATTGATGATAGCAAGCTTCTCTTCTTGAAGAAGAAGAAGAAGAAGAAGATAATTATCATAAGAATAAAAATGGAAAAATAGAAAAAAGATTATTCTTATCATAACTATAACCATGGTTAAGTGTAGAGAGAGAACTATGGTTAAGTGAAATGGTTAGAGTTAAGGATGAGACAAAATGGTCACTTTAGTCAAAGTTTCATGAAGCTTTATGAACAAACAAAGAAAGCCACCATTTTTTCTCATTATCATTTCCATAATAAATAAATAAATAAATAGATATGAAAATTAAAACCCTAACAATTTAAATAACCATGGTTTAATCTTTACACAAACTCAAGTGAGCATGCATCATCAAACATGATACAAACTTGTGCACAAAAAAATATATCACATATACAATGTGCACAAACAAGTGAGAAAAACCATTTAAAGTGAACCAATACTAGTTAATGCAAAGTAATATATCAAATATATAATTATGCATTAAATCATTAAATCAACATTTGATTTAACGATCCGGTCATATCGCATATAACCGACTAATATCCAATGTATCGGCTTATCGAATCAATCCTTGATTCGATAACTTGGTTATATCACATACAACCATTCGATACATTCATCACGAGAATAGAATACGGTATCACATACACGCATTATTCTCGGTCCCGCACATATCTCATATGCGCTCCTATTTCGTTTCGCTTGAGCCAGGAAACCTCTGTGTAGGACTCTAAAGACTCGTCAATACGCCGGCAGCAGGTGATGATCATATCAAACACCCACAAGCCGCAAGCGGTCTGCTAAACGTAACGGCCACCCGGGTATTGAGCAATCAGAAGATCGACGAGCAAGCCCGCTCATACTCCTGTGAATCCAACCAGTAACAGTTACCGTACCGTCCGGTCTCGTCGTCTGATATGTCGCATATCTCGCCTAGGGGTGGTAAACGTCAGACCCCAATAGCTCGATAAGTCGTGTCGATATGAGGTCTATAACAGTTCGAGAAACTACTGGTAACACTTACCAGTAAATCTCAGCAACCCTGGCCAGGGATTTCCGGTTATAGCCAATCGAACACAGCGCAACATCAACCCCCTATACCGGGAGAGACGAATCCCCTCCTATCGTTCATTGCCTCCATGTGATTCGGGACTGTACCCAAAAGCCACCGTTTTGCATGCCCTCTTGGACGTGGTAAGTTGGAAATCAAAGCACAGTAGGAACCACACAAGACTCTATGACGATCTCGGGTCAACAGACTACTCTGTACCAGTGTCACCAGAGAACTGCCATCTGACGTAAGGTATAATACCATCTGGGAGTTCTCGATGAGTCCGTCCAGTGTACCCAGTCTCCACTGAGCACCCGTATATCATCTCTGATGTCAAACACCAATGGATATGGGATCATCCATCGCCCATCTGTATGGGTCGAGAGGGTATACGCTAGTCTACTCTGGTATATCGATGCCCTGTCTCGATACACCCACGACTAGGGACCTTGAAGGATGTACTTATGGACTACCATGTCCCCACTAGTATGATCCGCATCATAGTCCAGGTAGTCAAGTACACATCCTAAGGGCTTTACCAACATGTAACAGAGAGACAATTAGTGTACACGTTAAGATAAAGATCAACCAGATAGCATACTATCATGTCGAGCAAGAAAGTCCTCCCTATATATGTCCCAGCATCCACTACAATATACATCCAATGTACAGTAATGGCCTCTAGGGCATACATATAACTAACAAAACCTTCGATACATGGTGCCATAAATCAACTTGGCATCTTTGGAGAAGTGGACGGATAGCACCTATTAGCATCTGCCCCGAATTTCAGGCAAGACGTCTATCGCGTCTCCGCCGCATCCTTCGGAGGGGAACAGTGACACACAAACCTAGTCATCAATCTAGAAGCTCACACTCATGACTCACCCTCATGACTCACCTTCATGACTCACCCAAATGAAGAAAAGATAATTCCGCATTAAACCGAATATTTAAGACGGGTGATAGAAAACTGGCAACTTCGAAAAGCGATCCCGAAACGAATTTCAGGATAACCCCGTAACTGTATATACATACCCGCATTTGTATTACGACCGAATACAAATACAACCGAGGCAAAGATATTATATCTACACAGTATAATACATGGATCCGGCTTAAACCAAAGCCCACCAGTATTATCTGCCCGAAATATGACACGTGCGTAAATGCATGTGCATTTTCCGAACCCTGCAATAAAATCATACGGCCTCTACAACGTTTCGCCCGAACTTGGGAAACTATCTGTGGGGGACTCTAATGACTCATTAGTACCCTGGCAGTGGGTTTAACCACAAGCATGTCAGCGGCACTAGCAATGCGTAACGGCTGCCCATGTACTGACCTCAAGAGAAGCCGATGAGCAAACTCATCCCGGAACCCTACTGAGCCTAACAGTGACAATATACATACAGTCTGGTCCGTTCGTCTATGAGTATCGCATATCGGGCCTAGGGGGCCGGTAACGTCAGACACCCAAAAGCGGTATAAGTCATGTCAGAGAGAAACCCTGAACAACCTGAGAAACTACTGGAATACTTACCAGTAATTCTCACCTGCCTTGGCCAAGGACTTGGTGTAATGGCTCTCCAAGACACACCACGATCTCACCCCCAATACCGGGAGAGACGAATCCCCTGCCGATCCGCTCACTTGCCTCCACGTGGCTCGGGACTGTACCCAAAAAAGACTTATTTGCACGACTCTTTTGAGCCGTTGTAGGGTAGAAATCAAAGCACATTGGGAACTCACACGAGACAAATGACGACCTCAGGTCGATGAACTAACCTGTACACATGTCACCAGGGAACTGCTATCTGACGCTAGGTATAATACCTACTAGCAGGTTCCCGGCGAGTCCTGTCCGGTGTACTCATAACCCAATGAGCACCTGTATACATCTTAGGTGATCCAACTGACACCAGTGGCTTGTGAGACCGGCCACCGCCCCTCGTCGGGGTCTCGACTGTATACACTAGTCTACTCCGGAATATCGATGCCCTGTCTCAAAACTCCCACGACTAGGGACCACAATTAAGGATGTTCTTATAGACTACCCAACTCTCACGTATATGATCGCCATCATACTGTTGGTAGTCAAGCAAGATCCTAGGGGCTCTATCCACGTGTAATAGTGATCAGTCACCTGAACCTGTACACGACTGATAAAGGCAAACCAGATAGCATACTATCATCTCGAGTAAGACTGTCCTACCGGTATAGGTCCTCCATCAATCATTGCAATCACGTACCTGCGATCCAATAATTGACTTTGAGGGCACTATATCCGACAATCTCCCACTTGCACTTAAGTCTAATTATTGCGATGTCGCATACTCACAGCCCGTGTGATACCGAACACCCAACTCCTCTACTAGACAGTTTCACAAAGCTCGTTTGTAAAACTCTTGTGTTCGAGAAATAGCCTCAATGAGTGGATCCGCCCCGATGTTTCTTTCTATGTCTCTCTTAATCTCAAATTCGCGGAGAAAGCCATCTCCCGAATTGGGTAATACCTATCTTAGAATATGTATGGATATCTGATGGGACCTAGTTTATAAATGAACTCCAAATCCAAACTTCTTAGACTGTATCGACAACTGAACCTAATCAGTATCCTGCACCATGCCTCCTACAGTATCCTCTTAGACCACCTGTCCATAATACTGCCCCTCGTCAGAGGGAAAACTATAACTCTGACAATCACTCTGTCATCCATGTCACCTTTGAAGCCTGGAATGATAACCGTCTCCGAAGGAGGCTGTCGTCATCAAATCCGTAGAACATCCACTTATGTTCTAAAACTACTTCCTTATGTTTCTCCAGGATTGGATTAATATAAACTTATCGCATCTAGTGTAAAAACAACATCTGGTGTGGTACTTGACATCTCATGATCGATTCAATTGCGTAAGCAAGTGATATGCTAATCATGCACATCCCTCTCCCCTTTAGTCTGTAAGACACCTTTAGAGAGGGTGACTCCATCACCTGCAGGTACACCACCATGCCAGGAGTCATCTATTCTAAAATACTATTAGAATACTGTCAAAGTACCCATATTGGGAAACTACCCAAGTCTAGATCTAAAACCATAGATCTAGTAACCAGAATGTCAGATATTATATCCATATCCTTTGTGCAGAAACAACTGTGTGACGACCACAGTACAACCAATCGTAGTATAGGAATTTTACTTCCTACTCTGTGTATGTCATCCAAATACCAGGACATCACACCCTACTACCTTCTTAACAGATCCATCCCCTATTTTGATAAAGTCAAACCTATGACTGTCACATCAAAATTAGATGATCTATCTCCGCTATATCTGCTCAAGTCTATAAATAGACATAAGCAACTTGCCCACTATGCTTCCGTTGCTCCCACTGACCACAACAACCCTCTAGCAGAATAATATATACGTGCACTTCTAAAGCTAGTTTAGAACGACGCTATACTTAACCTCCTGCCGGGTCTCATAGCCTGGAACAACAGTAGTGTCAAATCTGGGTGAACAAGAACCTCCCTGTCACTGTCCTTGAGGCTACCGGAGTGCCTCTCGGGTGTCTGAGGTTACCCACCATATCTGCGGAGTGGCTAATGGAATGTCAAACCTGATTGAATCTTTAGGTTCTATTAAATTTTCCGTAATTGTTTGCGGTTCTGGAATCACTTCCAGTTCTACCATACTCTCACTACTGTTTTCTGAAGAAATCCATTTTACTAAAACCGTGGCGAGTCAAGAACAAAATCACTATTGATCTTCCAGATGGTAGAAAGTCAACCCTCGACATAGCCTGGGCCAACCCACAAACTGCCATTACAGAAACGTGCCTTGAGTTATCCAGAGTTTGGTTTTAAGCATAAGCCGGACAACTCCCCGTATCTTAACATCGTTAAGATATGAACCATTCTATATCCAATATAGAAACTTTGGCACTTATTTAATTGGAACCAGATTCAAATCATGCAGCTGTCTCCAGTGCATATCAACTTTATGGAGAGAGGCTAATCAGCATTACTCAACTTAGGAATGCATCCAATTATAAGTAACTTGAAAGAGAAACAAGTTTCTCAAAACCATCACTATCAACTGAATACCAATCACAAGTATCTACATTTTCGATCTCTTTGAAGAATCTCGATACTTGCGACATCTGGTTCTCTACTTTATTCCTATACCCACAACTTCTCAAAACTTAGACCTTGTATTTCTACGAAACATTTGTCTAAAAACTAGAGAAGTCATAAGTAAAAAGAACATAGTACGAGGACCAACCCCTTTGTCCTGATGGACACTGGACGGCATACAATACTCTGTATGAGTCCCCTGTGTCGAATAACTCAAAACCTGTCCATCGTAGGTTGAAAACAGTACTTATGGTTAGGAACTACTCCGCTGTTCAATACTCCTTATCCAATCGTCAACTGATATAGGTAAATGTCATCGACATAATATCAAAAAGTTATATCCCACTTTATAAAAATAAATGTATAGATATATCAATTTGAAATCGGTGCATAACAATGGATATTCAAAACCAAACACTTGCCGTCTGGCAAAAACCCAGGCGATTTCCTCAAATATCACCAATTACAACGAATTCCGATATAATGAGGATGATCACCTAATTCCCAATAACTTACTCCCACTCATCATCTATAAAACCATACAGATGTGAGAATCATACCTAGTAAATACATACCCTGGAGCATGTATCTAATCGGGAAATTAGTTTTCCTTTAACAATGCATAGTGAGACTGAAACATGAGAATGTTTCGTAGGGGTATCCTGGTATTCCTAGTAATGCCTCTTCCATAATCTAATTCATGACTACAACCGTATATTTGTTTGCCATCTCTCCAAATCACTTTATTTGCCTTTATTCATTACCTTCTGTACACCCCTTTAGGCTAAGTGGTTTTCTTCCTTCCCTACCGTTCGGCACCAGCCTATGGTTTGGAAGAAGACTATCCAGTAAGCATAATGGGTGTACTCTCCTAAACCAAGGAGTACTCGTAACTTGAGAGAAGGTGATGATAAAAGACAACTGAATAATACCTTATTCTATTTCTCCCGAACTGGGGAAAAAAGCAAAGGTGAAATAGGAGTGGCGATGAAGTACGCGGTTTGGTCGTGAATGATAACAGTCGCAATTTACTTCGCCCTCTTTCTAATCCTTTTATTTTGTCTTTACTTATTACCTTCTGTACCCCCTACTTAGGCTAATTGGTTTTCTTCATTCCCTACCTATGGTTTGGAAGAAGACTATTCAATAAGCGTAATAGGTGTACTCTCATAAACTAAGGAGCCCTCGCAACCTGAGAGAAGGTGATGATTAAAGACAACTGAATAAACCAATTCTATTTCTCCTGAACCTGGATCCATCCTCGAAGAAGTCCCTTCGAGTTCGTATATAACCATACGATGGATCTATCCAATGGAAGTGGATGTCCGTAGTAATACGGGGTGTTCTGAGAAATGCAAAGGGTAAAAGAAGGAGCGGCAATGACTTATGCAACTTAGACAATCCAAAAGCCATTATTTTAAGAAGGTTCGGTCAACTTGGTCACTAAGTCATAGTCTAGGGTCGGTCAAAGGTCGCTGCCAAAGAGAGAGAGAAAAGAAACACTCTGCGTGCACTCTAACCTAGATCAGAATGGTTATCACTTTATCTAATCAGGAAACCTCCCACTGTACTGTCAAATTCTCCTCTAAACCTGAAAGAAGAATCAGTCGGGATCATCCGAAGAGTAAACCAACTCATCAGTGGGAATCGGGATCCAACTCTCATCGCATGATAACGTGACGGAATCCACTCACCTTATCACACTCTAGAAGGTATGCGCATACTTGGCAAGTTTCAGTTTCTTTAGAAACTCCCGATGTGATTTTTGCCCCATGCTCTTATGACCTTGACTTTGGCCAAAATGCCATAAGTCACATGCCAAGTTCTACCCGTCATTATCTTGTCAATTTGAAACCATCCGCACATGCCCCTGACTTTGGCCAAATAGCAGAACGACTGCCCCAAACCAACTCATCTATATATGCAACAAATGAATACCTAGCAGCTACCAAACACTATGCCTTGGCTTTGGTCAAAATACATAGCTTAAATACTACTGAATACCCAAAAGAAATGACGTAGGGCTACGGCTGGTTTTTGGCGAAAAACCTTTAACATAATGAACTTGATATCGCTGAAGGAACCCGATAGCTTTTTAGAAAATATAGTGGCGAAAACCTTTGCTAAAGAGGTCACTCCCGGTGAAGGGATCTCGGCTCTTTCCTCATGGAATGAGGTGCAGGATTGTCACGACCTAAGGTGTGGCCCGTGACCGGCACTTAACCACGTAACGTCTACAGGCGTAACGCGACTAAGTGAACCGAAAACCCAGAAATCAAACCAGTAAAAGTATAGAGTGTTTTAAGTTTGAAATGAACACATTTATTACATGTTAAGAATTCTAAGTAAACAATCACCAACATAGCAATATACGACGCCGTAGCGAAGATCAAGATCCACAAGTGGGAACATCACAGATAGAATAAACTGCAACTACAGTCGGCCCACAATGAGCTCGACACCAGAAAACCAATAATATACATCATCGTCCTCACACTGTCTCTAAGTCAAATACATACATGGTAGATGGAGAATACTAGATACAACAATGTACATAACTGAAAGATAAACAGATACCGCACAAACCTACCTATCAGCAAAAGAGCTAGTACACCAACTATGGGGGTATCTGTGTCAAAAGATGCAAAACGCAGCCTGCCCGACTACTCCGAAGGGCAACCTGCAAACACTGTGGCACAACGGGGGTGAGTTGCCAACTCGTGAATAGAAATAACATATAAAGGTAATCGCGAGCATGCACGTACTGCGCTACTCTATCATATGCCAGCAGATGATATCAATGCGAGGTAAGCAGTATGTACAATGATCATGCAAGTCCTCTATCAGGCGATATAACTACAGGATGAGATGCAATAATGAATGCTGAGCATGGGAATATAACATTTACACGGAATGTCAAGGTGGAATAAATATATATATACACCGCAAATCCCAACAACCCAGACGCCGGCACTCCCATCGGCCCTCAAATCCTGTACACCCCTGAGAATCACGATTGCCCAACATCGGCATCCAAATATCATAAATACTCGTGTCTAGCATCGACACGCAAATCCTCCTCTATCGGGCATCCGTCAGTCCGGGTCAGCCCTCTCTCAATATATCGGGCATCCGTCAGTCCGTGTCAGCCCTCTCTCAATATATCGGGCATCCGTCAGTCCGGGTCAGCCCTCTCTCAATATATCGGGCATCCGTCAGTCCGGGTCAGCCCTCTCTCAATATATCGGGCATCCTTCAGTCCGGGTCAGCCCTCTCTCAATATATCGGGCATCCGTCAGTTCGGGTCAGCCCTCTCTCAATATATGCCACTCTAGCACCGAGAAAACACAGGGTGGGTGCACCGAAATATCATATCAGGGGAACCGGGTTTTTAAATGATTACATATTTGAAAAGGCCACGGTTCCCAAATCCAGAAATCACATGTAATCCCAACCAATATGCATGTAAATGTGATGTGATATGTGCATCAAGTATGAATATCATGTCAAGTCACATAAAGATGAGCTACAACATAATGATCCGATGTGATATATGCATCAAGTATGAATATCATGGAAATTCTACAGTGTGAGTGTCATGGCAATTACTAACGGTGTGTGTGTAACATGCAGGATAGTGCTCGTGTAACATGAACCGTTAGTAAGGGTGCGGTGTTCTATCAATTCTAGTTATATACATACATCAGGGAATGTGGTATGCACTAAATAGTAGCCATGAACAGTCAATGTATAGAAATGTAGCTATAAGATCCTATCAGCCCTGACGTAGAACGCCATGCGGGCGATATCCCCGTAGATGTTAAATCTACTCACCGAAATCTCCCGCTAGGTATAGCCGATGACTTGTTTCCCCTTCTTCGCGGCGTCCGCCGCACTTGCCTGCGAACCTAGAATTCCACAGAATATCACGCATAAGCTCAAACCATACAAACACGACATTTAAGGTCAACTAGAAACCCGTGTCGCAAACCAAGCGCGTGTGTGCGCGATACGCTAAAACGTGTGATTACGCGCCTGAAGCCACTCCGACGCGTCGCGATACGCAGAAAACCCAAACCCACACGCACGTATCATGCGTGTCGCGAAAGATAGAAAATACGGGAAATAGGGTATTCACCTCCAGATTTTGATACAGAAATGATATTGTAAAACTATATATACCAAAATAACCCACATAGCAGCAGACTCCAGTGGACCAAACCCCAAATCCCAACTCACCCATCTGACCGCAAATTGCGGCCAGAATGAATATTCCGGCGGCCTCACTTGGGAATTGGGCTTCCAGGTTTGGTGTGTGCACTCTATACCCCCCATACATGCTACAGTAACATCTAGTTTTGTTCTGGAACATCTCGGGTAGTAGCAGATCCTACAGAGCCTTAAATCAAGTTAAAATCCACACTTTTACACTAAAATGGAACTTTATGGTATTTCTGTGCAAACTGAAACAAACCTGGCCTAAAAATAGTTCTAATAACCCATAAAAGAGCTAACACAACTAACAAAACCCTAATCTAACATGTGAATCACAAATATCCTTTAATATCACTAAAAATGCACAAAAATGAGATTTTTACTAAAGAATACTACAAGTTTATAGAAAAGGAGTGCTAACATGAGTTAATACCTTCTAAAAACCTTATAAAACACCAAAAGTCCCAACTCTTCCCTCAAGTGTGCAGATTTGCCTTCAAACACCCCAAAAATCCCCTTTTTCCATGGTTTTGTGATGATAAATGTGTTGATTTGTGTAGGTTTTGTTTGGGAATAAAGGAGAAGTGAAAAAGAGATAAAATGATGAAGGAAAGCCAAGGTTTTCTGCTGAAATCTCCAGAATTTTCTGAAGTGAGGAGAAGAGAGAGAGAAGAGAAGGAAATGGGGTCAAAAAAGTCAACCTCTTACCTAACACCATGCTCATTTGTTTATTAGGATTTTGAATTATGAAAAGGGTTATGATATGATTAAAAATGGTGGGGAAAAGTTAGCAACCATGCAACAAAAGAATTGGCTAACACTTTAAACCTATGTCTCAAAAATGGCTAAGTGTGCAAAGTGTACACTACAAAGGACATTTTTTCCAATTTGCCAACACGACTAAATATAACTAATAATCCTATGCACACATATAATAACACGTAAAATTACTAATTATCATGAAAAACATTCTAACGGAAATTCAAATTGTTACAAGGATATTCCAACTGAATACCGCGATGCAAAGCAACATGTAATCGACTATAGTGAAGTTGTTACCCTGACGCAAACTTCTGCCCAAGGGGTCACTCCCGGTGAAGGGATCTCGGCCCTTGCCTCGTCGAATGAGGTGCAGGATATTCCAACCGAATACCACTATGCAAAACAAAAGAAAACGTCTTTGTAATAACACTTTTTAAAACTGTTCCAACAACATCCAAACAGGTTTGTTTTCTTTTGCATTGATCAGAATCAACGCAGTCCCATCAATTAATCACACCAGAAAAGAACGAAAATAAAATGTACGTATATGCTATCCACATTCGTCACTGGGTCACGTCATCACCCGTTAGGTTACTTAACTAACGATAGAGCGGGGACTGGATTAGCGCGGGTCCAAAACATATACAACATCTACTAGTATATATACCAATTACAATAATCGCTCCAGGCATGATAATATGCAACATTACAGAAAAGTAATAAGCATCACAGAACAATACAGATAATCTGAGATCCCCGGGTTTCACAGAGCCGCTGCTGAAACCCAACGTTCCCATGGTCGTATGGATAGCCTGTGCAATGAAAACCTAGACCCCTACGGGTGCGGCAAGTTACCCGCCAAAACCTGAAGCGTGGCAGTCCCCTACAGCAAAGTGAATGGACTACCCTGCACTTCACGGAATCCGGTAACTTGAGCACCCCTCTTTGGGTCAACCTGTACCCCCTACGAGTGCGGCGAATAGTCTGCCAATTCTAGAGTGAGGCCCCTCTGCCTCTCAAAGCCATGAGATGCGGACCCATTGCCATCCTGAACCCGGCTATCCGTGCACTCCGTCGTGGGGTAAACCTAGTACAGAAAATAAAAATATGTACAGCGGGTACATCGACCTCAGCCCAGTCATGCCCCAAAAGAATATTATACAAACAGGCAGTGATGGCAGTCCACATGTTGGACGCTCGCCCCACAATATCAAATGTATAAATAAATCCAAACTGCACTATCATTGCACACTGTTATCCACCACGACAAATCCGCAACATCACAGCACAGCACAGAACATCAACGCGAATATCACGTTCGCAAACCCGTCTAAAAGAACTATAGCAATTAGACGCAATTTACCGCTCGAATGACATTCATGGTCGGAGATATAATGTAAGTACTGTAAACTAACAAGTTTAAAATTTCGATCGACAAAACTTCCCGAAGTGGGCCCCACGTACATCTGCAGTACAATAACAAAATCTGGGCCCAAACAAAATATTCCAGAAACGACAATTTCTCATGCAGAACAAACTGTAGAAATAGGGTTTACTGTAGCTCCAAACTGGCGGCGGAACCGCAGCCAAACCCTTGTTTGTGAGGCGGTTCTGCGGCAGTACTGTAGCTTCAGTCGACCAAATTTCACCAGAATTCTTAAAAAAGCCTGCTCGATTTTCTGAGATGCCCAAAATAATTTTTAGACCTATTTTTAAAATCGACAGAAACTTTATACTGAAAATTGCGGTTTTTGAAATTTCGTTCGATCGTTGTTTTAAACGCTTTAGAACAAGTTAGTAAAGCTTAATGGCGTGGCTCTGATACCATGTAAGTCTACGGTAGCACCCTGGCCGTCAATCTGACGCCAAACGCGGAACAAAAACTTTTATAACTAGCGCTATCGCATACTATAACCCGGATCTTGCCATTAACGCTAAACTAACAAACTGTAAAGGGGTAGAAAGGCTATACCGAACGATCCGAGTCCTTCGGTCTTCAGCCATCATCCCACGCTCCTTTGCGGCATCTGCTATCTTGCTCGATCTCTGGTCTCCTCGTCCAGGTGGCACCACATCAACGGATCTTTATACAGGCTCCCGCCTCTAAAACGAGGCAACTCGGACATGAAGTTTGCTAGCCGACATGTCCAAGATTGATGTAGAGAATGAGTAGAATACTTAGTCTCGTTTCATCCAAAACCATGGATGAACGGTTAATGAAGTTGCCTTTTTTGATTGATCAATTGAACTAGGAAATTTATCAAATGATTCATATATCTTTTCCTCACAAAGTGAGAGAGTGGAAAAGGAATCAAGGGGCTCCCATAAGGGCCGGCCACATATAGGAGAGGAGGGGTGAGTGTAGGAGCAAAGGGGTGACCATAAGGAATAATATCCTAAGCATTACCAAAAGACATTAATGCAAATGCCACCTTACAAAAAACATTTAATGCAAAATGGTGACACACAAACCTAGTCATCAATCTAGAAGCTCACACTCATGACTCACCCTCATGACTCACCCAAATGAAGAAAAGATAATTCCGCATTAAACCGAATGTGTAAGATGGGTGATAGAAAACTGGCAACTTCGAAAAGCGAACCCGAAACGAATTTTAGGATAACCCCGTAACTGTATATACATACCCGCATTTGTATTACAACCGAATACAAATGCAACTAAGACAAAGATATTATATCTACACAGTATAAAACATGGATCCGGCTTAAACCAAAGCCCACCAGTATTATCTGCCCGAAATATGACACGTGCGTAAATGCTAGTGCATTTTCCAAACTCTGCCATAAAACCGTACGGCCTCTACAACGTTTCGCCCGAACTTAGGAAACTATCTGTGGGGGACTCTAATGACTCATCGGTACCTTGGCAGTGGGTTTAACCACAACCACGTCAGCGGCACTAGCAGTGCGTAACGGCTGCCCATGTACTGACCTCAATGGAAGCCGATGAGCAAACTCATCCTGGAACCGTACTGAGCCTAACAGTGACAATATACATACAGTCCGGTCCGTTCGTCTATGAGTATCGCATATCGGGCCTAGGGGGCTGGTAACGTCAGACCTCCAAAAGCGGTATAAGTCGTGTCGGAGAGAAGCTCTGAACACCCTGCGAAACTACTGGAATAGTTACCAGTAATTCTCACCTGCCTTGACCAAGGACTTGGTGTAATGGCTCTCCTAGACATAGCACGATCTCACCCCCAATACCGGGAGAGACGAATCCCCTGCCGATCCGCTCACTTGCCTCCATGTGGCTCGGGACTGTACCCAAAAAAGACCTGTTTGCATGACTCCTTTGAGCCGTGGTAGAGTAGAAATCAAAGAACAGTGGGAACTCACACGAGACAAATGATGACCTCAGGTCGATGAACAAACCTGTACACATGTCACCAGGGAACTGCTATCTGACGCTAGGTATAATACAAACTAGCAGGTTCCCGGCGAGTCTTGTCTGGTGTACTCATAACCCAATGAGCACCTGTATACATCTTAGGTGATCCAACTGACACCAGTGGCTTGTGAGACCGGCCACCGCCCCTCGTCGGGGTCTCGACTGTATACACTAGTCTACTCCGGAGTACCGATTCCCTGTCTCGAAACTCCCACGACTAGGGACCACAATTAAGAATGTGCTTATAGACTACCCAACTCTCACGTATATGATCGCCTTCATATTGTTGGTAGTCAAGCAAGATCCTAAGGGCTCTATCAACGTGTAATAGTGATCAATCACCTGAACCTGTACACGACTGATAAAGGCAAACCAGATAGCATACTATCATCTCGAGTAAGACTGTCCTACCGGTATAGGTCCTCCCTCAATCATTGCAATCACGTACCTGCGATCCAATAATTGACTTTGAGGGCACTATATCCAACAAATGCGTGAGACGAATGCTACTTATATATATGGTATATTAGTAGACATTATATATGTTTTGCATCCGCCCTAGTCCTGACCCCGCCCGGCCGTAAGTTAAGTAAATTTACGATGAAGACCCGGGTCCCTGTTGTGAATGCAGATGTCATATTTGTGTGTTTTATTTTCGTTTCTTCTATGATGTTTAGGAAACATAATTGATGGGACTTCATTAATAAGATTAATGAATAGAAAAGAAACCTAAAATATGTTGTAGAATCACTTTTTCGAAAAGGTATCTCTCTATTATGAATATCAAGCACCTCATTCGATGAGGAAAGAGCTTAGATTCATTCACCGGGAATGACCTCTTTAGAAAAAACTAGCATATGCTACAACCCACTCGGTTTGTTTTGAAAACTACTTGATTTTTAAAGCGAAGCTTAAACAACTCCTTTTCAAATCACTAGGTTCTACAACGATATCAAATTCATTACGTTAATGGTTAAAAGCCGTAACCCTCTATCATTTCAGATATGCGGTGTTTAGTATACGTGCTGTGTTTATTGACCTCCGTCAAGGCACAGTGTACGGTAGCTGGGTAATACTTATCAGCAGCATATTGATGCGACCGGTAGGGATAGTCACACAGCTTTGTTGACCTCCGTCAAGGGTTTGTGTCGGTGGGTTCGAATCGTTCAAGAAATGATGGGTTGAACTTGACTAGCGGCCTATGGTTTGTAGACCTCCGTCAAGGTCATAGATCGTTAGGGGTAAAAAAAATTATCGGGAATTTCAAGTGTTGAAATTTGCAATGAAATTGTATACCTTCTATGTGATAGTTGGATCCCGATACCCACTACGAGTAAGCGTTACTCCTGAGAGAGTTTTCTACTTTATAATTAGCTAATCCATTAGGTGTCTAAGAAAGGTGTTAACGGGGTTATGCGCCTGCGGAAATGAGGTTATTTAATTAGTTCCATGCGAAACACGGGGATACTCCCTCAGAGTACCAACACCAGCCTGGCTGGCCGATTAGTGAACTTGTAGGGTGTAATTAATCCCGGCTAATCTTACCTTTTAGGGTTTGAAGGAAGAATTGATAAAAATGGTGGGAGTCATCCCGATTAGATAAGATAACAACCAATCTAATTTTGCAAGACCGCACACTAAAGTGTTTTCTTCTTTCTCTCTCCAGGTAGCGACCATGTCATGCCTTAATCAAGATAATAACATGGATGTATTGACTGAACCCTCTTATTATACCGGGCTGAGAAACGTTGGTTACACTCTTTCTTAAGACAGCTGTTATAAGTCTGGGCTAGGGATAGTGGATTGCAGCGATTTCCACGTAACCTTAATGAAGAAGGAGCATTCTGATGCATTTTCTTCGGATGTGTTAGTTATTGAGAACCGTTTCTCAGTTTGCTCTATGTTCTGGGAATTAGATACCGGATCAGGATCCCACATTTGTAATATATTACAAGGGTTAAAGATAAGTAGAGAACTGGGAAATGGTGATATGTCTCTCAGAGTAGGGAATGGAGCAATTGTTGCTGCCGAAACTGTCGGCGAATATCACTTAGTATTGCCAAATGGCAATATATTGATTTTGAACGAATGTTACTTCGTACAGTCGATGACGTGCAATTTAATATCCTTTTCTTTATTAGATAAAGAAGGATATTTTTAATATGTATGCCCTAGAAGCCATTATTGTATATGTATACATGAGGATGCTAGGGATATGTATGTAAATGACACTCTTGCTCAGTTATATAGTATATTATTTGAGTTATCTTTATCAGGATATGTGTATTTCTTTCTTATGATACTTTATGTTGCTTGCACATATTGATAATGACACGATACAATAGTATACTATTATGGTTTGACTTTTTCTTAAAATGTGCATATGTTATATATGTCGACCACATGTTGATAAAGCCCATTGGATCTTGCTTTACTACCAGCTTTATGATGGCGATCATACTTGTGGGAGCTGGGTAGTTTATAAGCACATCCTTAAATGTCCCAAGTCACAGAAGTATCGAGATCGGGCATCAATACTCCAGATTAGACATGTGTATACGTTTCTAAACCCCGATGAGGGGCGGTGGTTGGTCCCAAAACTATTGGTTTGATCACCTAAGATTGTATATGGGTGCTCACTGGAAGTGAGTACACTGGACGGACTCGTTGAGAACCTCTAGATGGTATTATACCTATCGTTAGATAGCGGTTCTCATGTGACATGTGTATAAGTTAGTCTTTGGACCTGAGATCGTCATTTGTCTCATGTAAGTTCCCACTGTGCTTTGATCACTACCCTACCACGGCTTTACTGAGTCATGCAAATAGTTTTTGGTTGGGTACAGTCCCGAGCCACATGAAGGCTGTAAGTGATTGTCAGGGATTTGTCTCTCGAGGTATTGGGAGTCGATATCGCACTGTGTTCGATTGGCCAGGAACATAAGACCTTGGCCTAGGCAGTTGGGATTTACTGACAGGTTAATCAGTAGTTTTCCGAATTGGTCCTGATCTGCATCAGCACAAATTATCGGGTTATTAGGGTCTGACGTATACCACCCACTAGACCCGGTAGGCGATACTCTTAGACAAAAAGACCGGATTGTACGTATATTATCACGGATAGGCTAAGTAGGGATCCGGATGAGTTTGCTCGTCGGCCTTCCTTTTCGACCAGTACCCGGGTAGCCGTTGTTGGAGATAGTGCCCTCAGAGTCAATTATTAGGTCACAGGTACGTGATTGTAATGATTGAGGGAGGACCTATCCCGGTAGGACAGTCTTACTCGAGATGATAGTGTGCTATCTGGTTTACCTTTATCATCGTGTACTGCTTTAGGTGACATGACACGTCGCTATTACACGTTGATAGAGCCCCTAGGATTCTTGCTTGACCACCAGCAGTATGAGGGCGATCATATAAGTGGGAGCTGGGGGTCTATAAGCTTATCCTTAAAAGGTCCCTAGTCGTGGGAGTTTCGAGACCGGGCATCGATACTCCATTAGTAGACTAGTGTATACAGTCGAGACCCCGACGAGGGGCGGTGGCCGGTCTCACAAGCCACTGGTGTCAGTTGGATCACCTAAGATGTATACAGGTGCTCATTGGGTTATGAGTACACCGGACAGGACTCGCCGGGAACATGCTAGTTGGTCATATACCAGACGTCAGATGGCAGTTCCCTGGTGACATGTGTGCAGGTTAGTTCATCGACCTGGGGATCGTCATTTGTCTCGTGTGAGTTCCCACTGTACTTTGATTACTACCCTACCACGGCTCAAAGGAGTCGTGCAAACAGGTTTTAGTTGGGTACAGTCCCGAGCCACATGGAGGCAGTGAGCGTATCTTCAGGGGTTCGTCTCTCCCGGTATTGGGGGTGAGGTCGTGCTGTGTCTAGGAGAGCCATTACACAAAGTCCTTGGCCAAGGCAAGGAGATTTACTGGTAGGTATTCCAGTAGTATCTCAGGGTGTTCTGGGCTACACTCCGACACGACTTGTACCGCTTTTGGGGGTCTGACTTTTACCAACCCCCTAGGCCCGCCATGCGATGCTCATAGACGAACGGACCGGACTGCACGGATATTGTCACTGACAGGCTCAGTTGGGTGTCGGGGTGAGCTTCCTCATCGACGTCCCATTTGGTCAGTACCTGGTAGCCCGTCACGTATTGGCTTATACCTCTGACGTGCTAGTGGTTAAATCCACAACCAAGGTGTTGACGAGTCTTTAGAGTCCCCCACATTCAGTTACTCAGCTTTCGGGCGAAAGGTTGTAGAGGCCGTATGGAGATATGGCAAGGTCGGATCAGATACGTGCGGTATTGCACGGATCAGGATCGGACAGTCTGTACTATAGGCCGTATGGTTATATGGCAGGGTTCGATCAGATACGTGCGGTATTGCACGGATCAGGATCGAACAGATATTACTATCCGGTTTTGGTATAAGCCGGATTCTAGTATAGTACAGTGTAGATTTTGTCTCATTGCATTTGTATTTCGGTCGGAATACGAATGCGGGTGTGTATGCACAGTATCGGGGTTTTCCTGTAATTTATTACGGGACCAGTTTTCTGGAGTTGCCAGTTTGCTTTCCGTTTCGGCCGATTTCCATTGTTCCGTTCATTGGCCGAAGATTGGTGGAGGAGGGCTTATTTGCATTGTTGCAAATAGGCATTTGTGGAAGGGGGTCTTTGCATTTTGTTGTATCATGATAGCACCCTCCTTTGACTTGCTTGACTTCATACTTCATGATGGCTTGACTTTGTTAGCATCATGGTTGTTGATGATTAGTTGGTAGTGTATTGGTTTTGGGAGTGATCATTGCCTCTCATCATCACTTGCTTTTTTCCATGACACTCCACCTTGCATTATTGTTCCACCCACCCCCTTGTCTTTTCTCTCTCCAATCTCACTTGGTAAAGGGGGGGCCGGCCATTCAAAATGGTAGGGATGGATTCATTTTTATGGGTGGCATTTTGTTTCTCTTGCTCACTAGAAAAGCCCTCTAGTTCATTTCCAAAAGTTCCTCTCTTTTCCTCCACAAAATGGCACAACTCCACAACCCCAAATGAGATCTCTACACTACATTCTACAACGAACCTTGGGCACGTCGAGTAGCCGGCTTCGTGCCTGAGTTGCCTCGGCATTGAGGTGGGAGCCCGTAAACGCAGAAGGCGATGTGGTGCACTTCCGGCGACGAGGATGAGACGGACGGAGATCCCGCGAGGAGATCGGATTGGAGATGATGACCAGAGGACTTGGATCGTATGGTATATATCTCTAACCCATCCTCTTTGTAGCTTAGACTAGTTAATGGTAACGATCCCGGGTGTTTAGTGCGCGGTGGTGCCGGTTTGCAAAGTCCGCAAATTTTAAGTTATTCACCGCTTCCGCATTCCGGCGTCGGATTGACGGCCGGGGCGCCGCCGTGCACTTACAGTGGTATCAGAGCCTCGCCATTAACTTCGTCTAGCTTTCGTTTGATGTGTTTTGCATTTCCGATCGACCAAAATTCCAAAATCTATGTTTTAGTGCACATCAGTTTTCTGTTAAGAATTTTTGGTGTCTAAAAATTTTTCTGGTGATCTCAGAATTATGTGCAGGCGATTATAAGACTACTGGAAAAATTCGATGCGTTCAGTCAATGTTTGGAGCGCGGAACCGCGGCCAAAACCCCCCTCGGGCCGCGGTTCCGCCGCACATTGAACTCTCCAATGCATCAAATTTTCTCTGTAGTCTTATGGGCTATAATTAGGGGTTTTGGAATATTAAAATTGGGCCAATTATTTCTGTGAGTGCTACAGTATTGCTTGGGGGCCCACTTGTTAATTTTTGGTCAATCGGAAAATTTTAAACACATTTTTCACAGTATTTACATTATATCTGCGACCGTGAATGTCACTCGATCGGTAAATCCGGTCTAACTGCTATAGCTCGGTTAGACGGATTTGCGAACGTGATTTTCACGTTGATGTTCTATGTATTTGCTGTGATGTTGCGGATCGGTCGTGGGGGATAGCCTGGATGCAATGCTAGTACTGTTGTGGTAGTATTATGTACATTTGATATTGCGGGGCGAGCGTCCGACATGTGGACTGCCGTCACTGCCTGTTTGTATTATTATTTTGGGGCACGGCCTGGTTGCGGTCGATGTACCCGGTGTATGTATATTTTACTTTCTGTACTAGGATTGCCCCGCGGAGGGGTGCACGGATAGCCGGGTTCTGGAGGGCAACAAGCCCGCATCTCATGGCATTGAGATGGAGGGGGCTTCACTCTAGGATTGGCGGGCTATTCGCCGCACTCGTAGGGGGTACAGGTTGACCCAGGAGGGGTGCCCAAGTTGCCGGATTCCGTGAAGTGCTGGGTGGTCCATTCACGGCGCTGAAGGGGGCTGCCTCGCTTCAGGTTTTGGCGGGTGACTTGCCGCGCCCGTAGGGGTCTAGGATTTCATTGCACAGGCTATCCACACGACCAGGGGAACGTCGGGTTTCAGCGGCTCTGTGAAACCCGGGGATCCCAGATATCTGTATTGTTTCTGTGATGCTGTTCATTCTCTGTGATGTTGCATTTTATTCACGCCTTGAGCGAATACTATATATTGGTATATATATTAGTAGATGTTGTATATGTTTTACATCCGCGCTAGTCCAGTCCCCGCTCTGTCGTTAGTTAGCTAACCTAACGGGTAATGACGGGACCCAGTGGCGAATGCGGATGGCATATACGTACATCAGTATATTTTCGTTCTTTTTGGTGTGATCAATTGATGGGACTGCGTTGATTCGGATCAATGCAAGTTAAAAACAAACCTAATCTGATGTTGTTGGAACACTTTTCAAAAAGTTGTTATTGCAAGGACGTTCACTTTTGTTTTGCATCGCGGTATTCATTTAGAATATCGTGCTCCTCAGTCGACGAGGCAAGGGCCGAGATCCCTTCACCGGGAGTGACCCCTTGGACAAAAAGTTTGCGTCAGGGCATTAACTTCACTATAGCCGATTACTTTTGCTTTGCATCGTGGTATTCAGTTGGAATATCCTGCACCCCATTCTACGGGGAAAGAGCCGAGATCCCTTCACCGGGAGTGACCTCTTTAGCGAAGGTTTTCGTCGCTATATTTTCAAAAAGCTATCCGTTCCTTCAACGATATCAAGTTCATTACGTTAAAGGTTTTCGCCAGAAACCATTCGTAGCCCTCCGTCGTTTCATATGGGTAGTCAATAGTATTCAAGCTGTGTTTGTTGGCCTTAGTCAAGGCACAGTGTTTGGTAGCTATTGGGTATTCATATGCTGCATAGATAGATGCGTTGGTTTGGGACAGTCGTATAGCCTTGTTGGCCCTAGTCAAGGGCTTGTACGGGTGGATTCAAATTAACCTGGATAATGACGGGTAGAACTTGACATGTGACTTATGATTTGTTGGCCTTAGTCAAGGTCATAAGAGCATGGGGCAGAAAACACATCGGGAGTTTCAAAAGAACTGAAACTTGCCAGATATGCGCATACCATCTGGAGTGTGATGACGTGAGCGGATTCCGTCACGTTATCATGCGATGATAGTTGGATCCCGATTCCCACTGATGAGTTAGTTTACTCCTCGGGTAACCCCGACTAATTCTTCTTTCAGGTTTGGAGGAGAATTTGAGGTACAGTGGGAGGATTCCAGATTAGATAAATTGGTAACCATTCTGATCTAGGTTAGAGTGCACGCTGAGTGTTTCTTTTCTCTCTCTCTTTGGCAGCGACCATTGACCCGACCCTAAGACTTTGACTCAGTGACCAAGTTGACCGAACCTTCTTAAACACCGGCTTTTGGATTGTCAGAGTTGCAAACCTCATTGCCACTCCTACTTTTACCCTTTTCTCCAGGACACCCCGTTTTACTACGAACGTCCACTTCCATTGGACAAAACCATCGTATGGTTAGATACGAACTCGAAAGAATTTATTCGAGGATGGTTTCCGGTTCTGGAGAAAACGGATAGGATTATTCAGTTGTCTTTTCCTTATACCCTCTCTCAGGTTATGAGTACTCCTTGGTTTAGGGGTAGTACACCTATTACGCAAATTGGATTGTCTTCTTCCAAACCTTAGGCTGGTGCCGACCGGTAGGGAATGAAGAAAACCAATTAGCATAACGATGGTGTGCAGAAGGTATTAAGTTCAGACAAAGCAAGGGATTAGTAAGAGGGCAAAGTAAATTGCAACAGATATTCACGACCAAACCAAATATTTCATTACCACTCCCACATCACCTTTGTATTTCTCCAGGACACTCCGTATCACAACGAAGATCCACAGTTTATTTGGATACTCCATCGTATGGTTATATACGAACTCGAATGGAACTTGTTCCAGTTCGGGGATGGATTCTGGTTCAGGAGAAATAGGAATAAGGTTTATTCGGTTGTCTTTTATCTTCACCCTCTCTCATTGCGAGTGTTCCTAGGATGCGGACAGTACACCCATTATGCTTATTGGATAGTCTTCTTCCAAACCATAGGCTGGTGCCGAACGGTAGGGAAGGAAGAAAACCATTTGGCCTAAAGGGGTGTACAGAAGGTAAAGACTAAAGACATATGAAGGGATTTGGAGAGGTGGCAAAGAACTATACGGTTACAGTCGTGAATCTGGAAGAGGCATTACTAGGAATACCAGAATACCCCATCGGAACATTTCAATGTTTCATTTTCACTGTGTAATGTTAAAGGAAAACTGATTTCCCGATTAGATACTTACTCCAGGGTATGTATTTACCAGGTACGATTCTCACATCTGTATGGTTTTACAGATGATGAGTGGGAGTAAGTTATTGGGAATTGGGTGATTATCCTCATTATATCGGGATTCGTTGTAATCGGTGATATTTGAGGAAATCACCTGGGCTGTTTGCCGGTCGGCAAATATTTGGTTTTGAATATCCGCTGTTATGCACCAATTTCAAATTGATATATCTGTACGTCTATTTTCATAGAGTGAGATATACCTTTTGATATTATGTCGATGACATTTACCTATATCAGTGGATGGTTAGGTAAGGAGCATTAAACAGCGGTGTAATTCTTCTTAACCATAAGTACAGTTTTCAACCTACGACACACAGTGAATGAGTTATTAGACTCAAGGGACTTATACAGAGTATTGTATGTTGTCCAGGGTCCATCAGGACAGAGGGGTTGGTCCTCGTACTATATTCGGTTTACTTATGACTTCTCTAGTTTTTAGACAGGTGTTTCGTGGAAACACAGGGTCTAAGTTTTGAGGAGTTATAGGTATTTGAATAGAGTAGAGAACCAGGTGTAGCAAGTATCGGGATTCTTCAAAGTGATCGAAGATGTAGATACTTGTGTATGGTATTCAGTTGATAGTAATGATAAAGAGATCTTTCTTCTCTTTCAGGTTACTCATAATTGGAAGTATTCCTAAGTTGAGTAACGCTGATCGGCCTCCTTCCATTTAGTTGACATGCACTAGAGACAGTTGCATGATTTGAATCTGGTTCAATTAAATCAGTGCCTCTGGTTCTATATATGATATAGAACAGTTCATATCTTAACGATGTTAAGGTACGGGGAGTTGTCTGGCTTATGCTTAAAACCAGACACTGGACAACTCAAGGCACATTTCTGTAATGGCTGTTTGTGGGTTGACCCAGGCTATGACGCGGGTTGACTTTCTACCATCTGGATGAACAATAGCAATATTGTTCTAGACTCGCCACAGTTTTATTAAAAATGGATTTTTCAGAAAACAGTAGTGGGAGTATGGTAGAACTGGAAGTGATTCCAGAACCACAAACGATTACTAAAGATTTGATAAGGAACCTAAAGATTCAATCTGGATTGACATTCCATTGGCCACTCCGCAGATAAGGTGGGTAACTTCAGGCACCCGAGAGGTACTACGGTAGCCTCAAGGACGGTGACAGGGAAGTTCTTGTTTACCCACAATTACCATTGCTGTTGTTCCAGGCTGCGAGACCCGGCGGGAGGATGAGTATAGCGTCGTTCTGAACTCGCTTCAGAAGTGTACGTGTATATGACTCTGCCAGAGGGTTGTCGTAGTCAGTGGGAGCAGCGGAAGCATTGGTGGACAAGTAGCTTATGTCTATTTATAGACTAAAGCAGATGTAGCGGAGATAGATCATCTACTTCTGATGTGACAGTCATGGGTTTGACTTCATCAGAATAGGGGATGGATCTGTTGAGAAGGTAGTAGGGTGTGATATCCTGGTATTTAGATGATATACACAGAGTAGGAAAAGAAACTCCTACACTACGATCGGTTATACTTTGGTCGTCACACAGTTGTTTCTCCACAAAGGAAATGGATTTTATATCAGACATACTGGTTACTAGATCTATGGTCTTAGATCTAGATTTGGGTGGTTTCCCAATCAGGGTACTTGACAGCATTCTAAGAGTATTTAGGATGGACGACTCTTGGCACGGTAGTGTACCTGCAGGTAATGGAGTCACCCTCTCCAAAGGTGTCTTACAGACTAAAGGGGAGAGGGACGGGCATGATTGGCAGATCACTTGCTCAGGCAATTGAGTCAATCGTGAGATGTCAAGTACCACACCAGATGTTGTTCTTGCACTAGATGCAATAAGTTGACATTAATCCAATCCTGGAGAAACAGTCGGAAGCAGTTTTAGAACATAAGTGGATGTTCTAGGGATATGATAAAAACAGCCTCATTCAGGAGACAGTTATCATACCAGGCTTCCAAGGTGACATGGACGACAAGGAGGTTGTCAGAGTTATAGTTTTCCTTCTGATGAGGGGCAGTATTTTGGACAGGTGGTCCAAGGCAATACTGAGGGAGGCATGGCGCGCAGGACACTGATTAAGTTCAGTTGTCAATACAGTCTAAGAAGTTTGGATTTGGAGTTCATTTATGAGCTACGTCCCATCAGACATCCAGACATATTCTAAGACTGATATTGCTCATTTCGGGAGATGGCTTTCTCCGTGAACTTGAGATATAGAGAGACATAGAAAGAAACAACTGAGCGGATCCACTCACTGAGGCTATTCCTCGAACGCAATAGTTCCGCAAACGAGCTTTGTGAGACTGACTAGTAGAGGAGTTGGATGTTCGGTATCACACGGGCTGTGAGTATGCGACATCGCAATAATTAGCCTTGAGTGCAAGTGGGAGATTGTTGGAGATAGTGCCCTCAGAGTCAATTATTAGGTCACAGGTACGTGATTGTAATGATTGAGGGAGGACCTATCCCGGTAGGACAGTCTTACTCGAGATGATAGTGTGCTATCTGGTTTACCTTTATCATCGTGTACTGCTTTAGGTGACATGACACGTCGCTATTACACGTTGATAGAGCCCCTAGGATTCTTGCTTGACCACCAGCAGTATGAGGGCGATCATATAAGTGGGAGCTGGGGGTCTATAAGCTTATACTTAAAAGGTCCCTAGTCGTGGGAGTTTCGAGACCGGGCATCGATACTCCATTAGTAGACTAGTGTATACAGTCGAGACCCCGACGAGGGGCGGTGGCCGGTCTCACAAGCCACTGGTGTCAGTTGGATCACCTAAGATGTATACAGGTGCTCATTGGGTTATGAGTACACCGGACAGGACTCGCCGGGAACATGCTAGTTGGTCATATACCAGACGTCAGATGGCAATTCCCTGGTGACATGTGTGCAGGTTAGTTCATCGACCTGGGGATCGTCATTTGTCTCGTGTGAGTTCCCACTGTACTTTGATTACTACCCTACCACGGCTCAAAGGAGTCGTGCAAACAGGTTTTAGTTGGGTACAGTCCCGAGCCACATGGAGGCAGTGAGCGTATCTTCAGGGGTTCGTCTCTCCCGGTATTGGGGGTGAGGTCGTGCTGTGTCTAGGAGAGCCATTACACAAAGTCCTTGGCCAAGGCAAGGAGATTTACTGGTAGGTATTCCAGTAGTATCTCAGGGTGTTCTGGGCTACACTCCGACACGACTTGTATCGCTTTTGGGGGTCTGACTTTTACCAACCCCCTAGGCCCGCCATGCGATGCTCATAGACGAACGGACCGGACTGCACGGATATTGTCACTGACAGGCTCAGTTGGGTGTCGGGGTGAGCTTCCTCATCGACGTCCCATTTGGTCAGTACCTGGTAGCCCGTCACGTATTGGCTTATACCTCTGACGTGCTAGTGGTTAAATCCACAACCAAGGTGTTGACGAGTCTTTAGAGTCCCCCACATTCAGTTACTCAGCTTTCGGGCGAAAGGTTGTAGAGGCCGTATGGAGATATGGCAAGGTCGGATCAGATACGTGCGGTATTGCACGGATCAGGATCGGACAGTCTGTACTATAGGCCGTATGGTTATATGGCAGGGTTCGATCAGATACGTGCGGTATTGCACGGATCAGGATCGAACAGATATTACTATCCGGTTTTGGTATAAGCCGGATTCTAGTATAGTACAGTGTAGATTTTGTCTCATTGCATTTGTATTTCGGTCGGAATACAAATGCGGGTGTGTATGCACAGTATCGGGGTTTTCCTGTAATTTATTACGGGACCAGTTTTCTGGAGTTGCCAGTTTGCTTTCCGTTTCGGCCGATTTCCATTGTTCCGTTCATTGGCCGAAGATTGGTGGAGGAGGGCTTATTTGCATTGTTGCAAATAGGCATTTGTGGAAGGGGGTCTTTGCATTTTGTTGTATCATGATAGCACCCTCCTTTGACTTGCTTGACTTCATACTTCATGATGGCTTGACTTTGTTAGCATCATGGTTGTTGATGATTAGTTGGTAGTGTATTGGTTTTGGGAGTGATCATTGCCTCTCATCATCACTTGCTTTTTTCCATGACACTCCACCTTGCATTATTGTTCCACCCACCCCCTTGTCTTTTCTCTCTCCAATCTCACTTGGTAAAGGGGGGGCCGGCCATTCAAAATGGTAGGGATGGATTCATTTTTATGGGTGGCATTTTGTTTCTCTTGCTCACTAGAAAAGCCCTCTAGTTCATTTCCAAAAGTTCCTCTCTTTTCCTCCACAAAATGGCACAACTCCACAACCCCAAATGAGATCTCTACACTACATTCTACAACGAACCTTGGGCACGTCGAGTAGCCGGCTTCGTGTCCGAGTTGCCTCGGCATTGAGGTGGGAGCCCGTAAACGCAGAAGGCGATGTGGTGCACTTCCGGCGACGAGGATGAGACGGACGGAGATCCCGCGAGGAGATCGGATTGGAGATGAAGACCGGAGGACTTGGATCGTATGGTATATATCTCTAACCCATCCTCTTTGTAGCTTAGACTAGTTAATGGTAACGATCCCGGGTGTTTAGTGCGCGGTGGTGCCGGTTTGCAAAGTCCGCAAATTTTAAGTTATTCACCGCTTCCGCATTCCGGCGTCGGATTGACGGCCGGGGCGCCGCCGTGCACTTACAGCCGTTACATACAGCTAGTGCCGCTGACGTGCTTGTAGTTATGGATTTATCCAGTAACTCACTGCCGGTGTACTGTCAAGTCTTTAGAGTCCCATAGAGAAGGTTTCCCTGCTTCGGACGAAACGATGTAGATGCCATATGGTTTTATGGCAGGGTTCGATCACATACATGTACTTGTGCATGTATAATGTTCGGGGGGATAATACTAGAGGGCTTTGGTTTAAGCCGGATCCTAGTATTATATTCTTGGATTATTTTGTCTCTTTGTATTCGTATTTTTCGGAATACGGATACGGGTATGTATATACGCTAAGGGGTATTCTTGTAATTGTGCAAGATGCTTCTAGAAGAAGATACCTCATTATTTGTTTTAACTATTTAGTTAAATGGTTAATGAGGCGAAGGGATGATGTATTCATTTGTGATAAATGAAGCATGGCTACTTGGTGACTCATGTAGTGACTCATGGTTTACTATTTGGGTATGCTTGATATTTTGTGTTGTGAAGATATTTTGTGGGATATTTTGGTTTGCATTATTAGTTCACAACACTTGGCCATTTTTCATTTCTATGCTTATCACAAACACTCTCATCTCCTCCAAGCTTTACTTCTACCTCAAACCCTAATAGTATCATGTGTTGAGAAGTCTAGGGTTCTTGAGACAAATCAATCCATCATCATTCTCTACATCATCTAGGCTACTTAGATTAGCATACTAAGTAACCTAGTTACCACGGTTTAGAGGTAGGAGCTCAAAGTAGAGACTCTCGGGTGGACCATCTTTGACACGACGAGACAGACGATCAAACTCGATCATGGAGGCCACAAGGAGCATACTAAAGGAGAGGAGTGAAGACCCGAAGGATTTGAGCCTCTTGGTATAAACTTCTTTCATAGTAGATAGCTTATCTAGTTGCTGTTGGGTTCCCTAGCACGACAGCAAGGTTTCAGGAGGTATCGTCCATGCCATTTTCAAAAAATTGTGATGCTAAACAACCCTAATCCTAGAATCTTTAACTAAAGGTTTAGAAAAAAGCAAATGTAAACTACTTTTACATCAAGAGAACAAGAATACAACCTTTGTAGACGGTCCTTCTCTTCACTTTCTCCGTGTAGTAGTCCCGCGACTCCACTAGGCTTCTCTTGGGACTTTCAATGGGCTTCCTCCGATGACCTTCCTGCCGAAGATGATCCACGTGAAGTCCCTCTAATACAAGCTAGAATTTACACTAAACACTTTAGCATAGGAAACACGCTACACTTGATCACTAGTCAAGTGTAGGATGGTGAAGTACGGGATGTAAAGAGCTCACAAGTTTTTGTTCAAGCTTCATGATTCACATCACATGTGAGGGTTGAAGCTTGAACCATGACAAGAGGAGGAAGAAGAAGCTAGAGAGCAACCATGGGTGAAAAATCAAACAAAATTGGCTAAGTGTTAAGAATGAGCTAGAATGAATGGCAACACTTGACCCCTCACTCATTCAAGCATGGAATTATGCAATATAAAATTGCAACCGTGCTTGAATAGTGAGTCAAGATGAATAAACAAGTGTAAATCCCATGCTTGCAACCATGCTTACACTTTCCACCTCATTTCTATTTTCACAAAATAGAAATATAAATGCCATGCTTCATTATATATATATATATGTATCATATATATTAATATATATATATAATGAAGAATAATTAATGAGCTAATGATATTAGTTAAGATATAATTATATCACATATAATATATATCACATTATTAAATCGACACTTGATTTAATAATCCGGTTATGTCACATATGACGAACTAATATTATTTATCTGTATATCAGATTATCAAATCAACCCTTGATTCGATAATCTGGTTATATCACATATAACCGAACCGATAACAGATGACTGCCGGATTACAATACGGTATCACATACTCGTAGTTAATCAGGCCCATACACATATCACATATGAGTCCTACTTCGTTTCGCTTGAACCAGGGAACATCTGTGTGGGACTCTAAAGACTCGTCAATACGCCAATAGTAGGTGATGATCATATTAGTCACCTACAAGCCGTCAGCGGTACAAGCTGGACGTAACGGTTACCTAGGTACTGAGCGATATGAAGACCAACAAGAAAGCATGTCCATAGTCTCCTTAAAGCCTATCAGTAACACTACCGTACAGTTCGGTCTCTTCGTCTGATATGTCGCATATCATGTCTAGGGCTGGAAATCGTCAGACCCCAGTAACGTGATATGTCATGCCGATGTCTGGCCTATAACGGTTCGAGAAACTAGTGATAACGCTTATCAGTAAATCTCGGCAGCAGCCCTGGCTAGGGACTTCCAGTTATAGCCAATCGAGCATAGCGCAACATCAACCCCCAATACCGAGAGAGACGAAACCCCTCCAATCGCTCATTGCCTCCATGTGACTCGGGACTGTACCGAAAACCCACCTGTTTGCACAACTCTTTTTTGAGCGTGGTAGGGAGGAAATCAAAGCACAGTAGGAGCCACACAAGACTCTATGACGATCTCGGGTCTACAGACTAACCTGTAACAGTGTCACCAGAGGACTGCTATCTAACGATAGGTATACTACCACATAGAAGTCCTCGGCGAGTCCTGTTCAGTGTACCCAGTCTCCACTGAGGACCCGTATACCATCTTTGATGTCAAACACTAATTGATGTGGGATCATCCAGCGCCCATCATATGGGTCAAGAAGCGTATACGCTCGTCTACTCTGGAATATTGATGCCCTGTTTCTATATTCTCTCGACTAGGAACAATTAAAGGATGTACTTGTGAACTACCCTGGCCCTACTATTATGATCTCCTTCATAGTCCTGGTAGTCAAGTACATATCCTATGGGCTTTATCAATTTGTGAGAGCAAGACAGTATAAATACCAGTCTACATGTTAAGTTAAAAGTAACAAAATAGCATACTATCATGTCGAGCAAGAAAGTCCTCTCTATATATGTCCAAGCATCCACTATAATATACATCATATGTACAATAATGGCCTCTAGGGCATACATATAACTAACAATCTCCCACTTGCACTATGGCCAGTTGTTGTAGTATATCATACCCAATGTCCCAAAAGTCTCTCGAATAGCATCTGGGGTATTTCCTTGGTGAGTGGATCCGCTGTGTTATCCTCTGTGTCAACTCTCCTAACCTCGATTTCCCGGAGATCAACTATCTCCCTGATCAGGTGATACTGTCTAAGAATGTGTCTGGATCGCTGACAGGACTAGGGTTTCTAGACCAAAGCCACAGCTCTATTGTCATCCCAATACAAAGGTATTGGATGCCTAATGGTAGGATCCAAGTTCATCATATGAACCATATTCATCCAGACAAATTCTTTGGTAGCATCGTTGGTAGCGATACAATTGGCCTTTATCGTCTAGTATGTCACGGTATCTAGCTTAGAACTCTTCTAACATACCGTCCCTCTACTGAGGGTAAAGACAATGCCTGTGACTGACGTTCAGTCGACCTTATCACTCTGAAAGCTCAAACCAAGAACATTCTTTTAGTGCTTCTCAAGTACTTAAGGATGTCCTCCACAACTGTCCAGTGATTCTGCCAAGATCCGATTGATTCCTGATCACTACTCTTAGTGAGTCAGCTACATCTACTCTGGTACATAACATTGCATACAAGATAGAGCCTACCGCCGAAGCATAGGGTATCCCTTACATATGAGCTCTCTTCAAATCAGTTTCGGGAGACATCTTTTTGGGGATAGTGATTCCTGAGTAAGTAGGCGAACTACCACGCTTAGAATCCTCCATACTAAACCCCTTTAGTATGGTGTTAATGTACCTGGATTTAGAACACTCCCAACATCCACTTAGATCTATCACCATAGATCATAATCCACAAGATATAGTAGGAATCATCCAGATCTTCTATGGAGAATCATCGTGATAAGAGGAGCTTGACCGAGTGTATCATAGGAAACCTTTTCCTTTCAAGAGTATGTCATCTACGTACAATACATGGAAGACCGCCTTGTAGGGTTCCTAGGCACACTATAGAGGTCTCACAAGGCATCAACCATGCCAATTTCAAATTTTACGGGTGCCAAGAAACCCTAATACGGATCGTTGACTAGAAATTTAGGCGAAAAACGAATCTAGTTAACAACTTAACTAAAGATAAGAAGCTACAACCTTTGTAGATCCGGATATCCACTTCCTTAGCTCCACGTAGGCATCCTCTCGCTTTCCATCTCGAATCCCGGACTCAATCGTCGGCTTGATCGGAGAAATGGGCGGACTAGGTCGTCGGCTTCGTGCCGAAGATGATCTACGTCGAGGCATCACAAGTTCAAGCTCCGACTTCACAAAGTTGTGAAACTTGTGAAGAAAACACCCAAAACAACTTGGCAAGAGGTAGAGGGTAAAGAAATAGGAGGTGGGTTCACTTTAGAATTGGATTTCTCTCACTTTAGCTCAAGTTGCCATTGATGGACTTAAGCTTTTCTTGAAGAAGAAGATGATCAAGAAGAAGAAAGAATATGATAAGTGTTGAATTAAAATAAAAATAAATCAATACTTATCATAAGCTAACTAAGGTTAAGTGTAGAGAATAGACCATGGTAAGTGGGAATGGTTAGGGTTAAGCATGAAGACAAATGGTCTCCTTAGTCAAAGCTTCATGAAGCTTCAACAAGCTTCATGATAAAAAGAAACCATTTTCTTTTCTTTTATCTATTTAAATAAATAAAGAATGGATAAATAAATAGATGAATAACACAAAACCCTAATCATTATCATAACCATGGTTTAATTCTTTGCACAAACCCAAGTAAGTATGTATCATCAAACATAATACAATCAAGTGCACACAAAAGCATATCATATATACAATGTGCACTTCAAGTGAGAAAATCCTTTTAAAATGAACCAATACTAGTTAATGCAAATTAATATATCAAATATACAATTATACATTAAATCATTAAATCAACACTTGATTCAATGATCCGGTCATGTCGCACATAACCGATTAGTATACAATGTATCGATTTATCGAATCAATGATTCGATAAATAGGATATATCGCATACAACCAATCGAAACATTCATCGCGAGAATGAAATACGGTATCACATACGTGCATTATTCTCGGTCCCGCACATATCTCATATGCGCTCCTATTTCGTTTTGCTTGAGCCAGGAAACCTCTGTGTAGGACTCTAAAGACTCGCCAATACGCCGGCAGCAGGTGATGATCATATCAAACACCCACAAGCCGCAAGCGGTCTGCTAAACGTAACGGCCATCCGGGTATTGAGCGATCAGAAGATCGACGAGCTAGCCCGCTCACACTCCTGTGAATCCAACCAGCAACACTTACCGTACAGTCCGGTCTGTTCGTCTGATATGTCGCATATCAAGTCTAGGGTGGTAAACGTCAGACCTCAATAACCGATAAGTCATGCCGCTGTGAGGCTCATAACGGGTCGAGAAACTACTTGTAACACTTACCAGCAAATCTCTGATCAGCCCTGGCCAGGGACTTCACTGTTACGGCCAATCGAGCACAGCGCAACATCAACCCCCAATACCGGGAGAGACGAAACCCTTCCTATCGCTCATTGCCTCCATGTGACTCGGGACTGTACCCAAAGACCACCGTTTTGCACGCCCTCATGGACGTGGTAACGTGGAGATCAAAGCACAGTGGGAATCACACAAGACTCTATGACGATCTCGGGTCTACAGACTAACCTGTACAAGTGTCACCTGAGAACTGCCATCTGACGTGAGGTATAATACCATCTGGGAGTTCTCGGCGAGTCCGTCCAGTGTACCCAGTCTCCACTGAGCACCCGTATACCATCTCTGATGTCAAACACCAATGGATATGGGATCATCCATCGCCCATCTCATGGGTCGAGAAGCGTATACGCAAGTCTACACTGGTATATCGATGCCCTGTCTCGATACACCTATGACTAGGGACCTTGAAGGATGTACTTATGGACTACCATGTCCCCACTAGTATGATCTGCATCACAGTCCAGGTAGTCAAGTACACATCCTAAGGGCTTTATCAACATGTAACTATAAGACAGTTTAAAGAGACAAGTGTACATGTTAAGATAAAGAGTAACCAGATAGCATACTATCATATCGAGCAAGAAAGTCATCTCTATATATGTCCAAGCATCCAATATAATATACATCATCTGTACAATACTGGCCTCTAGGGCATACATACAACTAACAATCTCCCACTTGCACTAGGGCTAGCTGCTGTAGTATCGCATACCGAGCATCCCGAAGAGTCTCTCAAACTGTATCTGGGGAATGGCCTTCGTGAGTGGATCCGCCGTGTTGTTCTTCGTGTCAACCCTCCTGACCTCGATCTCTCGGCGATCAACTATCTCCCGGATCAGGTGATACCGCCTCAGAATATGCCTGGATCGCTGATGGGACCTGGGTTCCTTGACCAAAGCCACCGCTCCATTGTTATCGCAATACAAAGGTATTGGATGCTCAATGGATGGAACCACTCCAAGTTCAGTAATGAACTTCTTGATCCAGACAGCCTCTTTGGCAGCATCGTTGGCAGCGATGTATTCAGCCTCCATCGTTGAGTCTGCCACGGTTTCCTGCTTGGAACTCTTCCAGCTAACCACCCCTCCTTAAAGGGTAAAGACAAATCCCGACTGCGACTTAGAGTCGTCCTTATCACTCTGGAAGCTCGAATCGGTAAATGACTCCACTTGGAGTTCTTCGTTACCATACACCAAGAGCATCTCTTTAGTCCTTCGTAAGTACTTGAGAATGCTCTTCACAGCTGTCCAGTGACTCTCTCCAGGATCAGCTTGATACCTGCTCACTACACTTAGTGAGTATGCTACATCGGGTCTGGTACATAGCATCGCATACATGATAAAGCCTACAGCCGAAGCATAGGGTATCTCTTGCATGCGAGCTCTCTCCAAATCAGTCTTGGGAGACATCTCTTTGGAGAGAGTGACTCCATAGATCGTGGGCAAGTTCCCATGCTTGGAATCTTCCATACTAAACCTTTTTAGTATGGTGTCAATGTACCTGGATTGGGACAATCCCAATATCCATTTGGATCTATCTCTATAGATCCTAATTCCTAATATGCAGGAGGCATCACCAAGATCTTTCGTTGAGAATCTTTGTGATAAGAAGAGCTTGACCGATTGCAGCATAGGAATATCATTTCCTATCAAGAGTACGTCGTCCACGTACAATACGAGGAAGACAACCTTACTCTCTGCCACCTTCTTGTAGATACAAGGTTCATCTGGATTTTTGACGAAATCAAACTATTTGATAACGACGTCAAAGCAGATGTTCCAACTCCGCGATGCTTGCTTTAATCCATAAATAGATTTAAGCAGCTTAGACACCTTCCCGCTGCTCCCACTGTCTACGAAGCCTTCTGGCTGAGTCATGTACACGCACTCTTCTAAATCACCATTTAGAAAGGCGGTCTTAACATCCATTTGCCAGATTTCGTAATCATGATATGCAGCGATGGCAAGCATGATCCGGATGGATTTAAGCATAGCCACTGGAGAAAAGGTTTCGTCATAGTCCACACCTGGTCTTTGACGAAAACCCTTTGCTACAAGTCTAGCTTTGAAAGTCTCCACTTTCCCATCGACACCAAGTTTTTTCTTGAAAATCCACTTTCTCCCGATGGGTTTTACCCCTTCAGGAGCAACATCCAAAGTCCATACTTTGTTGGTGTACATGGATTCCATCTCGGACCGCATAGCATCCAGCCATTTCACTGAGTCCCTACTCGTGATGGACTGCTCGAAGCTAGTTGGGTCATCATCCTCCATGATGCAATCCTCGCTCCCACCGTCAATGAGAAAACCGTAGTATCTCTCAGGTGGATGAGAAACCCTACTAGATCGACGGAGAGGCTGGGGTTCGTCGGGTACTACTGAATCCTCTGGTTCTACTAAGTCTTCTGTTATAGTTTGTGTTGCTGGAACCTCTTCCAGTTCTATCTCAATGCCACTAATCTGTTTCATAAGAAAACCTTTTTCTAAGAAAGTGGCATGTCGAGAAACAAACACCTTTTGTTCCTCGGGGTGGTAGAAGATATACCCTTGTGAATTTTTGGGATATCCTACAAACTTACATAAGACTGATCTTGCCTCGAGTTTGTCCGGATTTTGTCTTTTGACATAGGCTGGACAACCCCATATCTTAACATACTTAAGAGATGGTCTCTTCCCTTTCCATATCTCATATGGAGTGGTAGGCACTGATTTGGTAGGAACCATATTCAATAGGTGTATGGCTGTCTCAAGCGCATACCCCCAGAAGGAAATAGGTAACTCAGCTGTACTCATCATTGAACGCACCATATCTAACAGGGTGCGATTCCTTCGTTCCGATACACCGTTGTGCTGTGGTGTATATGGTGGAGTAAGCTGAGAGAGAATCCCATTCTCTTTTAGATAATCTTGGAACTCATTGCTCAAGTATTCTCCTCCTCGATCAGATCGAAGGATCTTAATACTTTTGCCCGTTTGGTTCTCTACTTCGTGCTTATATTCTCTGAATTTCTCAAAAGCTTCAGACTTATGTTTCAATAGGAACACATGCCCGTATCTAGAGAGATCGTCAGTGAATGTAATGAAGTAGGAAGAACCGTTCCTGGCAAGGGTAGACATGGGACCGCATACATCACTATGTACCAGTCCTAAGAGTTCAGCAACTCTTTCTCCGTGTCCACTAAACGGAGTTTTGGTCATTTTTCCTTTGAGACATGAATGGCAAGTATCATAAGATGATAATTCGAACGAATTCAAATAACCATCCTTATGTAACTTAGCCAGTCGTGTCGCATTGATATGACCAAGTCTACAATGCCACAAGTAGGATTCGTTCATTTCTGAACTTTTTCTCTTGTGTGTGTTATGTATATTGAGGACTGTATTTTGATTTAGAATGAATATGCCATTATGTAGCGAGCCTGATGCAATCAACTTTTGATCTAGGATTATATTCATAACATTATCCTTTACCACAAAATTATATCCTTCTTTACTCAATAAAGAAACTGATATAATGTTGCACATCATGTTCGGTATATAATAGCACTCATTCAGAATCATTGTATCACCACTTGGTAATACTAGGTGATATTCGCCAACTGCTTTGGCTGCAACATTTGCACCGTTCCCAACTTGAACGGAATGATCACCTTTTCCCAGTTCTCTACCTTTTCTTAGCCCACGTAACTGTTTACATATGTGGGATCCTGATCCGGTATCTAATACCCAGGACGTAGGGTGAACTGAGAAACAGTTCTCAATAACTAACACACCTGTAGAAGATGCATCAACATGCATGTTCTTTTGGGCGGCTTGAGAATCCAGATATTCTCCTGTTTCCTGTTCATTTTTATAACACTTATAAGATAGAACGGGTTCAATGTTCCCCTGCACAGTATAACATGCGGGTTCGGTCAATACATCCATATTATTATCTTTATTAGGGCATGACATGGTCGCTACCTGGAGAGAGAGAGAAGAAAACACTTTAGCGTATGCTCGTGCAAGATCAGATTGGTTATTATCTTATCTAATCAGGATGGCTCCCACTGTTTTTATCAAATCTTCCTTCAAACCCTAAAAGGAAAGACTAGCCGGGATTAATTACACACTATAAGTTCGCCAATCTTTCAGCCAGGCCAGTGTCGGTACTTTGAGGGAGGTCCCCCGTGCTTTCGCACGAACCTAATTAATGTAAACCTCGTTTTCCCAGAGGCGTAACCTCATTAACACCTTTCTAGACACCTACTTGATCAGCTAATTGCAATGTGTAAAACTCTCCCAGGAGTAACTCTTACTCGCAGTGGGTATCGGGATCCAACTATCTCATAGAAGATATGCAATCTCATTGCAAATTTCAACACTTGAAATTCCCAATAATATTTTACCCCTAGTGTTCTATGACCTTGACGAATGCCAAACAACCCATAGTCCACTAGTCAAGTTCAACCCGTACATTTCTTGATTGGATTAAACCCACCCGCACGACCCTTGACGAATGCCAAACAACGCCGTACGAATACCCTAATCCAATCTGCATCATATGCATAAGCAGATAAATACTAGTTAGCTACCGTACACTACGCCTTGACGAATGCCAAACTATCGTAGCACGAATACTAAGTAGTACTTATCTGAAATGACGGAGGGCTACGCAGGTTTTCAGAAAACCATGAGCGTAATGGACTTGATATCATTGTAGAATCAAATGAAGTTTTGAAATGGAGTGATTTTCAGGCTTTTCTAGTTTTGCTAAAGGGATCACTCCCGGTGAAGGGATCGTCGGCCCTTTCCTCGTCGAATGAGGTGCGGGATATATCATATATATCACTGTGCAAAGCAGAAACTATAGAAGCAATCAAAAGCAGACCGAGTATGTAGCATCTGCCAGTTATTGCTAAAGGAGTCACTCCCGGTGAAAGGATCTCGGTCCTTTCCTCATCGAATAAGGTGCAGGGTATATCATATATACGTCTATGCAAAGCAAGAACTGTAGCTACCTGTTTTATTTTTGAAATTCGATTCTACAACATCTTAGGTTTCTTTTCTTTCATTAATCACATTAATGAAGTCCCATCATTTAAGTACCTAAACATCACAGATAAATACGACGTACACTTATGCCATCCGCATTCGCCTCGATGTCCCCTCGTGCACCGTTAGGTTAGGTAACTAACGGCAGAGCAGGGCAGGGCTAGTGCGGGTGCAAAACATAAGTAACGTCTATATAATATATCATATATACTATATACTGTATCTATCACAGAACATCACATGATCACATCACAGATATCGCAGCAGAAGAAACATATGAAACATTGGATATACTAGGACGTCCGTGTTTTCAATACGAGCCAGTATAAAACACGGATTCCACGGTCGTGATGAATAGCCAATCCCACACCCCTAGACCCCTACGAGAGCGGCAAGCAACCCTGCCAATTCTAGGGTTAGGAGACCCGGACTCGACTCCTCGAGTTGGTCTCCCACTGGACCCCAGAACCCGGTTACTTGTGCTCCCCTCCTTGGGTGTATCCTAATGCGGAAAAGTAAATAATATAAAAAAGGTGACATCTTCCGCAACCTGGAAGTGCCCCAAAATAAAAGAATATTACATACAAGTTTTTACATGAAAGAAAATGAAAAACACTCATCTCACATAAAAACCCCCGGCTATTCAAACACGACAATCCAATATAACATATCCAGCAACACAAAACATCACATGTCATCAACGTAAGTAAATATGCGCATCCCAATTGTCGTTGACATATAGCAACGAAACCGGCGATATCACATATTACACTTACGGTCACATAAAAGAAAGTGTAAAACTACAACAATTGGAATCCGCAACCTCTTTAGACATCGCATGCCTAATCAAAATGAAATACTTAGACATCACATGCCTAACAGTTATAAACCCCGCATTTTAGTCTCATTATCGAAAACTCTTTTCAATATCAAATGAAACTAAACCGCTAGATTTATATCATTCATTCAGTTATCTCATAACTGTTTGTGAATTCCAATTATTGTATCCCATTCCGGATAAATAGAAAATATTAAACTTTCCGATCGAACATTCGAACACCTAAGTTTTCCCGAAACCGTCCAACACATGAAATAGGTTCAAAGACATTCACTTCATGCCTCAGTACCAACGGTCCAGCCGTAGAAGGGTCAAGCCAACGCCTCACATGTGGCACTCCGTACTGCCCCAAACCCGAAGGTTCAAAGGGCAGTTCAAGACGGTCACAAAATCGAGTTAAGGTTTGTTGTCTTCTAGAGGGACCATCGCGTTACTTGCACTACTCAGAACGTCCTTAAACCACACAAAAATCCAACACTTGGATATTTTCCGGCAGGGGACAAGTTGGGTATTTATATCCGGTCGGACTTTTTAACATATTCAAAAAATTATCCGGAAAGCACTTAGACAAAGTTCGATAATCCGATCGAAACGATGAACTCCCAATACAACCCAGAAAACTCAACTCTTGAGTTTAGATTAAAAATTCCCAGGAAAACCAGAACTGGAAACTAGGGATTACTGTGCAGAAATCAACTTGAGAAGGGATTAAATGGCCGCGGAACCGCCGCATTAGCCATGCTAATGCCGCGGTTCCGCCGCGTATTTATGGAATCATATTGTCGAAATTCACAGTAATTCTTAGATATTCCTGCTTATTTTTCTGCATATTTTTAATCTGGAAAAAACCCAGTTTTTGAAAAATGTACAGAGAGCAATATTGATTTTAGGGTTTCGGTTCGATCGGACTTCCAACTGTTAGTTATATGTATGCCCTAGAGGCCATTACTGTACATAGGATGTATATTGTAGTGGATGCTGGGACGTATATAGGGAGGACTTTCTTGCTCGACATGATAGTATGCTATCTGGTTGAACTTTACCTTAACGTGTATACTGATTGTCTCTCTGTTACATGTTGGTAAAGCCCTTAGGATGTGTGCTTGACTACCTGGACTATGATGCGGATCATACTAGTGGGGACATGGTAGTCCATAAGTACATCCTTCAAAGTCCCTAGTCGAGGGTGTATCGAGACGGGGCATCGATATACCAGAGTAGACTAGCGTATACCTTCTCGACCCATACAGATGGGCGATGGATGATCCCATATCCATTGGTGTTTGACATCAGAGATGATATACGGGTGCTCAGTAGAGACTGGGTACACTGGACGGACTCACCGAGAACTCCCAGATGGTATTATACCTCACGTCAGATGGCAGTTCTCTGGTGACACTGGTACAGAGTAGTCTGTTGACCCGAGATCGTCATAGAGTCTTGTGTCGTTCCCACTGTGCTTTGATTTCCATCTTACCACGTCCAAGAGGGCATGCAAAACGGTGGTTTTTGGGTACAGTCCCGAGTCACATGGAGGCAATGAGCGATAGGAGGGGATTCGTCTCTCCCGGTATAGGGGGTTGATGTTGCGCTGTGTTCGATTGGCTATAACAGGAAATCCCTGGCCAGGGTTGCTGAGATTTACTGGTAAGAGTTACCAGTAGTTTCTCGAACAGTTATAGACCTCATATCGACACGACTTATCGAGCTATTGGGGTCTGACGTTTACCACCCCTAGGCGAGATATGCGACATATCAGACGATCAGACCGGACTGTACGGTAGTGTTACTGGTTGGATTCACTGGAGTGTGAGCGGGCTTGCTCGTCGATCTTCAGATCGCTCAATACCCGGGTGGCCGTTACGTTTAGCAGACCGCTTGCAGCTTGTGGGTGTTTGATATGATCATCACCTGCTGCCGGCGTATTGACGAGTCTTTAGAGTCCTACACAGAGGTTTCCTGGCTCAAGCGAAACGAAATAGGAGCGCATATGAGATATGTGCGGGACCGAGAATAATGCGTGTATGTGATACCGTATTTCATTCTCGCGATGAATGTATCGAATGGTTGTATGCGACATAACCTAGTTATCGAATCAAGGGTTGATTCGATAAGTCGATACATAGTATACTAGTCGGTTGTGTGCGACATGACCGGATCATTGAATCAAGTGTTGATTTAATAATTTAATGTATAATTATATATTTGATATATTACTTTGCATTAACTAGTATCGGTTCACTTTAAATGGATTTTCTCGCTCGGATGTGCAAGTTGTATATGTGATATACTTTTGTGCACATGTTTGTATCATGTTTGATGATGCATGCTTCTTTGGTTAAGTGTATAGAATTGAACCATGGTTACCTTAATGATTAGGGTTTTGCTTTTTCATTTTATTATTTGTTTATTCATTTTGGATATTGATAAAAGCATAAAAGGAAAGCAAAATGGTTTCTTTATTTTATTTTCTTTCATGAAGCTTTTTGAAGCTTCATGAAGCTTTGACCAAAGTGACCACTTTGTCTTTATCTTTAACCCTAACCATTAATCTAACCTTAGTTAATTCTCTACACTTGACCATGGTTGATTATGATAAGGATGGTTTTTGTTTTCTTTTCTAATTAATCTAATCATATCATTTCTTCTTCTTCTTCCTTGAACTCAAGAAGAAAACCTTGAGGTCATCAATGGTGATTGATGATAAAGAGTGAGAAATCCAATTCTAAAGTCTACCCACTTCCTATTTCTTCATCCTCTACCTCTTGCCAAGTAGTAGAGTGTGTTTCCTTCACAAGTTTTTAGGGCTTGGTGAAGGTGGAGCTTGATTTAGCGATGCCTCGACGTAGATCATCTTCGGCATGGACATCGACGACCTAGCTCGTTTTTTCTCCGACGAAGCCGACTCTAGAGCCCGGATTCCTTTTGGACAGCGGAGACGACTTCGTTGCGGAGCTATGGAGGTGGAGAACCGGATCTACAAAGGTTGTATTTCCGTATCTCTTAGTTAATTGTTAACTAGTTAGCTTTTTCGCCTAGTTTTCTAGCAAACGATCCGTAGTCTAGGGTTTCTCGGCACCGTATTTTCGAAATTGGCATGGTTGATGCCTTGTGAGACCTCTTGAGGGTGCCTAGCAACCCTACACCAACTCCGTCTACGCATCGCCTAAGGCTCTAGCTAGTCTCTGATACCACTGTAGGGTTCCTAGATACACTATAGAGGTCTCACAAGGCATCAACCATGCCAATTTCAAATTTTACGGGTGCCGAGAAACCCTAATACGGATCGTTGACTAGAAATTTAGGCGAAAAACGAATCTAGTTAACAACTTAACTAAAGATAAGAAGCTACAACCTTTGTAGATCCGGATATCCACTTCCTTGGCTCCATGTAGGCATCCTCTCACTGTCCATCTCGAATCCCGGACTCAATCGTCGGCTTGATCGGAGAAATGGGCGGACTAGGTCGTCGGCTTCGTGCCGAAGATGATCTACGTCGAGGCATCACAAGTTCAAGCTCCGACTTCACAAAGTTGTGAAACTTGTGAAGAAAACACCCAAAACAACTTGGCAAGAGGTAGAGGGTGAAGAAATAGGAGGTGGGTTCACTTTAGAATTGGATTTCTCTCACTTTAGCTCAAGTTGCCATTGATGGACTTAAACTTTTCTTGAAGAAGAAGATGATCAAGAAGAAGAAAGAATATGATAAGTGTTGAATTAAAATTAAAATAAATCAATACTTATCATAAGCTAACTAAGGTTAAGTGTAGAGAATAGACCATGGTAAGTGGGAATGGTTAGGGTTAAGCATGAAGACAAATGGTCTCTTTTGTCAAAGCTTCATGAAGCTTCAACAAGCTTCATGATAAAAAGAAATCATTTTCTTTTCTTTTATCTATTTAAATAAATAAAGAATGGATAAATAAATAGATGAATAACACAAAACCCTAATCATTATCATAACCATGGTTTAATTCTTTGCACAAACCCAAGTAAGTATGTATCATCAAACATGATACAATCAAGTGCACACAAAAGCATATCATATATACAATGTGCACTTCAAGTGAGAAAATCCTTTTAAAATGAACCAATACTAGTTAATGCAAATTAATATATCAAATATACAATTATACATTAAATCATTAAATCAACACTTGATTCAATGATCCGGTTATGTCGCACATAACCGACTAGTATACAATGTATCGATTTATCGAATCAATGATTCGATAACTAGGTTATATCGCATACAACCAATCGAAACATTCATCGCGAGAATGAAATACTGTATCACATACACGCATTATTCTCGGTCCCGCACATATCTCATATGCGCTCCTATTTCGTTTCGCTTGAGCCAGGAAACCTCTGTGTAGGACTATAAACACTCGTCAATACGCCGGTAGCAGATGATGATCATATCAAGCACCCACAAGCCGCAAGCGGTCTGCTAAACGTAACGGCCATCCGGGTATTGAGCGATCAGAAGATCGACGAGCTAGCCCGCTCACACTCCTGTGAATCCAACCAGTAACACTTACCGTACAGTCCGGTCTGTTCGTCTGATATGTCGCATATCAAGTCTAGGGGTGGTAAACGTCAGACCCCAATAACCGATAAGTCGTGCCGATGTGAGGCTCATAACGGGTCGAGAAACTACTGGTAACACTTACCAGCAAATCTCTGATCAGCCCTGGCCAAGGACTTCCCTGTTACGGCCAATCGAGCACAGCGCAACATCAACCCCCAATACCGGGAGAGACGAAACCCCTCCTATCGCTCATTGCCTCCATGTGACTCGGGACTGTACCCAAAGACCACCGTTTTGCACACCCTCATGGACGTGGTAAGGTGGAGATCAAAGCACAGTGGGAATCACACAAGACTCTATGACGATCTCGGGTCTACAGACTAACCTGTACAAGTGTCACCTGAGAACTGCCATCTGACGTGAGGTATAATACCATCTGGGAGTTCTTGTAAGTGCACGGCGGCGCCCCGGCCGTCAATCCGACGGCCAAATGCGGAAGCGGTGATAAACTTAAATTTTACTTGAACTGGCAAACCGCCGCGCATTAATACCCGGATCGAACCACTAACTAGTCCTAGCTAACTACAAGATGGGAAAGAGATATACCGACGATCCAAGTCCTCCGGTCTTCTCTTCGTCGTCCCAATCTTCTGCGGAATGTCCCGTCTCCTCCTCGTCGCCGGAAGTGCACCACATCGCCTACTTCTTTTACGGGCTCCCACCTCAATGCCGAGGCAACTCGGGCACGAAGCCGGCTACTCGACGTGCCCAAGATTTGCTGTAGAATATAATGTGGATTACATGTCTCATTTGGGATTATGGAGTTGCCTTTTGTGGAGGGATTGAAGTGAACTTTTGGAGAGGGAGTTGTAGGGATTTTCCAAAAAACTCAAGATACAAAAATCCCACCTCATGAAATGAAATCCCCTCTCCCCTAAGGAATGGCCGGCCCCCCCCCCATTTTTGGTGTGATTGGAGAGAGAGAGAGAATGGCTTGATCAATAATGCAAAGGAAAAATGATGGCTTGGAAAGTCCAACACTCAACAACCATCTCCACTCCCATCGTCACAACCAAAGTCAAGAAATCATGAAAACAAAGTCAAGAAGTCAAGGTAAGGTGCAACCATGATGAAGTCAAAAAGTCAAGTGATCATGACACAAGAATATGCAAAGACCCCCTCCACAAATGCCTATTTGCAACAATGCAAATAAGCCCTCCTCCACCAATCTTCGGCCAATGAACGGAACAATGGAAATCGGCCGAAACGGAAAGCAAACTGGCAACTCCAGAAAACTGGTCCCGTAATAAATTACAGGAAAACCCCGATACTGTGCATACACACCCGCATTTGTATTTCGACCGAAATACAAATGCAATGAGACAAAATCTACACTGTATTATACTAGGATCCGGCTTAAACCAAAGCCGGCCAGTAATATCCGTTCAATCCTGATCCGTGCAATACCGCACGTATCTGATCGAACCCTGCCATATAACCATACGGCCTATAGTACAAACTGTCCGATCCCGATCCATGCAATACCGCACGTATCTGGTCGGACCTTGCCATATCTCCATATGGCCTCTACAACCTTTCGCCCGAAAGCTTGAGTAATTGAATGTGGGGGACTCTAAAGACTCGTCAACACCTTGGTTGTGGATTTAACCACTAGCACGTTAGAGGTATAAGCCAATACATAACGGGCTACCAGGTATTGACCAAAAGGGACGTCTGTGAGCGAACTCAGCCTGACTCCCTACTGAGCCTGTCAGTGACAATATCCGTACAGTCCGGTCCGTTCGTCTATGAGCATCGCATGGCGGGCCTAGGGAGTTGGTAAAAGTCAGACCCCCAAAAGCGGTACAAGTCGTGTTGGAGTGTAGCCCAGAACACCCTGAGATACTACTGGAATACCTACCAGTAAATCTCCTTGCCTCGGCCGAGGGCTTCGTGTAATGGCTCTCCTAGACACAGCACGACCTCACCCCCAATACCGGGAGAGACGAACCCCTGAAGATACGCTCACTGCCTCCATGTGGCTCGGGATTGTACCCAACTAAAACCTGTTTGCACGACTCCTTTGAGCCGTGGTAGGGTAGTAATCAAAGTACAGTGGGAACTCACACGAGACAAATGACGATCCCCAGGTCGATGAACTAACCTGCACACATGTCACCAGGGAACTGCCATCTGACGTCTGGTATATGACCAACTGGCATGTTCCCGGCGAGTCCTGTCCGGTGTACTCATAACCCAATGAGCACCTGTATACATCTTAGGTGATCCAACTGACACCAGTGGCTTGTGAGACCGGCCACCGCCCCTCGTCGGGGTCTCGACTGTATACACTAGTCTACTATGGAGAATCGATGCCCTGTCTCGAAACTCTCACGACTAGGGACCTTTTTAAGGATATGCTTATAGACCCCCAGCTCCCACTTATATGATCGCCCTCATACTGCTCGTGGTCAAGCAAGAATCCTTGGGGCTCTATCAACGTGTAATAGCGACGTGTCAGGTCACTTAAAACAGTACACGATGATAAAGGTAAACCAGATAGCATACTATCATCTCGAGTAAGACTGTCCTACCGGGATAGGTCCCCCATCAATCATTGCAATCACGTACCTGTGACCTAATAATTGACTCTGAGGGCACTATCTCCAACAATCTCCCACTTGCACTCAAGGCTAATTATTGCGATGTCGCATACTCACAGCCCGTATGATACCGAACACCCAACTCCTCTACTAGTCAGTCTCACAAAGCTCGTTTGCGAAACTATTGCGTTCGAGGAATAGCCTCAGTGAGTGGATCTGCTTTGTTGTCTCTTTCCATGTCTCTCTATATCTCTTGTTCGCGGAGAAACCCATCTCCCGAAATGAGCAATACCTGTCTTAGAATGTGTCTGGATGTCTGATGGGACATAGCTCATAAATGAACTCCAAATCCAAACTTCTTAGACTGTATCGTCAACTGAACTTAATCAGTATCCTGCGCCATGCCTCCCTCAGTATTGCCTTGGACCACCTGTCCAAAATACTGCCCCTCGTCAGAAGGAAAAACTATAACTCTGACAACCTCCTTGTCGTCCATGTCACCTTGGAAGCCTGGAATGATAACTGTTTCCCGAATGAGGCTGTCGTTATCATATCCCTAGAACATCCACTTATGTTCTAAAACTGCTTCCGACTGTTTCTCCAGGATTGGATTAATGTCAACTTATTGCATCTAGTGCAAGAACAACATCTGGTGTGGTACTTGACATCTCATGATTGACTCAATTGCCTGAGCAAGTGATCTGCCAATCATGCACATCCCTCTCCCCTTTAGTCTGCAAGACACCTTTAGAGAGGGTGACTCCATTACCTGCAGGTACACTACCGTGCCAGGAGTCGTCCATTCTAAATACTCTTAGAATGCTGTCTAAGTACCCAGATTGGGAAACCACCCAAATCTAGATCTAAAACCATAGATCTAGTGACCAGTATGTCTGATACAAAATCCATTTCTTTTGTGGAGAAACCACTGTGTGACGACCAAAGTATAACCGATTGTAGTATAGGAGTTTCCTTTCCTACTCTGTGTATGTCATCCAAATACCAGGATATCACACCCTACTACCTTCTCAACAGATCCATCCCCTATTCTGGTGAAGTCAAACCTATGACTGTCACATCAGAAATAGATGATCTATCTCCGCTACTGGTGCTTCAGTCTATAAATAGACATAAGCTACCTGTCTACCAATGCTTCAGCTGCTCCCACTGATTACGACAACCCTCTGGCAGAGTCATATAGACGTCCACTTCTAAAACTAGTTTAGAACGACGCTATACTCATCCTCCCGCCGGGTCTCGCAGCCTGGAACAACAGCAATGGTAATTGTGGGTAAACAAGAACTTCCCTGTCACCGTCCTTGAGGCTACCGTAGTACCTCTCGGGTGCCTGAAGTTACCCACCTTATCTGCGGAGTGGCCAATGGAATGTCAATCCAGATTGAATCTTTAGGTTCCTTATCAAATCTTCAGTAATCGTTTGTGGTTCTGGAATCACTTCCAGTTCTACCATACTCCCACTACTATTTTCTGAAAAAATCCATTTTTAATAAAACTGTGGCGAGTCTAGAACAATATTGCTATTGTTCATCCAGATGGTAGAAAGTCAACCCTCGTCATAGCCTGGGTCAACCCACAAACAGCCATTACAGAAACGTGCCTTGAGTTGTCCAGTGTCTGGTTTTAATCATAAACCGGACAACTCCCCGTATCTTAACATCGTTAAGATATGAACTGTTCTATATCCCATATAGGACCAGAGGCACTGATTTAATTGAACCAGATTCAAATCATGCAACTGTCTCCAGTGCATGTCAACTTAATGGAAGGAGGCCGATCAGCGTTACTCAATTTAGGAATGCTTCCAATTATGAGTAACCTGAAAGAGAAGCAGTTTCTCTTAATCACTACTATCAACTGAATACCATATACAAGTATCTACATCTTCGATCACTTTGAAGAATCCCGATACTTGCTGCACCTGGTTCTCTACTCTATTCAAATACCTATAACTTCTCCAAATTCGGACCCTGTGTTTCCACGAAACACCTGTCTAAAAACTAGAGAAGTCATAAGTAAACCGAATATAGTACGCGGACCAACCCCTCTGTCCTGACGGACCCTGGACATCATACAATACTCTGTACAAGTCCCTTGAGTCTGATAACTCACTCACTGTGTGTCGTAGGTTGAAAACTGTACTTATGGTTATGAAGAATTACACCGCTGTTTAATGCTCCTTACCTAACCATCCACTGATATAGGTAAATGTCGTAGACATAATTTCAAAAGGTATATCTCACTCTATGAAAATAGACGTACAGATATATCAATTTGAAATTGGTGCATAACTGTGGATATTCAAAACCAAATATTTGCCGACCGGCAAACTACCCAGGTGATTTCCTCAAATATCACCGATTACAACGAATCCCGATATAATGAGGATGATCACCCAATTCCCAATAACCTACTCCCACTCATCATCTGTAAAACCATACAGATGTGAGAATCATACCTGGTAAATACATACCCTGGAGAAGTGTCTAATCGGGAAATCAGTTTTCCTTTAACAGTACACAGTGAGACTGAAACATTGAAATGTTTCGATGGGGTATCCCGGTATTCCTAGTAATGCCTCTTCCAGATTCACGACTGTAACCGTATAATTCTTTGCCACCTCTCCAAATCCCTTCATATGTCTTTAGTCTTTACCTTCTGCACACCCCTTTAGGCCAAATGGTTTTCTTCCTTCCCTACCGTTCGGCACCAGCCTATGGTTTGGAAGAAGACTATCCAATAAGCATAATGGGTGTACTGTCCCAATCCTAGGAACACTCGCAATGAGAGAGGGTGAAGATAAAAGACAACCGAATAAACCTTATTCCTATTTCTCCTGGACCAGAATCCATCCCCGAACTGGAATAAATTCCTTTCGAGTTCGTATATAACCATACGATGGAGTATCCAATAAACTGTGGATCTTCGTAGTGATACGGAGTGTTCTGGAGAAATACAAAAGTGATTTGGGAGTGGTAATGAAATACCTGGTTTGGTCGTGAATATCTGTTGCAATTTACTTTGCCCTCTTACTAATCCCTTGCTTTGTCTTAACTTAATACCTTCTGCACACCACCGTTATGCTAATTGGTTTCCTTCATTCCCTACCGGTCGGCACCTGCCTATGGTTTGGAAGAAGACTATCCAATTTGCGTAATAGGTGTACTATCTCCTAAACCAAGGAGTACTCACAACTTGAGAGAAGGTAAAAGGAAAAGACAACTGAATAATCCTATCCGTTTTCTCCAGAACCTGAAACCATCCTCGAATAAATCCCTTCGAGTTCGTATATAACCATACGATGGTTTTGTCCAATGGAAGTGGACGTTCGTAGTAATACGGGGTGTCCTGGAGAAAAGGGTAAAAGTAGGAGTGGCAATGAGGTTTACAACTCTGACAATCCAAAAGCCGGTGTTTAAGAAGGTTCGGTTAATTTTGGTCACTGAGTCATAGTCTTAGGGTCGGGTCAATGGTCGCTGCCGAAGAGAGAGAGAAAAGAAACACTCAGCGTGCACTCTAACCTAGATCAGAATGGTTACCAATTTATCTAATCTGGAAACCTCCCACTGTACCTCAAATTCTCCTCCAAACCTGAAAGAAGAATTAGTCGGGGTCACCCGAGGAGTAAACTAACTCATCAGTGGGAATCGGGATCCAACTATCACCGCATGATAACGTGACGGAATCCGCTCACGCAATCACACTCCAGAAGGTATGCGCATATCTGGCAAGTTTCAGTTCTTTTGAAACTCCCGATGTGATTTCTGCCCCATGCTCTTATGACCTTGACTTTGGCCAACAAATCATAAGTCACATGTCAAGTTCTACCCGTCATTCTCCAGGTTGATTCGAATCCACCCGCACAAGCCCTTGACTTTGGCCAACAAGGCTATACGACTGTTCCAAACCAACGCATCTATCTATGCTGCATATGAATAACCAACAGCTACCAAACACTGTGCCTTGACTTTGGCCAACAAACACAGCTTGAATACTATTGACTACCCATATGAAACGACGGAGGGCTACGAATGGTTTCTGGCGAAAACCTTCAACGTAATGAACTTGATATCGCTGAAGGAACGGATAGCTTTTTAGAAATATAGTGACGACAACTTCCGCTAAAGAGGTCACTCCCGGTGAAGGGATCTCGGCTCTTTCCCCGTAGAATGGGGTGCAGAATATTCCAACTGAATACCATGATGCAAAGCAAAAGTAATCGGCTATAGTGAAGTTAATGCCCTGACGCAAACTTATTGTCCAAGGGGTCACTCCCGGTGAAGGGATCTCGGCCCTTGCCTCGTCGACTGAGGAGCAGGATATTCTAAATGAATACCGCGATGCAAAACAAAAGTGAACGTCCTTGCAATAACAGCTTTTTGAAAAGTGTTCCAACAACATCAGATTAGGTTTGTTTTTAACTTGCATTGATCCGAATCAATGCAGTCCCATCAATTGATCACACCAAAAAGAACGAAAATATACTGATGTACGTATATGCCATCCGCATTCGCCACTGGGTCCCGTCATTACCCGTTAGGTTAGCTGACTAACGACAGAGCGGGGACTGGACTAGCGCGGATGTAAAACATATACAACATCTACTAATATATATACCAATATATTATATTTCGCTCAAGGCGTGAAAGAAATGCAACATCACAGAAATGTACAGCATCACAGAAACAATACAGATATCTGGGATCCCCGGGTTTCACAGAGCCGCTGAAACCCGACGTTCCCCTGGTCGTGTGGATAGCCTGTGCAATGAGAACCTAGACCCCTACGGGCGCGGCAAGTCACCCGCCAAAACCTGAAGCGAGGCAGCCCCCTTCAGCACCGTGAATGGACCACCCAGCACTTCACGGAATCCGGTAACTTGGGCACCCCTCCTGGGTCAACCTGTACCCCCTACGAGTGCGGCGAATAGCCCGCCAATCCTAGAGTGAAGCCCCCTCCGTCCCAATGCCATGAGATGCGGGCTTGTAGCCCTCTAGAACCCGGCTATCCGTGCACCCCTCCGCGGGGTAAGCCTAGTACAGAAAGTAAAATATACATACAACGGGTACATCGACCGCAACCAGGTCGTGCCCCAAAATAATAATACAAACAGGCAGTGACGGCAGTCCACATGTCGGACGCTCGCCCCGCAATATCAAATGTACATAATACAACCACAACTGTACTAGCATTGCATCCAGGCTATCCTTCACGACCGATCCGCAACATCACAGCAAAAACAGAACATCAACGTGAAAGTCACGTTCGCAAATCCGTCTAACCGGGCTATAGCAGTTAGACCGGATTTACCGATCAAGTGACATTCACGGTCGCAGATATAATGTAAATACTGTGAAATAATGTGTTTAAAAATATCCGATCGATCAAATTATAACAAGTGGGCCCCAAGCACTACTGTAGCACATCAGGAAATTCTGGGCCCAAAATTAATATTCCAAAACCCCAATTTAAACCCCATAAAGCTACTGAAGAAATTTAACACAGCAACGACACTGTTCAGCGGCTGAACCGCGGCCCAAGTGGGGGTTTGGCCGCGGTTCCGCGCTCTGTTGGTCGACTGAATGTGTCGAATTTCTACAGTATTCTTATAACATCCAGTGCATCACTTTTTTACAACCTGAAAAATTTTTCGAGACCAAAAATTTTCAACAGAAACTGATGCGAACTAAAATGCAGTTTTGGAACTTTTTGATCGATCGGAAATGCAAACACATTAAACCGAGCTACACAAAGTTAATGGCGAGGATCTGATACCACTGTAAGTGCACGGCGGCGCCCCGGCCGTCAATCCGACGGCCAAATGCGGAAGCGGTGATAAACTTAAATTTTACTTGAACTGGCAAACCGCCGCGCACTAATACCCGGATCGAACCACTAACTAGTCCTAGCTAACTACAAGATGGGAAAGAGATATACCGACGATCCAAGTCCTCCGGTCTTCTCGTCGTCGTCCCAATATTCTGCGGAATGTCCCGTCTCCTCCTCGTCGCCGGAAGTGCACCACATCGCCTACTTCTTTTACGGGCTCCCACCTCAATGCCGAGGCAACTCGGGCACGAAGCCGGCTACTCGACGTGCCCAAGATTTGCTGTAGAATATAATGTGGATTACATGTCTCATTTGGGATTATGGAGTTGCCTTTTGTGGAGGGATTGAAGTGAACTTTTGGAGAGGGAGTTGTAGGGATTTTCCAAAAAACTCAAGATACAAAAATCCCACCTCATGAAATGAAATCCCCTCTCCCCTAAGGAATGGCCGGCCCCCCCCCCCATTTTTTGTGTGATTGGAGAGAGAGAGAGAATGGCTTGATCAATAATGCAAAGGAAAAATGATGGCTTGGAAAGTCCAACACTCAACAACCATCTCCTCTCCCATCATCACAACCAAAGTCAAGAAATCATGAAAACAAAGTCAAAAAGTCAAGGTAAGGTGCAACCATGATGAAGTCAAAAAGTCAAGTGATCATGACACAAGAATATGCAAAGACCCCCTCCACAAATGCCTATTTGCAACAATGCAAATAAGCCCTCCTCCACCAATCTTCGGCCAATGAACGGAACAATGGAAATCGGCCGAAACGGAAAGCAAACTGGCAACTCCAGAAAATTGGTCCCGTAATAAATTACAGGAAAACCCCGATACTGTGTATACACACCCGCATCTGTATTTCGACCGAAATACAAATGCAACGAGACAAAATCTACACTGTACTATACTAGGATCCGGCTTAAACCAAAGCCGGCCAGTAATATCCGTTCGATCCTGATCCGTGCAATACCGCACGTATCTGATCGAACCCTGCCATATAACCATACGGCCTATAATACAAACTGTCCGATCCCGATCCGTGCAATACCGCACGTATCTGGTCGAACCTTGCCATATCTCCATACGGCCTCTACAACCTTTCGCCCGAAAGCTTGAGTAACTGAATGTGGGGGACTCTAAAGACTCGTCAACACCTTGGTTGTGGATTTAACCACTAGCACGTTAGAGGTATAAGCCAATACATAACGGGCTACCAGGTATTGACCAAAAGGGACGTCTGTGAGCGAACTCAGCCTGACTCCCTACTGAGCCTGTCAGTGACAATATCCGTACAGTCCGGTCCGTTCGTCTATGAGCATCGCATGGCGGGCCTAGGGGGTTGGTAAAAGTCAGAGCCCCAAAAGCGGTACAAGTCGTGTCGGAGTGTAGCCCAGAACACCCTGAGATACTACTGGAATACCTACCAGTAAATCTCCTTGCCTCGGCCGAGGGCTTCGTGTAATGGCTCTCCTAGACATAGCACGACCTCACCCCCAATACCGGGAGAGACGAACCCCTGAAGATACGCTCATTGCCTCCATGTGGCTCGGGACTGTACCCAACTAAAACCTGTTTGCACGACTCCTTTGAGCCGTGGTAGGGTAGTAATCAAAGTACAGTGGGAACTCACACGAGACAAATGACGATCCCCAGGTCGATGAACTAACCTACACACATGTCACCAGGGAACTGCCATCTGACGTCTGGTATATGACCAACTGGCATGTTCCCGGCGAGTCCTGTCCGGTGTACTCATAATCCAATGAGCACCTGTATACATCTTAGGTGATCCAACTGACACCAGTGGCTTGTGAGACCGGCCACCGCCCCTCGTCGGGGTCTCGACTGTATACACTAGTCTACTATGGAGAATCGATGCCCTGTCTCGAAACTCTCACGACTAGGGACCTTTTTAAGGATATGCTTATAGACCCCCAGCTCCCACTTATATGATCGCCCTCATACTGCTGGTGGTCAAGCAAGAATCATAGGGGCTCTATCAACGTGTAATAGCGACGTGTCAGGTCACTTAAAACAGTACACGATGATAAAGGTAAACCAGATAACATACTATCATCTCGAGTAAGACTGTCCTACCGGGATAGATCCCCCATCAATCATTGCAATCACGTACCTGTGACATAATAATTGACTCTGAGGGCACTATCTCCAACAGTTCTCGGCGAGTCCGTCCAGTGTACCCAGTCTCCACTGAGCACCCGTATACCATCTCTGATGTCAAACACCAATGGATATGGGATCATCCATCGCCCATCTCATGGGTCGAGAAGCGTATACGCTAGTCTACACTGGTATATCGATGCCCTGTCTCGATACACTTACGACTAGGGACCTTGAAGGATGTACTTATGGACTACAATGTCCCCACTAGTATGATCTGTATCATAGTCCAGGTAGTCAAGTACACATCCTAAGGGCTTTATCAACATGTAACTATAAGATAGTTTAAAGAGACAAGTGTACATGTTAAGATAAAGAGTAACCAGATAGCATACTATCATATCGAGCAAGAAAGTCATCTCTATATATGTCCAAGCATCCAATATAATATATATCATATGTACAATACTGGCCTCTAGGGCATACATACAACTAACACGCCTTACTCTTTACAACCTTCTTGTGTATACAAGGTTTATATACCATTTTGATGAAATCAAACTCATTGACTGCCACATCAAAATAGATGTTCCAGATCCGCGATACTTGCATTGATCCTGATGGACTTAAGCATAGCTTTGAAAGTCTCAACTTTTCCATTCACACCAAGAATCTTCTCAAGTCTATTTGTTCCCAATGTGTTTTACCCTTTTATGTGCAACATTCAAAGTCATACTTTGTTGGTGTACATGGATTCCATCTTTGATCGCATAGAATCCAACCATTTCACAAAGTTTCTACTTGTGATGGCCTGTATGAACTTAGTTGGGACATCATCTACCATGATACAATCCTCGCTCCCACTGTCACCGAGAAGACCGTAGTATCTCTTATGTGGATAAAGAACCCTACCGGATTCACGGAGAGGTTGAGGTTCGTTGGAGACTATTAAATCCTTTGGTTTCACTAAATCATCGGCTGTCAGTTTGTCTAGCTGGAACTTTTTCCAGTTCTACCTCATTACCACTAATTTCTTCATAAGAAATTCCTTTTCTAAAAAGGTGGCATGCTGAGAAACAAAAACATCTTTTGCTCCTTAGTGTGGTAGAAGATATTTCCTTACGAATGTTTGGGATATCCAACAAACTTATAAAGAACTAACCTTGCCTCGAGCATGTCCGGATTCTGCCTTTCAACATAGGCCGGACACCTCATATCTTAACTCGTTTAATAGATGGTCTCTTCCCATTCCATATCTCATATGTTGTGGTAGGCACTGATTTAGTTGGAACCCTATTTAATAGGTATGCAGCTTCTCAAGTACATAACACAAAAAGGAAATAGGTAACTCAGCCGTACTCAGCATAGAACACACCATATCTAATAGGGTGCGATACCTCCGCCCCGATACACCGTAGTGCTGTGGTGTATTTGAAGGAGTAAGCTGAGAGAGAATCCTATTGTCCTTTTAGAAACTCCAGGAACTCCATGCGTAAGTATTTTCCTCCTTGATCACATCGAAGGACTTAATACTTCTACCTATATGGTTCTTAACTTCAAACTTATATTCCTTAAATTTCTCAAAAGTTTCAGACTTGTGTTTCAACAGGAATATATGTCCGAATCCTGATAGAAGATCAGTGAATATAATGAAGTACAAAGAATCAACCTTGGCATTTGTAGACATAAGACCGTGTACATCATCATGTATCCGTCCCAAGAGTTAATTAACTCTTTCTCTGTTTCCAGTAAACGGAGTATTGGTCATTTTACCTTTGAGACAAAACTAGCAAGTATCATAAGATGAAAATTCGAACAAATTCTTATATTCATTCTTATATAACTTATCTAGTCGTGTCGAATTGATATGACCTAGTCTATAATGCCACAAGAAGAATTCGTTCATTTCTGAACCACTCCTTTTGTGTGTGTTCATTATACTTTGAACTATGGTTTGATTTAGAACTTATATGATATTACATAACGTGCCTAATCGAATCAGCTCTTGATTAAGGAAAAATGTTCACAACATTATCCGCCAATACAGAATTATATCCTTCTTTAACTTAATAAAGAAACTGATGTAATGTTGTATATCAGGTTCGGTATATAATAACATTAGAACATTAGTTCAGAATCAATGTATTTGGTAATACAAGATGACATCTTCTAATTGATTTGGCTGCAACAAATGCACCATCCTCTAACACTTATAGATATATCACCCTTTCCCAGTTCTCTACCTTTCTGTAGCCCATGTAACAAATTACATATGTGGGATCCTGATCCAGTATCACATATTCAGGATGTTGAGTGTATTGACAAACAGTTCTCTGTAACTAACACACCCGAAAAAGATGCATCAACATGCTTATTCTTTGTCTGGGTGGCGTGGTAATCTGGATATTCCCCTATTTCCTGCTCGGACTTATAACACTTATAAGTTGGAGCGGAACCAACGTTCCCCTGCTCAGTATAACAAGCGGGTTCGGTCAACGCATCCATATTATTATCTTGATTAAGGCATGACATTGGTCGCTACTAGGAGAGAGAGAAGGATAATTACTTTGCGTGCGCTCTTTGCAAGATTAGATTGGTTTATTATCTTATCTAATTAGGATGGCTCCTACTGTTTTTATCAAATCTTCCTTCAAACCCTAAAAGGTAAGACTAGCCTGGATTAATTACACCTTACAAGTTCGCCAATCTTTCAGCTAGGCCAGTGCCAGTAGTTTGAGGGAGGTTCCCCATACTTTCGCATAGACCTAATTAAAATAAACCTCATTTTCCCAAGGGCGTGACCCCATTAACACCTTTCTAGACACCTACTTGAATGGCCAATTGTGATGTGTAAAACTCTCCCAGGAGTAACTCTTACTCGCAGTGGGTATCGGGATCCAACTATCTCATAGAAGGTATGCAATCTCATTGCAAATTTCAACACTTGAAATTCTCGATAATATTTTTGCCCCTAGCAACTTATGACCTTAACATAGTCAACAAATCATAAGCGCTAGCCAAGTTCAACCCGTCATTTCCTGATTGAATTAAACCCAACCGTACGACCCTTAACACAGTCAACAAAGTCGCACGACTACTCTAATCCAATCGCATCTCATGCTTTAGCAGATAAGCACTAATTAGCTACCGCACACTACGCCTTAACATAGTCAACAAACGTAGCACGAATACTAAGTAGTACTTATCTGAAATGACGGAGGGTTACGACAGGTTTTTAAGAAAACCTTTTGCGTAATGAACTTGATATCGATGTAGAATCGAGTGATTTTGAAAAGGAGTATTTTTTAGTCTTTTACTAGTTTCACTAAAGAGGTCACTCCCGGTGAAGGGATCTCGGCTCTTTCCTCATCGAATGAGGTGCTGGATATTCTACAAGGAATAACACTATGCAAAGCAAGAACTATAAAGGCAATCAAAAACAAAACCGAATGGGTTGTAGCATCTGCTAGTTTCGCTAAAGAGGTCACTCCCGGTGAAGGGATCTCGTCTCTTTCTTTATCGAATAAGGTGCTGGATATTCTACAAGGAATACCGCTATGCAAAGCAAAAACTAGAGCTACCCTTTTTGAAAATTTGATTCTACAATATCTTTTAGGTTTCTTTTCTTTCATTAATCTCATTAATGAAGTCTCATCAATTATGCTTCCTAAGCATCACAGAAGAAACGAAAATACAACGTACGCTTATGCCATCCGCATTAGCCACAATGTCCCGTTATGCACTGTTAGGTTACTTAACTAACGGCATAGCGGGGTGGGACTAGCGCGGGTGTAAAACATAAGCAACGTTTATTATATATCATATATACAATAATAAAGCATTCGTCTCACGCATATAAAGTAATCACATCATAGAATATCAGCAGCAGAAGATAACATATGAAATATTGGATATACTAGGAATTCCGTGTTTTAAATTAAGACAATATAAAACTCGGATTCCACGGTCGCGATGAATAGCCAAACCCACATCCCTAGACCCCTACGAGAGTGGCAAGCAACCCTACCAATTCTAGAGTTAGGAGACCCGGACTCGACTCCTCGAGATGGTCTTCCACTGGACTCTAGAAGCCAGTTGCTTGTGCTCCCCGCCTTAGGTCTATCCTAATGCGGAAAAGTAAATAATATACAACAATGGTGACATCATCCTCAACCCGGAAGTGCCCCAATAAAAGAATATTATATGAATGAAAATAAAAACTATCATCTCTCATAAAACCCCTGACTATTCATAACACGACGATCCAATATAACATATCCAAGGAACACATAACATCACATGCCATCAAAAAGCTAGACGACGTTAAACATTCCGATTGAATCAACAAACACCCAAAATTTCCCAAAAAGCTCAACACTTGAGCACAGTTTAAAGATACTCAGAACATGCCGCAGTACCTATGGATCAACCGTATAAGGGCCAACCCTTGCCTCACCTATGGTATCGAGGAACTACCGCAAACCTGAGGGTTTGGCGGCGTTCCTTTCGGTCATAAAATCGAGTTGGGGTTTCATTCTTCTAGAGGGTCCATCGAATCACTTGCATGAAATTTGAATGTTTCAAACTTAGAAAAAATTCAACTCTTGAAAAAATTTCCAGCGAGGGTTAAAGTGGGTATTTGATATCCGTTCGAACTTTTTAACACCGTCTAAATAACCCGAAAAAATAGTTAGAATTACGACTACGAAACACTCCGAATTGTCTTTATAGAAAATTAACATCTCATGAAATTTTAACAAAAACAAACAACACCTGAAACACTAAAACCCAGAACCTAGAACACAAATAAAATTTGAACCCAAAATTCCTTTAAGGGGCCGTCCTGCTCAGATTTTAGGGTAAAGTGCTCGGCCAAAAACCGGCCAAACGAGTTCAAATTTCTTCTGTGTTCATGTCATATCTCATACAACATTCTGCAGTTGTTTAAAAAAAATTTAGAGTCCATTTAAAAATCGACAGAAACCAGTTTTCCGTGTTTCAAGTTTCGGAGCAGTTTCGGTTTCGTAATCTAACAAACATTGTCTAAATCTTTAGTTTGTCTCTGATACCACTGTAGGGTTCCCTAGCACGACAGCAAGGTTTCGGGAGGCATCGTCCATGCCATTTTCAAAAAATTGTCATGCTAAACAACCCTAATCCAAGAATCTTTAACTACAGATTTAGACAAAAGCAAATGCAAACTACTTTTACATCAAGAGAACAAGAATACAACCTTTGAAGACGGTTTTTCTCTTCAATTGCACCGTGTAGTAGTCCCGCGACTCCACTAGGCTTCTCTTGAGACTTTGAACGGGCTTTCTCCGATGACCTTCGTGCCGAAGATGATCCACGCGAAGTCCCTCCAATTCAAGCTAGCTGTTACACTAAACACTATAGCGTAGGAAACACGCTACACTTGATCGCTAGTCAAGTGTAGGATGGTGAAGTACAGGATGTAAAGAGCTCACAAGTTTGTGTTCAAGCTTCATGATTCACATCACATGTGAGGGTTGAAGCTTGAACCATGACAAGAGGAGGAAGAAGAAGCTAGAGAGCAATCATGGGTGAAAACTCAACAAAAAGTGGCTAAGTGTTGAGAATGATCTAGAATGAATGGCAACACTTGACCCCTCACACATTCAAGCATGGAATTATGCAATATAAAATTGCAACCATGCTTGAATAATGAGTCAAGATGAATAAACAAGAGTAAATCCCATGCTTGCAACCATGCTTACACTTTCCACCTCATTTCTATTTTCACAAAATAGAAATATAAATGCCATGCTTCATTATTATATATGTATATATATATATATCATATATATTAGTATATATAATGAAGAATAATTAGTGAGCTAATGATATTAGTTAAGATATAATAATATCACATATAATATATATCACATTATTAAATCAACACTTGATTTAATAATCCGGTTATGTCACATATGACCGACTAATATCATTTATCTATATATCACATTATCAAATCAACACTTGATTCGACAATCTGGTTATATCACATATAACCGAACCGATAACAGATGACTGCCAGATTATAATACGGTATCACATATGTAGGGTTCCTAGGCACTCTTGTGAAGGTTCAAAAGGCATCAAACATGCCCGGATTAAATTTTAGACGTGCCGAACAACCCAAAGCCGGGATCTTTGCTAGATTATTAGGGTTTAACATGCAATAAGAAAACTTTTATCTAAGTGTGAGGGATTACAACCTTTGTAGTCCGCTCCTTCACTTCACAAGCTCCGAGTAGAAGTCCCTTTGCCGCGATCCACGATCTCCCGGACTCATGAGAGGCTCCACGACTCGAACGATCCATGCTAGCTCGAAGTATTCCAAATCTCCGATGAACTACCTTGAAGTTGCTTCGACTCAAGCTTTCTCACTCAAAAGAGTAGAACACACTAATCCCATGGGCTAGATGAGATGAGGATGAGAGAGTAGTGATTTTGCTTTCTTTTTAAATCATTTTCTCAATTTATTTTCATCACTTAAGAAAAACTAGCAAGCTTTCATGAAGAAGCAAGAAGATGATAATGAAAAGATAATGATAATCTTTTTCTTTTGTGATGAATAGAAATATAAATCATATGATTGATATATAACCATGGTCAAGGATGAATGGATAAGAATGAGTAGAGAGTTAACTAGAGTTAGGGTTTGGTTGGGTTAAATGAATGTGTCATTCTAAATATCTTAAGAATGACAAAACAAGAAAGCTTCTAGACGGAACTTGAAGCTACTAACCCTAATCAAACCCTAACCTCAATTAATCATCCTTAAACATGTTTAACAATTAATCATATCATGTCACAATAATATATATCACATATATATTATATATTTGCAACAAAAGAAAATAATACAATTAATATATATCGCATATATATCAATGTATCACCCACAGAGAAAATGAAATAATAAAGCAAGCCAATATTAGTTAATATAATAATATATCATATATATATTATTATATATTAAATCATCGAATCAACACTTGATCCGACGATCCGGCTATATCGAATATAACCGACTAATATATCATGTACCGATTCATCGAATCAACACTTGATCCGATGACCCGGTTCATATCCATATATCGCGAGAATATAATACGGTATCCCATATCGCATTATTCACGCTCCTGCGCATATCACATATGCGCCACTACTCCGTTTCGCCTGAGCCAAGAAACCTCTGTGTAGGACTCTAAAGAATCGTCAATACGCCGGTAGCAGGTGATGATCATATCAAACACCCACAAGCTGCAAGCGGTCAGCTAAACGTAACAACCACCCAGGTATTGAGCGATCAGAAGATCAACAAGCTAGCCTGTGCGTTCTCCTGTGAATCCGATCAGTAACACTCCCGTACAGTCCGGTCTATTCGTCTGATATGTCGCATATCAAGTCTAGGGGTGGTATACGTCAGACCCCAGTAACCGATAAGTCGTGTCGATGTATGGCTCATAACGGGTCGAGAAACTACCAGTAACACTTACCAGTAAATCTCTATATCAGCCCTGGCCAGGGACTTCCAGTTATAGCCAATCGAACATAGCACAACATCAACTCCCTATACCGGGAGAGACGAATCCCCTCCTATCGCTCATTGCCTCCATGTGATTCGGGACTGTACCCAAAAGCCACCGTTTTGCACGCCCTCTTGGACGTGGTAAGGTGGAAATCAAAGCACAGTGGGAATCACACAAGACTCTATGACGATCTCGGGTCTTCAGACTACCCTGTACCTGTGTCACCGGAGAACTGCCATCTGACGTGTGGTATATCACCATCTGGGAGTTCTCGGCGAGTCCGTCCAGTGTACCCAGTCTCCACTGAGCACCCGTACACCATCTCTGATGTCTAACACCGATGGATATGGGATCATCCATCGCCCATCATATAGGTCAAGATGCGTATACGCTAGTCTACTCTGGTGTATCGATGCCCTGTCTCGATATACCCTCGACTAGGAACAGTTATAGGATGTACTCATCGACTACCGCGGCCCCACTAGTATGATCTCATCATAGTCCCAGTAGTCGAGTACAAACCCTAAGGGCTTTATCAACATGTGAGAGTAAAACAGTAAACCAATACAAGTCAACATGTTAAGATAAAGTGAAACCAAATAGCATACTATCATGACGAGCAAGAAAGTCATCTCTATATATAACCAAGCATCCATTATAATATACATCATATGTACAACAATGGCCTCTAGGGCATATACATAACTAACAATCTCCCACTTGCACTAAGGCCAGCTGCTGTAGTATCTCATAACTAGCATCCCGAATAATCTCTCAAACTGTATCTGGGGAATAGCCTTCGTGAATGGATCCGCAGTGTTGTCCTTCGTGTCTACTCTCCTGACCTCGATCTCCCGGCGATCAACTATCTCCCTGATCAGGTGATACCGCCTCAGAATATGTCTGGACTTTTGATGGGACCTGGGTTCCTTGGCTAAAGCCACAGCTCCATTGTTATCGCAATACAGAGGTATTGGATGCTCAATGGATGGAACCACACCAAGTTCACTAATGAACTTCTTGATCCAGACAGCTTCTTTGGCAGCATCGTTGGCAGCGATGTATTCAGCCTCTATCGTCGAGTCTGCAACGGTATCCTGTTTGGAACTCTTCCAACATACCGCCCCTCCATTGAGGGTAAAGACAAAACCCGAATGCGACTTAGAGTCGTCCTTATCACTTTGGAAGCTGGAATCGGTAAAGGACTCCACCTGGAGTTCTCCGTTACCATACACCAAGAACATCTCCTTAGTCCTTCGCAAGTACTTGAGAATGTTCTTCACAGCTGTCCAATGACTCTCTCCTGGATCCGCTTGATACCGACTCACTACACTTAGTGAGTATGCTACATCGGGTCTGGTACATAGCATCGCATACATGATAGAGCCTACTGCCGAAGCATAGGGTATCCCTTGCATGCGAGCTCTCTCCAAATCAGTCTTGGGAGACATCTCTTTGGAGAGAGTGAGTCCAGAGATCGTGGGTTGGTTCCCACGCTTGGATTCTTCTATACTAAACCTCTTTAGTATGGTATCAATGTACCTGGATTGGGACAATCCCAGTATCCGTTTAGATCTATCTCTATAGATCATGATTCCTAATATGCAGGAGGCATCACCTAGATCTTTCATTGAGAATCTCTGTGATAAGAAGAGCTTGACTGATTGCAGCATAGGAATATCATTTCCTATCAAGAGTATGTCATCCACGTACAATACGAGGAAGACTACCTTACCCTCTGCCACCTTCTTATAGATACAAGGTTCATCTATATTTTTGATGAAGTCAAACTCTTTGACTACAACATCAAAACAGATGTTCCAACTCCGCGATGCTTGCTTTAACCCATAAATGGATTTAAGCAGCTTGCACACCTTTCCGCTGCTCCCACTATCTACGAAGCCCTCTGGCTGAGTCATGTACACGCACTCTTCTAAATCACCGTTTAGAAAGGCGGTCTTAACATCCATTTGCCAGATTTCATAGTCATGGTATGCAGCAATGGCAAGTAAGATCCAGATGGACTTAAGCATAGCTACTGGAGAAAAGGTTTTGTCATAATCCACACCTGGTCGTTGACGAAAACCCTTCGCTACCAGTCTAGCTTTGAAAGTCTCAACTTTTCCATCTACACCAAATTTCCTTTTAAAGATCCACTTGCTCCCAATGGGTTTTACCCCTTCAGGAGCATTTTCCAAAGTCCATACTTTGTTGGTGTACATGGATTCCATCTCAGATCGCATTGCATCCAGCCATTTCACAGAGTCACCACTCGTGATGGCCTGCTCGAAACTAGTCGGTTCATCATCATCCATGATGCAATCCTCGCTTCCACCATCAATGAGAAAACCGTAGTATCTCTCAGGTGGACGAGAAACCCTACTAGATCGGCGGAGAGGCTGGGGTTCGTCGGGTACTACTGAATCCTCTGGTTCTATTAAATCATCTGTTGTAGTTTGTTCTGCTGGAACCTCTTCCAGTTCTACCTCATTGCCATTAATTTCTTTTGCAAGAAATTCCTTTTCCAAAAAGATGGCATGTTTAGAAACAAACACCTTTTGTTCCTCAGTGTGGTAGAAGATATACCCTTGTGAGTTCTTGGGATATCCTACAAACTTACATAAGACAGATCTTGCCTCGAGTTTGTCCGGATTTTGTCTTTTGACCTAGGCTGGACAACCCCATATCTTAATATACTTAAGAGATGGTCTCTTCCCTTTCCATATCTCATACGGAGTGGTAGGCACTGATTTGGGAGGAACCATATTCAATAGGTGTATGGCTGTCTCAAGCGCATACCCCCAGAAGGAAATAGGTAACTCAGCCTCGCTCATCATAGAGCGCACCATATCTAATAGGGTGCGATTCCTCCGTTCCGATACACCGTTGTGCTGTGGTGTATAAGGAGGAGTAAGCTGAGAGAGAATCCCATTCTCTTTTAGATAATCTAAAAACTCACCGCTTAAGTATTTACCTCCTCGATCAGATCGAAGAATCTTAATACTTTTGCCCGTTTGGTTCTCTACTTCGTGCTTATATTCTCTGAATTTCTCAAAAGCTTCAGACTTGTGTTTCAACAGGAACACATGTCCGTATCTAGAGAGATCGTCAGTGAATGTAATGAAGTAGGAAGAACCGTTCCTGGCATGCGTAGACATGGGACCGCATACATCACTATGTACCAGTCCTAAGAGTTCGGTAACTCTTTCTCCGTGTCCACTAAACGGAGCTTTGGTCATTTTTCCTTTGAGACATGAATGGCAAGTATCATAAGATGATAATTCGAACGGATTCAAATAACCATCTTTATGTAACTTAGCCAGTCGTGTCGCATTGATATGACCAAGTCTACAATGCCACAAGTAGGATTCGTTCATATCCGAACTTTTCCTCTTGTGTGTGTTTTGTATATTCAGGACTGTATTCTGATTTAGAATGAATATGCCATTATGTAACGAACCTGATGCAATCAACTTTTGATCTAGGAATATGTTCATAACATTATCCTGTACTACAAAATTATATCCCTCTTCACTCAATAAAGAAACTGATATAATGTTGCACATCATGTTCGGTATATAATAACACTCATTTAGAATCAGTGTATTACGACTTGGTAATACAAGGTGATATTCGCCAACAGCTTTGGCTACAATACTTGCACCGTTCCCTACTTGAACGGAATGATCACCTTTTTCCAGTTCTCTACCTTTCCGTAGCCCATGTAACAATTTACATATGTGGGATCCTGATCCGGTATCTAATACCCAGGACGTAGGGTGAACTGAGAAACAGTTCTCAATAACTAACACACCCGAAGAAGATGCATCATCATGTATGTTCTTTTGGGCGGCGTGAGAATCCAGATATTCTCCTGTTTCCTGTTCAGTCTTATAACTCTTATAAGAAAGAACGGGTCTAACGTTCCCTTGCTCAGTATAATAATAAGGTTTAGTCAATACATCCATATTATTATCTTGATTATGGCCTGAAATGGTCGCTACCTGGAGAGAGAGAGAAGAAAACACTTTAGCGTATGCTCTTGCAAGATTAGATTGGTTATTATCTTATCTAATCAGGATGTCTCCCACTGGTTTTATCAAATCTACCTTAAAACCCTAAAAGGTAAGATTAGCCGGGATTAATTACACCTTACAATTTCGTCAATCTTTCAGCCAGATCAGTGTCGGTACTTTGAGGGAGGTTCCCCGTGCTCTCGCACGGACCTAATTAATGTAAACCTCGTTTTTCCAGAGGCGTAACCTCGTTAACACTTTTCTAGACACCTACTTGAATGACTAATTGTCCTGTGTAAAACTCTCCCAGGAGGAACACTTACTCGCAGTGGGTATCGGGATCCAACTATCTCATAGGAGGTATGCAATCTCATTGCAAATTTCAACACTTGAAATTCCCGATAATATTTTGCCCCTAACGTTCTATGACCTTGACGAAAGCCAACAAACCATAGTCCGTTAGTCAAGTTCAACCCGAACATTTCTTGATTGAATTAAACCCAGCCGTACGTCCCTTGACGAAAGCCAACAAAGCCGTACGACTACCCTAACCCAATCTCATCATATGTAACAGATAAGTAATAATTAGCTACCGCACACTACGCCTTGACGAAAGCCAACAAACGCAGCACGAATACTAAGTATTACCTATCTGAAATGTCGGAGGGCTACGCAGGTTTTTCAGAAAACCCTGAGCGTAATGAACTTGATGTTGTCGTAGAATCGAGTAGTTTTTGAAAAAGGAGTGTTTTTGAGGCTTTTCTTAGTTTCGCTAAAGGGGTCACTCCCGGTGAAGGGATCGTCGGCCCTTTCCTCATCGAATAAGGTGCAGGATATATCATATATACCGCTGTGCAAAGCAAAACACTAAAAGCAATCAAAAGAGAAACCGAGTTTTGTAGCATCTGCCAGTTTTGCTAAAGGAGTCACTCCAGGTGAAGGGATCTCGGTCCTTTCCTCATCGAATAAGGTGCAGGATATATCGTATATATCACTGTGCAAAGTAAAACTGTAGCTACCCTTTTTATAAAGTTTTTGATTCTACAACATCTTTAGGTTTCTTTTCTTTTATTAATCTCATTAATAAAAATCCCATCAGCTTATGCTTCCTAAGCATCACAGAAGAAACGAAAGCAGTAATATTTATATATCAGCATATATATATAATAGGCATTCATCTCAGGCAGTAATATGATCTCATCACAGAACATTGCAGCAGAAGAACATATATGAAATATTGTATATACTAGGACGTCCGTGTTTTCAATACGAGCCTGTATAAAACACGGATTCCACGGTCGCGACGAATAGCCAAACCCACATCCCAAGACCCCTACGAGAGCGGCAAGTAACACTGCCAATTCTAGGGTTAGGAGACCCGGTCTCGACTCCTCGAGATGGCCTCCCACTGGACCCTAGAACCCGGTTACTTGTGCTCCCCACCTTGGGTCTACCTAATGCGGAAAAGTAAATAATATACACTGGTGACAGCAACCGCAACCAGGAAGTGCCCCAAATAAAAGAATATTACATTACAAATGAATTTTACATGAATGAAAATAAAAACCCTCATCTCACATAAAACCCCCGGCTATTCAGAACGCGACGATCCAATATAACATATCACAGCAACACATAATATCTCATATCATCAACGTAAGCAAGTATGCGTATCCCGATTGTCGTTGATGTATAGCAACGAAGCCGGCGATACACCACATACTACGCTTACGGTCACAGAAAAGAAAGTGTAAAACTACAATATTTGGAATCCACAATCACTTTAGACATCGTAAATCCGAAATATCACATATTCCGCATTTCATGCCTAACTCTATGAATTCCACATATTGTATCACATTCCAGATAAATATACAGTATTAAACTTTCCGAACAGATAATCAAACACCCAAAATTTCCCAAAGTGCTCAACTCTTGAGCGGAGTTCAAATAATCCCAGAATATGTCACAGTACCGGTGATCCAGCCGTAGAAGGGCCAAGCCAACGCCTCACATGTGGCACGCCGTACTGCCCCAAACCCGAAGGTTCAAAAGGCAGTTCAAGACGGTCACATAATCGAGTTAAGGATTGTTGTCTTCTAGAGGGTCCACCGCTTAACTTGTACAATTTTCCGAAAGATTTAAACCCGAATAAATTTCAACACTTGAAAATTTGCCGTACCGGGAAACAGTAAGTTAATGATATCCGTTCAACTAGTTTAACAGTTTCTAAATATCCAGAAAGAAATACGAACTTAAATATTCCGATCGAGTCTACTATTACAAAACAAACCCCAGAATTTTAAACACCTGGAGCAGATTAAAAATATCCAGAATAATCAGCAAGTGCCTACGGTCTATACCATGAAGCCACGTGTCCCAATTCAACAGTTCCGCCGCGGATCCGCCGCGACGACCATGGTTCTGCCGCGCTTTCGCGCTTGGTTGGTCGAATTATGGGCACGTGTTTCAGGGTAATTCTTAGAATTCCCTGCTGATAATTTTACATATTTTTAATTCTGAAAAATCCCAAAATTTAAAAAATTTCCAGAGAGGGGTCCATTTTGTCCGTTTCGGGTTCGATCGAAGTTTTAACTTCGTAAACACATCGCCTAATGCTCTAGCTAGGCTCTGATACCACTGTAGGGTTCCTAGGCACTCTTGTGAAGGTTCAAAAGGCATCAAACATGCCCGGATTAAATTTTAGACGTGCCTAACAACCCAAAGCCGGGATCTTTGCTAGATTATTAGGGTTTAACATGCAATAAGATAACTTTTATCTAAGTGTGAGGGATTACAACCTTTGTAGTCCGCTCCTTCACTTCACAAGCTCCGAGTAGAAGTCCCTTTGCCGCGATCCACGATCTCCCGGACTCATGAGAGGCTCCACGACTCGAACGATCCATGCTAGCTCGAAGTATTCCAAATCTCCGATGATCTACCTTGAAGTTGCTTCGACTCAAGCTTTCTCACTCAAAAGAGTAGAACACACTAATCCCATGGGCTAGATGAGATGAGGATGAGAGAGTAGTGATTTTGCTTTCTTTTTAAATCATTTTCTCAATTTATTTTCATCACTTAAGAAAAACTAGCAAGCTTTCATGAAGAAGCAAGAAGATGATAATGAAAAGATAATGATAATCTTTTTCTTTTGTGATGAATAGAAATAAAAATCATATGATTGATATATAACCATGGTCAAGGATGAATGGATAAGAATGAGTAGAGAGTTAACTAGAGTTAGGGTTTGGTTGGGTTAAATGAATGTGTCATTCTAAATATCTTAAGAATGACAAAACAAGAAAGCTTCTAGAAGGAACTTGAAGCTACTAACCCTAATCAAACCCTAACCTCAATTAATCATCCTTAAACATGTTTAACAATTAATCATATCATGTCACAATAATATATATCACATATATATTATATATTTGCAACAAAAGAAAATAATACAATTAACATATATCGCATATATATCAATGTATCACCCACTGAGAAAATGAAATAATAAAGCAAGCCAATATTAGTTAATATAATAATATATCATATATATATTATTATATATTAAATCATCGAATCAACACTTGATCCGACGATCCGGCTATATCGAATATAACCGACTAATATATCATGTACCGATTCATCGAATCAACACTTGATCCGATGACCCGGTTCATATCCATATATCGCGAGAATATAATACGGTATCCCATATCGCATTATTCACGCTCCTGCGCATATCACATATGCGCCACTACTCCGTTTCGCCTGAGCCAAGAAACCTCTGTGTAGGACTCTAAAGAATCGTCAATACGCCGGTAGCAGGTGATGATCATATCAAACACCCACAAGCTGCAAGCGGTCAGCTAAACGTAACAGCCACCCAGGTATTGAGCGATCAGAAGATCAACAAGCTAGCCTGTGCGTTCTCCTGTGAATCCGATCAGTAACACTCCCGTACAGTCCGGTCTATTCGTATGATATGTCGCATATCAAGTCTAGGGGTGGTATACGTCAGACCCCAGTAACCGATAAGTCGTGTCGATGTATGGCTCATAACGGGTCGAGAAACTACCAGTAACACTTACCAGTAAATCTCTATATCAGCCCTGGCCAGGGACTTCCAGTTATAGCCAATCGAACACAGCACAACATCAACTCCCTATACCGGGAGAGACGAATCCCCTCCTATCGCTCATTGCCTCCATGTGATTCGGGACTGTACCCAAAAGCCACCGTTTTGCACGCCCTCTTAGACGTGGTAAGGTGGAAATCAAAGCACAGTGGGAATCACACAAGACTCTATGACGATCTCGGGTCTTCAGACTACCCTGTACCTGTGTCACCGGAGAACTGCCATCTGACGTGTGGTATATCACCATCTGGGAGTTCTCGGCGAGTCCGTCCAGTGTACCCAGTCTCCACTGAGCACCCGTACACCATCTCTGATGTCTAACACCGATGGATATGGGATCATCCATCGCCCATCATATGGGTCAAGATGCGTATACGCTAGTCTACTCTGGTGTATCGATGCCCTGTCTCGATATACCCTCGACTAGGAACAGTTATAGGATGTACTCATCGACTACCGCGGCCCCACTAGTATGATCTCATCATAGTCCCAGTAGTCGAGTACAAACCCTAAGGGCTTTATCAACATGTGAGAGTAAAACAGTAAACCAATACAAGTCAACATGTTAAGATAAAGTGAAACCAAATAGCATACTATCATGACGAGCAAAAAGTCATCTCTATATATAACCAAGCATCCATTATAATATACATCATATGTACAACAATGGCCTCTAGGGCATATACATAACTAACAACATACTCGTATTTAATCAGGCCCACACACATATCACATATGTGTCCTACTTCGTTTCGCTTGAACCAGGAAACTTCTGTGTGGGGCTTTAAAGACTCGTCAATACGCCAGCAGTAGGTGATGATCATACCGGTCACCTACAAGCTGTCAGCGGTAGTAACTGGACGTAACGGCTACCCGGGTATTGAGCGATATGAAGATCAACAAGCAAGCCTGTCCATAGTCTTCATGAAGCCTATCAGTAACACTATCGTACATTCTAGTCTCTTCGTCCGATATGTCGCATATCATATCTAGGTGTGGAAATCGTCAGACTCTAGTAACATGATAAGTCATGGCGATGTCTGGCCTATAACGGTTCAAGAAATTACTGATAATATTTATCAGTAAATCTTGGCACCAGCCCTGGCCAGGGACTTCCAGTTATAGCCAATCGAGCATAGCGCAATATCAACCCCTAATACCGGGAGAGACGAAACCCCGCCTATCGCTCATTGCCTCTATGTGACTCGGGACTGTACCCAAAATCCACATGTTTGCACAACTCCTCTTGAGCATGGTAGAGATGAAATCAAAGCACAGTAGGAGCCACACAAGACTCTATGAAGATCTCGGGTCTACAGACTAACCTGTACCAGTGTCACCAGAGGACTGCTATCGGACGATAAGTATACTACCACATAGGAGACCTCGGCGAGTCCTGTTCAGTGTATCTAGTCTGCACTGAGCACCCGTATACCATCTTTGATGTCAAACACCAATGGATGTGGGATCATCCATCGCCCATCATATGGGTCAAGAAACGTATACGCTAGTCTACTCTGGAATATCGATGCCCTGTTTCGATATTCTCTCGACTAGAAACAATTAAAGGATGTACTTATGAACTACCCTGGCCCTACTAATATGATCTCATGTTAGTTATATGTATGCCCTAGAGGCCATTACTGTACATTGGATGTATATTGTAGTGGATGCTGGGACACATATAGGTAGGACTTTCTTGCTCGATATGATAGTACGCTATCTGGTTGCTCTTTATCTTAACATGTATACTCTCTGTCTCTCTGATTACATGTTGATAAAGCCCTTAGGATGTGTGCTCGACTTCCAGGACTATGATGTAGATCATACTAGTGGGGCCTGGATAGTCCATGAGTACATCTTTCAATATTCCTAGTCGTGGGAATATCGAGACGGGGCATCGATATTCCAGAGTAGACTACCGTATATCTTCTCGACCCATGTGATGGGCGATGGATGATCCCATATCCATTGGTGTTTGACATCAGAGATGGTATGCGGGTGCTCAGTGGAGACTGGATACACTGAACGGACTCACCGAGAACTCCCAGATGGTATTATACCTCACGTCAGATGGCAGTTCTCTGGTGACACTGGTACAGCTTAGTCTGTTGACCCGAGATCGTCATAGAGTCTTGTGTGTCTTCTACTGTGCTTTGATTTCCACCCTACCACGGCTCTTCTGAGTCGTACAAACAGGTGGTTTTTGGGTACAGTCCCGATTCACATGGAGGCAATGAGCGATAGGAAGGGATTCGTCTCTCCCGGTATTGGGGGTTAATGTTGCGCTATGCACGACTGGCCATAACAGGAAATCCCTGGCCAGGATTGCAGTGATATACTGGTAAGAGTTATCAGTAGTTTCACGATTGTTATGGACCTTATATCGGCATGACTTGTCGAGCTACTGGGGTCTGACGTTTACCGCCCCTAGGCGAGATATGCGACATATCAGACGAACAGACAGGACTGTACGGTAAGTGTTACTGGTTGGATTCACAGGAGTGTGAGCGGGCTTGATCGTCGATCTTCTGATCGCTCAAAACCCGGGTGGCCGTTACGTTTAGCAGACCGCTTGCGGCTTGTGGGTGTTTGATATGATCATCACCTGCTGCCGGCGTATTGACCAGTCTTTAGAGTCCTACACAGAGGTTTCTGTTAGTGTATATGCCCTAGAGGTCATTACTGTATCATACTAGTTTGTATATTACTTAATGGAAGCATGGGATATTCACCTTGTATATACAATCTTGCTCAAAATAGTAGTATGCTACTTGGTTTTTTTCTACTTCAATGTGTACATGTGTTTATTTTAGTATATCACTTATGCACATTAGTGGAGCCCTTAGGATCTTTGCTTGATTACCAGCATTGTGATGGCTGTCACACTAGTGGGGGCTGGGTAATCTATAAGCACATCCTTATGCAGGTCCCTAGTCGCAGGACTATCGAGACAGGGCATCGATACTCCGGAGTAGACTAGCACATGCGATTCTCATCCCAATGTGGGAGACGGTCTGTCCCACAGCCGTCAGTACGTCGTACTTGAGATAGTATGCGGGTGCTCGTTGGGTTACGAGTACACTAGACAGGACTCGTCGGGAACTGACTAGTTGGTATTATGCCTATCGTCAGTTATCAGTTCCCAGGTGACATGAGTACAGCTTAGTCCGCTGACTTGACACTGTCACATCGCCTCGAGTGTGTTCCCACTGTACTTTGGTTACTACCCTACCACGGCTCAAAGGAGTCGTGCAAACAGGTAGTAGTTGGGTGCAGTCCCGAAGCACTTGGAGGCAGTGACGGTTAGACAGGATTCGTCTCTCCCGGTATTGGGGGTTGACATCGCGCTGTGTCTAGGAGAGCCATTACACGAGTAGTCCCTGGCCAGGGCAAACGAGATATACTGGTAGGCCTCCAGTGTTATCTCAGGGTGTTTTGGGCTTCACTCCGACACGACTTGTACCGCTATTGGGGGACTGACGTTTACCGCCCCCTAGGCCCTCCATGCGATGTATCAGACGAACAGACCGGACTGTACGGAGAATGTCACATTCAGGCTCAGTAGGAGTTCAGATGGGTTTCTCCTCGTCAGTCTTCTTGTCGGCATTACCTGAGGACCGTTACGCACAGCTAGTGCCGCTTGCGGTCTGTGGTTAAACCCACTGCCAGCGTAGTGTCGAGTCTTTAGAGTCCCACACAGAAAGCTTTTCGCCTTTAGGCAAAAGAGTAGAGGTCGCATGGTTTTGCGACAGGTCGCATGGTTTTGCGACAGGGTTCGGTCACATCCGTGCACTTGTGCACGTACAGTGTCCGGACAGTTTACACTAGCGGGCTTTGGTTTAAGCCAGATCCTAGTGTACCTTTTGGGATTGGATTTATCCAGTTTGCATTCGTGTTCCTCGGAACGCGAATGCGGTTGTGTATGCACAGTTGACGGAGAGACAGAGGCAGAGGATTCTCATTAGGGTTGTTGACCGTTGACAGTTGACTATTGACTTTTTGCTCAACCCTAATGAGAATATGATATGTGATTAACAATTATATTAATTAAGTATTATGGTGACATGGTTGTTGAGGATTGACTTTGTTGACTTGTTGACTTTTGTTGACTTGTTGACTTTGTTGACCGGTTGACTAGGCTTGACTAGTTGACCATCATGATAACCATAGCTATCATTTCATGGCAAAGACTTTTGCTTGCTTGCTCCTTTGTGCAAAATGAGTGCATGAAATGATATGGCTATGGTTGCTTAAACCATCACATAATACTTGATTGATATGATGAGTTATGATGGTTATGGATTATGAGAGGGTGAAAGACAAAAGAGAGGCCCATTCTCACTTGCTCATTCTCTCTCTTGTTCTTGAGCTCTCATACTCTTGCTCTCACCCTCTTCCTCTTTCTCCCTCTCTTAACTCTATGGTTCACTTGTCTCATGAGTTGAGAACAAAGAACCATAGATAAAATCCCATACAAACTCTTCTCTACTCACTCTAGTTCACAAGGTTTAGCAAACCGAGTGAACTAGTTTCTTCAAAGATCGAAGAAGGAGCCAAAAGGTTGAAGCTTTCAGGTGGATCTATCTTCGGCGTAAGGAGACGACGGGAAGAAGCCGATCCGGACCACCATCGGAGTTTGAAGACGAAGGAGTTCAAGACAAGCAAGGTATAAACCCCCTAACCGAGTAGTTAACGACTCCTAGTTAGGTTGTTAGTTAGATGTTTAACAAAGATCCGGGTTTTAAGTCCATGTTACCGCCTCTTGTAAAAATCGTTTTTTATCAAATTCCGCATGCCCGAAAGTACCGGGAGAGGTAGCATAGACTTACAGTGGTATCAGAGCCTAGTTAAACTCTATCTAACATGTTAGCAAAGTAGCTAGAAGATCGATCAAAGAAAAAGTCCCGAAATGAACCCTGTTTTCAAAGTTGCTGTCGATTTTTTATGTTCTGTAAAAATAATAAATCATGCATCAAAAATCGACTCAGTGTTTTTAGAGTGCACTGTAGAAAGACGGTCCCCTGATCTCATCATTGCGCCGCGGAAACGCGGCAATAGCTTGCTATTGCCGCGGTTCCGCGGCCGTCTTGGCTCCTCTCTGGTTGTTGTTTGCTACAGTGTGCTTATGGGGGTATTTTAGGAACTTTAGTATATGTATTTTCAGCCCAGATTTTCTAGAACGAAAATTTTATTTTTGGGGTCCTGAAAATCCGTATTTTTGATCGAACTTCTAAAAGACTTTAGCTGACGGGTTTTTCTGTAATGTGATATTTGTATTGAACGTCTGCTAATCGCTATATGTCGATTAGTGGGGGTTATACAAATCTGTGATCTGTAATGTTATTGGAATGTGTATATGAATATGTTGGATTGTCGCGGGTGAATAGCCGGAGGTTGTGAGACGAGAGTTTTCTTTTCTTTCAATTGATGTAAATTTGTAAATTGATGTAATAATTATTTGTATGGCCGCACAACCGGGTCGGGGTTGTAGCCGTCATTGTATAATTTCTTTTTACTGTTTTTGCTCCTAGGATAGACTCATGGAGGGGTGTGCACAAACTACCGGGTATGCCGAAGTGCCGAGTGGCCTACTCATGGGGATGAGGGAGGTTGCTTCGCTTCGGGTACTTGGCGGGTAGTTTGCCGCACCCGTAGGGGTCTTGGGTGGGGTTTTGGCTATTCACCGCGACCGTGTAATCTGCTTTTCGTTACAGGCTCGTACGAATTGCGGGTTCCTAGTATATCCAATGTGTTCATCTGTGATTTGAAATGGCTATCATTGCAGTATATCTATATATGTTATTATTTAGGCGTTGCTTATGTTTTACAGCCGCGCTAGCCCAGCCCCCGCTCTGTCGTTAGTTAAGTAACCTAACGGGTAATGACGGGGCCCCGTGGCGAATGCGAATGGCATAAGCGTACGTCATATTTTGGTTGTTTTCTGCAATGGTAGGATTAAATGATGGGACGCATTAAAAGAACTAATGCAAGAATATCACGCATTAAAAGAACTAATGCAAGAAAATAAACCAAGTTAAAATCGTTGGAACACTTTCGGAAAACCACTCGGTTCTTTTCAAAACTAACTTTTAAATGCGGAGCTTGAGCCACTCCTTTTAAAAGCTATTTCGTTCCATCGATTATATCAAGTTCACTACGTTCACGGTTTTGCCAAAACCATTCGTAGCCCTCCATCATTTCAGTTAAATATTCGGTAGTATTCAAGCTATGTATTTTGACCTCACGCCAAGGCATAGTGATTGGTAGCTGCCGGATATTTATCTGTTGCATAGATAGAATGCGTTGGTTTGGGACAGCCGTACTACCATTTTGGCTTACGTCAAGGGTAGGTACGGGTGGATTCAAATTAACCTGGATAATGATGGGAAGAACTTGACATGTGACTTATGACATTTTGACCTCACGCCAAGGTCATAAGAGCATGGGGCAAAAATCCACATCGGGAGTTTCAGAAGAACTGAAACTTGCTAGTGTTGCATACCATTTGGAGTGTGATGATTCTAGTAGGATTCCTTCAGTTTCGTCACGCGATGATATTTGGATCCCGATCCTACTGTGAGTATATGCTACTCCTCGGAAAATTTCTCACTAAACGATCAATGCTATAAACCTAGTAGGTGCCTAGAAAGGTGTTAGCGGGGCTACGCCCCCAGGGAAAAGAGGTTCTTGAATTAAGGAACTTCGCGAAAGCGTTGGAAAACCTCCCTCGAAGTACCGACACTGGCCTGGCTGAACGGTTAAGCAAGTATTATGCGGTGGGATTGATCCCGACTAATTCTTCCTTTTTGGTTTGAGGAGGGATTCGAGAAACAGTGGGAGCCATCCTGTTTAGACAAACTAAAAACCATTCTAAACTTGCAAGAGCATCAAGCTGAGTGTTTCTTCTCTCTCCTAATTGCAGCGACCAATCGACATGACTGGACTTAAGTTACTTCTAGATAAAAACATACTGACAGGGCCAAACTACAAAGATTGGCTCAGGAATGTCAAGATAGCAATCACTTACGACAAGCTGGGGTATCTTCTTACCACCAAAGCTCCCCCTGTCCCTGGTCCCACTTCCAGCGTCGCGGATAAGGAAATTCGTAAGACTTGGGAGATTGATAGCGCGAAGGCCAAATGCCTCATACTTGCCTCTATGGACAATGAACATCAGAGGAGGCACGAGAATATGGACTTGGAATCCATATTTCTTCATACAAAAGAACTGTATGGAGAGCAATCTCGTATCGCAAGATACGAAGCGTCGAAAAAGTTATTTTCGGCAAGGATGGCCGTCGGATCATCAGTAGCAGAGCATGTGCTTAAGATGATCAGCTACATTGAGGAGCTCGCGGACCTAGGGACCACATTAGAGAGTGAGCTCTATACGGACTTAGTTCTCCAGTTCCTTCCTTCCACTTACGCCCAGTTTATACTGAACTTCAACTTACAAGAAAAAGAAGTTGAACTTTCAGAGCTCCTCAACATGCTGAGGAACGCAGAGGGCACCCTATAGAATGGTAGGGAAACATCCACTTTGTTTGTAGGAGGATCATCTTCTTCTAGGTCCAAGGCAAAAGCCAAGGGAAAGAAGAAGAAAGCCCCCGCCAAACCAAGAGGCGGTGTTAGTAAAGTGGATACGAAGGGAAAAGCAAAAGCAACAAAGAAAGCGGGGAAGCTTGTGGATAAGGAAGAATGCTTCTATTGTCATAAGAAAGGACACTGGAAGAATGATTGCAGGGCTTGGAAAGCCAGGACACAGGAATTGAAGCAGGTTGCAGCTTCAGCTTCAGGTGTGTATGTTATTGAAAACTGTCTTTCAATAAACTCTACTTCCTGGGTATTGGATACCGGATCAGAATCTCATATCTGTAATTCATTGCAGGCGTTGAGAAACCTTAGGGTTTTAAAGGCAGGTGACATGACCCTCAGAGTTGCGAACGGAGCTAGCATGGATGCTAAAGCCGTGGGGGACTATCACCTGGGAATGTCAGATGGACATGTTTTGGTTTTGCGTAATTGCTTTTTTGTACCCAACGCAACTTGTAATATCATTCGGTATCTTTAGTTTCTAAATAAGGTTATGAATTTGCGTTTGTAAGCAATGTTGTAAACATTCACCTTAATCAAGTTCTGATTGGGTCAGGTACATTGAGCAATGGTATATACGTATTAAACCAACCACAGATTTTCAATGTCCAGAATACACATAAAAGAAAGTCTCCGGAAATAAATCAGACTTTCTTATGGCATTGTAGACTGGGTCACATCAATGAGAGAAGGTTGACAAAGTCACATACAGAAGGATATTTGAATCCGTTCGAATATCAATCGTATGCCACTTGTCAATCCTGTCTCAAAAGAAAGATGACAAAGACTCCGTTTACCGGACACGGAGTAAGGGCGAGCGAGCTCTTGGGACTCGTACACAGCGACGTGTGCGGTCCAATGTCTACACATGCGCGAAGCGGTTATTCTTACTTCATTACTTTTATGGATGACATTTTAAGGTACGGTTATGTCTTCTTAATGAAACATAAGTCCGAAGCCTTTGGAAAGTTCCAGGAATATAAGAATGAAATAGAAAAACAGACCGGCAAAAGTATCAAGATTCTAAGATCGGATCGAGGTGGAGAATACTTAAGTGCCGAGTTCCTGGACTATTTAAAAGAGAACGGAATTCTCTCTCAGCTTACTCCTCCATACACTCCGCAACATAATGGTGTATCGGAGCGACGAAACCGAACCCTATTGGATATGTTACGGTCCATGATGTGTAACGCTGAGTTACCGCGATAATTCTGGGGGTATGCGCTAGAATCAGCTGCATACCTTTTGAACCGAGTTCCCACTAAGACTGTGCCTACCACACCTTATGAGTTATGGAGTGGGAAGAAACCCTATCTTCAATATCTGAAGATCTGGGGATGTCCAGCTTTTGTCAAAAAGCAGCATGCGGACAAACTCGAGGCACGCTCAGTACTGTGCAAGTTTGTGGGATACCCAAAGAACACCAGGGGGTATCTTTTCTACCACGCAGAGGAACAAAAAGTCCTTGTTTCTCGTAATGCCCACTTTCTAGAACACCAGTTCTTAGAAAAGGAAATTAGTGGGAGCACAGTAGAACTGGAAGAAATTCCAGAACCACAGACTATTACTGAAAGTTTAGTGGAACCATAGGGTTCAAAAGAACAGGACATTCCTACGCCGCTCCGCAGGAGTAGTAGGAAGTCTCATCCGCCCGAGAGATACTACGGTTTTCTCATAGACGGGGATAGAGAGGATTGCATCATAGATTATGATGAGCCTACTAGCTTCCAGCAGGCCGTTCAGAGCATTGACTCAGTAAAATGGCTGGATGCAATGCGGACCGAAATGGAGTCCATGTACACCAATAAAGTATGGACGTTGGACATTGCTCCAGACGGGGTAAAACCCGTAGGATGCAAGTGGATCTTCAAAAGGAAGATTGGTGTAGATGGACAGGTTGAGACCTATAAAGCTAGACTTGTTGCAAAGGGTTTCCGTCAAAGACCTGGCTTGGACTATGACGAAACCTTTTCTCCAGTGGCTATGCTGAAATCCATTCGGATCCTTCTTGCCATTGCTGCCTTCCACGATTATGAGATCTGGCAAATGGACGTAAAGACCGCTTTTCTAAATGGAAATTTAGAGGAGTGTGTCTATATGGACCAACCAGAGGGTTTCATTCAGAGTGGGAGCAGCGGAAAAGTGTGCAAGTTGCTTAAGTCCATCTATGGACTAAAGCAGGCATCGCGGAGTTGGAACATCTGTTTTGATGAGACGGTCAAGGAATTTGGCTTTATCAAAAATCCAGATGAACCATGCATCTACAGTAGATTTGTAGCGAGAACTGTAGTATTCCTCGTTTTATACGTGGATGACATTCTCTTAATAGGAAATGACATTCCTATGCTACAATCTGTCAAGGGGTTCTTGTCATACAGATTCTCCATGAAAGACCTGGGTGATGCCTCATACATCCTGGGGATCCGGATCCATCGTGATAGATCCAAGAGGATATTAGGACTTTCACAGTCCAGGTACATCGACACCATACTGAAGAGATTCAGTATGGAAGATTCCAAGCGCGGTAACCTACCGGCTTGTCATGGGATCACCTTCTCTAAAGAGATGTCTCCCAAGACTGATTTGGAGAGGGATCGCATGTCTATTATACCCTACGCTTCTGCGGTAGGCTCTATAATGTATGCGATGTTGTGTACCAGACCGGATGTAGCTTATACACTTAGTGTAGTAAGCCGGTATCAGTCAAACCCCGGGGAGAAACACTGGATAGCGGTAAAGAACATTCTCAAGTACCTGAGAAGGACTACGGAGATGTTCTTGGTGTATGGCGGAAAAGACCTCCAGATCGAGGCCTTTGCTGACTCCAGATTCCAGAGTGACAAGGATGATTCCAAGTCCATGTCGGGTTTTGTCTTTACCCTCAATGGAGGGGCGGTGTGTTGGAAGAGTTCCAAACAGGAAACCGTTGCAGACTCGACGATGGAAGAGGAATACATCGCTGCATCTGATGCCGCAAAAGAAGCTGTGTGGATGAGGAAGTTCTTGAAAGAGCTTCAGGTGGTTCCGTCCATTGTTGATCCAATACCTCTGTATTGCGACAACAACGGAGCTATAGCTTTAGCGAAGGAACCCAGGTCCCATCAGAGATCCAGACACATCTTGAGGCGGTATCACTTGATCAGGGAGATCGTGGATCGCCAGGAGATCGAGGTTCGGAGAGTCGCTTCAGAAGATAACACTGCAGATCCATTCACCAAGGCCTTCCCCAGACTCAGTTCGAGCGGCTGATCGAGATGATAGGTCTTCGATACGCCAGTACATGGCCTTAGTGCAAGTGGGAGATTGTTAGTGTATATGCCCTAGAGGCCATTACTGTATCATACTAGTTTGTATATTACTTAATGGAAGCTTGGGATATTCACCTTGTATATACAATCTTGCTCAAAATAGTAGTATGCTACTTGGTTTGTTTCTACCTCAATGTGTACATGTGTTTATTTTAGTATATCACTTATGCACATTAGTGGAGCCCTTAGGATCTTTGATTGATTACCAGCATTGTGATGGATGTCACACTAGTGGGGGCTGGGTAATCTATAAGCACATCCTTATGCAGGTCCCTAGTCGCAGGACTATCGAGACAGGGCATCGATACTCCGGAGTAGACTAGCGCATGCGCTTCTCATCCCAGTGTGGGAGACGGTCTGTCCCACAGCCGTCAGTACGTCGTACTTGAGATAGTATGCGGGTGCTCGTTGGGTTACGAGTACACTGGACAGGACTCGTCGGGAACTGACTAGTTGGTATTATGCCTATCGTCAGTTATCAGTTCCCAGGTGACATGAGTACAGCTTAGTCCGCTGACTTGACACTGTCACATCGCCTCGAGTGTGTTCCCACTGTACTTTGGTTACTACCCTACCACGGCTCAAAGGAGTCGTGCAAACAGGTAGTAGTTGGGTGCAGTCCCGAAGCACTTGGAGGCAGTGACGGTTAGACAGGATTCGTCTCTCCCGGTATTGGGGGTTGACATCGCGCTGTGTCTAGGAGAGCCATTACACGAGTAGTCCCTGGCCAGGGCAAACGAGATATACTGGTAGGCCACCAGTGTTATCTCAGGGTGTTTTGGGCTTCACTCCGACACGACTTGTACCGCTATTGGAGGACTGACGTTTACCGCCACCTAGGCCCGCCATGCGATGTATCAGACGAACAGACCGGACTGTACGGAGAATGTCACATTCAGGCTTAGTAGGAGTTCAGATGGGTTTCGCCTCGTCAGTCTTCTTGTCGGCATTACCTGAGGACCGTTACGCACAGCTAGTGCCGCTTGCGGTCTGTGGTTAAACCCACTGCCAGCGTAGTGTCGAGTCTTTAGAGTCCCACACAGAAAGCTTTTCGCCTTTAGGCAAAAGAGTAGAGGTCGTATGGTTTTGCGACAGGTCGCATGGTTTTGCGACAGGTCGCATGGTTTTGCGACAGGGTTCGGTCACATCCGTGCACTTGTGCACGTACAGTGTCCGGACAGTTTACACTAGCGGGCTTTGGTTTAAGCCAGATCCTAGTGTACCTTTTGGGATTGGATTTATCCAGTTTGCATTCGTGTTCCTCGGAACGCGAATGCGGGTGTGTATGCACAGTTGACGGAGAGACAGAGGCAGAGGATTCTCATTAGGGTTGTTGACCGTTGACAGTTGACTATTGACTTTTTGCTCAACCCTAATGAGAATATGATATGTGATTAACAATTATATTAATTAAGTATTATGGTGACATGGTTGTTGAGGATTGACTTTGTTGACTTGTTGACTTTTGTTGACTTGTTGACTTTGTTGACCGGTTGACTAGGCTTGACTAGTTGACCATCATGATAACCATAGCTATCATTTCATGGCAAAGAGTTTTGCTTGCTTGCTCCTTTGTGAAAAATGAGTGCATGAAATGATATGGCTATGGTTGCTTAAACCATCACATAATACTTGATTGATATGATGAGTTATGATGGTTATGGATTATGAGAGGGTGAAAGACAAAAGAGAGGCTCATTCTCACTTGCTCATTCTCTCTCTTGTTCTTGAGCTCTCATACTCTTGCTCTCACCCTCTTCCTCTTGCTCCCTCTCTTGACTCTATGGTTCACTTGTCTCATGAGTTGAGAACCAAGAACCATAGATAAAATCCCATACAAACTCTTCTCTACTCACTCTAGTTCACAAGGTTTAGCAAACCGAGTGAACTAGTTTCTTCAAAGATCGAAGAAGGAGCCAAAAGGTTGAAGCTTTCAGGTGGATCTATCTTCGGCGTAAGGAGACGACGGGAAGAAGCCGATCCGGACCACCATCGGAGTTTGAAGACGAAGGAGTTCAAGACAAGCAAGGTATAAACCCCCTAACCGAGTAATTAACGACTCCTAGTTAGGTTGTTAGTTAGATGTTTAACAAAGATCCGTGTTTTAAGTCCATGTTACCGCCTCTTGTAAAAATCGTTTTTTATCAAATTCCGCATGCCCGAAAGTACCGGGAGAGGTAGCATGGACTTACAGTTTCCTGGCTCAAGCGAAACGAAATAGGAGCGTATATGAGATATGTGCGGGACCGAGAATAATGCGTGTATGTGATATCGTATTCTATTCTCGCGATGAATGTATCGATTGGTTGTATGCGATATAACCTAGTTATCGAATCAAGGATTGATTCGATAAGCCGATACATTGGATATTAGTCGATTATATGCGATATGACCGGATCGTTAAATCAAGTATTGATTTAATGATTTAATGCATAATTATATATTTGATATAATAATTTTCATTAACTAGTATTGGTTCACTTTAAATGGATTTTCTCACTTGAAGTACACAAGTTGTATATGTGATATACTTTTGTGCACTTGTTTGTATCATGTTTGATGATACATGCTAACTTGAGTTTGTGTGTATGATTAAACCATGGTTATATGAATGGTTAGCATTTTTTTTATTTATCTATTCATTTATTTATGTATTCTTTTTTGCAGAATAAGTCATGGTGGCTTTCTTTGTTTGCTTGTTGAAGCTTCATGAAGCTTTGAACAAGTCCACCTTTTTTGTCTCATGCTTAACCCTAACCATTCAACCTAACCATAGTCTATTCTCTACACCTAACCATGGTTGCTAAATGATAAGTATTCATTTTATTTTCTATTTTGAATATACTTATCATATTCTTTCTTCATCTTCTTCATCTTCAACAATGAAGAAACCTTGCAACCATCAATGGCAACTTGAGAAAAAGAGTGAGAAATCCAATTCTAAAGTGAACCCACTTCCTATTTCTTCATCCTCTACCACTTACCAAGTAGTATAGGGTGTTTTCTTCACAAGTTTCATGGCTTGGTGAAGTTGGAGCTTGATCTTGTGTTGCCTCGACGTAGATCATCTTCGGCATCGAAGTCGGCGACCTAGCCCGATCTTTTCTCCGATGAAACCATCGCAAGAGTCTAGGATTTCGATTTGTACAGCGGAGGGATGTCTATGCGGAGCTAAGAAAGTGGAGGACCGGATCTACAAAGGTTGTAGTTACTTTTCTTTAGCAATAAAGTTATTTACTTGCTTGCATCGCCTCATTATCTAGTTAACGATCCGTATTAGGGTTTGTAGGCACATGAAATTTTTGAATTGGGCATGCTTGATCACATGTGAGACTTCATTAGTGTGCATAGGAACCCTACACTCCATTATAGTCCTGGTAGTCAAGTACATATCCTAAGGGCTTTATCAATATGTGAGAGCAAGACAGTATAAATACCAGTCTACATGTTAACATAAAGGCAACCAGATAGCATACTATCATGTCGAGCAAGAAATTCCTCTCTATATATGTCCAAGCATCCACTATTATATACATCATATGTACAATAATGGCCTCTAGGGCATACATATAACTAACAGTTGCTAGTTAGTTTTATGGTAGATCCGGTTAGGGTTATTCTAGCGCCAGTTTTAAATCGTAGAATTTTTTTCTTCCTCAAACGGCCACGGATGATGGCCAGGGCATTAGTGTAACCCAACATGGTATCAGAGCCAGTCTATAATACCTATACTAGCATTTTTAAACGATGTTAAAGTAATGAAAGCGAAACAACTCCGAAACACGAAACCCAAAACCCAAGTTTCTGTTAGTTTTTGCAGATTCTCTAAATTTTTTTTAAACAACTGCAGAGTACTCTTTATGCTACAACTAGAACACCAGAGAAAAACGAGGCAATAATTCAAATATTTGCTCGACGAAAACTTCATTTTAGCCGGCCTAGCCGGTTTTACTGTAGCCCCTGATGCTCGTTTTTGTTTGGTATTCTATAACACTTGGATTTGGGGTTTCAGGATATGTTTGATTTTACCCAGGTTGGACACTCTGTTATCTTTGTGATTGGGGCAATACGGAGTATTTCAAAGTCGTTATTTTAACACTGTTTAATAGTTTCAGTACATACACTTCTATCTACGACCGTGAATGTCATTTGAGCGATATAACCCGTCTAACTGCTATATGTTCTATTAGACGGGTTTACGAACTTGACATTCACGTTGATATTTTGTGTTTGTGGTGTAGTTGTGGTTGGATTGTCCTGGTGGATAGCTTGCGGTGCAATGTTAGTAGTTTAGTTAAGATTCATTTGTATATTCATATTGTGGGGTGAGCGTCCGACATGTGGACTGCCGTCTTTGCCGGGTTGTATATTATTTGATTCGAGCACGACCGGGTTGAGTTTGATGTCACCATTGTACATATATATATTCATTTTCTGTACTAGGATTACCCTGCGGTGGAGTGCACGAATAGCCGGGATCTAGAAAGCAAAAAGTCCGCAACTCATGGCGTTGAGACGGAGGGGGCTTCACTCTAGAATTGGCGGGGTATTCGCCACACTCGTAGGGGGTATAGTTTGACCTACGGAGGGGGGCTCAAGTTACCGGATCCCGTGAAGTGTTGGGTGGCCCATTAACTTTGTTGATTAGGGTTGCCTCACTTCTGGGATTGGTGGGTAACTTGCCGCGCTCATAGGGGTCCAGGTTTTCATTGCACGGGCTATCCACACGACCGTAAACGTCTGGTTTTATTTGTGGCTCAAATGAAACCAGAGGCTCCAAGTTTATCCACTATACTGTGTTTCTTTCTGGGATTCTGTGATGTTGCTTATTATCATGCCTGGGACAAATGTTATATATATATATACACACACACACACTAGTATATGTTGTATAGGTTTTGCACCCGCGCTAGTCCAGCACCCGCTCTGCCGTTAGTTAAGTAACCTAACGGTGCATGACGGGGCCCCACGGCGAATGCGGATGGCATATACATACATTGTATTTTCGTTCTTTTCTGGTGTGATAGGAATTAATTGGTGGGACCGTATTAATTTTGATTAATGCAAGAAAAGAAACCTAAAAATATGTTGTTGGAACAAATTTTGAACAACTATAGTTATATTCTTTCTCTTTGAATAGTGGTATTCGGTTGTGAATATCCAGCACTTCATTCTAGGAGGCAAGAGCCGAGATCCCTTCACAGGGAGTGACCACTTGAGCAAACGTTTATACTGTAGATTACTCGATTTTTTCAAAACTAGAAGTTTTCAAAAGCGGAGCATAAACCACTCTTTTTCAAAACTGCTCAAGTTCTTTCAACGATATCAAGTTCAATACGTTAAAAGGTTTTTCGCCAAAAACGCAGCCGTAGCTCTCCGTCATTTCTTACAAGCAATACATAATATTTATGCTATGTATGTTGGCCTACGTCAAGGCATAGTGAATGGTGGCTGGGTAATGCTTGTTTGATGCATGGATATGCGATTATTTAGGACAGTGGTACAGTTATTTTGGCATACGTCAAGGACTTGTACGGGTTGGTCTAAGTTAATCCGGGATAATGACGGGTTCAACATGACTAGCGACATATGATATGTTGGCCTACGTCAAGGTCATAAGTGTTAGGGGTAAAACCACATCGGGAGTTTCAAATATACAGAAAACTTGCTCGTGTTGCATACCTTCTGGACTGTGGTGACTAGAGTGGCTTCCATCTAGTGTATCACACAATGATAGCTGGATACCGATCCCACTACTGAGTAGGATTACTCTTGGGAGATTATTTCACTTAACAATCAATGCTATAAGCCAAGTAGGTGTTTAGAACGGTGTTAGTGGGGCTACGCCTCCAGGAAAAAGAGGTTACATAATTAAGGAACTTCGCGAAAGCGTTGGAAAACCTCCCTTGAAGTACCAACACTAGCTTGGCCGAAAGGTTAAGCAAGTATTGAAATGTGCGATTAATCCTGACTAATTCTCCTTTTAAGGTTTCATGGAGAATTCGAGAAAACAGTGGGAACCATCCTGATTAGATAAACTTATAACCAATCTAATCTTGCAAGAGCCTATGCTAAGTGTTTCTTTTCTCTCTCTCTCCTGTAAGTCGATGTACTACACCCCACGACTTGCGGGGAGGCGGAAATATGAAAAACGATCTTGTTTTATGCAATAACATCGACTAACAGCAAGAATCGTTGCTGAACGATAACTAACATAAGCATAGAAGTTGTTAACTACTATGTGAAGTGATTATACCTAATGAACCGTGTCCTTCGTCTTTTCGTTCTCCACCTCCTCTCCGGCCTTTTCTATGTAGTAGATGATCCACCCGAGAGCTATACTTCAAGCTTCACCTCTAACTTGAGGTAACTAGGTTTCTTAAAGTGCCAATCTAAGTAACCTAGGTGATATAGAGTTGGATTATGGATTGATTAGTCTATTCTAATCCTTGATCTCAACACATGAGAGAGGAGGATTAGGGTTTGAAGAGAGAAAGAGCTTGAGGAGAGAGAAGGTGAGCATAAGAATGAGAATGAGATAATGATCTCTCATGATATATATGAAGCATTATATTTATCAAATAAATAAAATAAAGGATTTAACAACCATGCTTCATAAATACAAATCAGTTATTCATCTACATGAGTCATTAAGCATTTATGATGCATTAATGACAAGGATGAATCACACAAATGAGTCACTAATCTCATTTAATGCTTATGCCGCCTAAACCCCCAAGTCACCATCCTTCTAGAAGCTTCTCGCGAAATTACGAGAACGCCCCTCCTATCCATGAAAATACGGAAAAACTTTAAACTGTATAAATCCAATATCCCGATACTAGAATCTGGCTTAAACCAAAGCCGGCTAGTAAAAACTGTCCGAAAGTCGTACGTGCGTAAACACACGTATGCGTCCGAACCCTTGTCGTTAAACCATATGACCTCTATATCGTTTCGCCTGGAACAGGGAAACTCTCTGTGTCGGACTCTAATGACTCAACTACTGCGCTGGCAGTGGGTTCAACCACAGACCGCAAGCGGCACTAGCTGTACGTAATGGTCCCCTGGTAGATGTCGATAAGAAGGCCGATGAGGAAACCCATCCGAACTCCTACTGAGCCTGATGTGACAATCTCCGTACAGTCCGGTCTGTTCGTCTAAGACTATCGCATATCGGGCCTAGGGGCGGCAAGCGTCTGTCCCCTAATAGCGGTATAAGTCGTGTCGAAGTGAAGCCCATTACACCCTGAGAAACTACTAGAACCTACCAATAAATCTCGCTTGCCCTGGCCAGGGACTTTGCGTAATGGCTCTCTGACACAGTGCGATATCAATTCCCAATACCGGGAGAGACGAATCCTGTCTAACCGCTACTGCTTCCAAGTGCTCGGGACTGCACCCAACTGCTATCTGTTTGCATGACTCCTTTAAGCCGTGGTAGGGTAGCAATCTAAGAACAGTGGGACACACTCGAGGTGAAGTAACAGTGTCAAGTCTTCGGACTATGTTGTACTCATGTCACCTGGGAACTGTTAACTGACGACGGGTATAATACCAACCAACAATTCCTTGCGAGTCCTGTCCGGTGTACCCGTAACCCAACGAGCACCTGTATACTATCTCCAGTACCTGTAGGGTTCCTAGGCACACTCAAGAGGTCGCACAAGGCATCAACCATGCCAAATTCAAATTTTAGGTGCCGAGAAACCCTAAGCAAAGATCGTTAACTAGAGTTTAGGCGAAACTAAATGTAAGTAAATCACATTTACACTAAGTGAACGGAAATACAACCTTTGTAGATCCGGTCCTCCACCTCCATAGCTTCGTGACGATGTCCCTTCGCTGCGATCATCGGATCCTAGACTCTCGCGGTGGTTTCTTCAGAGAAATGATCGCGCTAGGTCGTCGACTTCGATGCCGAAGATGATCTACGTCGAGGCAACTCAAGATCAGGTTCCACCTTCAACAAGTCATGAAACTTGTGAAAAAACACCCTATACTACATGGCAAGTGGTAGAGGATGAAGAAATAGGAAGTGGGTTCACTTTTGATTTGGATTTCTCACTTGGAATCATCACTTAGAAATTTCAAGCAAAGGTTTTTCTTTTTCTCTTCATGAAGAAGATGAAGAAGAAGAATAAGAATGAATTATGAACAATAAGAAAAACAAGTGATGGTTATCATAATGCAACCATGGTTAAGTGTAGAGAATAAATTAGGGTTAGGTGAATGGTTCGGTTAAGCAAAAGAAACAAAAATGGTTGAACTTTTCAAAGCTTCATGAAGCTTCAACAAAAAAAACAAAAGAAGCAACCATTTTCTTTCTTGCCCTTAAAAATAAATGCATAAAGAAAATAAATAAAACATTTAAAACCCTAACCATTAACCTAAATCATAGTTTAAAAGCAAACACACCCAAGTTTGCATGTATTATCAAACATGATACAATCAAGTGCACAAAAATATATCACATATACTACTTGTGCACATCAAGTGAGAAAATCAATCTTAAGTGAACAAATACTAGTTAATGTAAAGTAATATATCAAATATATAATTATACATCAAATCATTAAATCAACACTTGATTTAATGATCCAGTCATATCGCATATAACTGACTAATATAAAGTGTATCAATGTATCGAATCAACACTTGATTCGGTAACCCGACTATATCATATATAACCGTCCAATGATACAAATCACGAGAATAGAATACAGTATCACATACTATTATTATTCTTGGTCCCGCACATGTGCGCTCGTATTTCGTTTCGCTTGAGCCAGGAAACCTCTGTGTAGGACACTAAAGACTCGTCAATACGCCGGCAGCAGGTGATGATTATATCAAACACTCACAAGCCGCAAGCGGTCTGCTAAACGTAACGGCCGCCCGGGTATTGAGTGATTAGAAGATCGATGAGCAAGCCTGCTCACACTCCTGAGAATCCAACCAGTAACACTTACCGTACAGTCCGGTCTGTTCGCCTGATATGTCGCATATCTCGCCTAGGGGTGGTAAACGTCAGACCCCAGCAGCTCGATAAGTCGTGTCGATATGAGGTCTATAACAGTTCGAGAAACTACTGGTAACACTTACTAGTAAATCTCAGCAACCCTGGCCAGTGATTTCCGGTTATAGCCAATCGAACACAGCGCAACATCAACTCCCTATACCGGGAGAGACGAATCCCCTCCTATCGCTCATTGCCTCCATGTGATTCGGGACTGTACCCAAAAACCACCGTTTTGCACACCCTCTTGGACGTGGTAAGGTGGAAATCAAAGCACAGTGGGAATCACACAAGACTCTATGACGATCTCGGGTCAACAGACTACTCTGTACCAGTGTCACCAGAGAACTGCCATCTGACGTAAGGTATAATACCATCTGGGAGTTCTCGGCGAGTCCGTCCAGTGTACCCAGTCTCCACTGAGCACCCGTATATCATCTCTGATGTCAAACACCAATGGATATGGGATCATCCATCACCCATCTGTATGGGTCGAGAAGGTATACGCCAGTCTACTCTGGTATATCGATGCCCTGTCTCAATACACCCACGACTAGGGACCTTGAAACATGTACTTATGGACTACTATGTCCCCACTAGTATGATCCGCATCATAGTTCAGGTAGTCAAGTACACATCCTAAGGGCTTTACCAACATGTAACAGAGAGACAATCAGTGTACACGTTAAGGTAATGAGCAACCAGATAGCGTACTATCATGTCGAGCAAGAAAGTCCTCCCTATATATATCCAAGCATCCACTACAATATACATCCTATGTATAGTAATGGCCTCTAGGGCATACATATAACTAACAATCTCCCACTTGCACTAGGGCCATCTGATAGCAGTGGTTGTGGTATCTCATACTCAACCATCCCATAAAAGTCTCTCTCTAGGAAAAGACCTTTGTGAGTGGATCCACCGTGTTATCCTCTGAGTCTACTCTCCTAACCTCGATCCCCTAGATATAAACCATCTCCATGATCAGGTGATACTGCCTAAGAATATGTCTGGATCACTGATGGGACGGGCGTTCCTTGGCATAAGCTACAACTCCATTGTCACATAATGGGAGGAACGAAGTTCATCTCATGAACTAATATACACCTAGACAACCACTTTGGTAGCATCTTAAGTAGCGATGTATCCAGCCTTTATCGTCTAGTATGCCACGGTATCTAGCTTGGAACTCTTCCAACATACCGTCCCTTTACTGAGGGTAAAGACAATGCCTGCGACTGACATTCAGTCGTCCTTATCACCCTGGAACCTTTCCAGTGATTCTCCCCAGGATCGATTGATACCATCTCACTATAACTAGTGACTATCCTAGCACCCAATTAGATCTATCTCATAGATCCAAAACCCAGGATTTAGTAGGTATCACTTTGATTCTTTATGGAGAATCTTTGTGATAAGCGGAGATTGACCGAGCGTAGCATAGGAAACTCCTTCCCTATCAAGAGTATGTCATCCACGTACTCTATGAGGATCACCACCAAACTCCCTACTACCCTTTTGTTTATACAAGGTTCATCTGCTATTTTGATGATGTCAAACTCTTTGACTAACACATCAAAACAGACGTTCCAACTCCGCGATGCCTGCTTTATCACATAAAACATCTTGCTCGCGTTTGCGCTGCTCCCACTGTCTACGAGGCCCTTTGGCTGTGTACTTATAGACGCACTCTTTTAAAATATCACTTAGAAAAGCAGTCATGGAACCCAACCTCCAGATATCGTAGTCATGGTATGTAGCCGTGGCAAGTAGGATCTGGATGGACTTAAGCATAGATCCTTAGAAAAGTTTTCAACATAATCCATACCTGGTCAATGATGCAAACCTTTAACAAGTCTAGCTTTGAAAGTCTCAACTTTTCCATGTACACCAAGTAATCTTCTCAAGATATACTTGCTCCTGATGGGGATTTAACCCTTCAGATATAGCAACCAAAGTCCATACTTTGTTGGTGTACATGGATTCCATCTCAGATCGCTAAGCATCCAGCCATTCTTACAGAGTCCCTACTCTCGATGGCCTGCTCGAAACTAGTTGGGTCATCATCTCATGATGCAATCCTCGCTCCCACTGTCATAGAGAAACCGAAGTATCTCTCAGGTGGGTGAGGAACCTTACTACATCGGCGGAGAGGCTGAGGTTCGTTGGTAACTATTGAATTCTTTGGTTCTATCAAATCATCTGCTGTAGTTTGTATAGCTGGAACCTTTCCAGTTCTACATTACAGACCTTGCTTCGATCTTGTCCGGATTTTTGTTTTTAGACATAGGCCGGACAACCCCAAATCTTAACTAACTTAAGATATGGGCTCTTCCCTTTCCATATCACATATGAAGTGGTAGGCAACTGATTTGATTTGAACCCTATTCAATAGGTATGCAGCTTCTCAAGTGCATTACTCCCAAAAGGAAATATGTAACTCAGTAGTACTCATCATAGAGCACACCTTATCATATAGGGTGTGATTGTTCCGCCCCGATATATGATTAGTTTGAAAACTTGTATTTACCGCAATCAGAAACGGCGTCGCTTTGCAGGTAGCCGGTGAGTACGGGTCGATCCACAGAGATGGGTAGATTTCTTATTGTGTCTTTACGAGTTGATTCCAATTGTTGTTTAGATTGATTTAATCTAAAATACTAGATCTATCACTAAACTAAATAAATCTATATTAAAGTCTTTCTAGGGTTAGGTTTAGGGGAAGTTTGGAGATTAAAGGTTTCCTTAGCGCTTTCATTGCCCTATTTTAGATCTATTAGATGTTACGGTAATTATCAATAAAGTGGATCCGAATCTTTTGGGAAGATGTTTCTTCCTCTAGATTCGTATCCTTCCTTTGTTGATAATTACCTTAACCCCCATGGAAAACACGCGCAACCGGCCCTTTATACTACGGTTCATCGTTACCTCGAGAGGGTAGGATGCCGTAGGGAGCGGTTGTGCGTGCATGCATGGAGTTCTAACTCTTAGGTATGGATGGCATGAAAGGGGTGAGAGATCTCATCTCTCAAACCTTTCCCTAAGGCTAACCCTAACAAGCGAGGAGACTACTCGCTCATTAGGGGATGATAAGACATACTAATTAAAAGAATTAAAACAAAGACATAAAATAACTTACTAGGTTGACGGCTCCCTCCGAGCAATATAGAATAGATTTTAATAATACTCCCAGCAATTCTGAATTTTATTGATTGAAAAGAGACATAGGGTTTTACAATTTTTGATTACAATTTATAAGTAAACAGGATAATTTAGGGTTACGGGATTCGCACATGTGCAATTACTTATTTGCCCACGAAAAATCCAAACCCCCGCACCGACGCACCGACACAAGAAAAATACACCGACACGGGCTTTAAATGGCCGCGGAACCGCGGCATTAGTGGGCTTGGGCCGCGGTTCCGCGGCCCTTTGGTGAGATCATCTCACCAAACTTCCTGGGTTGGTTCTTTGTACATTGGGCTTTATATTTCCATAGTTCTTTTCTCCCTTTGGCTTCTGGTTCTTCTCCAGATCTTTCAGTGAAAACTTGTAGCGATCTTTTAACTGTTTGCCTTGACATTTTGGACCTTGCACTGTTCTTCATCTAGGCTTGACTAGGATCCGTCTACTTGTTGGTCAAAAGTCCCTTTTCTATATCAACTTCCGTCTTTTTCACTGTATTTGCTCCAAGAGCCTGTATCCTGTAATATGCAACAAACGTGCGTCAAGATTACCTGTTTATTTATAAAATGAATGAAAATGGGGAGTACAATAATGCAATATTATAGTATGAACAAATACCCCCAAACTTATCTTTTGCTCGTCCTCGAGCAAACTTATTTTTATTCACTAAAATCCTAACCGCACTTTCGCAGGGAAACGCGATTGCACTGAGCACGTGCAACAAGCCGTTAAATCTCTAGGTGTCCCTAGTAGGAGGAGTGTTGTCTCCTGAGGGTTTTCAGCGGATTACACCCACAAAATCCTATCAATTCGGCCTTTCGACTTTTGTTCTCCAATTAGGTTTTCTAACAAGGAATTCTATTATCTTATACTTGTAAATTATCCACCCACATTCTTCACACTTCCTCATTATTTAACTTAAGATTATATGTGTTATGTAGACCTACTCAGCTTTCGGCATCTCTTAAGTTTTCCTTCTAGGGTTCCATCTTCACTTAGAAATTTCTATCAACTCTATTAAAGATACAAGTTGTATTCTTCATTCCTTTCTCTCATCTAAACTCTAATCACATATCCCCACGTGTGTGTAAATATCACCCCTACACTTGGAAATTCAAATCAAGCAATCGTACTCTCGTCCATTGTCCAAAGCACTTATTAATTAGTGAATTTTTTAAATGAAATTTGCTTACACATCCTTCATGCGACCGTTAATACTTCTTGAGGTACCAACAACCGATTACAAGATGCGTTAGCACTTTAAAGCGTACTTCCTAGTTTTTGCAATACCCAAGGCTTTTAGCAGTGACTCCCAAACCAGTTGGTCTAAAGCACTAGGTGATGAAGCACACTCGCTAAAGATTTTTCTATTTTTACAGTCTTAAGTAATAACAAAAACCAGTGTCCATTTTAAACTGGTATTTACCGCAACGGCGCCATTTGATTAGTTTGAAAACTTGTATTTACCGCAATCAGAAACGGTGTCGCTTTGCAGCTAGCCGGTGAGTACGGGTCGATCCACAGAGATGGGTAGATTTCTTATTGTGTCTTTACGAGTTGATTCCAATTGTTGTTTGGATTGATTTAATCTAAAATACTAGATCTATCACTAAACTAAATTAATCTAAATTAAAGTCTTGCTAGGGTTAGGTTTAGGGGAAGTTTGGAGATTAAAGGTTTCCTTACCGCTTTCATTGCCCTATTTTAGATCTATTAGATGTTACGGTAATTATCAATAAAGTGGATCCGAATCTTTTGGGAAGATGTTTCTTCCTCTAGATTCGTATCCTTCCTTTGTTGATAATTACCTTAACCCCCATGGAAAACACACGCAACCGGCCCTTTATACTATGGTTCATCGTTACCTCGAGTGGGTAGGAACATATTATAGTATGAACAATATACCATCGTGCTATGGTGTATACGGAGGAGTAATGCTGAGAGAGAATTTCATTCTCCTTTAGAATAGTCCAGGAATTCTATGCATAAGTATTCTCCTCCTTGATCTCATCAAAGGATATAATACTTATACCCATATTGATTCTCTACTTCTAACTTATTTTCTGTGAATATCTCAAAAGGTTCGGACTTGTGTTTCAACAGGAACATATGTCTGAATCTTGAGAGATCATCAGAGAATGTAATGAAGTACCAAGAACCGTTCTTGGTATGTATAGAAAGGGGACCTTCATACATCAATATGTATCATCCCAAGAGTTCACTAACTCTTTCTCTGTTTCCAATAAACAGAGCTATTGTCATCTTATCTCTGTGACATGACTGGTAAGTTTCACAAGATGTAAATTCAAACTGATTTAAATATGCATCTATATGTAACTTCAGCTAGTCGGGTCGCATTGATATGACCAAGTCTACAATACCTTAAGAAGGATTCGTTCATTTCTGAACTCTTCCTCTTGTGTGTGTTCCGTATACTAAGAACTGTAGTTTGATTTAGAATATCAATGCTTTTAGATAACGTGCCTAAACCGATCAACTTTTGATATAGGAAATGTTCAAAACATTATCCAACAATACAAAATTTTATCATTTCTTTACTAATAAAGAGACTGATATGATTTTGTATATCTGGTTCGGTATCTAATAACATCCGTTCAGAATCAATGTATTTGGAATACAGGGTGACATTGACCAACAGACTTGGCTGCAACACTTGCACCGTTTTCTGCTTCATGAATTCTTATCACCTGTTCTCAGTTCTCTACCTTTCTGTAGCCCTATGTAACAGATTACATATCTGGGATCCTGATCCGGTATCAAATACCGAGGACGTAGAGGATAAAGAGAAACAGTTCTTTGTAACTAACACACCCGAAGGAGATGCATCATATGCACTTTCTTCGTTACGGCAGCACGGGAAATCTGGTATTCCCCAATTTCCTGCTCAGTCTTATAACAATTATAAATTGGAGCGGGACCAACGTTCCCCAGCTCAGTATAACAAGCGGGTTCGGTCAATAATCCGTATTATTATCTTGATTAAGGTGTGACATGGTCGCTACCAGGAGAGAGAGAGAAGAAAACACTCAGCGTGTTCTCTTGCAAGAATAGATTGGTTATTATTTTATCTAATCAGGATGGCTCCTACTGCTTTAATCAAATCTTTCTTCAAACCCTAAAAGGAAAGACTAGCCGGAATTAATTACACACTACAAGTTCGCCAATCTTTCAGCCAGGCCAGTGTCGGTACTTTGAGTGAGGTCCCCCGTGCTTTCGCACGAACCTAATTATAGTAAACCTCGTTTTCCCAGAGGCGTAACCTCGTTGACACCTTTCTAGACACCTATTTGATTAGGCTAATTGTAATGTGTAAAACTCTCCCAGGAGTAAAAATTACTCGCAGCGGGTATCGGGATCCAACTATCTCATAGAAGGTATTCAATCTCATTGCAAATTTCAACACTTGAAATTCCCGATAATATTTTGCCCCTAGCGTTCTATGACCTTGACGAATGCCAAACAACCCATAGTCCACTAGTCAAGTTCAACCCGTACATTTCCTGATTGAATTAAACCCACCCGCATGACCCTTGACGATTGCCAAACAACGCCGTACGAATACCCTAATCCAATCTGCATCATATGCATAAGCAGATAAATACTAGTTAGCTACCGCACACTACGCCTTGACGAATGCCAAACTACCGCAGCACGAATACTAACTAGTACTTATCTGAAATGACGGAGGGCTACGACAGGTTTTTATGAAAACCTATTGCGTAATGAACTTGATATCGTTGTAGAATCAAATGATTTTGAAATAGAGTGTTTTCGAAGCTTTTCTAGTTTTGCTAAAGGGGTCACTACCGGTGAAGGGATCGTCGGCCCTTTCCTCATCGAATAAGGTGCGGGATATATCATATATATCACTGTGCAAAGAAAAAACTCTTAAAAGCAATCAAAAGACAAACCGAGTGTTGTTGCATCTGCCAGTTATTGCTAAAGGGGTCACACCCGGTGAAGGGATCGTCGGCCCTTTCCTTATCGAATAAGGTGCTGGATATATCATATATATCACTGTGCAAAGCAAGAACTGTAGCTACCTGTTTTAATTTTGAAATTCGATTCCACAACATCTTAGGTTTATTTTCTTTCATTAATCATATTAATGAAGTCCCATCATTTAAGTCACCTAAACATCACAGATAAATACGACGTACACTTATGCCATCCGTGTTCGCCTCGATGTCCCCTCGTGCACCGTTAGGTTAGGTGACTAACGGCAGAGCGGGGCAGGGCTAGCACGGATGTAAAACATAAGTAACGTCTATATAATATATCATATATACTATATATAATATCTATCACAGAACATCAAATGATCACATCACAGATATCGCAGCAAAAGAATCATATATGAAATATTAGATACACTAGGACGTCCGTATTTTCTATACGAGCCAGTACAAAACACGGATTCCACGGTCGTGATGAATTGCCAAACCCACACCCCTAGACCCCTACGAGAGCGGCAAGCAACCCTACCAATTCTAGAGTTAGGAGACCCGGACTCGACTCCTCGAGTTGGTCTCCCACTGGACTCCAGAACCCGGTTACTTGTGCTCTCCTCCTTGGGTCTATCCTAGTGCGGAAAAGTAAATAATATACAATGGGTGACAACTTCCGCAACCTGGAAGTGCCCCAATAAAAGAATATTACATACAACATAATTTTACATGAATAAAAATAAAAACTCTCATCTCACATAAAAAAAAACCCCGGCTATTCAAACACGACGATCCAATATAACATATCCAGCAACACATAACATCACATGTCATCAACGTAAGTAAATATGCGCATCCCAATTGTCGTTGACATATAGCAACGAAACCGGCGATATCACATATTACACTTACGGTCGCAGAAAAGAAAGTGTAAAACTACAATAGTTGGAATCCGCAATCTCCTCAGACATCGCATGCCTGACCAAATGAATTCCTTAGACATGACATGCCTAACAATTATAAACCCTGCATTTTAGTCTCTATATCGAAAAAACTTTTCAATATCTAGTCGGGCAATTCAACAAGATTCCCGAAAAACTGATCGAATGCACGTCGCAAACTTTAGTAGGCGGCTGCACCCTCGATACCGTCAACGAAGTGCACCAAGGCGGAACACCGCTGCCGTGAGCACCCGAACGGATGCTTTTGGGTACGGGGTTCTCCTACAGTCACTTGGTCGGAGCTATGGGGCATGGCTGTCTATTAAGTTTACCCGGCGAGTATCCGCGTACGCTACGTGATTGCGACGGCCTTTTGATCGCAACAAAATTCCGTGGCAACCGATCAATCGAGACTAAACTGCTTTATTTATAACATTCAAATTAGTTATCTCATAACTACTTGTGGATTCCAAGTATTGTATCACATTCCAGATAAATAGAAAATGTTAAACTTTCCGATCGAACAAACAAACACCTAAGTTTTCCCGAAACAGCTCAACTCTTGAAATAAGTTCAAAAACATCCATTTCATGCCACAGTACCAACGGTCCAGCCGTAGAAGGGTCAAGCTAACGCCTCACATATGGCACGCTGTACTGCCCCAAACGCTAAGGTTCAAAGGGCAGTTCAAGACGGTCACATAATCGAGTTAAGGTTTGTTGTCTTCTAGAGGGTCCATCGCATTACTTGCACTACTTAGAACGTTTTCAAACTAATGAAAGATCCAACACCTGGAAATTTCCCGGCAGGGGAAAAAGTGGGTATTTATAGCCGGTCGAACTTTTTAACAGTTTCTAAAATATCCGGAAAAACATAAACGAAGTTAAATTATCCGATCAAATTAACGAGTCCCCAATAAAACCGTAGAAAACTCAACCCTCGAGTGGAATTAAAATATTCCCATAAAAAATTGCCAATAAAGGACCTAAGAATAAATATATGAAATTTCAGGGACTAAATCCAAATTTTGTCTGCGGAACCGCCGCCAAACCCATGGTTTCTCCGCGGTTCCGCGGTCAAATTATTGACTTAGTGGACTGTACTTCACATTAATTCTTAGTTTTTCCTGCTTGTTTTTCTGAGAATTTTTAATTCACAAAAATCCACTGTTTTTAAAAATGTACAGAGAAGGGTTTTGTCGGGGTTTACGGGTTCGATCGGACTTCTAACTTCGTCTACACTTCGCCTAAAACTCTAGCTTGGCTTTGATACCACTGTAGGGTTCCTAGGCACACTCAAGTGGTCTCACAAGGCATCAACCATGCCAAATTTAAATTTTAGGTGCCGAGAAACCCTAAGCAAAGATCGTTAACTAGAGTTTAGGCGAAACTAAATGAAAGTAAATCACATTTACACTAAGTGAACGGAAATACAACCTTTGTAGATCTGGTCCTCAACCTCCATAGCTCCGTGACGATGTCCCTTCGCTGCGATCATCGGATCCTAGACACTCGCGGTGGTTTCGTCGGAGAAATGATCGGGCTAGGTCGTCGACTTCGATGCCGAAGATGATCTACGTCGAGGCAACTCAAGATCAAGATCCACCTTCACCAAGTCATGAAACTTGTGAAGAAAACACCCTATATTACATGGCAAGTGGTAGATGATGAAGAAAGAGGAAGTGGGTTCACTTTTGATTTGGATTTCTCACTTGGAATCATCACTTAGAAATTTCAAGCAAAGGTTTTTCTTTTTCTCTTCATGAAGAAGATGAAGAAGAAGAATAAGAATGAATTATGAACAATAAGGAAAACAAGTGATGGTTATCATAATGCAACCATGGTTAAGTGTAGAGAATAAACTAGGGTTAGGTGAATGGTTAGGTTAAGCAAAAGAAACAAAAATGGTTGAACTTTTCAAAGCTTCATGAAGCTTCAACAAAAAAAACAAAAGAAGCAACCATTTTCTTTCTTGCCCTTAAAAATTGTAGGGTTCCTAGGCACACTAATGAAGTCTCACGAGTGATCAAACATGCCCAATTATAAAATTTCATGTGCCTACAAACCCTAATACGGATCGTTAACTAGATAATGAGGCGATGCAATGCGAGTAAACGAGTTTAACGCTAAAGTAAAGGGGCTACAACCTTTGTAGATCCGGTCCTCCATCTCCATGGCTCCGTGATGAAGTCCCCTCGCTGTCCAAATCGAATCCATGACTCTAGCATCGGCTTCATCGGAGAAATGGGCGGGCTAGGTCGTCGACTTCGATGCCGAAGATGATCTACGTCGAGGCATCACAAGATCAAGCTCCCACTTCACCAAGTCATGAAACTGGTGAAGAAAACACCCTATACCACTTGGCAAGAGGTAGAGGAAGAAGAAATAGGAAGTGGGTTCACTTTAGAATTGGATTTCTCACTCATTTTCACAAGTTGCCATTGATGGAGGCAAGCTTTCTTCATTGCTGAAGGTGATGAAGAAGAAGAAAGAATATATGATAAGTTATTTTCAAAAAGAAAATAATATGAATACTTATCATATACTAACCATGGTTTAGTGTAGAGAACTAACTAGGGTTTAGTAGAATGGTTAGGTTTTGGAGATAAAGACAAAATGGTTACTTTAGTCAAAAATTGCATGAAACAACAAGAACCTTCTAGTATGAAAGCAACCATTTATCTTTTCTTTTCTCATTTAACCAAAACAAATAGATAAAGAATTAAATGAAATGAAACCCTAACCATTCACTAATCATGGTTTAAGTCTTTACACAAACCCAAGATAGCATGTATCATCAAACATGATACAATCAAGTGCACACACAAAAATATATCACATATACAATGTGCACATCAAGTGAAAAAATCCTTTTAAAGTGAACCAATACTAGTTAATACAAAGTAATATATCAAAAATATAATTATACATTAAATCAATAAATCAACATCCGGTCATATCGCATATAACCGATTAATATCCAATGAATCGGCTTATCGAATCAATCCTCGATTCGATAACTAGGTTATATCGCATAAAACCAATCGATACATTTATCGCGCGAATAGAATACGGTATCACATACACGCATTATTCTCCGTCCCGCAGATATCTCATATGCGCTCCTATTTCGTTTCTCTTGAGCCAGGAAACCTCTGTGTAGGACTCTAAAGACTCGTCAATACGCCGGCAGCAGATGATGATCATATCAAGCACCCACAAGCCGCAAGCGGTCTGCTAAACGTAACGGCCACCCGGGTATTGAGCGATCAGAAGATCGACGAGCAAGCCCGCTCACACTCCTGTGAATCTAACCAGTAACACTTACCGTACAGTCCGTTCAGTTCGTCTGATATGTCGCATATCTCGCCTAGGGGTGGTAAACGTCAGACCCTAATAGCTCGATAAGTCATGCCGACGTGAGGTCCATAACAATCGTGAAACTACTGATAACTCTTACCAGTATATCACTGCAACCCTGGCCAGGGATTTCCTGTTATGGCCAGTCGAGCATAGCGCAACATCAACCCCCAATACCGGGAGAGACGAATCCCCTCCTATCGCTCATTGCCTCCATGTGAATCGGGACTGTACCCAAAAACCACCTGTTTGCACGCCTCAGTAGAGCCGTGGTAGGGTGGAAATCAAAGCACAATGGGAGACACACAAGACTCTATGACGATCTCGGGTCAACAGACTAAGCTGTACCAGTGTCACAAGAGAACTGCCATCTGACGTGAGGTATAATACTATCTGGGAGTTCTCGGCGAGTCTGTTCAGTGTACCCAGTCTCTACTGAGCACCCGCATACCATCTCTGATGTCAAACACCAATGGATATGGGATCATCCATCGCCCATCACATGGGTTGAGAAGATATACGCTATTCTACTCTGGAATATCGATGCCCCGTCTCAATATTCCCACGACTAGGAACATTGAAGGATGTACTCATGAACTATCCAGGCCCCACTAGTATGATCTGCATCATAGTCCTGGAAGTCGAGTACACATCCTAAGAGCTTTATCAACATGTAATCAGAGAGACAGAGTGTATACATGTTGAGATAAAGAGCAACCAGATAGCGTACTATCTTGTCGAGCAAGAAAGTCCTACCTATATATGTCCCAGCATCCACTACAATATACATCCAATGTACAGTAATGGCCTCTAGGGCATACATATAACTAACAATCTCCCACTTGCACTAGGGCCATCTGTAGCAGTAGTTGTAGTATCTAATACTCAACCATCCCCTAAAAGTCTCTCTTTGGGAAAAGGCCTTCGTGAGTGGATTCGCCGTGTTTTCCTCTGAGTCTACTCTCCTATCCTCGATCACCCTGGAGATCAACCATCTCCATGATCAGGTGATGCTTCCTCAGAATATGTCTGGGTCACTGATGAGACCAGGGTTCATGGGCCAAAGCCACACTTCCATTGTCACACAATGGTAGGAACCTAGTTCATCTTATGAACCAATATACACCCAAACTGCCTCTTTGGTAGTATCTTTAATAGCGATGTTACCAGCCTTTATCGTCTAGTTTGCTACGGTATCTAGCTTGGAACTCTTCCAACATACCGTCCCTTTACTGAGGATGGTGACAATGCCTGTGACTGACATTCAGTCGTCCTTATCACCCTGGAACACTTCCAGTGATTCTTCCGAGGATCGATTGATACCATCTCACTACATCTAGTGAGTATCCTAACATCCATTTAGATCTATCTCATAGATCCAAAACCTAGGATTTAGTAGGTATCACTTTGATCCTATGTGGAGAATCATTGTGATAAGCGGAGATTGATCGAGCGTAGCATAGGAAACTCCTTCTCTATCAAGAGTATGTTATCCACGTACTCTACGAGGATCTTCACAATACTCCCTACTACCTTTTTGTTTATACAAGGTTCATCTACCATTTTGATAATGTCAAACTCTTTGACTAACACATCAAAACAGATGTTCCAACTCCGCGATACCTGCTTTATCCTATAAAGCATCTTGTACACATTTCCGCTGCTCCCACTTTCTACGAAGCCCTCTGGCTGTGTACTTATAGACGTTCTCTTCTAAAACATCATTTAGAAAAGCAGTCATGGCACCCAACCGCCAGATATCGTAGTCATGGTATGTAGCCATGGCAAGTAGGATCTGGATGGACTTAAGCATAGCCACTTGAAAAGGTTTCATCATTATCCATGCCTGGTCGATGACGAAATGCTTTAACAAGTCTAGCTTTGAAAGTCTCAGCTTTTCCATCTACACCAAGTAATCTTCTCAAGATATACTTGCTCCTGATGGTGATTTAACCCTTTAGATATAGCAACCAAAGTCCATACTTTGTTGGTGTATAAGGATTCCATCTCAGATCGCTAAGCATCCAGCCATTCTTACAGAGTCCCTACTCTCGATGGCCTGCTCAAAACTAGTTGGGTCATCATCTCATGATGCATTCCTCGCTCCCTCTGTCATCGAGAAACCAAGGGATCTCTCAGGCGGATGAGGAACCCTACCAGATCGGCGGAGAGGCTGAGGTTCGTCGGGAACTATTGAATCCTTTGGTTCTGTCAAATCATCAGCTGCAGTTTTGTATAGCTGGAACCTTTCCAGTTCTACAGAACTGTCCTTGCCTCGATCTTGTCCGGATTTTGCTTTTGACATAGGCCGGACAATCCCAAATCTTAACTTACTTAAGAGATGGGCTCTTCCCATACCATATCTCATATGGAGTGGTAGGCACTGATTTGATTCGAACCTAATTCAATAGGTATGCAGCTTCTCAAGTGCACAACCCCAAAAGAAAATAGGTAACTCAGTAGTACTCATCATAGAGCACACTATATCCAATATGGTGCGATTTCTCCACCCCGATACACTGTTGTGCTGTGGTGCATTCAGAGGAGTAATACTGAGAGAGAATCTCATCTTCTTTTAGAATATCCAAGAATTCCATGTACAAGTATTCTCCTCCCTGATCTTATCATAGGACATAATACTTATACCTGTATTTTGGTTCTCTACTTCTAACTTATATTCTGTGAATATCTCAAAAGGTTCGGACTTGTGTTTCAACAGGAACATATGTCTGAATCTTGAGAGATCATCAGAGAACGTAATGAAGTAAAACGAACCGGTCCTGGCATGTGTAGACAGGAGACCTTACATACATCATCATGTATCAGTCCCAAGAGTTTACTAACTCTTTCTCTATTTCCAATAAACAGAGCTATGGTCATCTAATCTTTGTGACATGACTGGCAAGTTTCACAAGATGTAAATTCAAACTGATTTAAATATGCATCTAAAATGTAACTTCAGCCAGTCGGGTCGTATTGATATGACCTAGTCTACAATGCCTCAAGAAGGATTCGTTCATTTCTGAACTCTTCCTCTTGTGTGTGTTCTGTATACTAGGAACTGTAGTTTGATTTAGAACGTTAATGCTTTTAGATAACGTGCCTGAACCGATCAACTTTTGATTTAGGAAATGTTCAAAACATTATCCATCAATACAAAATTATATCCTTTCTTTACTAGTAAAGAGACTGATATGATTTTGTATATCAGGTTCGGTATCTAATAACATTCGTTCAGAATCAATGTACTGGTCATACAGGGTGACAGTGACCAACAGACATGGCTGCAACACTTGCCCCGTTCTCTGTCTCATGAAACTTATCACCCGTTCTCAGTTTTTCTACCTTTTTGCAGCCCTATGTAACAGATTACATATCTGGGATCCTGATCCGGTATCAGATACCCAGGATGCAGAGGATACTGAGAAACAGTTATGTATAATGAACACACCCAAAGGAGATGCATCAGCATGCACTCTCTTCGTTTGGGCGGCACGGGAATTCTGGTAATCCCCAATTTCCTGCTCTGTCTTATAACAATTATAAGTTGGAGCGGGACCAACGTTCCCCAGCTCAGTATAACAAGCGGGTTCGGTCAATACATCCATATTATTATCTTGATTAAGGCGTGATATGGTCGCTACCTGGAGAGAGAGAGAAGAAAACACTCTGCGTGCGCTCTTGCAGGATTAGATTGGTTATATATTTTATCTAATCAGGATGGCTCCCACTGTTTTTATCAAATCTTCCTTCAAACCTTAAAAGGAAAGACTAGCCGGGATTAATTACACTCTACAAGTTCGCCAATCTTTCAGCCAGGCCAGTGTCGGTACTTTGAGGGAGGTTCCCCGTGCTTTCGCACGGACCTAATTACAGTAAACCTCGTTTTCCCAGAGGCGTAACCCTGTTGACACCTTTCTAGACACCTACTTGATCGGCTAATTGCAAAGTGCAAAACTCTCCCAGGAGTAACAATTACTCGCAGTGGGTATCGGGATCCAACTATCACATAGAAGGTATGCAATCTCATTGCAAGTTTCAACACTTGAAACTCCCGATAATGGTTTTTACCCCTAGCACCTATGACCTTGGCTAAGGTCAACAAATCATAGGTACTAGTCAAGTTCTACCCGTCATTTCGTGATTAATTAGACCCACCCACATGACCCTTGGCTAAGGTCAACAAAGCCACATGACTGTCCTAACTAATCGCATCATATACTGTGTAGGAAGACATCACTTAGCTACCGCACACTACGCCTCGGCTATGCTCGACAAACGTAGCACGAATACTAAGTACTCTACTTCCTAAAATGACGGAGGGTTGCGAATGGTTTTCAAGAAAACCTTTAACGCTTTGAACTTGATCTCGTTGCGGAATCAAATGGTTTTTAAATGGAATGTTTTTGAGGCTTTTCTAGTTTTGCTAAAGGGGTCACTCCCGGTGAAGGGATCGTCGGCCCTTTCCTCGTCGAATGAGGTGCGGGATATATCATATATATCACTGTGCAAAGTGGAAACTATAGAAGCGATCAAAAGACAAACCGAGGGTTGTAGCATCTGCCAGTTATTGCTAAAGGAGTCACTCCCGGTGAAGGGATCCCGGTCATTTCCTTATCGAATAAGGTGCAGGATGTTCTATAAGGAACACCGCGATGCAAAGCAAGAACTGTAGCTACCTGTTTTATTTTTGAAATTCGATTCCACAACATCAATTAGGATTATTTTCTTTCATTAATCTCATTAATGAATGTCCCATCATATAAGTCCACCTAAACATCACAGATAAATATAACGTACGCTTATGCCATCCGCATTCGCCTCGATGTCCCGTCTGCACCGTTAGGTTAGGTAACTAACGCCAGAGCGAGGCAGGGCTAGCGCGGGTGTAAAACATAAGCAACGTCTATATAATATATCATATATACTATATATAATATCTATCTGAACAAATCTCATGATCACATCACAGATAACACAGCAGAAAATATCATATGAAATATTGGATATACTAGGACGTCCGTGTCTTTAATACGAGCCAGTATAAAACACGGATTCCACGGTCGTGATGAATAGCCAAACCCACACCCCTAGACCCCTACGAGAGCGGCAAGTAACCCTACCAATTCTAGAGTTAGGAGACCCGGACTCGACTCCTCGAGTTGGTCTCCCACTGGACCCTAGAACCCGGTTACTTGTGCCCTCCTCTTTGGGTCTATCCTAGTGCAGAAAAGTAAATAATATACAAATGGTGACATCATCTGCAACCTGGAAGTGCCCCAATAAAAGAATATTACATACAAGTTTTTACATGAAGGAAAATGAAAAACACTCATCTCACATAAAAACCCCCCGGCTATTCGAACACGACGATCCAATATAACATATCCAGCAACACATAACATCACATGTCATCAACGTAAGTAAATATGCGCATCCCAATTGTCGTTGACATATAGCAACGAAACCGGCGATATCACATATTACACTTACGGTCACAGAAAAGAAAGTGTAAAACTACAACAGTTGGAATCCGCATCCTGCATAGACATCGCATGCCTAATCAAATGAATTCCTTAGACATCGCATGCCTAACAATTATAAACCCCGCATTTTAGTCTCATTATCGAAAACACTTTTCAATATCAAGTCAGGTAATTCAACAAGATTCCCGACATCCTGATCGAATACTTGTCGCAAAGTAGACGGCCGCACCCCCGATACCGTCGACGAAGTGCACCAAGGCAGAACACCGCTACCGCAAGCACCCGAACGGATGCTTTCGGCGACGGGGTTCTCCTACAGTCACTTGGTCGGGGTTAAGGGATGTAGCTGTCTAATAAGTTTATCCGGCGAGTATCCGCGTACGCTACGTGATTGCGATGGACTTTTGATCACATCAAAATTCCATGGCAACCGATCAAGTGAGACTAAACTGCTATGTTTATAACATTCATTCAGTTATTTCAAAACAACTTGTGAATTCCAAGTATTGTATCACATTCCGGATAAATAAAAAAATGTTAAACTTTCCGATCGAACAATCGAACACCCAAATTTTCCCGATACAGCTCAACACATGAAATAAGTTTAAAAACATTCAGTTCGTGCCTCAGTACCAACGGTCCAGCCGTAGAAGGGTCAAGCCAACGCCTCACATGTGGCATGCCGTACTGCCCCAAACCCTAAGGTTCAAAGGGCAGTTCAAGACGGTCACATAATCGAGTTAAGGTTTGTTGTCTTCTAGAGGGTCCATCGCGTTACTTGCACTACTTAGAACGTCTTTAAACCACGGAAAAATCCAACACTTGGAAATTTTCCGGCAGGGGAAAAATTGGGTATTTATATCCGGTCGAACTTTTTAACATATTCTAAAATTATCTGGAAAGGCACACAGACAAAATTAGACAATCCGATCGAAACACCGAGTCCCCAATACAACCCAGAAAACTCAACTCTTGAGTTCATATTAAAAAATCCCAGAAACCTCAGCACCTCAAGAAACAAATTACTGTGCAAAATTGGAAGGGTGACGTCATCATATGGCCGCGGAACCGCCGCAGAAGGCAGGCTTCTGCCGCGGTTCCGCCGCGCTTTAAAGGTATCTTCTGGTAAATTTTGCACCGTAATTCTTAAAACTTCCTGCTGAATTTTTTAAGAATTTTTAATCTGGAAAAAACCCAGTTTTGTAAAAATGTCCAGAGAGGGTGAAAAATTAGGGTTTCGGGTTCGATCGGGTTTCTAACACCGTCTACGCATCGCCTAAGGCTCTAGCCAGGCTCTGATACCACTGTAGGGTTCCTAGGAACACTAATGAAGTCTCACGAGTGATCAAACAAGCCCAATTATGAAATTTCATGTGCCTACAAACCCTAATACGGATCGTTAACTAGATAATGAGGCGATGCAATGCGAGTAAACGAATTTAACGCTAAAGTAAAGGGGCTACAACCTTTGTAGATCCGGTCCTCCATCTCCATGGCTCCGTGATGAAGTCCCCTCGCTGTCCAAATCGAATCCATGACTCTAGCATCGGCTTCATCGGAGAAATGGGCGGGCTAAGTCGTCGACTTCGATGACGAAGATGATCTACGTCGAGGCATCACAAGATCAAGCTCCCACTTCACCAAGTCATGAAACTGGTGAAGAAAACACCCTATACCACTTGGCAAGAGGTATAGGAAGAAGAAATAGGAAGTGGGTTCACTTTAGAATTAGATTTCTCACTCATTTTCACAAGTTGCCATTGATGGAGGCAAGCTTTCTTCATTGTTGAAGGTGATGAAGAAGAAGAAAGAATATATGATAAGTTATTTTCAAAAAGAAAATAATGTGAATACTTATCATATACTAACCATGGTTTAGTGTAGAGAACTAACTAGGGTTTAGTAGAATGGTTAGGTTTTGGAGATAAAGACAAAATGGTTACTTTAGTCAAAAATTGCATGAAACAACAAGAACCTTCTAGTATGAAAGCAACCATTTATCTTTTCTTTTCTCATTTAACCAAAACAAATAGATAAATAATTAAATGAAATGAAACCCTAACCATTCACTAATCATGGTTTAAGTCTTTACACAAACCCAAGATAGCATGTATGATCAAACATGATACAATCAAGTGCACACACAAAAATATATCACATATACAATGTGCACATCAAGTGAGAAAATCCTTTTAAAGTGAACCAATACTAGTTAATGCAAAGTAATATATCAAATATATAATTATACATTAAATCATTAAATCAACACTTGATTCAATGATCCGGTCATATCGCATATAACCGACTAATATCCAATGTATCGGCTTATCGAATCAATCCTCGATTCGATAACTAGGTTATATCGCATACAACCAATCGATACATTTATCGCGAGAATAGAATACGGTATCACATACACGCATTATTCTCGGTCCCGCACATATCTCATATGCGCTCCTATTTCGTTTCGCTTGAGCCAGGAAACCTCTGTGTAAGACTCTAAAGACTCGTCAATACGCCGGCAGCAGATGATGATCATATCAAACACCCACAAGCCGCAAGCGGTCTGCTAAACGTAACGGCCACCCGGGTATTGAGCGATCAGAATATCGACGAGCAAGCCCGCTCACACTCCTGTGAATCCAACCAGTAACACTTACCGTACAGTCCGGTTAGTTCGTCTGATATGTCGCATATCTCGCCTAGGGGTGGTAAACGTCAGACCCCAATAGCTCGATAAGTCATGCCGACGTGAGGTCCATAACAATCGTGAAACTACTGATAACTCTTACCAGTATATCACTGCAACCCTGGCCAGGGATTTCCTGTTATGGCCAGTCGAGCATAGCGCAACATCAACCCCCAATACCGGGAGAGACGAATCCCCTCCTATCGCTCATTACCTCCATGTGAATCGGGACTGTACCCAAAAACCACCTTTTTGCATGACTCAGTAGATCCCTGGTAGGGTGGAAATCAAAGCACAGTGGGAGACACACAAGACTCTATGACGATCTCGGGTCAACAGACTAAGCTGTACCAGTGTCACCAGAGAACTGCCATCTGACATGAGGTATAATACCATCTGGGAGTTCTCGGCGAGTCCATTCAGTGTACCCAGTCTCCACTGAGCACCCGCATACCATCTCTGATGTCAAACACCAATGGATATGGGATCATCCATCGCCCATCACATGGGTCGAGAAGATATACGCTAGTCTACTCTGGAATATCGATTCCCCGTCTCGATATTCCCACGACTAGAAACATTGAAGGATGTACTCATGGACTATCCAGGTCCCACTAGTATGATCTGCATCATAGTCCTGGAAGTCGAGTACACATCCTAAGGGCTTTATCAACATGTAATCAGAGAGACAGAGTGTATACATGTTGAGATAAAGAGCAACCAGGTAGCGTACTATCATGTCGAGCAAGAAAGTCCTACCTATATATGTCCCAGCATCCACTACAATATACATCCAATGTACAGTAATGGCCTCTAGGGCATACATATAACTAACAAAAATAAATGCATAAAGAAAATAAATAAAACATTTAAAACCCTAACCATTAACCTAAAACATAGTTTAAATGCAAACACACCCAAGTTTGCATGTATCATCAAACATGATACAATCAAGTGCACAAAAATATATCACATATACTACTTGTGCACATCAAGTGAGAAAATCAATCTTAAGTGAACAAATACTAGTTAATGTAAAGTAATATATCAAATATATAATTATACATCAAATCATTAAATCAACACTTGATTTAATGATCCGGTCATATCGCATATAACCGACTAATATAAAGTGTATCAATGTATCGAATCAACACTTGATTCGGTAACCCGGCTATATCATATATAATCGTCCAATGATACAAATCGCGAGAATAGAATACAGTATCACATACTATTATTATTCTCGGTCCCGCACATATCTCATATGCGCTCCTATTTCGTTTCGCTTGAGCCAGGAAACCTCTGTGTAGGACTCTAAAGACTCGTCAATACGCCGGCAGCAGGTGATGATCATATCAAACACCCACAAGCCGCAAGCGGTCTGCTAAACGTAACGGCCACCCAGGTATTGAGCGATCAGAAGATTAACGAGCAAGCCTGCTCACACTCCTGTGAATCCAACCAGTAACACATACCGTACAGTCCGGTCTGTTCGCCTGATATGTCGCATATCTCGCCTAGGGGTGGTAAACGTCAGACCCCAGCAGCTCGATAAGTCGTGTCGATATGAGGTCTATAACAGTTCGAGAAACTACTGGTAACACTTACTAGTAAATCCCAGCAACCCTGGCCAGGGATTTCCGGTTACAGCCAATCGAACACAGCGCAACATCAACTCCCTATACCGGGAGAGACGAATCCCCTCCAATCGCTCATTACCTCCATGTGATTCGGGACTGTACCCAAAAACCACCGTTTTGCATGCCCTCTTGGACGTGGTAATGTGGAAATCAAAGCACAGTGGGAATCACACAAGACTCTATGACGATCTCGGGTTAACAGACTACTCTGTACCAGTGTCACCAGAGAACTGCCATCTGACATAAGGTATAATACCATCAGGGAGTTCTCGGCGAGTCCGTCCAGTGTACCCAGTCTCCACTGAGCACCCGTATATCATCTCTGATGTCAAACACCAATGGATATGGGATCATCCATCGCCCATCTGTATGGGTCGAGAAGGTATACGCTAGTCTACTCTGGTATATCGATGCCCTGTCTCAATACACCCACGACTAGGGACCTTGAAGGATGTACTTATGGACTACCATGTCCCCACTAGTATGATCCGCATCATAGTCCAGGTAGTCAAGTACACATCCTAAGGGCTTTACCAACATGAAACAGAGAGACAATCAGTGTACACGTTAAGGTAAAGAGCAACCAGATAGCATACTATCATGTCGAGCAAGAAAGTCCTCCCTATATATGTCCAAGCATCCACTACAATATACATCCTATATATAGTAATGGCCTCTAGGGCATACATATAACTAATAGTACGATGTACTGACGGCTGTGGGACAGACCATCTCCCCAACTGGGATGAGAAGCGTACACACTAGTCTATTCCGGAGTATCAATGCTCTGTCTCGATAATCCTGCTACTAGGGACCTGAAAAAGGATGTGCTTGTAGACTACCCAGCCCCCACTAGTGTGACTGCCATCACAACGCTGGTAGTCAAGCAAGATCCTAAGAGCTCTATCAATACGTATACTCACATATTAAGATAGAAAAACCAAGTAGCATACTACCATGTTTAGCAAGACTGTTATATACATGTGAATATCCCAAGCTTCCATTAAGTTATATACAAACTAGAATGATACAATAATGGCCCCTAGGGCATATACACTAACAATCTCCCACTTGCACTAGGGCTATGTACTGGCATATCGAAGACCGATGATCTCGAGTAGCCTCTCGAACTGAATCTGAGGTAGGGCCTTCGTGAATGGATCAGCAATGTTCTCTTCAGTGGCAACTCTCCGAACCTCGATCTCCCGACGATCAATGATCTCCCTGATCAGGTGATACCGCCTTAAGATGTGTCTGGACTTCAAATGGGACCTTGGTTCCTTCGCTAAAGCTATAGCTCCGTTGTTGTTGCAATACAGAGGTATTGGATCAACAATGGTAGGAACCACCTGAAGTTCTGTTAGGAACTTCTTCATCCAGACCGCTTCTTTTGCGGCATCGCAAGCAGCAATATACCCCGCTTCCATCGTCGAGTCAGCAACGGTGTCCTGCTTGGAACTCTTCCAGCACACCGCCCCTTCATTGAGGGTAAAGACATAACCCGACATGGACTTGGAATCGTCCTTATCACTCTGGAAGCCGGAATCAGCAAAGGCCTCTAACTTGAGGTCTTTTCCGCCATAAACCAAGAACATCTCCTTAGTCCTTCTCAGGTACTTGAGAATGTTCTTTACTGCTATCCAGTGATTCTCCCCTGGGTCTGACTGATACCAGCTTACGACGCTTAGTGCGTAAGCTACATCTGGTCTGGCACACAACATCGCATACAATATAGAGCCTACTGCAGAAGCGTAGGGTATAATAGACATGCGTTCCCTTTCCAAATCAGTCTTGGGAGACATCTCTTTGGATAGGGTGATTCCGTGACAAGCCGGTAGATTACCGCGCTTAGAATCTTCCATACTGAATCTTTTCAGTATAGTGTTGATATACCTGGACTACGAAAGTCCCAACATCCTCTTGGATCTATCACGATAGATCCGGATCCCCAGAATGTAAGAGGCATCACCCAGGTCTTTCATGGAGAACCTGTGTGACAAGAATCCTTTGACAGATTGTAGCATAGGAATGTCATTTCCTATCAAAGAATGTCATCCACGTACAAGACGAGGAATACGACACTTCTGGCTACAACTTTACTCTATATACATGGTTCATCTGGATTTTTGATAAAGTCATATTCTTTGACTGTTTCATCAAAACAGATGTTCCAACTCCGCGATGCTTGCTTCAGTCCATAAATGGACTTAAGCAACTTGCATACTTTCCCGCTGCTCCCACTCTGATTGAAACCTTCTGGCTGATCCATATAGACGCACTCTTCTAAATTACTATTCAGAAAAGCTGTCTTTACGTCCATCTGACAGATTTCATAATCATGGAAGGCAGCAATAGCAAGCAGGACCCGAATGGATTTGAGCATAGCCACTGGAGAAAAAGTTTCGTCATAGTCCAAACAAGGTCTTTGACGAAAACCCTTCGCAACAAGTCTAGCCTTATAGGTTTCCACCTGTCCATCTACACCAATCTTTTTCTTGAAGATCCATTTGCATCCTATGGGTTTTACCCCATTTGGAGCAAAGTCCAAAGTCCATACTTTGTTGGTGTACATGGACTCCATTTCAGTCCGCATTGCATCTAGCCATCGTACCGAGTCGCCGCTCTGGATGGCCTGCTGGAAGCTAGTAGGTTCATCATCATCAATGATGCAATCCTATCTATCCCCATCTATGAGAAAACCGTAGTATCTCTCAGGCGGATGAGACGGCCTACTACTTCGGCGGAGGGGTGCGGGAATGTCCCGTTCTTCTTGAACTACTGGTTCTACCAAACTTTCAGTAGTATTTTGTAGTTCTGGAATTTCTTCAAGTTCTATTTCGCTCCCACTTGTATCCTTTTCTAAAACCTGCTGTTCTAGAAAATGGGCATTACGAGAAACAAAAACCTTTTGTTCCTCTGTGTAATAGAATAGATACCCCTTGGAGTTCTTTGGATAGCACATAAACTTACACTGCATTGATCGCGCCTCGAGCTTGTCCACATGCTGCTTTTTAACAAAAGCTCGACATCCCCATATCCTCAGATACCGAAGATAGGGTTTCTTCCCACTCCACGTCTGATATGGCGTGGTAGGCACAGTCTTGGAAGGTACCCTGTTCAGAAGATATGCCGCTCATTCTAGCGCATAACCCCAGAAAGATCGTGGTAACTCAACATTACTCATCATGGAACGTACCATATCCAATAGGGTTTGATTCCGTCTCTCCGATACACCGTTATGCTGTGGAGTGTATGGAGGAGTAAGCTGAGAGAGAATTCCTTTCTCTTTTAGGTAACCTAGGAACTCGGCACTTAAGTATTCACCACCTCGATCAGATCTTAGTGTCTTGATACTTTTGCCGGTTTGGTTTTCTACTTCATTCTTATACTCTTGGAAATTTTCAAAAGCCTCGGATTTATGTTTCATCAGATAAATGAATCCGTATCTTGAGTAATCATCCGTAAAAGTAATGAAATAGGAAATACCACCTCTTGCTTGTGTAGACATTGGACCACATACATCGCTATGTATGAGTCCTAAGAGCTCGCTCGCTCTTACTCCATGTCCAGTGAATGGAGTCTTTGTCATCTTTCCTTTGATACATGATTCACAAGTGGCATAAGTTTGATATTCGAACGAGTCCAAATATCCTTCTCTATGTAACTTAGTTAACCTTGTCTCATTGATGTGACCTAGTCTACAATACCATAAGAAATCCTTATTTAAATCTGGAGACTTTCTTTTTAGTGTGTTCTGGACATCGAAAATCTGGAGTTAGTTTAAGACATATATACCGTTATCCAGTGTACCGGACCCAATCAAACTTTGATTAAGGTGGATGTTAACAACATCACTTACAAACGTGAAATCATAACCTTTATTTGATAACAAAGAAACTGATATGATATTACACATTAAACTAGGTACACAAAAACAGTTATGTAAAACCAAAATATGTGCACTCGTCAATCCCAGGTGATAATCCCCGATAGACACAGCTCCCATGCTAGCTCCGTTAGCAACGTTTAGGGTCATATCACCATCCTTCAGCACTCTAGGTTTCTCAGTACCTGCAATGAATTGCATATATGAGATCCTGATCCGATATCCAATACCTAGGAAGTAGAGTTGATTGGCAGGTAATTCTCAATTACAAACACACCTGAAGTCGAAGACACAGCTTGCTTCGGTCCCTGGTTCTTGGCGTTCCACGCCTTGCAATCGTTCTTCCAGTGCCCTTTCCTGTGACAATGGAAGCACTCATCCCGGGACACTACCGGTACCGCAAACTTTTTCTTTCCCTCCATTCCCACCTTACTAACACCTCCTCTAGGTCTGGTGGCGGCCTTCTTCTTCCTTCCATTGGCCCTAGCCTTGGACCCGGAAGAAGAAGCACCGCTAACAAACATAGCGGGTGTTTCCCTTACCTTCTGCAAGGTGCCCTCTGCACTCCTCAACATGTTAAGGAGTTCTGGAAGTTCAACTTCTTTTCTTTGAATGTTGAAATTCAGAATAAACTGGGCGTAGGTGGGAGGAAGGGACTGGAGAATAAGGTCTGTATAGAGCTCATTATCCAAAGTCGTCCCAAGGTCTGCGAGCTCTTCAATATAGCCTAACATCTTTAGGACATGTTCTCCTACCGATGATCCCGCGGCCAACCTCGCTCGAAACAAGTTCTTTGAGTTCTCGTATCTTGCTATACGAGATTGCTCTCCATACAGATCTTTTGTATGGAGAAATATGGATTCAAGATCCATATCCTCGTGCCCCCTCTGATGTTCATTGTTCATCGAGGCAAGCACGATGCACTTGGCCTTCGCGCAATCTATCTCCCAGGTTTTGTGGATTTCCTTATCTGCGTTACTGGATTTGGGACCTGGGACTTCCGGTGCCTTAGTGGTGAGGACATACCCCAACTTGTCATAGGTTAAAGCCATTTTCACATTCAGCTGCAAATCTTTATAGTTTGTCCCTGTCAGTATATTTTTCTCTAAAACTAACTTAAGTCCAGTCATTTTCAGGGTCGCTGCAATTAGGAGAGAGAGAAGAAAACACTTTAGCATGATGCTCTTGCAAGTTTAGAGTGGTTTTTAGTTTATCTAAACTGGATGGCTCCCACTGTTTCTCGAATCCTTCCCCAAACTATAAAAGAAAAATTAGCCAGGACTATTCTCACCGTACAATACTTGCTTAACCGTTCAGCCAGGCCAGTGTCGATACTTCGAGGGAGGTTTTCCAATGCTTTCGCGAAGTTCCTTAATTAAATAACCTCTTTTCTCTGGGGGCATAGCCCAGCTGACACCTTTCTAGACACCTACTTGGTTTATAGCATTGATCGTTAAGTGACGAATATCCTGATAAGTAGCATATACTCACAGCAGGATCGGGATCCAAATATCATCGTCTGATAATGCTGAAGGAATCCTACCAACATTCATCAAACTCCAAATGGTATGCATCTCTTTCCAAATTTCAGTTTCTTTAGAAATTCCCGATATTAATTTTTGCCCCATGCTCTTATGACCTTGGCATTGGTCAAAATGTCATAAGTCACATGTCAAGTTCTACCCTTCATTATCTTGTTAATTTGAACCCATCCGTACATATCCCTGACGTTGGCCAAATGATAATACGACTGTCTCAAACTAACTCATCTATCTATGCAACAAATGAATACCCAGCAGCTACCAAACACTATGCTTTGGCGTTGGTCAAAATATATAGCTTGAATACTACTGAATACCCAAATGAAATGACGGAGGGCTACGAATGGTTTTGGCGAAACCATGAATGTAGTGAACTTGATATAACCGAAGGAACCTGAGAGCTTTTAAAAGGAGTGGTTAAAGCTCCGCAATTTTAAAAATATCTTCTGTTTTAAAAATAACCGAGTGGTTTCTTTTAAATTGTTCCAACGATTAAACTATTGTTTATTTTCTTTGCATTAATAACAATGCGTCCCATTATTAACCTATCATTGCAGAAAACAACGAAAATACAACGTCTTCTTATGCCATCCGCATTCGCCTCTGGGTCCTGTCATCACCCGTTAGGTTACTTAACTAACGGCAGAGCGGGGGTTGGGCTAGCTGTAGCGCCTTGAAAAGTCGTTTTTGTGTTTTCCTGGAAATCGGTGAAAATTCGGTATTTTTCCGTAAACCGTCTTTTTTGTTATTTTGCAGTTTAGGACTAATTATACCTAATTTGGATAGGTAATTGCTAGTTTTTAGTAGCTAATGAGTTACTTATTAATTTTTGGTCATTTAAAATTTTTTCCCTATTTTCCCTATTTTTCAATATTATTTTAAGCCAGTAAGAAAATACATTAAATTAGCGATAAATACAAATTTAAATGGGCTAAATTTAAGTTTTAAAATCATGTTAATTAAAATCTAGTTGTAATATAAATTTTTAGTATTTTATTTCAAGTTTTAATGGGTTTTTATGATGGAAAACAAAAATAAATTTTTTTTGAACTAAAACTTGCAAATATGAACTTGTGGGGGGTCTTTTTTGCATAGAACCTTTTTGTATTCACTCCCACTCACCCCCACAACCCAAGGCCGGCCCCACCACTGCTGCAGCAGCCCCCATCCCTCTCTTTTTGACTTTAAGTCTTGTGAATGAATTGTTTTGAGTAGGATTTAAATATAGTATTTAGGTGGGGGTATTATGGTATTTTTGGGGGGGCTTTGACTAAGACTTTTTACACTAACCCCTCACATCCCCCATTCCCCTCTCTCTCCACCGATATTCTGCTGTTGTAGCAGCCCCCTCCCCCTCTTTGCCTCATCTCTTTTCTTCATCAAAGTTAATCCAAAATTTGCTCCAAAAATCAACAATTTCCTTCTCAATTTCAACACAAAACCTTATTCTATCTCTTCTCAAGCCCAAAATAGTTTAAATCTTGGAGAAAGATGGTATCTTGGGAGGCTATAGCAACATAGGGTTTGGGCTTGTGAGGTATAATTTCAATCCTTGGCTAATTTGTAGTTAAAGTGTGCTAATTAGAACTTGAAAATTGTTTTAGTGTTAAAATTATAGATAATTTCTAATCTAGTTTTTTTTGTTCATGGTTGGAATTTAAACTAGGGTTTTAGAAATCATTAGTAGGTTAATTAAATCTATTTTGTATCTAGTTATTTTGTTAGCCTAATCTAAGTAGTTAACTTGTCTTTTGGACTTTAAATTAGAGTTAATTTAGTGTATCATGTATGATTTGGGTTGGATTTTGCTAACTTTGAAAAATCAAGAAAGGGTTTGGTTGTGGAATATAGGTTTTGAAGCATGGTTAATGTGTTGAAATTTTGTGTAGTGGCTATCTAATGGTGTGACTTGGGTGATTATGCTAGATTGTAGTTCTTTTTATCGCAAAACGGCGATGTTGCGCCGATTTTTGGAATGTTTGTGCTTACTAGTTTTGTTATAAAATTATGTGATAAATTATTTTTGATATCTTGATGATTGTGTTGGCTTATCCTATGACATTTAGGATGTGTGTGTGCGGATTTTTGAGTGATCGGGTTTTAGCTTTGCCGGGCGGCCAAATCGACGATTTTAGTTACTTTTTGCGATTTTCGCGTGTGTTCCGCGCACCTTGTGCACGTTGTACCTAGCTTGTGAACGTTAGTATTTTCGTTTGGGATTTGCGTCGTTTCATGGTATGTAACCTTATGTTTGGTATTGATGTAAATTCCAGGTTCGGTCTCGGAGACGTCAGACGCGGCACGAAAGGGGAAAGCAGTGGTTGGACGTGACTAGCTAGGGATTCCGGTGAGTAGATGTAACATCTACGGGGGACTATCGTTGGATGGCGCAAGCCGCCCGATAGTTTTAGTAGCTTAAAAAGATTTTAGTAATGTTAGTAATTAGGGGTGTAATACTTGTATAATTATTTGCTACATCCATGCCTTATATTGACATACATATGCGAACCCATTCTATAGGACACCTGCACCATTGCCAGGGTTTTTATATGCAGCACGAGCACTATTCATGCTTACACCCACGCCCTGGTAATTGCCATGCCACCACACTAGATAACCTATAATTTGAAACCTTTTACTATAATTGATACTTAAACCTGTGCTATTGCCTTTAAATCCTTAAAATAACATCGTAGAATTGCTATTCATGTGCATGTATATCATTATATCATTTGCTCATGCCTAGTCTATTAATCATACATTGTAACTTGAACATTAATACATATGCATTCATTATCATTGACTTATGCATTCATGATGATTTCTTGAGATTTATGATATTTCTGTATTTCGGGGGAAAGCCGCAAAATTTCTAAAACTTACTACCCTTTTTAAAATATGCAAAATTGCGGTTTTCTAGTGATGTAAAGTGTCGTCCACCATGAGTTTGCTGTAGTTTTCGATATCCGTGTCGAGGAGTGGAGGAACCGTCACGGGTACATGGTGGGCCCGGTAAGGTACCCCGGGGCAAGAGGAATGTGTTGTTGACGTTGAGCCTCGCAGGGGATGGACTACCTACCGGTGACTGTTTTGGCACGGCGGATATCGAGAGGATACCGACCGTGGCCGCGAGATGATGAGATATCGATATTTAAGATAGGTCAGCCGGACGGCTGAGGCCAGAGATACATTGATATGAGATTTGAGACAGTTTTGAGGTGTCGTTGCTGGACACGGATTCTGGTTGATTCTATTGGTATTGTGCTGATATTTCAAAAGAGATACCTAAAGGAAAAAGATGATTTCTTATATTTACACATGCAGATCACGAGTATATTCATATTGCATATATACCTGTTAGTATATTCATATTGCATACATACCTGCTGTTATATCCTGCCATACCTGTATTATAGATGCTAGGATGCTTGTGTGCATACTTGCGATAGCCTCTATAGATGTTATTTACTACTCACGAGTTGGCAACTCACCCCCGTTGTGCCACAGTCTTTTGCAGGTCCGCTCCGTCAGCACAGTAGCGGCGGGCGCACCGCTTCTTTTGCCTCTTTTGCCAGGACTCGAGGTTTTTGCTCGTAGGTGGGTTGTGTTATTATTTTTGTACCATCTTGTATATTCTTTGTATCTAGAGTACTCCATCTACTTTATCTACCAGTATTGTTGTACATTGACCTAGAGATGAGACTGTGAGATTTGTGGACTTTTTATGCTGTATTTTGGGGTCGAGCTCACTTGAGTCGACATGCTGTTTTTCTCATGCTTCTTTATGATTATTTTGCATGTTGTTGTTTTATATTGCGTGGTATTTGTGACCGCCTTGTGGCGAAGAGGTAGCTCCCGCTTGGGGATGCCTTATTTGTTGGATTTATATATATTCTTGTTGTACCCATTTTGGGGGCCAGTATTTACAAAGGAGACTCTGCCGAAATTTTCGGAAAAATTAATACTGTGTTTAAAAAAAGGTTTTATATGACTTACTTGATAAACTCGCTTTTAATTGATTGGTTTTTCTTCACTTTTTTGCTTATTTGGTTTTGGTTTCTGGGCTTTGGCTTACTTATTTTACGGACGCCTTGAGACGTTTCGTAATTTAAGTGCCATTCACGTTCCGTACTTTTCGGGTCGTGACAAAGTTGGTATCAGAGCAATAGGTTTTACCTTTTTGAGTGTAGGATGACCCTTGGTAGATGGAGTAAGTGACTTAAGTAGGGTAACGTAGCGCGTGTATGTCCGCGGCATACTTGCGATACGGTACTCCGCCTAAGTGACTTTAGGATATACTTGCTTGAAATTCCTTCTTCAATTCCGTGTATCCTATGATTCTATTGCACTGTTCTTATTACCCCTTTTTCCTGTACCAGCCACTATGCCGCCGAAGGCTACGAGGGCACAGAGGGCTGCCGCCCGAGACGAGATTCGAGCTGGCTCGTCCGAGACGAGGACTGAGCAGGGGGGTATACCTACGCCTCAGGGACAGACTGATCCGCATTCCCCAGGTCGCATGGACAGGCTAGAGTCTGGTATGGAGGAGCTACGACAGATGATGGGAGGTATGCAGGAGCTACGACAGATGGTGGGATCCTTAGTAGACGTCAATCGAGCGCAGAGATCGGATACCACTCCCCCTACGGTCGTTTCGAGATCGAGTCGGATTCGCACTGATATGTTAGCACCTAGGCGTGTTCGCAGAGGCCGTGGCGGATTCTTTAGGGGCCAGTTGTATCGCCATCACCCATATGGTTAGCAGCCATGGTTAGGATGTTTTTGGTGTGGTAGCCTGCATCATCGTATCAGAGACTGTCCGGTGAGACGACAGGGAGCAGCGACAGTTCCACATGTTACCCTACTACCATCACCTCCTCCTCCTCAGAGAGCTCTACTTCCTACCACTGGCGATGCTCCACGTCAGATAGGTGGACCCAGAGGCCATGGACGCGGCGGTCCTATCCAGAGGGGACGAGGAGGCAGAGGCCGAGGCCGAGGACAGCCCACCATCGGTGGAGGACAGGCCCGAGTGTTCGCTTTGACATCGCAGGATGCACAGGCATCCAACGCCATTGTGACAGGTACCTTTCCAGTTTGTTCTTTCGACGCATGGGTATTATTCGACCCAGGTTCCACACATTCGTACGTATCTACACACTTTGCACCGATGTTGGGTCATGAGTCGTCGTCGTTAGATCAGCCGCTTGTTGTTATTACCCTGGTAGGTGAGTCGTTTGTCGCTCGTTTTGTGTTTCGATTGTGTTCCGTTCGTATCGGGAAGAGGGACTTGTCGGTTGATTTGATTCTCCTCGATATGTTAGACTTTGATGTGCTTCTGGGAATGGATTGGCTAGCCACATGTTATGCTTCAGTGCACTGCCGTGAGAAAGCAGTCAAATTTAGCTTTCTGGGAGAGCCAATCCTTGTTATTCAGGGAGAACGCAGCGTCACCCTTCCCAGCTTGATTTCGTCTCTTCGCGCTGGTCAGCTCTTATGGAAGGGATGTCAGGGATTCTTAGCGTATATTTGTGATACTCGAGCTGCAGAGGTTCCGTTGGACCGGGTCCCAGTTGTTTGTGAGTTCCCTGATGTTTTCCCTGATGAGCTGCCTGGGCTACCACCTGAGCGCGATGTTGAGTTCTGCATTGACTTGATTCCCGGCTCGGGGACTATTTCTATACCGCCTTATCGGATGGCCCCGGCAGAGCTTAGAGAGCTGAAGGATCAGTTGCAGGATTGTTAGATAAAGGGCTTATTCGACCTAGTGTTTCTCCGTGGGGCGCTCCGGTCCTGTTTGTCAAGAAGAAGGACGGCAGTTTGCGTTTGTGTATCGACTACCGCCAGCTGAACAAGGTTACCGTGCGGAACAGATATCCGTTGCCATGCATTGATGATTTGTTCGACCAGATTCAGGGTGCGGGGTATTTTTTTTTCGAGGATCGACTTGCGATCAGGGTACCATCAGCTGCGAGTTCGACAGGAGGATATACCGAGGACAGCTTTCCGCACGCGCTACGACCACTATGAGTTTTTGGTGATGTCGTTCGGACTCACCAACGCCCCAGCAGCATTCATGGATTTGATGAACCGTACATTCAGGCCGTATCTTGACTTGTTCATCATCGTGTTTATCGACGATATCTTGGTGTACTCCTGGAGCAGAGAGGAGCACGAGCAGCACTTGCGGATTACGTTACATGTTAGTTATATGTAAGCCCTAGAGGCCATTGCTATACATAGGATGTATATTGTGGTGGATGCTTGGACATATATAGGGAGGACTTTCTTGCTCGACATGATAGTATGCTATCTGGTTACTCTTTACCTTAACGTGTATACTGATTGTTTCTCTGTTACATGTTGGTAAAGCCCTTAGGATGTGTACTTGACTACCTGGACTATGATGCAGATCATACTAGTGGGGACATAACAGTCTATAAGTACATCCTTCAAAGTCCCTAGTCGTGGGTGTATCGAGACGGGGCATCGATATACCAGAGTAGACTAGCGTATACCTTCTCGACCTATATAGATGGGCGATGGATGATCCCATATCCATTGGTGTTTGACATCAGAGATGATATACGGGTGCTCAGTGGAGACTGGGTACACTGGACGGACTCGCCGAGAACTCCCAGATGGTATTATACCTTACGTCAGATGGCAGTTCTCTGGTGACACTGGTACAGAGTAGTCTGTTGACCCAAGATCGTCATAAAGTCTTGTGTGATTCCCACTGTGCTTTGATTTTCACCTTACCACGTCCAAGAGGGCGTGCAAAATGGTGGTTTTTGGGTACAGTCCCGAGTCACATGGAGGCAATGAGCGATAGGAGGGGATTCGTCTCTCCCGGTATAGGGGGTTAATGTTGCGCTGTGTTCGATTGGCTATAACCGGAAATCCCTGGCCAGGGTTGCTGAGATTTACTGGTAAGTGTTACCAGTAGTTTCTCGAACTGTTATAGACCTCATATCGACACGACTTATCGAGCTATTGGGGTCTGACGTTTACCACCCCTAGGTGAGATATGCGACATATCAGACGACGAGACCGGACTGTACGGTAAGTGTTACTGGTTGGATTCACAGGAGTATGAGCGGGCTTGCTCGTCGATCTTCTGATCGCTCAATACCTGGGTGGCCGTTACGTTTAGCAGACCGCTTGCGGCTTGTGGGTGTTTGATATGATCATCACCTGCTGCCGGCATATTGACGAGTCTTTAGAGTCCTACACAGAGGTTTCCTGGCTCAAGCAAAACGAAATAGGAGCGCATATGACATATGTGCGGGACCGAGAATAATGCGTGTATGTGATACCATATTCCATTCTCGCAATGAATGTATCGATTGGTTGTATGCGATATAACCTAGTTATCGAATCAAGGATTGATTCGATAAGCCGATACATTGGATATTAGTCGGTTATATGCGATATGACCGGATCGTTAAATCAAGTGTTGATTTAATGATTTAATGTATAATTATATATTTGATATATTACTTTGCATTAACTAATATTTGTTCACTTTAAATGGATTTTCTCACTTGATGTACACAAGTTGTATATGTGATATACTTTTGTGCACTTGTTTGTATCATGTTTGATGATACATGCTTACTTGTGTTTGTGTAAAGATTAAACCATGGTTATTTAAATTCTTAGGGTTTTGATTTTCATATCTATTTATTTATTCTTTTATTAAGGAAAAGATAAATAGAAAAATGGTGGCTTTCTTTGTTTGTTGTTGAAGCTTCATGAAGCTTTGACTAAGTGACCATTTTGTCTCATGCTTAACCCTAACCATTCCACCTAACCATAGTCTATTCTCTACACATAACCATGGTTAGTATATGATAAGTATTCATATTATTTTCCTTTTTAATATAACACTTATCATATTCTTTATATATATTCTATCATCATCTTCTTCTTCTTCTTCTTGAAGAAGAAAAAAAGCTTGCAACCATCAATGGTGATTTGATGAAAAGAGTGACAAATCCAATTCTAAAGTGAACCCACTTCCTATTTCTTCATCCTCTACCTCTTGCCAAGTAGTATAGGGTGTTTTCTTCACAAGTTTCATGATTTGGTGAAGTGGGAGCTTGATCTTGTGATGCCTCGACATAGATCATCTTCGGGATCGTAGTCGATGACCTAGCCCGCCTATTTCTCCGATGAAGCCGACGCTAGAGTCCAAGATCCGATTTGTACAGCGGAGGGACGTCTACACGGAGCTATGGAGGTGGAGGACCGGATCTACAAAGGTTGTATTTCCGTTCACTTAGTTAAGTTGTTAACTAGTTGCATGTTTCGCCTAAAATTCTAGTTAACGATCCGTATTAGGGTTTCTCGGCACTTGTGAAATTTGAAATTGGCATGGTTGATACCTTGTGAGACCTCATTAGTATGCCTAGGAACCCTACATTGGTATCAGAGCCTAGCTATAGCCTTAGGCGATGCGTAGACGGAGTTAGAAGTCCGTTCGAACCGAAACCCTAACTCAAAAATTGCTTTCTGTACATTTTTGAATTTTGTGGATTTTTGAGAATTAAAAATATGCAGAAAAATCAGCAGGAATATCTAAGAGTTACTGTGAAATTCGATTCCCTAATTCCATCAAACAGCCGCGGTTCCGCGGCACAAGCATGGCTCATGCGGCGGATCCGCGGCTGTTTTGTCTTATCATGCATTGAATTTTGTACAGTAATTCTTATTTTGCAGTACTGGTTTTTCTGGGAATTTTTAATATTTATTCAAGAGTTGAATTTTCTGGGTTGTATTGGGGACTCGGTGTATCGATCGGATTGTCTAATTCTGTCTGTGTGCTTTTCCGGATAATTTTAGAATATGTTAAAAAGTTCGACCGGATATAAATACCCACTTTTTCCCCTGCCGGGAAATTTCCAATTGTTGGACTTTTCCATAGTTTAATGATGTTCTAAGTAGTGCAAGTAACGCGATGGTCCCTCTAGAAGACAACAAACCTTAACTCGATTATGTGACCGTCTTGAACTGCTCTTTGAACCTTCGGGTTTGGGGCAGTACGGCGTGCCACAAGTGAGGCGTTGGCTTGACCCTTCTATGGCTGGACCGTTGGTACTGAGGCATGAACTGAATGTTTTTAGACTTATTTCATGTGTTGAGCTGTATTGGGAAAACCTGGGTGTTCGATTTTTCGATCGGAAAGTTTAACATTTTCTATTTATCCGGGATGTGATACAACATTTGGAATTCATAAGTAGTTATAAGATAACTGAATGAATGTTATAAATCTAGTAGTTTAGTCTCACTTGATCGGTTGCCACGGAATTTTGATGTGATCAAAAGTCCGCCGCAATCACGTAGCGTACGCGGATACTCGCCGGGTAAACTTAATAGACAACCTCACTCCATAGCCCCGACCAAGTGACTGTAGGAGAACCCCGTCGCCGAAAGCATCCGTTCGGTTGCTCGCGGCAGCGGTGTTCCGCCTTGGTGCACTTCGTCGACGGCATCGGGGGTGCGTCCGTCTACTAAAGTTTGCGACGAGCATTCGATCAGGATGTCGGGAATCTTGTGGAATTGCCCGACTTGATATTGAAAAGAGTTTTCGATTTTGAGACTAAAATGCGGAGTTTATAATTGTTAGGCATGCGATGTCTAAGGAATTCATTTGATTAGGCATGCGATGTCTATGTAGGTTGCGGATTCCAACTGTTGTAGTTTTACACTTTCTTTTCTGTGACCGTAAGTGTAATATGTGATATCGCCGGTTTCGTTGCTATATGTCAACGACGATTGGGATGCGCATATTTACTTACGTTGATGACATGTGTTGCTGGATATGTTATATTGGATCATCGTGTTTGAATAGCCGGGGTTTTTTATGTGAGACGAGTGTTTTTCATTTTCATTAATGTAAAAACTTGTATGTAATATTCTTTTATTGGGGCACTTCCAGGTTGCGGAAGATGTCACCCTTTGTATATTATTTACTTTTCCGCACTAGGATAGACCCAAGGAGGGGAGCACAAGTAACCGGGTTCTGGAGTCCAGTGGGAGTCCAACTCGAGGAGTCGAGTCCGGGTCTCCTAACTCTAGAATTGGTAGGGTTGCTTGCCGCTCTCGTAGGGGTCTAGGGGTGTGGGTTTGGCTATTCATCGCGACCGTGGAATCCGTGTTTTATACTGGCTCGTATTGAAAACACGGACGTCCTAGTATATCCAATATTTCATATGATTCTTCTGCTGCGATATCTATGATGTGATCATGTGATATGTTCTGTGACGGATACTTTATATAGTATATATGATATATTATATAGGCGTTACTTATGTTTTACACCCACGCTAGCCCTGCCCCGCTCTGTCGTTAGTTACCTAACCTAACGGTGCACGAGGGGACATCGAGGCGAATGCGGATGGCATAAGTGTACGTCGAATTTATCTGTGATGTTTAGGTACAAAATGATGGGACTTCATTAATGTGATTAATGAAAGAAAAGAAACCTAAAGATGTTCTAGAATTGAATTTCAAAAATAAAACAGGTAGCTACAGTTCTTGCTTTGCACAGCGATATATATGATATATCCTGCACCTTATTCGATAAGGAAAGGACCGAGATCCCTTCGCCGGGAGTGATTCCTTTAGCAATAACTGGCAGATGCTACAACCCTCGGTTTGTATTTTGATTGCTTCTATAGTTTCTGCTTTGCACAGTGATATATATGATATATCCCGCACCTCATTCGACGAGGAAAGGGCCGACGATCCCTTCACCGGGAGTGACCCCTTTAGCAAAACTAGAAAAGCCTCAAAAGCACTCCATTTTAAAATCATTCGATTCTACAACGATATCAAGTTCATTACGCAATAGGTTTTCAGAAAAACCTGTCGTAGCCCTCCGTCATTTCAGATAAGTCCTGTTTAGTATTCGTGCTGCGTTTGTTGACCTTTTCAAGGCGCAGTGTGTGGTAGCTAACCAGTATTTATCTGCTTATGCATATGATGCAGATTGGGTTAGGGTAGTCGTGCGGCCTTGTTGACCTTGTCAAGGGTCGTGCGGGTGGGTTTGATTCAATCAAGAAATGACGGGTTGAATTTGACTTGCGGTCTATGGTTTGTTGACCTTGTCAAGGTCATAGATCGTTCGAGGCAAAATATTATCGGGAATTTCAAGTGTTGAAATTTGCAATGAGATTGCATACCTTCTATGAGATAGTTGGATCCCGATACCCGCTGCGAGTAATTGTTACTCCTGGGAGAGTTTTACACATTACAATTAGCCGATCAAGTAGGTGTCTAGAAAGGTGTCAACGGGGTTACGCCTATGGGAAAATGAGGTTTACATTAATTAGGTCCGTGCGAAAGCACGGGGAACCTCCCTCAAAGTACCGACACTGGCCTGGCTGAAAGATTGGCGAACTTGTAGTGTGTAATTAATCCCGGCTAGTCTTTCCTTTTAGGGTTTGAAGGAAAATTTGATAAAAAACTGTGGGAGCCATCCTGATTAGATAAAATAATAACCAATCTGATCTTGCAAGAGCGCACGCTGAGTGTTTTCTTCTCTCTCTCTCCTGGTAGCGACCATATCACGCCTTAATCAAGATAATAATACGGATTATTGACCGAACCCGCTTGTTATACTGAGCTGGGGAACGTTGGTCCCGCTCCAACTTATAATTGTTATAAGACAGAGCAGGAAATAGGGGATTTCCAGAATTCCCGTGCCACCCAAACGAAGAGAGTGCATGCTGATGCATCATCTTCGGGTGTGTTCATTACAAAGAACTGTTTCTCTGTATCCTCTACGTCCTGGGTATGTGATACCAGATCAGGATCCCAGATATGTAATCTGTTACATAGGGCTACAGAAAGGTAGAGAACTGAGAACGGGTGATAAGTTTCATGAGGCAGAAAACGGGGCAAGTGTTGCAGCCAAGTCTGTTGGTCACTGTCACCCTATATTCCAAATACATTGATTCTGAACGAATGTTATTAGATACCGAACCTGATATACAAAATCATATCAGTCTCTTTATTAGTAAAGAAAGGATATAATTTTGTATTGTTGGATAATTTTTTGAACATTTCCTATATCAAAAGTTGATCGGATCAGGCATGTTATCTAAAAGCATTGATGTTCTAAATCAAACTACAGTTCTTAGTATACGGAACACACACAAGAGGAAGAGTTCAGCAATGAACGAATCCTTCTTGAGGCATTGTAGACTAGGTCATATCAATGTGACCCGACTAGCTGAAGTTACATATAGATGCATATTTAAATCAGTTTGAATCTACATCTTGTGAAACTTGCCAGTTATGTCACAAAGATATAATGACACCAGCTCTGTTTATTGGAAACAGAGAAAGAGTTAGTGAACTCTTGGGATGATACATGTTGATGTATGTAGGTCCCCTGTCTACACTTGCCAAGACCGGTTCTTTATACTTCATTACATTCTCTGATGATTTTTCGAGATTCAGACCTATGTTCCTGTTGAAACACAAGTCCGAACCTTTTGAGATATTCACAGAATATAAGTTAGAAGTAGAGAACTAAAATACGGGTAAAAGTATTATGTCCTATGATGAGATCAAGGAGGAGAATACTTGAGCACGAAATTCTTGGACTTTTCTAAAGGAGAATGAGATTCTCTCTCAGCATTACTCCTCCATATACACCATAGCACGATGGTATATCGGGACGGAGCAATCACACCGTATATGATAAGGTGTGCTCTATGATGAGTACTACTGAGTTACCTATTTCCTTTTTGGGAGTTATGCACTTGAGAAGTTGCATACCTATTGAATAGGGTTCAAATCAAATCAGTTGCCTACCACTTCATATTTGATATGAAAAGGGAAGAGCCCATCTCTTAAGTTAGTTGAGATTTGGGGTTGTCCAGCCTATGTCTGAAAAGCAAAATTCGGACAAGCTCGAAGCAAGATCTGTTATGTAGAACTGGAAATGTTCCAGCTATACAAACTGCAGCTGATGATTTGAAAGAACCAAAAGATTCAATAGTTACCAACGAACCTCAGCCTCTCCGCCGATCTAATAAGGTTCCTCACCCGCCTGAGAGATACTTCGGTTTCTCTATGATAGTGGGAGCGAGGATTGCATCATGAGATGATGACCCAACTAGTTTCGAGCAGGCCATCGAGAGTAGTGACTCTGTAAGAATGGCTGGATGCTTAGCGATCTGAGATGGAATCCTTATACACCAACAAAGTATGGACTTTGGTTGCTTTATCTGAAGGGTTAAATCCCCATCAGGAGCAAGTATATCTTGAGAAGATTACTTGGTGTAGATGGAAAAGTTGAGAATTTCAAAGCTATACATGTTAAAGGTTTTCATCATCGACCAGGCATGGATAATGATGAAACCTTTTTCCAGTGGCTATGCTTAAGTCCATCCAGATCCTACTTGCCACGGCTACATACCATGACTACGATATCAGGCGGTTGGGTGCCATGACTGCTTTTCTAGATGGTGTTTTAGAAGAGTGCGTCTATAAGTACACAGCCAGAGGGCTTCGTAGACAGTAGGAGCAGCGGAAACGTATGCAAGATGCTTATAGGATAAAGCAGACATCGCGGAGTTGGAACATCTGTTTTGATGTGTTAGTCAAAGAGTTTGACATCATCAAAATGGTAGATGAACCTTGTATAAACAAAAAGGTAGTAGGGAGTATGGTGACGATCCTCGTAGAGTACGTGGATGACATGCTCTTGATAGGGAAGGAGTTTCCTATGCTATGCTCGGTCAATCTCCGCTTATCACAATGATTCTCCATATAGGATCAAAGTTATACTGCCTAAATCCTGAGTTTTGAATCTATGAGATAGATCTAATTGGATGTTAGGATTCTCACTAGTTGTGGTGAGATGGTATCAACCGATCCTGGGGAGAATCACTGGAAGGGTTCCAGGGTGATAAGGACGACTGAAAGTCAGTCACAGGCATTGTCTTTACCCTCAGTAAAGGGACGGTATGTTGGAAGAGTTCCAAGCTAGATACCGTGGCATACTAGACGATAAAGGCTGGATACATCGCTACTGAAGATGCTACCAAAGAGGCTGTCTGGATGTATATTTGTTCATGAGATGAACTTAGTTCCTCCCATTGTGTGACAATGGAGTTATGGCTTATGCCAAGAAACGTCTGTCCCATCAGTGATCCAGACATATTCTGAGGCAGTGTCACCTTTCATGGAGATGGTTGATCTCCAGGGGATCGAGGTTAGGAGAGTAGACTCAGAGGACAACACGGCGGATCCACTCACGAAGGCCTTTTCCCAGAGAGAGACTTTTATGGGATGGTTGAGTATGAGATACTACAACCACTGCTATCAGATGGCCCTAGTGAAAGTGGGAGATTGTTAGTTATATGTATGCCCTAGAGGCCATTGCTATACATAGGATGTATATTGTAGTGGATGCTTGGACATATATAGGGAGGACTTTCTTACTCGACATGATAGTATGCTATCTGGTTACGCTTTACCTTAACGTGTATACTGATTGTCTCTCTGTTACATGTTGGTAAAGCCCTTAGGATGTGTACTTGACTACCTGGACTATGATGCAGATCATACTAGTGGGGACATGACAGTCTATAAGTACATCCTTCAAAGTCCCTAGTCGTGGGTGTATCGAGACGGGGTATCGATATACCAGAGTAGACTAGCGTATACCTTCTCGACCCATACAGATGAGCGATGGATGATCCCATATCCATTGGTGTTTTACATCAGAGATGATATACGGGTGCTCAGTGGAGACTGGGTACACTGGACGGACTCGCCGAGAACTCCCAGATGGTATTATACCTTACGTCAGATGGCAGTTCTCTGGTGACACTGGTACAGAGTAGTCTGTTGACCCGAGATCGTCATAGAGTCTTGTGTGATTCCCATTGTGCTTTGATTTCCACCTTACCACGTCCAAGAGGGCGTGCAAAACGGTGGTTTTTGGGTACAGTCCTGAGTCACATGGAGGCAATGAGAGATAGGAGGGGATTCGTCTCTCCCGGTATAGGGGGTTGATGTTGCGCTGTGTTCGATTGGCTATAACCGGAAATCCCTGGCCAGGGTTGCTGAGATTTACTGGTAAGTGTTACCAGTAGTTTTTCGAACTGTTATAGACCTCATATCGACACGACTTATCGAGCTATTGGGGTCTGACGTTTACCACCCCTAGGCGAGATATGCGACATATCAGACGACGAGACCGGACTGTACGGTAAGTGTTACTGGTTGGATTCACAGGATTAAGAGCAGGCTTGCTCGTCGATCTTCTGATCGCTCAATACCCGGGTGGCCGTTACGTTTAGCAGACCGCTTGCGGCTTGTGGGTGTTTGATATGATCATCACCTGCTGCCGGCGTATTGACGAGTCTTTAGAGTCCTACACAGAGGTTTCCTGGCTCAAGCAAAACGAAATAGGAGCGCATATGAGATATGTACGGGACCGAGAATAATGCGTGTATGTGATACCGTATTCCATTCTCGCGATGAATGTATCGATTGGTTGTGTGCGATATAACCTAGTTATCGAATCAAGGATTGATTCGATAAGCCGATACATTGGATATTAGTCAGTTATATGCGATATGACCGGATCGTTAAATCAAGTGTTGATTTAATGATTTAATGTATAATTATATATTTGATATATTACTTTGCATTAACTAATATTTGTTCACTTTAAATGGATTTTCTCACTTGATGTACACAAGTTGTATATGTGATATATTTTTGTACACTTGTTTGTATCATGTTTGATGATACATGCTTACTTGTGTTTGTGTAAAGATTAAACCATGGTTATTTAAATGGTTAGGGTTTTGATTTTCATATCTATTTATTTATTCTTTTATTAAGGAAAAGATAAAGAGAAAAATGGTGGCTTTCTTTGTTTGTTGTTGAAGCTTCATGAAGCTTTGACTAAGTGACCATTTTGTCTCATGCTTAACCCTAACCATTCCACCTAACCATAGTCTATTCTCTACACATAACCATGGTTAGTATATGATAAGTATTCATATTATTTTCCTTTTTAATATAACACTTATCATATTCTTTATATATATTCTATCATCTTCTTCTTCTTCTTCTTCTTGAAGAAGAAAAAAAGCTTGCAACCATCAATGGTGATTTGATGAAAAGAGTGAGAAATCCAATTCTAAAGTGAACCCACTTCCTATTTCTTCATCCTCTACCTCTTGCCAAGTAGTATAGGGTGTTTTCTTCACAAGTTTCATGACTTGGTGAAGTGGGAGCTTGATCTTGTGATGCCTCGACGTAGATCATCTTCGACATCGTAGTCGATGACCTAGCCCGCCTATTTCTCCGATGAAGCCGACACTAGAGTCCAAGATCCGATTTGTACAGCGGAGGGACGTCTACACGGAGCTATGGAGGTGGAGGACCGGATCTACAAAGGTTGTATTTCCGTTCACTTAGTTAAGTTGTTAACTAGTTGCATGTTTCGCCTAAAATTCTAGTTAACGATCCGTATTAGGGTTTCTCGGCATTTGTAAAATTTGAAATTGGCATGGTTGATGCCTTATGAGACCTCATTAGTGTGCCTAGGAACCCTACATTACAGACTCTGAGGGAGCACCAGCTGTCCGCAAAGTTCTCCAAGTGTGCATTCTGGCTGGACAGCGTCGGATTCTTAGGTCACGTGATTACGAGAGACGGCATATGTGTGGACCCGAAGAAGATTGAGGCTGTTCAGCAGTGGCCCCGACCTACATCGGTTACTGAGATCCGTAGTTTTCTAGGCCTGGTAGGCTACTACAGGCGTTTTGTTCAGGACTTCTCCCGTATAGCTGCACCTTTGACCGGTTTGACCCGGAAGGGAGTTCCTTTCGTTTGGACAGAGGAGTGCGAGCGCAGTTTTCAGCAGCTACGGACTTGTTTGACTACGGCGCCGGTATTATCTTTGCCTTCGGGATCAAGAGGATTTGTGGCCTACTGTGATGCTTCGTGAGTAGGGTTAGGATGCGTATTGATGCAGCATGGCCGGGTGATCGCATATGCTTCTCGGCAGTTAAAGAAGCATGAACAGAACTACCCCACTCACGATTTGGAGATGGCTGCAGTGGTCCTTGCACTGAAGATTTGGCGACATTACCAATACGGCGAGCCGTGTCAGATATTCACTGATCATAAGAGAATAAAGTACATATTTCAGCAGCGAGACCTGAACCTCAGACAGCGTCGTTGGATGGAGTTGGTGAAAGACTACGACTGCGAGATCTTATATCACCCAGGCAAGGCGAATGTTGGGGCAGATGCTTTGAGCAGGAGGCCCGGGGGTAGTCTATCCTATTTGCACGCAGTGCAGAGGCAGTCGTCAGTAGATTGGCAGATTTTATGCGACAGCCGAGTTGAGTTCGAGTTCACTCAGACAGGGGGACAGCTCGCGCATGTTCATGCACGCCCACAGTTGCTTGACCGTATATATGAGGCACAGCGCAGAGCCGACCGTTGCTCAGAGATCATGGCACAGATGGGACAGGGCAGATTTTCCGAGTTCGTGATTGATGATCAGGGGATTTTACTCTATGGATCTAGACTGTGCGTACCAGATGCTGATGGATTGCGGTGCGACATTCTTGAGGAGGCACACCGATCAGTGTATAGTGTCCACCCCGGTTCCACCAAGATGTACCATGATATGAGAGAGACCTACTGGTGGGATGGGATGAAGAGGGACATCGCGGAGTTCGAATCGAGATGCCTGACTTGTCAGCAAGTCAAGGCCGAGCACCAGAGGCCCGCAGGAGAGCTACAGCCGTTACCCATTCCGGAGTAGAAATGGGAGCAGATTTCGATGGATTTCGTTGTGGGTCTACCCAGGACTAGTCGAGGGTATGAATCCATCTGGGTGATCGTAGATCGATTGACGAAAGCAGCTCACTTCCTGCCAGTGAAGACCACTTTCAGCTTCGCTCAGTATGCCCAGCTTTACATCGACGAGATCGTGCGGTTGCATGGCGTACCGACTTGTATCGTGTCAGATCGAGGCACCCAGTTCACCAGCCGACTTTGGCAGAGACTTCAGGAGGCTTTGGGCACTCGTTTGAGCTTCAGCACAGCGTTTCATCCGCAGACCGACGGCCAGTCAAAGCGGACTATTCAGACTCTCGAGGACATGCTCAGAGCGTGCGTTTTAGACTTCGGCGGTAGCTGGGATCGTCATTTACCGTTAGTGGAGTTCTCCTACAACAACAGCTTCCAGGATACTTTTCAGATGGCACCTTTCGAGGCATTGTATGGGAGGAGATGCAGATCGCCCGTTTGTTAGACAGAGCTCAGCGAGAGCAGTATACTGGGGCCGCAGCTTGTTGAGGAGACGACAGCGAAGATACAGTTGATTCGAGACCGGATGAGAGCAGCTCAGAGCAGGCAGAAATCGTATGCAGACAGGCGCCGTCGCAGACTAGAGTTCGCAGTTGGCGATCATATTTTTCTGAGGGTCTCTCCGATGAAGGGCGTGATGCGATTTGGGCGAAAAGGAAAGCTTAGTCCCAGATTTGTGGGTCCCTTCGAGATCCTCGAGCGGGTCAGCGCAGTTGCGTATCGTTTGGCTCTTCCACCCAGCTTTCCCGATGTTCACCCCGTCTTCCATGTTTCGATGCTCCGCAAGTACCTTCACGACCCTTCGCATGCGATTCAGCACCCGACAGTCCAGCTAGAGCGCGAACTTTCTTTTGCAGAGCAGCCGGTGCCCATCCTGGATCGGCAGGTGAAGAAGTTGAGATCGAAGATTATACCAACCGTCAAGGTCCTTTGGCGTAGCCCGAGCAGCGAAGAGGTTACCTGGGAGACCAAGGGCGAGATGAGGAAGAAATATCACCATCTCTTTGAAGGTACGCGTAGCTATATTTTTTAAATTCGGGGACCGAATTTCTTTAAGGGGGGAAGATTGTAGCGCCTTGAAAAGTCGTTTTGGTGTTTTCCTGGAAATCGGTGAAAATTCGATATTTTTCCGTAAACCGTCTTTTTTGTTATTTTGCAGTTTAGTAATTATACCTAATTTGGATAGGTAATTGCTAGTTTTTAGTAGCTAATGAGTTACTTATTAATTTTTGGTCATTTAAAAAAATTTCCCTATTTTTTCAATTTTTTAATATTATTTTAAGCCGGTAAGAAAATACATTAAATTAGCGATAAATACAAATTTAAATGGGCTAAATTTTAGCTTTAAAATCATGTTAATTAAAATCTAGTTGTAATATAAATTTTTAGTATTTTATTTCAAGTTTTAATGGGTTTTTATGATGGAAAACAAAAATAAATTTTTTTTGAACTAAAACTTGCAAATATGAACTTGTGGGGGGTCTTTTTTGCATAGAACCTTTTTGTATTCACTCCCACTCACCCCCACAACCCAAGGCTGGCCCCACCACTGCTGCAGCAGCCCCCATCCCTCTCTTTTTGACTTTAAGTCTTGTGAATGAATTGTTTTGAGTAGGATTTAAATATAGTATTTAGGTGGGGGTATTATGGTATTTTTGGGGGGGCTTTGACTAAGACTTTTTACACTAACCCCTAACATCCCCCATTCCCCTCTCTCTCCACCGAAATTCTGCTGTTGTAGCAGCCCCCTCCCCTTCTTTGCCTCATCTCTTTTCTTCATCAAAGTTAATCCAAAATTTGCTCCAAAAATCAACAATTTCCTTCTCAATTTCAACACAAAACCTTATTCTATCTCTTCTCAAGCCCAAAATGGTTTAAATCTTGGAGAAAGATGGTATCTTGGGAGGCTATAGAAACATAGGGTTTGGGCTTGTGAGGTATAATTTCAATCCTTGGCTAATTTGTAGTTAAAGTGTGCTAATTAGAACTTGAAAATTGTTTTAGTGTTAAAATTATAGATAATTTCTAATCTAGTTTTTTTTGTTCATGGTTGGAATTTAAACTAGGGTTTTAGAAATCATTAGTAGGTTAATTAAATCTATTTTGTATCTAGTTATTTTGTTAGCCTAATCTAAGTAGTTAACTTGTCTTTTGGACTTTAAATTAGAGTTAATTTAGTGTATCATGTATGATTTGGGTTGGATTTTGCTAACTTTGAAAAATCAAGAAAGGGTTTGGTTGTGGAATATAGGTTTTGAAGCATGGTTAATGTGTTGAAATTTTGTGTAGTGGCTACCTAATGGTGTGACTTGGGTGATTATGCTAGATTGTAGTCCTTTTTATCGCAAAACGGCAATGTTGCGCCGATTTTTGGAATGTTTGTGCTTACTAGTTTTGTTATAAAATTATGTGATGAATTATTTTTGATATCTTGAAGATTGTGTTGGCTTATCCTATGACATTTAGGATGTGTGAGTGCGGATTTTTGAGTGATCGGGTTTTAGCTTTGCCGGGCGGCCAAATCGACGATTTTAGTTAGTTTTTGCGATTTTCGCGTGTGTTCCGCGCACCTAGTGCACGTTGTACCTAGCTTGTGAACGTTAGTATTTTCGTTTGGGATTTGCGTCGTTTCATGGTATGTAACCTTATGTTTGGTATTGATGTAAATTCCAGGTTCGGTCGCGGAGACGTCAGACGCGGCACGAAAGGGGAAAGCAGTGGTTGTACGTGACTAGCTAGGGATTCCGGTGAGTAGATGTAACATCTACGGGGGACTATCGTTGGATGGCGCAAGCCGCCTGATAGTTTTAGTAGCTTAAAAAGATTCTTAGTAATGTTAGTAATTAGGGGTGTAATACTTGTATAATTATTTGCTACATCCATGCCTTATATTGACATACATATGCGAACCCATTCTATAGGACACCTGCACCATTGCCAGGGTTTTTATATGCAGCACGAGCACTATTCATGCTTACACCCACGCCCTGGTAATTGCCATGCCACCACACTAGATAACCTATAATTTGAAACCTTTTACTATAATTGATACTTAAACTTGTACTATTGCCTTTAAATCCTTAAAATAACATCATAGAATTGTTATGCATGTGCATGTATATCATTATATCATTTGCTCATGCCTAGTCTATTAATCATACATTGTAACTTGAACATTAATACATATGCATTCATTATCATTGACGTATGCATTCATGATGATTTCTTGAGATTTATGATATTTCTGTATTTCGGGGGAAAGCCGCAAAATTTCTAAAACTTATTACCCTTTTTAAAATATGCAAAATTGCGGTTTTCTAGTGATGTAAAGTGTCGTCCACCATGAGTTTGCTGTAGTTTTCGAGATCCGTGTCGAGGAGTGGAGGAACCGTCACGGGTACATGGTGGGCCCGGTAAGATACCCCGGGGCAAGAGGAATGTGTTGTTGACGTTGAGCCTGGCAGGGGATGGACTACCTACCGGTGACTGTTTTGGCACGGCGGATATCGAGAGGATACCGACCATGGCCGCGAGATGATGAGATATCGATATTTGAGATGGGTCAGCCGGACGGCTGAGGCCAGAGATACATTGATATGAGATTTGAGACAGTTTTGAGATGTCGTTGCTGGACACGGATTCTGGTTGATTCTATTGGTATTGTGCTGATATTTCAAAAGAGATACCTAAAGGAAAAAGATGATTTCTTATATTTACACATGCAGATCACGAGTATATTCATATTGCATACATACCTGTTAGTATATTCATATTGCATACATACCTGCTATTATATCCTGCCATACCTGTATTATAGATGCTAGGATGCTTGTGTGCATACTTGCGATAGCCTCTATAGATGTTATTTACTACTCACGAGTTGGCAACTCACCCCCGTTGTGCCACAGTCTTTTGCAGGTCCGCTCCGTCAGCACAGTAGCGGCGGGCGCACCGCTTCTTTTGCCTCTTTTGCCAGGACTCGAGGTTTTTGCTCGTAGGTGGGTTGTGTTATTATTTTTGTACCATCTTGTATATTCTTTGTATCTAGAGTACTCCATCTACTGTATCTACCAGTATTGTTGTACATTGACCTAGAGATGAGACTGTGAGATTTGTGGACTTTTTATGCTGTATTTTGGGGTCGAGCTCACTTGAGTCGACATGCTGTTTTTCTCATGCTTCTTTATGATTATTTTGCATGTTGTTGTTTTATATTGCGTGGGATTTGTGACCGCCTTGTGGCGAAGAGCTAGCTCCCGCTTGGGGATGCCTTATTTGTTGGATTTATATATATTCTTGTTGTACCCATTTTGGGGGCCAGTATTTACAAAGGAGACTCTGCCGAAATTTTCAGAAAAATTAATATTGTTTTTAAAAAAAGGTTTTATATGACTTACTTGATAAACTCGCTTTTAATTGATTGGTTTTTCTTCACTCTTTTGCTTATTTGGTTTTGGTTTCTGGGCTTTGGCTTACTTATTTTACGGACGCCTTGAGACGTTTCGTAATTTAAGTGCCATTCACGTTCCGTACTTTTCGGGTCGTGACACTAGCGCGGGTGTAAAACATAAGTGACGTCTAAATAGCTATCATATATAGATATTGTACATTCGTCAGACGCAAATATAGGCATTCCAGATCTCAGATGAACATTATTGGATATACAAGCAATCCGTGTTTGCTTTGAACCTGCAACAAAAGACGGATTACACAGTTGTGATGAATAGCCATTATCCCACCCTAGACCCTTACGGGTACGGCAAATTACCCGCCAAGTACCCGAAGTGAAGCGGTCTCCCTCAACAAAGTGAGTAGGCCAATAAACACTTCAAAGTACCCGGTAGTTTGTGCACCCCTTCTTGGGTCTGTCCTAGGAGCAAAAACAGTTAAATGAAATAATACAACGGTGGCTAAAACTGTAACCTGGATGTGCCCCGCAAAATAATATTACAACATATTACAATTATATTGAATGAATTAAAATAATAACCCATCTCAAAACCCGGCTAATCATCACAACAATCCAATACAGTTCATAATCACAAACAGTAAAAACCATTACAGAAATGTGCAACCCCCTGCCAACCGACATACTAGCAGTTAGGGGAGGTTTACGAACACATTATACAATCACAAATATAATCAAATTAGAAAATATCATATAATTTCGATCAAGCAAACATATCAGAATCTACTCCCAAAACTTCTCTGTGCACCTAAGACTTGAGCAGAAAATAAATATTCCAGAAAATACAAAAATATCACAGAAGAGTTACTGGAGCAAACTGGGTTGAATCGGCCCCAACTCGGTCGCGGATCCGCGGCGGATCGGTGGGATCGGCCGCGGTTCCGCGGCTGTATGGCCGATTCAGGAACCCATTTTTCTCCAGTGATCTTATATTTCTATGCTTGTTATTCTGCAGCTCCTTGAAAAATTTTTAGAGCCTGTTTTAAATTCGACAGAAACATGGTGATATCGATGTCTTTTTCGATTCGTTTTGCGTTCGAAATTCATACGACTTTGCTAATGAGTTAATTATTGTTTAGCGAGACTCTGATACCACTATAAGTCGATGTACTACACCCCACGCCTTGCGGGGAGGCGGAAATATGAAAAACGATCTTGTTCTATGTAATAACATCGACTAACCGCAAGAATCGTTGCTAAACGATAACTAACATAAGCATAGAAGTTGTAAACTACTATGTGAAGTGATTATACCTAATGAACTGTGTCTTTCGTCTTTTCGTTCTCCACCTCCTCTCCGGCCTTTTCTATATAGTAGATGATCCACCCGAGAGCTATACTTCAAGCTTCACCTCTAACTTAAGGTAATTAGGTTTCTTAAAGTGCCAATCTAAGTAACCTAGGTGATATAGAGTTGGATTATGGATTGATTAGTCTATTCTAATCCTTGATCTCAACACATGAGAGGGGAGGATTAGGGTTTGAAGAGAGAGAGCTTGAGGAGAGAGAAGGTGAGCATAAGAATGAGAATGAGATAATGATCTCTCATGATATATATGAAGCATTATATTTATCAAATAAATAAAATAAAGGACTTAACAACCATGCTTCATAAATACAAATGAGTGATTCATCTACATGAGTCATTAAGCATTTATGATGCATTAATGACAAGGATGAATCACACAAATGAGTCACTAATCTCATTTAATGCTTATGCCACCTAAACCCCCAAGTCACCATCCTTCTAGAAGCTTCTCGCGAAATTACGAGAACGTCCCTCCTATCCGTGAAAACACGGAAAAACTTTAGACTGTATAAATCCAATATCCCGATACTAGAATCTGGCTTAAACCAAAGCCGGCTGGTAAAAACTGTCCGAAAGTCGTACGTGCGTAAACATACGTATGCGTACGAACCCTTGTCGTAAAACCATACGACCTCTATATCGTTTCGCCTGGAGTAGGGAAACTCTCTGTGTCGGACTCTAATGACTCGACTATTATGCTGGCAGTGGGTTTAACCACAGACCGCATGCGGCACTAGCTGTACGTAACGGTCCCCAGGTAGATGTCGATAAGAAGGCCGATGAGGAAACCCATCCGAACTCCAACTGAGCCTGATGTGACAATCTCCGTACAGTCCGGTCTGTTCGTCTAAGACTATCGCATATCGGGCCTAGGGGGGCGGCAAGCGTCAGTCCCCTAATAGCAGTATAAGTCGTGTCGGAGTGAAGCCCATTACACCCTGAGAAACTACTGGAACCTACCAATAAATCTCGCTTGCCCTGGCCAGGGACTTTGCGTAATGGCTCGCTGACACAGCGCGATATTAACTCCCAATACCAGGAGAGACAAATCCTGTCTAACCGCCACTGCCTCCAAGTGCTCGGGACTGCACCCAACTGCTACCTGTTTGCACGACTCCTTTGAGCCGTGGTAGGGTAGCAATCTAAGAACAGTGGGACACACTCGAGACGAAGTAGCAGTGTCAAGTCTGCGGACTATGCTTTACTCATGTCACCTGGGAACTGTTAACTGACGACGGGTATAATACCAACTAACAGTTTCCTGCGAGTCCTGTCCGGTGTACCCGTAACCCAACGAGCACCTGTGTACTATCTCCAGTATGACGTACCGACGGCTGTGGGACAGACCATCTCCCTAACTGGGATGAGAAGCGTACACACTAGTCTACTCCGGAGTATCGATGCTCTGTCTCGATCATCCTGCGACTAGGGACCTGAAAAAGGATGTGCTTGTAGACTACCCAGCCCCTACTAGTGTGACTGCCATCACAACGCTGGTAGTCAAACAAGATCCTAAGAGCTCTATCAATACGTATACTCACATATTAAGATAGAAAAATCAAGTAGCATACTACCATGTTTAGCAAGACTGTTATATACATGTGAATATCCCAAGCTTCCGTTAAGTAATATACAAACTAGTATGATACAATAATGGCTCCTAGGGCATATACACTAACATCTCCAGGTATCAACCATTTCACGCTCTAATCAAGATAATAAAATGTATCGCTTAACCGATCTGAATTCTTATTCGGGGCTGGGGAACGTCAGTTTGGGTCTGACTTATGACAACAGTTATGAGTATGTGCAGAGGAAAGAGGATTGGATGAATTCCTTGATGACCCCAACGAAAATGAAGCATACTATTGCATCTCCTTCAGATGTTTTTGTTATTGAGAACTGTTTTTCGATCAGTCCTACCTCCTCGGTACTAGATACCGGATCAGGATCTCATATCTAAAATTTATTGCGGGGACTGAGAAAAGTAAGATAGTTGGACATGGTGATATTTCCCTCAGAGTAAGCAACGGAGCATAAGTTGATGCTGCTGCCATCAGTGAATATCACCTAGTGTTGCTAAATGGTAATGCTATGATTTTGAACAATTGCTACTATGTACCTTCCATGGTTTGCAACATCATATCAGTTTCATTACTTGATAAAGATGGATATATGTTTTTGATAGAAATATCATGAACATTTAGCTTAATCAAGTAATGGTTGCAGAAGGTACATTGTGTAATGGTATCTATGTTCTAAATCAAAACAGAGTTTTCAATGTACGAAACACACTGTTCCCGCCAAAAATTTCTGCGCAAAAGACCCTAAGGCATCATATGGCAGCGATACGCTTAAGAAAATGTGAACCAGTATTTTCCGGGCAGTATTATGACAAACTCCCGAATGAGAAACAGATAAATTCTAATGTTATTGAAAGCATCTCGAAAAAACCTTCGATTTGATATATTATGGGCCTCATAATTCATCCGGGATCAAAAGTTATGAGCAAATGTGCTACGCACATATGATTTAAGGAAGAAGATGCGAACCAGTATTTTCCGACCTGTATTTTGACAAACTCCGGAATGAGAAACAGATAAATTCTGATGGTATAGAAATTATCTCGAATAATTCTTCGATTTGATATATTATGGGCCTCATAATTCATCCGGGATCAAAAGCTAGGAGCAAATGTGCTATGCACGTGTAATCTAAAGTAATGCTTTACTACATGGGGAATGCATTTTTAGTCCCACATCGGGAAAATGAGAGATCGCTTTTCTACCACTCCCATATAAATAAGAGGGGATACCTCTTAGAAAGGGTAGAGCTCAATCCTCAAAAGATTCAATTCTCAAAGGATCTTAGTTCTCCAAGATAGGAGGATGTTCCTCCCCATAATGCGCATATGCGCAAGCGCCATGTGCACTACGTGCAACGCACGTGTGCCCGCCATGCACGCACCACGTACAACGCACGTGCGCACCACTTGAGAACATTTAATAATATTAAAAGGAGCTTAGTTCTCCATAGAGCTTAGTTCTCCAAGATAGGAGCCTGCTCCTCCCCATAATGCGCATATGCGCAAGCGCCACGTGCGCTACATGCAACGCACGTGTGCCCGCCATGCGCGCACCACGTGCAATGCACGTGCGCACCACATGAGAATATTCAATAATATTAAAAGGAGTTTAGTTTTCCATAGGAGCTTAGTTCTCCAAGTTAGGAGCCTGCTCCTCCCCATAATGCGCATATGCGCAAGCGCCATGTACGCTACGTGCAATGCACGTATGCCGACCATGAGCGCACCACGTGCAACGCACGTGCGTATTACATGAGATCATTTAATAATATTAAAAGGAGGTACGTTCTCCAAAGGAGCTTGCTCCCCCAACAATGCGCAAGCTCCATGTGCGCTACGTGCAAATATGTGCGTCCAACACGTGCGAATATGTGCGTCCAACACGTGCGACGCACGTGTGCCTAACACATGCGACGCACGTGCGCGAAAGCAAAGAAGCCTTTTTCAGCAGCGAGAAACTTAAGCTCCAGCCTATTCTTTCCCCCTAATGAGTGGGACATGGTTCAAAGGGTACATCCCTCCATACATTCGAAATATGGCGCTGTAATCTCTCAGTGTCGTCGGAGAGGTGGTGGGTCCCAACGACCAATGATCCTTCTTTTCAATAAAAAAAAGGAAAAGAAACAGATATACAGAAGAAAATGGAGAAACCCCCTGCAAACTTTGAGAAAAAACTCAAAGTGAAAGAAGAGCAAGCTCTTAGAAAAAGAAGATCATTTCTTCAAGGTAAAGAATTAATTCTTGAACAACAGAGATGAAATCATCTCATTAAAAAAGAAGAACTATCTTCTTAAAGGATCATAGATCTACAAAAGACCATGGTCTTTGATAAAAAGAAAAAGATCAAAAGATCTAATAATAAAAATAAAAGAAGTATTCACTTCGTTCACAGATCCTTGATCTACAAAGGCAGAGCCCTTTTATAAACAAGAACTTTTGTTCTTGAATCTTGAGGCAAAGCCTCCTTTAAAAGATGAACATAAACTTGTTCTCTGATCATAAATTTGATCAGATGCGCTTTGCGCTACTGAACAGTGTCTAACACTCATGAACTGCGCTTTTGCGCTTCTTGGTCCGACGCTCAGCGCAAAAACGCGCCACGTGTCAACCATAGACACTGCTTGCACTTTGCGCTTATAAAACAGAGCACTGCGCTCATGGGCTGGCTCTTGGCGCCAAGCGCGCCACGTGTCACTCACTGGCGCGCCCCTAAACCAGCGCAAAGCGCTCATAAATGGAAAGCGGAATGCGCTGATAAACTAGCGCTTAGCGCTAAGTGCGACTCGTGTCACCTTCGTGTGCGCTACCTGACAGAAGTGCAATGCGCTCTTTAGCTGTCGCAAAGCGCCTAGCGCGCCACGTGGCGCACTGTTAGAATACATATTGTTCTGACAAATGCTATGCATTCAATACAAGACAAAAAAATGTCAGGATCTGATGCTCTGCATTATTAAAATGGCCAAGCCCAAATAAAGGCTCAATTGCCAAAACAATAAAATGTTAAACATTTATTGGACTTAGCCCAAGATTGGCCGTAAGTCCCCAACTCATATCAACAGAGCCTATATGCTCATAAACCTTTTAACAGACTTTAGTCCCAAATTGGACAATAAATCTCCCAACCAAAATTGGTTCAAGGGTACATCTCTGAACTCCTCTGATATTTGTCGTTGTAATCTTTCAACGTCTTCAGAGAGGTGACGGGTCTCGACGGCCATACCTTCTACAGACTATGATGTCTTTACACTGGACTGTGGGGGCCTTAAACCCACGGACTACGATGTCCTTAACCTCGGACTGTGGGGTCCCTTTAAACCCACGGACTATGATCTCCTTAACCTTGGACCACCATGTCCTTAAACTGGTAATGGACCACTATGTTCTTAAACTGGTAATTGACCGCAAAGTCCCTAAACTAGAACAATAGAGCCAAAATGCACTTTTTTGGATCTAAACGATCCTGTTAAGTCGATCTTAGTCTAAAATTAGACCAGCGTGTCCTTAACAAACGTTAAGTAGATCTTAGTCTAAAATTAGACTAACGTATCCTTAACAAACGTTTAAGTTGATCTTAGTCTCAAATAAGACTAACGTATCTTTCAACCCAAACCAAAAACCCAAATCTAAGAAGATACGGATTTGGACTAATCCACACCCTACGGGCGACAACATACATTAGTCTCTGTATACGATCCACGGGCAACTAAAAATAAAACAAACACTCACGACACGAAGTGACCATCTGGAGAAGGAGAAAGTTGTTACTGCGATGCTGTAGCGTAATTAACTGCAGGGGCTTGCGCCTGCAGGGAACAGCGTCCCCACAATCAAAAACCCCTCAAACGAGAGGGAATCTGACGAAGTCTGCTACATTGGCCGCATCCGTTTAAACTTTCGATACAAAGTGCCATAAATCAACTTGGCATCTTCGGAAAGGTTGACGGATTGCACCAATTAGCATCTGCCCCGAATTTCAGGCAAGACGAACCTACGCGGTTGCGTCTCTGTGCTCGGAGGGAAACAGATTCTGGCACGCCCGGTGGGACCTTTTCCTCTTTCCACTCCACACTTCGTGTGTCGTGTTCGCGAACGAATCCCGGTTTGATATGGTTGCATGTGGATTTGAGATATTTAGATTTGGTTCCTTACTCCATGCAGAAGACAGAAGATCAATGGCTTCAAACTGCACTAACTGCAACTGCAACTCTTGCTCTATCCCGTCCGGAGGAGTGACTTACGGGCCCCAAGCGGCCTCTATCTTCGCTATGCCGTTGGAACAGGTGACTCAGGCCACCGCTGGGTTATTCTTCGGGACTATGCTCCCACCGATGAACTTCAATGCCCCAATGTCGTCGCAAGAAGCTCCAAAGAAGTCGGTCTTTGATCGGCTTACAACTACCGCAGCCCCTCTCAACGAGTCGCCCAAGCCCAATGCCTCAGTTTTCAGCAAACTGGGTCAAAGCTCAAGTGGGCCTATGAAGAAGCACGCGATACCTGAAGCAGCCTTCCCGAAGCGGATAGCCATTTCTGCTCCTGAATTCATCAAGGCAGCTTCCCCTGCTAAAGGGTCGGTCTTCACAAGACTGTCCATTTCCTCTCCTACTCCATGCAAAGTCACGAAGGCTGCTTCCCCTGTTCAAAAGTCGGCCTCCGCGAGACTGACTATCCCCTCTCAACGGACGTCAGTCTTCAACCAGCTAGCGCCAATAATGGCCTCTCCTCAAAACAGGGGGCATGACAAAGCCATCCCCATAGCCGAACCAACACCATCGGCTCTACACGCTCGATGACGCCACTGGCGCCGAGTAAGGAAGGTTGGGGGCAACTCCCCCTCTGGTCTAACTCCACTAGCCCCAACGCGATGGTCGGCAGGCAGAACTCAATCGGCGGGAGGTGGAAGTCAATGTTTCTGTTCCAACTGGGATCATCTTTGAATTGCTGAACAAGGTGCGTAGGAACTGTCCTACAGCCGTACTTAAAAAATCTCCTCCACCGGTGGAGACTGTTACGAAAATAAAGCCGGAGCAGTCCCCTCAGCGACTTTCCTCCAAAGTTTATAAAGTCTGGTGACGTGTCCAAAAGTCAATGATCGATCAAGACTATCTTCACCGACAGATGAAGCTAAAGGTTCAGCATGAAGAGAACCGTCCTAGCAAGCCACAAATGATGACAACCACCTGGGTGCCTGCTGCAACGGCCCCCTCAATGTCAACTGCTCAAAAGAAAAGGAGGCCAAAAAAAGCCCTTGTGACTACGGCAGATCGCAAAGACGCTGAGCCCAAACGCCCCAAGTCTGGGGGCATAATGGTACATACTATTTATATGGCTTCCGGAAAAGAGGAAAGCCGTGCTTCTACAAGGCATCGACCACTTACGCGATCTGTAACAAAGGCCCAGGAGCAACAACAGAAGCTCCAGGAAATGTTGATGCAGATGGCCGTGCTCACAGGGCCGAAAGTAAGCCCGTAGACATCCTCGGAGCAGCGCCGTGAGCAGGAAACTGATGCTGAATTCCTTCGGAGATTGCTTGAAAAGAAGGATAAGGAGGAGGCGGAACAAGCGAACAATATAAAGCAAATGGCCTTTCTATTCTAAGATATGGTGGGCATGATGATCCAGCCGGACCATCCAGCTGAAGATTCTCCGATTATCCTTGAAGATGACCGAGCGGAGATGTCAAATCCCCTTCCGGCTTATTCAGCAGCCAAAGAGGAGACCATCTCAAAAGCTGCCCTAGATGATTATATAGCTCAGCAAATACGGGCTCATCAAGAAAATGAAGCAACTGGCCAAGTCGTCAGCACTGGGTGACCATATCCTGGATGGTACGATCAGATCAAGTATCCGCCAGGATACACGATTCCTAAGTTTCACGTACACAAGGGGACGGGCAATCCCCATCAACATGTCGCTCAGTTTAGAGCTCTTCGCGGCAATACCGGAGGTGACGACAAATTGTTACTTCGTCAGTTCATCGGCAGCTTGGCGGAAACAGCCTTTGAATGGTATTCGGAGCTGCCCAACGACTTTATCAAAACATTTGTAGAGATGGAGCTGCTGTTTACACAGAGATTTGCAAGCGCTAGTGAACGCACCCCAATAACGGCATTGATCAATGCCAGGGTGAAGCCAGGCGAGACGTGGGTTCAGTACGCAATACGATGGCGGAATCTGTGGTCGAAATGCGAACAGCGCATCGAAGAAGCGCCGGCGGTAGGCATGTTCATGTGGACCCTTGACCCTCAGTCAACTATCTCCCAATTCATGATGTTTTTCAAGCCGACCATGTTCCAATCCTTGATTGACAAGTTGGCCCAAATGGACCAGATGGTCCATAGACCATCACCTTCAAAGACGGATCCTCGGAATGAAAAAGGGAAAGGAAAAGCGACTTTCGTCGCCAATACTCAACGATAGCCGAGCAACTCAAAGCCGGTTGTTCGCTAGAACAATATGCGTCCACGCCCATCCTTCGAGGAGAGACTAAGACATCCTTACTCATTTCTTCAAGATAAAACGAGGAGGCTGTTCGAGCTGGCAGTGCGCAACATACTCATCAATCTACCTGTTCCAAAATGTCCGTTGCAGCCAAATGACGTCAACGATCCCAATTACTGCCCCAACCACCGAGTATTAGGCCATCCGATCGAAGACTGCTACGTCTTCAAAAACTGGATTGAAGACCAATACCAACAAGGCAAGTTCGCATTATCAGAAAATTGGAAGGTGAGCCCGCCACAACCTCATGACCCTAAAAAGGTGGACATGCCGGGGCATCGTGCTCATTCATAGCGGAAGCCCCATATACCGAAAAGTTAGTAAATTAGAGATTTGCCTCAAATACGGAGATGATGGACCACTATGTCCTAAAACAAGCGTCGGACCGGAATGTCCTTAAACTAACGATGGACCACTATGTCCTAAAACTAGCTGATGACCGAAACGTCATTAAACTATTACCAACTCGCGACATCCTCACGCTGACGTGGCAAAAAAAACGGTATGTCCATAAGCAAAAGGGCATGGATGAAAACCCGAAAGGGCTCCGTGAGTAAAAACAGCAGTGCTACCGGCGAGTTTTGTGAAAACCCGAAAGGGCGCAATCTCGTTAAAAGACACTTGCAAGGTCCTCTAGACTTTGAAAGGAGAAACCGCCTGCGTGAGATCCTTACGACTCACAAGGGAGCAACACACTTAGGGATCTCCACGATCTCTAAGGAGAAATTACACTTGCGAGATCCTCACGACTCATAAGGGGAACCCTCTTATGAGACCCTCACGGCTCATAAGATTCAAAAAGTCTTAAGCTACAGGGATCTAAACCCGTTCTTAAACAACCACCACAACCTCCAATTTTGCCCTACGAGCGGTTCAGTATTGACCCTTGTATACAATCCACGGGCGCGAATAAACATTTCCCTAACAAAGTCCCATCTGTGACTAGGGATATGTTCGCACGATGAACAACCCTTGTAAATTCTCTTGACTTTTAAGGAGAAAACACTCTTGTAAGATCCTTACGACATATAAGAGAACATGCACTTAGGAATCCTCAAGATTCCTAGGGAGAAAATGCACCTACGAGATCCTCACGACTTGTAGGGAGAAAAACCTTTATGAGACCCCTACGGCTCATGAAGTCAAAAGCCTTAGTCGACATGATCCTAACCCTGTTCGCTAAGCCACCTTTGTTCGATATCGACAGAGGCAAATGATGATTCACTCCTGGCAATATCCCAGTTGTAGCGGTGCTGATGCCGACATCGGTGTCTAATTCCAAGCTTGCAGCAAAAAGCCGGCGAGCCACATATCCATGCAAAATAGCCGAAATGATGGGGCAACTTGCAACAAAATCAGCATGTAAAAGTGCGTGCATACAAAATAGCCGAAATGATTGGGCAACTCGCAATAAAAAGCAGCGAGTAAAAATGGAACAAAAAGACGAAATGATTGGGCAACTCGCAAAAAAAAGCAGCGAGAAAAAATAAAATAAATAGCCGAAATGATTGGGCACCGCGAAAAATAGCCGAAAGGATTGGGCAATCGCGTCCTTCACGATATAAAAGCTGAAATGATAGAGCATCGCGGAATGAAAAAAATATATAAATAAAATTTATGCCCTACAGGTGAGATCACATCGATCCCTGTATACAATCCAGGGGCACAAACAAAAAGGGAACCACACCTTTCACCCAGGCTCCATCTGAAAGACAGCCAAGTCTCGACGGTTCACAGACAACCTAGAGACCACCTTAACATTCGTCTCATTACACCAGATGCAATATCAACAACGGCGTTCTTTCGCAGTCCAACAGGATGCAGGTGCAACGTCAACGAAAGACCCCACGGTCAAAACAACGGAGCCATGGCAAGGTACCCAGTTCCAAGTCTCGACGGCCACATCTACAGCCTGGAGACCCACAACAACGTTCCTCCTCATTCCAGCAGGACTCAGACGCAATATCACCAAATGGAGCCACGACAAAACCCCTAGTTCCAAGCCTCAACGGTTCACCAATAACGTAGAGACAACTGTGACATTCGTCTCGATACAGCAGACGCAATGACAGCAACCGAAGCGAAGGCCAAATTCCTTGCTTCAGGGTCTGGACGGCAACTCATATAAAACCTCAAAGACTATCGGAGATCATCCCACACCAGCGCGGAGTGGTCACCACCTCGACGTTCATCTCAATACAGCAGACGCAATGACAGCAAACGAAGCGAAGGCCAAATTCCTAGCTTCAGGGTCTGGACGGCAACTCATATAAAACCTGAAAGACTAACGGAGATCATCCTACACCAGCACGGAGTGGTCACCACCTCGACGTTCGTCTCGATACAGCAGACGAGGTGTCACTACAGCGTCCTTCCTTCAACAGGATTCGGACACACTAAAGCAAACAAAGCAAAGGAAAAATTCGTAACTTCAGGGTCTTGACGGCAACTCAAATAAAACCTGAAAGACTATCGGAGATCATCTCGCACCAGCGCAGAGTGGTCACCACCTCGACGTTCGTCTCGATACAGCAGACGAGGTGTCACTACAGCGTCCTTCCTCCAACAGGATTCGTACACACTAAAGCAAACAAAGAGAAGGCCAAATTCCTAGCTTCAGGGTCTTGACGGTAACTCATATAAAACCCGAAAGACCACCAGAGATCACCCCACACTAGTGCGGAGTGTTCACCACTCCGACGTTTGTATTGATACAGCAGACGAGATGTCACTACATCGACCTTCCTCCAACAGGATTCGGACACGCCAAAGCAAACGAAGCAAAGGAAAAATTCCTAGCTTCAGGGTCTTGATGGCAACTTATATAAAACCTGAAAGACTATCGAAGATCATCCCACACCAGCGCGGAGTGGTCACCACCTTGACGTTCGTCTCGATACAGTAGACGAGATGTCAATACAGCGTTCTTTCTCCAGCAGGATTCAGACGCGCCAAAATAACGAAGCAAAGGCCAAATTCCTAGCTTCAGGGTCTTGATGGCAACTCATATAAAACCTGAAAGGCAATCGGAGATCATCCCGCACCAGCGCGGAGTGGTCACCACCTCGACGTTCGACTCGATACAGCAGACAAGATGTCACTAAGAGCGTTCTTCCTCCATCAGGATCCAGACGCGACAATCAAACAACGGAGCCACGGCAAAATCCCTAGTTCCAAAGCACGACGGTTCACCAGCAACCTAGAGACAACCGCGACAGTCATCCCGATACAGCAGACGCAATGCCAGCAAACGAAACAAAGGACAAATTCCTAGCTTCATGGTCCTAACGGCAACTCATATAAAGCCTGAAAGACAATCGGTGATCATCCCACACCAGTGCGGAGTGGTCACCACCTTGACATTCGTCTCGATACAGCAGACGAAATGTCACTACAGCGTCCTTCCTCCAACAGGATTCAGACAGGACAAAACAAATGAAGCAAATGCCAAATTCCTAGCTTCAGGGTCTTGACGGCAACTCATATAAAGCCTGAAAGACAATCGGAGATCATCTCGCACCAGCGCGGAGTGGTCACCACCTCGACGTTCGTCTTGATACAGCAGACGAGGTGCCACTACAGCGTCCTTCCTCCAATAGGATTCGGACACGCCAAAGCAAACGAAGCAAAGGCCAAATTCCTAGCTTCAGGGTCTTGATGGTAACTGATATAAAACCCGAAAGACCACCAGAGATCACCCCACACCAGCGCGGAGTGGTCACCACCTCGACGTTCGTCTCGATACAGCAGACAAGTTGTCACTAAGAGCATTCTTCCTCCATCAGGATCTAGAAGTGACAATCAAACAACGGAGCCACGGCAAAATCCCTAGTTCCAAACCTCGACGGTTCACCAGCAACCTAGAAACAACCGTGACATTCGTCCCGATACAGCAGACGCAATGCCAGCAAACGAAGCAAAGGCTAAATTCCTAGCTTCAGGATCTTGACGGCAACTCTTATAAAACCTGAAAGACAATCGGAGATCATCCCACACCAGCGTGGAGTGGTCACCACCTTGACATTCGTCTCGATACAGCAGACGAAATGTCACTACAGCGTCCTTCCTCCAACAGTATTCGGACACGACAAAACAAACGAAGCAAAGACCAAATTCCTAGCTTCAGGGTCTTGACGGCAATTCATATAAAACCTGAAAGACAATCGGAGATCATCTCGCACCAGCGCGGAATGGTCACCACCCCGACGTTCGTCTCGGTACAGCAGACGAGACGTTACCACAGCGTTCTCCCTCCAGCAGGATTCAGACGCGACAATCAAACAACGGAGCCACGGCAAAATCCCTAGTTCCAAACCTCGACGGTTCACCAACAACCTAGAGATAAATGCGACATTCGTCTCGATACAGCAGATGCAATGCCAACAAACGAAGCGAAGGCCAAATTCCTAGCTTCAGGGTCTTGATGGCAACTCATATAAAACCTGAAAGACTATCGGAGATCATCCCACACCAGCGCGGAGTGGTTATGACTCATCGAGGCTCTCCAAAATGAGCCTAACCTCAAGCAAAAAGCGGCATGGCAAACTTCCTAACGCTTGCTCTTCCGACGTTCAAACTGCCTAGGAGGATTGCTTGAAGAAGTCTTATCCAGCCCCCGAAGGGATCAGAGACACGACATGTTTCAAGGCTACTCGAACAAGTAAGATTGCCTATCGAGGAATATATCAGCCAACGCGACGGTACGATGGACAAAACCTTAGTACCACAGACCCTAACGGACCTCTGTCGTAAAGAGAAGAGGTTAACTGTGACGTTAGGATATTCTTGCGAGAAATGCTCGATTCGTCCCTCGTGAGGAAAAGCCTTAGGCAATCGGGATCAGAACCGATTTCCTAAGCACTAGGCCCTGCAAGTCGGTCCAAAATGGACTCTTGCATACTATTCACGGGCCACACTCTCCAAAATCGAATCTCGACAAGAAGGGAAACAACCGCTTATGGGTCCTCTCGACTTGTAGGAGGGAAAATTCTCTTATAAGATCCTTACGACTTATAAGGGAAAACGCACTTAGGAATCCTCACGATTCCTAAGGAGAAAATACACCTACGGGATCCTCTCGACTCGTAGGGAGAAAAGTCTTCATGAGACCCTCACGGCTCATAAAGTTAAAAAGTCTTAGGTGGCAGATCCTACCTCTTTCTTCTAAGCCATCACTACCTTATAAAGGATTCAAGATGTATTGTTATCTACCATCTATGGGCCACACTTGCCAAAGATACAAGCCACTGAAATGTAGAAGCTACTCATGAGCATATAAACTCCTTCACGCCAGAGTAAAATATAAAGAAATAGAAGGGTGCGGCTCATGGAACTGTGACTATATCCCTTAAGAGTCGAGATTTGAGTCAATGATAAATGACGACGCATGTGTCCACTCGTTATCTTCTCAGATCAAGATTCTGAAAATTATATACCAACTCGAAACTGGTCATACACTATGAATTACTTCGCACTACTTCACCCACGTATATACTTACGTGGGAAAAGTAGTGGGGGGTATTTGTTCCCGCCAAAAATTTCTACGCAAAAGAGCCCAAGACACCAAATGGCAGCGATACGCTTAAGAAAATGTGAACCAGTATTTTCCGGGTTGTATTTTGACAAACTCCCAAATGAGAAATAACTAAATTCTGATGATATTGAAAGCATCTCGAAAAAACGTTCGATTTGATATATTATGTGCCTCATAATTCATCCGGGATCAAAAGTTATGAGCAAATGTGCTATGCACATGTGATCTAAGGAAGAAGATGCGAACCAGTATTTTCCGAGCAGTATTTTGACAAACTCCGGAAAGTGAAACAGCTAAATTCTGATGGTATCAAAAGTATCTCAAAACATTCTTCGATTTGATATATTATGGGCATCATAATTCATCCGGGATCAAAAGTTATGAGCAAATGTGCTATGCACGTGTAATCTAAAGTAATGCTCTACTACATGGGGAATGCATTTTTAGTCCCACATCGGGAAAATGAGAGATCGCTTCTCTACCACTCCCATATAAATAAGAGGGGATCTCTCTTAGAAAGGGTAGAGTTCAATCCTCAAAATATTCAATTCTCAAAAGAGCTTAGTTCTCCATAGGAGCTTAGTTTTCTATGATAGGAGCCTGCTCCTCCCCAAAATACGCATATGCGCAAGCGCTATGTGCGCTACGTGCAACGCACGTGTTCCCGCCATGCTTGCAGCACGTGCAACGCACGTGCGCACCAGATGAGAAAATTTAATAATATTAAAAGGTGCTTAGTTCTCCATAGGAGCTTAGTTCTCCGAGATATGAGCCTGCTCCTTCCCATAATGCGCTTATGCGCAAGCGCCACGTGCGCTATGTGCAACGCACGTGTGCCCGCCATGCGCGCACCACGTGCAATGCACGTGCGCACCATATGAGAATATTCAATAATTAAAAGGAGCTTAGTTCTCCAAGTTAGGAGACTGCTCCTCCCCATAATGCGCATATGCGCAAGCGCCATATGCGCTATGTGCAACACACGCATGACCACCATGCGCGCACTACCTGCAACGCACGTGCGTACTACATGAGAACATTTAATAATATTAAAAGGAGATACGTTCTCCATAGGAACTTGCTCCCCCCAAAATGCGCATTGTTCGAAACCCACGGTGACGTGCTTTTGGAGAATAAGGTCAATATCGGATATGTCGGTTTTTGTTGGAAAAATAGTGCACGACGTGAGTATCGAGTTTAAAAATACCGCAAGTGCACGGTGCATTGAAGCAAGCCGGCAAGAACGGGTCGAACCACAAGGAGTGGATATCATGACATCAAATTGAGTTATGGATCAATAATTGCGAAAATGGTGTTTTGTCACATTTTAGTGTAATACCTAAAAGAAACAAGGTTTTGGGATACGAGAACTTAGGCTAAGGTTCAGTAGGAGTAAAATATAACATTTACCCCCAACTCTTCATTTTGATTCAAGATTCCTTTCTTTTTAGTTTCCATTAGAATAGCGAAAGTATGTTGTGTTTATCCGGAAAATGTATCGGGATGAAATACGATATCAAGGTTAAAAAAATGGAAACTAACAAGAATGAGATAGATGTAGGGTTACTAGGCACACTCAAGTGGTTCCACAAGGCATCAACCATGCCAAATTCAAATTTTCCGGTGCCGAGAAACCCTAAACTAGATCGATTACTAGAGGATAGGCGAAACAAGATGCAAGTAAACAACTTTATTGCTGAGTGAATGGAAATACAACCTTTGTAGATCCGGTCCACCACTTCTTTAGCTCCATGTTGACGTCCCTTCGCTGCGATCACCGGGATCCCGGACTCTAGCGATGGTTTCCTCGGAGAAATGAGCGGGCTAGGTCGTTGACTTCGATGCCGAAGATGATCTACGTCGAGGCAACTCTAACTCAAGCTCCATCTTCACTAGCTCATGAAACTTGTGAAGAAAACACCCTATACAACATGGCAAGTGGTAGAGGATGAAGAAATAGGAAGTGGGTTCACTTTGGATTTGGATTTCTCACTTGGAATCATCACTTAGAATTTTCTAGCAAAGGTTTTTCTTTCATCTTGAAGAAAAAGAAGAATAAGAAAGAAAAGAATTATGAATGAATTATTTTCCAAAAAGAAAATCAAGTGATGGTTATCATAATGCAACCATGGGTGAGTTTAACTAGTGTAGAGAATAAACTAGGGTTTAGGTAATGGTTAGGTTTAGGAAAGAAACAAAATGGTCAAACCTTCACAAAGCTTCATGAAGCTTCAAGTAAGAAACAAAAGAAGCCACCATTTTATTTCTTGCCAAAATGAATAAAGAAAATAAATAAAACAAATAAATCAAACCCTAACCATTAACCTAATCATAGTTTAAAGCAAACATACACCCAAGTTTGCATGTATCATCAAACATGATACAAACTAGTGCACAAAACTATATCATATATACAATGTGCACATCAAGTGAGAAAATGCATCTTAAGTGAACAAATACTAATTAATGTAAAATAATATATCAAATATATAATTATACATTGAATCATTAAATCAACACTTGATTTAATGATCCGGTCATATCGCATATAACCGACTAATATCAAGTGTATCAATGTATCGAATCAACACTTGATTCGGTAACCCGGCTATATCATATATAACCGTCCAATGATACAAATCGCGAGAATAGAATACAGTATCACATACTGGTATTATTCTCGGTTCCACACATATCTCATATGCGCTCCTATTTCGTTTCGCTTGAGCCAGGAAACCTCTGTGTAGGACTCTAAAGACTCATCAATACGCCGGTAGCAGGTGATGATCATATCGTACACCCACAAGCCGCAAGCGGTCTGCTAAACGTAATGGCCACCCGGGTATTGAGCGATCAGAAGATCAATGAGCAAGCCCGCTCACACTCCTGTGAATCCAACCAGCAACACATACCGTACAGTCCGGTCTCGTCGTCTGATATGTCGCATATCTCGCCTAGGGGTGGTAAACGTCAGACCCCAATAGCTCGATAAGTCGTGTCGATATGAGGTCTATAACAGTTCGAGAAACTACTGGTAACACTTACCAGTAACTCTCAGCAACACTGGCCAGGGATTTCCGGTTATAGCTAATTGAACACAGCACAACATCAACTCCCAATACCGGGGGAGACGAATCCCCTCCTATCGCTCATTGCCTCCATGTGATTCGGGGCTGTACCCAAAAACCACCGTTTTGCACGCCCTCTTGGACGTGGTAAGGTGGAAATCAAAGCACAGTGGGAATCACACAAGACTCTATGATGATCTCGGGTCTACAGACTAACCTGTACCAGTGTCACCAGAGAACTGCCATCTGACTTAAGGTATAATACCATCTGGGAGTTCTCCGTGAGTCCGTCCAGTGTACCAAGTCTCCACTGAGCACCCGTATATCATCTCTGATGTCAAACACCAATGGATATGGGATCATCCATCGCCCATCTGTATGGGTCGAGAAGGTATACGCTAGTCTACTCTGGTATATCGATGCCCCGTCTCGATACACCCACGACTAGGAATCTTGAAGGATGTACTTATGGACTACCATGTCCCCACTAGTATGATCCGCATCATAGTCCAGGTAGTCAAGTACACATCCTAAGAGCTTTACCAACATGTAACAGAGAGACAATCAGTGTACAAGTTAAGATAAAGAGCAACCAGATAGCATACTATCATGTCGAGCAAGAAAGTCCTCCCTATATATGTCCCAGCATCCACTACAATATACATCCTATGTACAGTAATGGCCTCTAGGGCATACATATAACTAACAATCTCCCACTTGCACTAGGGCCATCTATAGCAGTGGTTGTAGTATCTCATACTCAACCATCCTATAAAAGTCTCTCTCTGGGAAAAGGCCTTTGTGAGTGGATCCACCGTGTTGTCTTCTGAGTCTGTTCTCCTAACCTCGATCACCCTGGAGATCAACCATCTCCATGATCAGGTGATACTGCCTTAGAATATGTCCGGATCACTGATGGGACAGGCGTTCCTAGGCATAAGCCACAACTCCATTGTCTCACAATGGGGAGAACGAAGTTCATCTCATGAACTAATATACATCGAGACTGCCTCTTTGGTAGCATCTTAAGTAGTGATGTATCCTGCCTTTATCGTCTAGTGAGCCACGGTATCTTGCTTGGAACTCTTCCAACATACCGTCCCTTTACTAAGGATAAAAACAATGCCTGTGACTAACATTCAGTCGTCCTTATCACTTTGGAACCCTTCCTGTGATTCTCCCCAGGATCAATTGATACCATTTCACTATATCTAGTGAGTATCCTAACATCCAATTAGATCTATCTCATAGATCCAAAACATAAGATTTAGTAGGTATCACATTGATCCTATATGGATAATCCTTGTGATAAGCGGAGATTTACTGAGCGTAGCATAGGAAACTCCTTCCCTATCAAGAGTATGTCATCCACGTACTCTACGAGGATCACCACCATACTCCCTACTACCTTTTTGTATATACAAGGTTCATCTACCATTTTGATGAAGTCAAACTCTTTGACTACCACATCAAAACAGACGTTCCAACTCCGCGATGCCTGCTTTATCCTATAAAGCAACTTGTGTACGTTTCCACTGCTCCCACTGTCTACGAAGCCCTCTGGCTGTGTACTTATAGACGCCCTCTTCTAAAACACCATTTAGAAAAGCTGTCATGACACCCAACCACCAGATATCGTAGTCATGGTATGTAGTCGTAGCAAGTAGGATCTGGATGGACTTAAGCATAGGCCCCAGAAAAGGTTTCATTATTAGCCACAACTGGTCTATGATGCAAACCTTTAATAAGTCTAGCTTTGAAAGTCTCAACTTTTCCATGTACACCAAGTAATCTTCTCAAGATATACTTGCTTCTGATGGGGATTTAACCCTTCAGATAAAGCAACCAAAGTCCATACTTTGTTGGTGTATAAGGATTCCATCTCAGATCGCTAAGCATCCAGCCATTCTTACAGAGTCCCACTCCTGATGGCCAGCTCGAAACTAGTTGGGTCATCATCTCATGATGCAATCCTCGCTCCCACTGTCATAGAGAAACAGAAGTATCTCTCAGGTGGGTGAGGAACCCTACTAGATCGGCGGAGAGGCTGAGGTTCGTTGGTAACTATTGAATCCTTTGGTTCTTTCAAATCATCAGCTGCAGTTTGTATAGCTGGAACATTTCCAGTTCTACATAATAGATCTTGCCTCAAGCTTGTCCGGATTTTGCTTTTTAGATATAGGCTGGACAACCCCAAATCTTAACAAACTTAAGATATGGACTCTTCCCTTTCCATATCACATATGAAGTGGTAGGCAACTGATTTGATTTGAACCCTATTCAATAGGTATGCAGCTTCTCAAGCGCATAACTCCCAAAAGAAAACAGGTAACTCAGTAGTACTCATCATAGAGCGCACCATATCGAATAGGGTGCAATTGCTCCGCCCCGATATACCATCGTGCTATGGTGTATACGGAGGAGTAATGCTGAGAGAGAATCTCATCCTCCTTTAGAATAGTCCAGGAATTCTATGCACAAGTATTCTCCTCCTTGATCTCATCAAAGGACATAATACTTATACCCGTATTGGTTCTCTACTTCTTACTTATATTCTGTGAATATCTCAAAAGGTTCGGACTTGTGTTTCAACAGGAACATATGACTGAATCTTGAGAGATCATCAGAGAATGTAATGAAGTACAAAGAACCGGTCTTGACATGTGTAGACGGGGGACCTTACATACATCAACATGTATCAATCCCAAGAGTTTACTAACTCTTTCTCTGTTTCCAGTAAATGGAGCTATGGTTATCTTATCTTTGTGACATGACTGGCAAGTTTCACAAGATGTAAATTCAAACTGATTTAAATATGCTTCTATATGTAACTTCAGCTAGTCGGGTCGCATTGATATGACCTAGTCTACAGTACCTCAAGAAGAATTCGTTCATTTCTGAACTCTTCCTCTTGTGTGTGTTCTGTATACTAAGAACTGTAGTTTGATTTAGAATGTCAATGCTTTTAGATAACGTGCCTGAACCGATCGACTTTTGATATAGGAAATGTTCAAAACATTATACAACAATACAAAATTATATCCTTCTTTACTAATAAAGAGACTGATATGATTTTGCATATCAGGTTCGGTCTCTAATAACATTTGTTCAGAATCAATGTATTTTGGAATACAGGATGACAGTGACCAACAGACTTGGTTGCAACACTTGCACCGTTTTCTGTCTTATGAAACTTATCAGCCGTTCTCAGTTCTCTACCTTACTGTAGCCCATGTAGTAAATTACATATATGGGATCCTGATCCGGTATCAAATACCGAGGACTCAGAGGATACTGAGAAACAGTTCTTTGTAATGAACACACTCGAAGGAGATGCATCATATGCACTTTCTTCGTTTGGGCGGCATAGGAATTCAGGTATTCCTCTATTTCCTGCTCTGTCTTATAACAATTATAAGTTGGAGTGGGACCAACGTTTCCCAGCTCAGTATAACAAGCGGGTTCGGTCAATACATCCGTATTATTATCTTGATTAAGGCATGATATGGTCGCTACCTGGAAAGAGAGAGAGAAGAAAACACTCAGCGTATGCTCTTGCAAGATCAGAATGGTTATTATTTTATCTAATCAGGATGGCTCCCACTGTTTTTTATCAAATCTTCCTTCAAACCCTAAAAGGAAAGACTAGCGGGGATTAATTACACGCTACAAGTTCGCCAATCTTTCAGCCAGGCCAGTGTCGGTACTTTGAGGGAGGTGCCCCGTGCTTTCGCACGAACCTAATTAATGTAAACCTCGTTTTCCCAGAGGTGTAACCTCGTTAACACCTTTCTAGACACCTACTTGATTGGCTAATTGTAATGTGTAAAACTCTCCCAGGAGTAACAGTTACTCTCAGTGGGTATCGGGATCCAACTATCTCATAGAAGGTATGTAATCTTATTGCAAATTCCAACACTTGAAATTCCCGATAATATTTTGCCCCAAGCGATCTATGACCTTGACTGAGTCAACAAACCGTAGACCGCAAGTAACGTTCAACCCGTCATTTCTCGATTGAATTAAACCCACCCGCACGACCCTTGACTGAGTCAACAAGGCCGCACGACTACCCTAATCCAATCGCATCATATGCTTTGCAGATAAGCACTAATCAGGTACCGCATACTACGCCTTCACTGAGTCAACAAACGCGGCACGAATACTAACTATTACTTATCTGAAATGACGGAGGGCTACGACAAGTTTTTAAGAAAACCTTTTGCATAATGAACTTTATATCGTTGTAGAATCAAATGATTTTAAAATGGAGTGTTTTTTAGGCTTTTCTAGTTTTGTTAAAGGGGTCACTCCCGGTGAAGGGATCGTCGGCCCTTTCCTCATCGAATAAGGTACAGGATATATCATATATACCGCTGTGCAAAGCAAGAACTATAGGAGCAATCAAAAGACAAACCGAGGGGTGTAGCATCTGCCAGTCATTGCTAAAGGGGTCACTCCCGGTGAAGGGATCTCGGCCCTTTCCTTATCGAATAAGGTGCAGGATGTTCTACAAGGAACACCGCGATGCAAAGCAAGAACTGTAGCTACCTGTTTTTGAAAATTCGATTCCACAAAATCTTTTAGGTTTCTTTTTCTTTCATTAATCATATTAATGAAGTCCCATCATTTAAGTACCTAAACATCACAGATAAATTCGACGTACACTTATGCCATCCGCATTCGTCTCGATGTATCCTCGTGCACCGTTAGGTTAGGTAACTAACGGCAGAGCAGGGCAGGGCTAGCGTAGGTGTAAAACATAAGTAACGCCTATATAATATATCATATATACTATATACAGTATTTATCACAGAACATCACATGATCACATCATAGATATCGCAGCAGAAGAAACATATGAAATATTGGATATACTAGGACGTCCGTGCTTTCAATACGAGCCAGTATAAAACATGGATTCCACGGTCGCGATGAATAGCCAAACCCACACCCCTAGACCCCTACGAGAGCGGCAAGTAACCCTACCAATTCTAGAGTTAGGAGACCCGGACTCGACTCCTCAAGATGGTCTCCCACTGGACCCCAGAACCCGGTTACTTGTGCTTTCCTCCTTGGGTCTATCCTAGTGCGGAAAAGTAAATAATATACAAAGGGTGACATCTTCCGCAACCTGGAAGTGCCCCAATAAAAGAATATTACAGACAAGTTTTTACATGAATGAAAAAGAAAAACATTCATCTCACATTAAAAAAACCCCGGCTATTCAAAACGCGACAATCCAATATAACATATCCAGCAACACATAACATCACATGTCATCAACGTAAGTAAATATGCCCATCCCAATTGTCGTTGACATATAGCAACGAAACCGGCGATATCACATATTACATTTACGGTCGCATAAAAGAAAGTGTAAAACTACAACAGTTGGAATCCGCAAACTTCATAGACATCGCATGTCTAATCAAATGAATTCCTTAGGTATCGCATGCCTAACAATTATAAACCCCGCATTTTAGTCTCATTATCGAAAACTCTTTTCAATATCAAGTCGGGCAATTCAACAAGATTCCCGACATCATGATCGAATGCTCGTCGCAAACTTTAGTAGACGGCCGCACCCCCGATGCCGTCGACGAAGTGCACTAAGGCAGAACACCGCTGCCACGAGCACCCGGACGGATGCTTTTGGCGACGGGGTTCTCTTACAGTCACTTGGTCGGGGTTATCGGGTGTAGCTGCCTATTAAGTTTACCCGGCGAGTATCCGCGTACGCTACGTGATTGCGACGGACTTTTGATCGCATCAAAATTCCGTGGCAACCGATCAAGTGAGACTAAACTGCTATGTTTATAACATTCATTCAGTTATCTCATAACTATTTGTGGATTCCAAATATTGTATCACATTCCAGATAAATAGAAAATGTTAAACTTTTCGATCGAACAATCAAACACCCAAGTTTTCCCGAAACAGCTCAACACATGAAATAAGTTTAAAAACATTCACTTCATGCCTCAGTACCAACGGTCCAGCCGTAGAAGGGTCAAGCCAACGCCTCACATGTGGCACGCCGTACTGCCCCAAACCCTAAGGTTCAAAGGGCAGTTCAAGAAGGTCACATAATCGAGTTAAGGTTTGTTGTCTTCTAGAGGGTCCATCGCGTTACTTGCACTACTTAGAACGTTCTTAAACCACGGAAAGAACCAACACTTGGAAACTTCCCGACAGGGAAAAAAGTGGGTATTTATATCCGGTCGAACTTTTTAACATGTTCTAAAATATCCCGAAAAACACAGACAAAGTTAAAGATTCCGATCGAATCGTCAAACTCCTAATACAACCCAGAAAACTCAACACTTGAGTATACATTAAAAATTCCCAGAAAATACAGCACTAACAGCTAGGAATTACTGTGCAATTTTCAAATGCTAACATGACTGTATGGCCGCGGAACCGCCGTATGAGCCATGCTCGTGTCGCGCTTCCGCGGCCCTTTAGTGGACTCAGGAGCTCGTTTTGCACAGTAACCGTTAGAAAACCCTGCTGATTTTTCTGCATATTTTTAATTTGGAAAAATCCACTGTTTTGAAAAATGTACAGAGAAGGGTTAAATCTAGGGTTTCAAGGTTCGATCGGGTTTCTAACTTCGTCTACACATCGCCTAAAGCTCTAGCTAGGCTCTGATACTACTGTAGGGTTACTATGTACACTCAAGTGGTTCCACAAGGCATCAATCATGCCAAATTCAAATTTTCCGGTGCCGAGAAACCCTAAACTAGATCGATTACTACAGGATAGGCGAAACAAGATGCAAGTAAACAACTTTATTGCTAAGTGAATGGAAATACAACCTTTGTAGATCCGGTCCACCACTTCTTTAGCTCCGTGTTGACGTCCCTTCGCTGCGATCACCGGGATCCCGGACTTTAGCGATGGTTTCGTCGGAGAAATGAGCGGGCTAGGTCGTTGACTTCGATGCCGAAGATGATCTACGTCGAGGCAACTCTAACTCAAGCTCCAGCTTCACTAGCTCATGAAACTTATGAAGAAAACACCCTATACAACATGGCAAGTGGTAGAGGATGAAGAAATAGGAAGTGGGTTCACTTTGGATTTGGATTTCTCACTTGGAATCATCACTTAGAATTTTCTAGCAAAGGTTTTTCTTTCTTCTTGAAGAAGAAGAAGAAGAAGAAAGAAAAGAATTATGAATGAATTATTTTCCAAAAAGAAAATCAAGTGATGGTTATCATAATGCAAGCATGGGTGAGTTTAACTAGAGTAGAGAATGAACTAGGGTTTAGGTAATGGTTAGGTTTAGGAAAGAAACAAAATAGTCAAAGCTTCACAAAGCTTCATGAAGCTTCAAGTAAGAAACAAAAGAAGCCACCATTTTATTTCTTGCCAAAATGAATAAAGAAAATAAATAAAACAAATAAATCAAACCCTAACCATTAACCTAATCATAGTTTAAAGCAAACATACAACCAAGTTTGCATGTATCATCAAACATGATACAAACTAGTGCAGAAAACTATATCATATATACAATGTGCACATCAAGTGAGAAAATCCATCTTAAGTGAACAAATACTAGTTAATGTAAAATAATATATCAAATATATAATTATACATTAAATCATTAAATCAACACTTGATTTAAAGATCCGGTCATATCGCATATAACCGACTAATATCAAGTGTATCAATGTATCGAATCAACACTTGATTCGGTAACCCGGCTATATTATATATAACCGTCCAATGATACAAATCGCGAGAATAGAATAAAGTATCACATACTGGTATTATTCTCGGTCCCGCACATATCTCATATGCGCTCCTATTTCGTTTCGCTTGAGCCAGGAAACCTCTGTGTAGGACTCTAAAGACTCTAACGCCGGTAGGAGGTGATGATCATATCAAACACCCACAAGCCGCAAGCGGTCAGCTAAACGTAACGGCCACCCGGGTATTGAGCGATCAGAAGATCAACGAGCAAGCCCGCTCACACTCCTGTGAATCCAACCAGCAACACATACCGTACAGTCCGGTCTCGTCGTCTGATATGTCGCATATCTCTCCTAGGGGTGGTAAACGTCAGACCCCAATAGCTCGATAAGTCGTGTCGATATGAGGTCTATAACAGTTCGAGAAACTACTGGTAACACTTACCAGTAAATCTCAGCAACCCTGGCCAGGGATTTCCGGTTATAGCCAATCGAACACAGGGCAACATCAACTCCTTATACCGGGAGAGACGAATCCCCTCCTATCGCTCATTGCCTCCATGTGATTCGGGACTGTACCAAAAAACCACCGTTATGCACGCCCTCTTGGACGTGGTAAGGTGGAAATCAAAGCATACTGGGAATCACACAAGACTCTATGACGATCTCGGGTCTACAGACTAACCTGTACCAGTGTCACCAGAGAACTGCCATCTGACGTAAGGCATAATACCATCTGGGAGTTCTCGGCGAGTCCGTCCAGTGTACCCAGTCTCCACTGAGCACCCGTATATCATCTCTGATGTCAAACACCAATGGATATGGGATCATCCATCGCCCATCTGTATGGGTCGAGAAGGTATACGCTAGTCTACACTGGTATATCGATGCTCCGTCTCGATACACCCACGACTAGGGACCTTGAAGGATGTACTTATGGACTACCATGTCCCCACTAGTATGATCCGCATCATAGTCCAGGTAGTCAAGTACATATCCTAAGGGCTTTACCAACATGTAACAGAGAGACAATCAGTGTACACGTTAAGATAAAGAGCAACCAGATAGCATACTATCATGTCGAGCAAGAAAGTCCTCCCTATATATGTCCTAGCATCCACTACAATATACATCCTTTGTACAGTAATGGCCTCTAGGGCATACATATAACTAACAATAGAGAATGGAGTGGATATGGAATTAGTTAAGTGAAGTAGCAAGCATAGAATATATTCAAGAATGCTATATATCCTATCTAGCTAGTTGCGAAACATAACTTAATTCCGTATTCACGCCTACTTCAAATCGTAACATAGCAATGATAAAATGTAAAGAAAGGATAGGATATATGTTAAAGGTTGATTTGCAACCTTACAAAATGATATATCCTATCAAGCAAAACGTAATAAACTAGCGATGTTAAGATAAGAAGTGAAATAATGCACGAATCAAAAGGGAGGGGTTGGAAGTAAAGTCATTCCACATCCTACCTCACCATAGCCCAAGAATAACTACTCACACATCATCATAGCAATACACAACTTAATAATGAAAAGAATGACAAAATAAGAAAAAGAGATACACGAATCAAACTTGAATAAAATGACGATTTATTGCAATGGTTCAAAATACATGTAAATGAGTTCAACTACCAAAATCTAATCTTGCAAGCTCAAAAAGAGAGGTTGCAAGACCAGAGGAAGGCAAAGAACTCAACTTAATTCCAAGAGCTACAAGAATTTTAACAAGAGTTTACAAGTATGCAAAAAGTTCTCTACTGGCCTTATGTCTGGATCTGCTGTTTATAGAGAATTCAAAAACAAAAGTTGCAGGTGACAATAGACTAAAATGACCACCAGGGACCCACAAAATTTGAACGAGCCAAAATGAAGCCCTCTTGGCCGCAATTTGCGGCCAATATGGATAAAATTGCAACCTAGAAGTTGAGTCTGGGGCCCACCAAGCTTCAGTAGTCATCTGGTGTAATGGGTATCTCATGGTATTTTCAATTTTTTATATGTAGCACATGTGTGAATTCTGGAGCTAAATCACAGAGAAGGGGTGAAGTGGGTGAGTGTGTGTTCACACTTCAAATCATATGTCAATCACTTGTTCACCATTTGCACCACGCATCATTATTGTACCAAACCAGCTCCCAAGGTTCATGCATCTTTACAATTGTTCACACAAGCATGTGTTGGACCATTTCACACTTAAACTTTATACACACACATGTTTATGTTGCAAACTCATTTCAATTCTAGATCTGTATTCCGTCTTGTTTGCAGTTCAGCTAAAAATCCATCATTTTGTGCATGTCGCATACAAAAAACCATGTTTCCGTTTGCATACCTGTACTCTGTATAAATGAGCAGACATGGATTAAATAGCACTGTTTATTGACAAAATGATAAAAAAAAATGGGTGGTATTAAAATGTAATAAATTGTGCCGAACAAATACCCCCAAACTTATCTTTTGGTCGTCCCGAGCAAAACAAAAATTCCTAGCCTCACTTTCGCAGGGAACGCGATTGCACTGAGCAAGTGCAACAAGCCATTAAACCTCTAGGTGTCCCTAGTAGGAGGAGTGTTGACTCCTGAGGGTATTCAGCGGATTGTACCCACAAAATCTAGTGAAGTTAGTTTTGCTAGAAAACAGTTGATTTAAATTTTAAGGTTAAGTATCAAAGCTAGAATTTCTATCACCCAAGTTAGAAACATTAAACCCTATTCTTCTCTCCTCGCAATTTGTTTAACAAGCTAATATGCGTCTTTTCGTGATAGTGCGGTAGTGTCGTCATGTTTTTAAGAACTTGATTAGGGTCATCATGTCAAAAGTTACAGACCAAGGTAAACATCTAAAGGATCACACAAGTTCGAAAAGAGTTTAAGATTTTCTCAAGTTTTATTCTTCAGTTAGGCTTCAAGTCAGAATATATATTGATTTTAACAGAGAACCATAGTCATAATGTTCACTCCTATTTTTCACCTGTTTTTTGTTCATACACACCCTTCAATATCGTGCAAAACGCCTTAATATATACAAACCTTCATATCTCCGTGAAAAACCTGTTTTACTAGAAAATTTGTCACCGCCAAGATTATTCTCCCACAAAGAACCATAAGGACTTTTATCTCGGAGAGGACACTTGCTTAGCTTGTTTTATCTGGTGATTGGAAACTTAGCGAGCTTTGGGCCAATGACTCCCAAACCAGATGGTTTTAGGGCATTAGATGTGGAGACACCCCAAGGACTTAATTACCCAAGTTACCAAGACCACAAAATAAAAGACTCATTTTATTTTAAATTTTTAGCACTTTTAGTAAAACGGAGATATAGCCAGCTTTTTCTTTTTAAAACTAGAAGACGTTACATGTGATAAGGTGTGTAATTACTCCACAAGGTTCCAGATGGGTAAATTTTCGGACTTATAGCTTCTGTAAAAGCCTCTATAAAATTCTTCATATCTACTTCACTGTATAAATTATCCTTGATATTACTCAACTCAACCAAACCTGTTTGATCCTAAGGATGTTTAACAATTTAAGAGTTTTTATAGACATGTCAGACATTCATTAAATTTTCAAAAATATACGACACGTGTAAGTGATATGAAAGACGTGTATCAGCTAAGGTTAAACGCACAGGCGGGTTATTTTTCAGGTTGTCAATCTCAATTCTTGAATTTAGTTATTTCTAGCTTTTCAATTTAACCGTCAGATTTTGAATCAACATTCCCCTGCTAGCCAGCCTGACCAAGTTTTTCTAATTTTCAGGAATTTTTTCAATTTTTAAAAAAATTTCAATTTTTTTCAATTTTTATACAATACAGTACAAAAACAGATATGAAATGCAACTACATGCAAAAGAAAAGAAAAAATACAATAAGTAAATGCTGAAATGCAGGAAATATGCAAATGCAAACTATATGCTACCACCCCCAACTCGAAACTTGCATTGTCCTCAATGTCTGCTTGCTTTTCCCTTGCCCTTCTTGCTTCCACTAGTGTCGTCCTGCGATGCCTGTTGAGCCGCTTCAATCCTGTCTAGCTGCTCCTGCATTTTCTGTTGTTTCTTGAGTATGTGGCGAATACTCCGAAATGTCAGGCGCTGCAGGTCCTTCTCGTTTTCTGGTTCTGGCTCATTCAAAAGTGCCTCTGTCGAGCTTTCGGGACCCGGATGTTCGCTTGGGTCTTCCCTTGTCCAATTTTTCTGCTCATAGTGGCCGCCGGTGTATCCTTGTGAAATTCTCTCTATTTCGACCGGCCAATGTGCATAAACAGTCGCATATCCCTCAAACTCAATCACATCCATGTAGTACTTCGCAAGATGGGTTACTAGCACTGGCAGCAGGGGTTTGTTCTGGGCCACCCTCTCTATGATTGTGTTGAACAATTGTGTTACAACACAGAAATACTGGTCCTTTTTCATCAAGCAATGCACAATATGTCCCACCCCAGTCGGAAAGGAAGAAACACGGCTCATTCCCCTGATGTTGCGGTTTGCCCATCGGCAAACCGTAAGCACGTTTCTGTACATCTGGGCTGGATTCATGCCCTTATCTTTCAATTCCACAAAGTCCTCCAACACTGATCTGTAAACCGCCAATTCTCGCGGTTGTTGATTTCCGGGTCTCATGGGGATACTTGTAACCCTAGAAATGGTTTTGGCCTGAAAAATCCTACGTCGGACCTAGAAGAAAAATTCTATGAAGCTCGATTCCGATTTGCCATGTCTCAATACTTCGTAAAAATCCTCAACCAATTCCCTCACAGCAAACAAATCATTGCCTCTGTAGATTAAATAATCCTACCCTCTTTGACAGATTTCATTGTAGAAATACTGTCCATAGGTTGCGTCGGAGAAAATCTCAAAGAAATTTTTCTCACAATCAAAATCTACCGTTTTAGATCTGAAATTTTGCGTTGAAATTGAACAAGAAGAGAGGAAACCTTACAGAGGAGAAAGCAGATCGGGGCTGTCGGAGTAGATCAGGCCGCAATTTGCGGTTTCTTTGGATTTTCCGGCGGAGTGAGATGTGTAGGGTTCCTAGGCATGCTGATGAGGTCTCACAAGGCATCAACTATGCCAATTTCAAATTTTACGGGTGCCGAGAAACCCTAATACGGATCGTTGGCTAGATATATAGGCGAAAACTAGAACTAGTAAACTACTTTACTAAGAGTAAACGGAAATACAACCTTTGTAGATCCGGTTCTCCACCTCCATGGCTCCGCGATGAAGTCTCCTCGCTGTACTAATCGGATCTTGGGCTCTAGCGTCGGCTTCATCGGAGAAAGGATGGGATAGGTCATCGACTACGATGCCGAAGATGATCTACGTCGAGGCATCACTAGATCAAGCTCCACCTTCACCAAGCCATGAAAACTTGTGAAGGAAACACCCTATACTACTTGGCAAGAGGTAGAGAATGAAGAAATAGGAAGTGGGTTCACTTTAGAATTGGATTTCTCACTCTTTTTCACTAGTTGCCATTGATGGAGGCAAGCTTCTTCATCTTAAAGAAGAAGAAGAAGATGATGATATTATGATAAGTTATTTTGCAAAATAGAAAATCAATGAATACTTATCATAATCCAACTCTAGTTAGGTGTAGAGAATTAACTAAGGTTAGGTTGTATGGTTAGGGTTAGAGAAAGAAACAAAATGGTCAACCATTTCAAAGCTTCATGAAGCTTCAAGGATAATCCAAAATTGGCCACCATTTTATTTCTTTCACAAATCAATGAATAAATAAAAGAATAAGTAAATGAAGCATAAGAAACCCTAACCATTGACCAACCATGGTTTAAACCATACACCAAACTATCATGTATCATCAAACATGATACATACAAGTGCACAAAACTATATCACATATACAATGTGCAAATGAAGTGAGAAAACCCATTTAAAGTGAACCAATGCTAGTTAATGCAAAGTAATATATCAAATATATAATTATGCATTAAATCATTAAATCAACACTTGATTTAACGACCCGGTCATATCGCATATAACCGACTAATATTCAATGTATCGGCTTATCGAATCAATGCTTGAATCGATAACTAGGTTATATCGCATACAACCAATCGATACATTTATCGCGAGAATGGAATACGGTATCACATACACGCATTATTCTCGGTCCCGCACATATCTCATATGCGCTCCTATTTCGTTTCGCTTGAGCCAGGAAACCTCTGTGTAGGACTCTAAAGACTCGTCAATACGCCGGTAGCAGGTGATGATCATATCAATCACCCACAAGCCGCAAGCGGTCTGCTAAACGTAACGGCCACCCGGGTATTGAGTGATCAGAAGATCGACGAGCAAGCCGGCTCATACTCCTGTGAATCCAACCAGTAACACTTACCGTACAGTCCGGTCTCGTCGTCTGATATGTCGCATATCTCGCCTAGGGGTGGTAAACGTCAGACCCTAATAGCTTGATAAGTCGTGTCGATATGAGGTCTATAACAGTTCGAGAAACTACTGGTAACACTTACCAGTAAATCTCAGCAACCCTGGACAGGGATTTCCGGTTATAGCCAATCGAACACAGCGCAACATCAACTCCCTATACCGGGAAAGACGAATCCCCTCCTATCGCTCATTGCCTCCATGTGATTCGGGACTGTACCCAAAAACCACCGTTTTGCACGCCCTCTTGGACGTGGTAAGATGGAAATCAAAGCACAGTGGGAACCACACAAGACTCTATGACGATCTCGGGTCAACAGACTACTCTGTACCAGTGTCACCAGAGAACTGTCATCTGACGTAAGGTATAATACCATCTTGGAGTTCTCGGCGAGTCCGTCCAGTGTACCCAGTCTCTACTGAGCACCCGTATATCATCTCTGATGTCAAACACCAATGGATATGGGATCATCCATCGCCCATCTGTATGGGTCGAGAAGGTACACGCTAGTCTACTCTGGTATATCGATGCCCTGTCTCGATACACCCACGACTAGGGACTTTGAAGGATGTACTTATGGACTACCATGTCCCCACTAGTATGATCCGCATCATAGTCCAGGTAGTCAAGTACATATCCTAAGGGCTTTACCAACATGTAACAGAGAGACAATCAGTGTACACGTTAAGGTAAAGATCAACCAGATAGCATACTATCATCTCGAGCAAGAAAGTCCTCCCTATATATGTCCCAGCATCCACTACAATATACATCCTATGTATAGTAATGGCCTCTAGGGCATACATATAACTAACAATCTCCCACTTACACTAGGGCCATCTGATATCAGTGGTTGTAGTATCTCATACTCAACCATCCCATAAAAGTCTCTCTCTGGGAAAAGGCCTTTGTGAGTGGATCCGCCGTGTTGTCCTCTGAGTCTACTCTCCTGACCTCGATCACCGTGGAGAACAACCATCTCCATGATTAGGTAACACTGCCTTAGAATATGTCTGGATCACTGATGGGACTGGCGTTCCTTGGCATAAGCCACAACTCCATTGTCACACAATGGGAGGAACTTAGTTCATCTCATGAACTAGTATACACCCAGACTGCCTCTTTGGTAGCATCTTAAGTAGCGATGTATCCAGCCTTTATCGTCTAGTATGCCACGGTATCTAGCTTGGAACCTTTCCAACATACCGTCCCTCCACTGAGGGTAAAGACAATGCCTGTGACTGACATTCAGTCGTCTTTATCACCCTGGAACCATTCCAGTGATTCTTCCCAGGATCAATTGATACCATCTCACTACAGCTAGTGAGTATTCTAACATCCATTTAGATCTATCTCATAGGTCCAAAATCCAGGATTTAGTAGGTATCACTTTGATCCTATGTGGAGAATCATTGTGATAGGCGGAGATTGATCGAGTGTAGCATAGGAAACTCCTTCCCTATCAAGAGTATGTCATCCACGTACTCTACGAGGATCATCACCATACTCCCTACTACCTTTTTGTATATACAAGGTTCATCTACCATTATGATGATGTCAAACTGTTTGACTAACACATCAAAACAGATGTTCCAACTTCGCGATGTCTGCTTTATCCTATAAAGCATCTTGCACACGTTTCCGCTGCTCCCACTGTCTACGAAGCCCTCTGGCTGTGTACTTATAGACGTTCTCTTCTAAAACATCATTTAGAAAAGCAGTCATGGCACCCAACCGCCAGATATCGTAGTCATGGTACGTAGCCATGGCAAGTAGGATCCGGATGGACTTAAGCATAGCTACTTGAAAAGGTTTCATCATTATCCACGCTTGGTTGATGACGAAAACCTTTAACAAGTCTAGCTTTGAAAGTCTCAACTTTTCCATCTACACCAAGTAATCTTCTCAAGATATACTTGCTCCTGATGGGGATTTAACCCTTCAGATATAGCAACCAAAGTCCATACTTTGTCGGTGTACCTGGATTCCATCTCAGATCGCTAAGCATCCAGCCATTCTTACAGAGTCCCACTCCTGATGGCCAGCTCGAAACTAGTTGGGTCATCATCTCATGATGCAATCCTCGCTCCCACTGTCATAGAGAAACTGAAGTATCTCTCAGGTGGGTGAGGAACCCTACTAGATCGGTGGAGAGGCTGAGGTTCGTTGGTATCTACTGAATCCTTTGGTTCTACCAAATCATCTGCTGTAGTTTTGTATAGCTGGAACCTTTCCAGTTCTACATAACAGACCTTGTCTCGAGCTTGTCCGGATTTTGTTTTTAGACATAGGCCGGACAACCCCAAATCTTAACTAGCTTAAGACATGGGCTCTTCCCTTTCCATATCACATATGAAATGGTAGGCAACTGATTTGACTGGAACCCTATTCAATAGGTATGCAGCTTCTCAAGTGCATAACTCCCAAAAAGGAAATAGGTAACTCAGTAGTACTCATCATAGAGCACACCTTATCATATAGGGTGTGATTGCTCCGCCCCGATATACCATCGTGCTATGGTGTATACGGAGGAGTAATGCTGAGAGAGAATCTCATTCTCCTTTAGAAAAGTCCAAGAATTTCGTGCTCAAGTATTCTCCTCCTTGATCTCATCATAGGACATAATACTTATACCCGTATTTTGGTTCTCTACTTCTAACTTATATTCTGTGAATATCTCAAAAGGTTCGGACTTGTGTTTCACCAGGAACATATGTCTGAATCTTGAGAGATTATCAGAGAATGTAACGAAATACTAAGAACCAGTCCTGGCATAAGTAGATAGGGGATCTTACATACATCAACATTTATCATCCCAAGAGTTCACTAACTCTTTCTCTGTTTCTAGTAAACGGAGCTATGGTCATCTTATCTCTGTCACATGACTGGCAAGTTTCACAAGATGTAAATTCAAACTGATTTAAATATGCATCTTCATGTAACTTCAGCTAGTCGGGTCGCATTGATATGACCTAGTCTACAATACCTCAAGAAGGATTCGTTCATTTCTGAACTCTTCCTCTTGTGTGTGTTCCGTATACTAAAGAACTGTAGTTTGATTTAGAACATTAATGCTTTTAGATAACGTGCCTGAACCGATCAACTTTTGATATAGGAAATGTTCAAAACATTATCCAACAATACAAAATTTTATCATTTCTTTACTAATAAAGAGATAGATACGATTTTGTATATCAGGTTCGGTATCTAATAACATTTGTTCAGAATCAATGTATTTGTAATACAGGGTGACAGTGACCAACAGACTTGGCTGCAACACTTGCCCCGTTTTCTGCCTCATGAAACTTATCACCCGTTCTCAGTTCTCTACCTTTTTGTAGCCCTATGTAACAGATTACATATCTGGGATCCTGATCCGTTATCATATATCCAGGATGCATAGGATACTGAGAAACAGTTCTTTATAATGAACACACCCGAAGGAGATGCATCATATGCACTTTCTTCGTTTGGGCGGCATAGGAATTCTGGTAATCCCCAATTTCCTGCTCTGTCTTATAACAATTATAAGTTGGAGCGGGACCAACGTTCCCCAGCTCTGTATAACAAGCGGGTTCGGTCAATAATCCATATTATTATCTTGATTAAGGCGTGATATGGTCGCTACCTGGAGAGAGAGAGAAGAAAACACTCAGCGTGCACTCTTGCAAGAATAGATTGGTTATTATTTTATCTAATCAGGATGGCTCCCACTGCTTTTTATCAAATCTTCCTTCAAACCCTAAAAGGAAAGACTAGCCGGGATTAATTACACACTACAAGTTCGCCAATCTTTCAGCCAGGCCAGTGTCGGTACTTTGAGGGAGGTCCCCCGTGCTTTCGCACGAACCTAATTAATGTAAACCTCGTTTTCCCAGAGGCGTAACCCCGTTGACACCTTTCTAGACACCTACTTGATCGGCTAATTGTAATGTGTAAAACTCTCCCAGGAGTAACTCTTACTCGCAGAGGGTATCGGGATCCAACTATCTCATAGAAGGTATGCAATCTCATTGCAAATTTCAACACTTGAAATTCCCGATAATATTTTGCCCCTAACGTGCTATGACCTTGACGAAAGCCAACAAACCATAGCCCGCTAGTCAAGTTCAACCCGTACATTTCTTGATTGAATTAAACCCACCCGCACGACCCTTGACGAAAGCCAACAAAGCCGCACGACTACCCTAATCCAATCGCATCGTATGCAGCAGATAAGCAGCATATAGCTACCGCACACTGCACCTTGACGAAAGCCAACAAATGCAGCACGAATACTATATACAACTTATCTGAAATGACGGAGGGCTACGACAGGTTTTTCTGAAAACCTATTGCGTAATGAACTTGATATCGTTGTAGAATCAAATGATTTTGAAATGGAGTGCTTTTGAGGCTTTTCTAGTTTTGCTAAAGGAGTCACTCCCGGTGAAGGGATCGTCGGTCCTTTCCTCGTCGAATGAGGTGCGGGATATATCATATATATCACTGTGCAAAGCAAAAACTCTTAAAAGCAGTCAAAAGACAAACCGAGTGTGTAGCATCTGCCAGTTATTGCTAAAGGAGTCACTCCCGGTGAAGGGATCTCGGTCCTTTCCTTATCGAATAAGGTGCAGGATATATCACATATACCGCTGTGCAAAGTAAGAACTGTAGCTACCTGTTTTATTTTGAAATTCGATTCTACAACATCTTAGGTTTCTTTTCCTTTCATTAATCACATTAATGAAGTCCCATCATTTAAGTACCTAAACATCACAGATAAATACGACATACACTTATGTCATCCGCCTTCGCCTCGATGTCCCCTCGTGCACCGTTAGGTTAGGTAACTAACGGCAGAGCGGGGCAGGGCTAGCACGGATGTAAAACATAAGTAACGCCTATATAATATATCATATATACTATATAAAGTATCCATCACAGAACATATCACATGATCACATCACAGATATCGCAGCAGAAGAAACATATGAAATATTGGATATACTAGGACGTCCGTGTTTTTAATACGAGCCAGTAGAAAACACGGATTCCACGGTCGCGATGAATAGCCAAACCCACACCCCTAGACCCCTACGAGAGCGGCAAGCAACCCTACCAATTCTAGAGTTAGGAGACCCAGACTCGACTCCTCGAGTTGGTCTCCCACTGGACTCCAGAACCCGGTTACTTGTGCTCCCCTCCTTTGGTCTATCCTAGTGCGGAAAAGTAAATAATATACAAAGGGTGACATCTTCCGCAACCTGGAAGTGCCCCAATAAAAGAATATTACATACAAGTTTTTACATGAATGAAAATGAAAAACACTCATCTCACATAAAAAACCCCCGGCTATTCTAACACGACGATCCAATATAACATATCCAGCAACACATAGCATCACATGTCATCAACGTAAGTAAATATGCGCATCCCAATTGTCGTTGACATATAGCAACGAAACCGGCGATATCACATATTACACTTACGGTCACAGAAAAGAAAGTGTAAAACTACAACAGTTGGAATCCGCAACCTCCTCAGACATCGTATGCCTGACTAAATGAATTACTTAGACATCGCATGCCTAACAATTATAAACCCCGCATTTTAGTCTCATTATCGAAAACACTTTTCAATATCAAGTCGGGCAATTCAACAAGATTCCCGACATTTTGATCGAATGCTCGTCGCAAACTTTAGTAGGCGGCCGCACCCCCGACGCCGTCGACGAAGTGCACCAAGGCGGAACACCGCTACCGCGAGCACCCAAACGGATGTTTTCGGCGACGGGGTTCTCCTACAGTCACTTGGTCGGGGCTATGGGGTGAGGCTGTCTATTAAGTTTACCCGGCGAGTATCCGCGTACGCTACGTGATTGCGACGGACTTTTGATCACATCAAAACTCCGTGGCAACCGATCAAGTGAGACTAAACTGCTATGTTTATAATATTCATTCAGTTATCTCATAACTGTTTGTGAATTCCAAGTATTGTATCACATTCCGGATAAATAGAAAATGTTAAACTTTTCGATCGAACAATCGAACACCCAAGTTTTCCCGAAACAGCTCAACACATGAAATAAGTTTAACAACATTCAGTTCGTGCCTCAGTACCAACGGTCCAGCCGTAGAAGGGTCAAGCCAACGCCTCACATGTGGCACGCCGTACTGCCCCAAACCCGAAGGTTCAAAGGGCAGTTCAAGACGGTCACATAATCGAGTTAAGGTTTGTTGTCTTCTAGAGGGTCCATCGCGTTACTTGCACTACTTAGAACGTCGTTAAACCACGGAAAAATCCAACACTTGGAAATTTCCCGACAGGGGAAAAATTGGGTATTTATATCCGGTCGAACATTTTAACATATTCAGAAAATTATCCGGAAAGCCACATAGACAAAATCTGATACTCCGATCGAAACACCGAATCCCCAAAACAACCCCAGAAAATTCAACTCTTGAATAAATATTAAAAATTCCCAGAAAATCCAGCATAATAAAATAGGAGTTACTGTGCAAACAGGGGATGATGATGTCATCCTTTGGCAACGGAACCGCCGCAGAAGGCATGCTGCTGCCGCGGTTCCGCCGCTCTTTGTACTGTTCATGAGTCAAATTTTGCAATGTAATTCTTATAATTCCCTGCTGAATCTTTTAAGCATTTTTAATGTGGAAAAATCCCAGTTTTTAGAAAAAGTCCAGAGAGCATGTTTCGGGTTAGGGTTTTAGTTCGATCGGACTTCAAACTCCGTCTACGCATCGCCTAAGGCTCTAGCTAGGCTCTGATACCACTGTAGGGTTCCTAGGCACGCTGATGAGGTCTCACAAAGCATCAACCATGCCAATTTCAAATTTTACGGGTGCCGAGAAACCCTAATACGGATCTTTGGCTAGATATATAGGCGAAAACTAGAACTAGTAAACTACTTTACTAAGAGTAAACGGAAATACAACCTTTGTAGATCCGGTTCTCCACCTCCATGGTTCCACGATGAAGTCTCCTCGCTGTACTAATCGGATCTTGGGCTCTAGCGTCGGCTTCATCGGAGAAAGGACGGGCTAGGTCATCGACTACGATGCCGAAGATGATCTACGTCGAGGCATCACTAGATCAAGCTCCACCTTCACCAAGCCATGAAAACTTATGAAGAAAACACCCTATACTACTTGGCAAGAGGTAGAGAATGAAGAAATAGGAAGTGGGTTCACTTTAGAATTGGATTTCTCACTCTTTTTCACTAGTTGCCATTGATGGAGGCAAGCTTCTTCATCTTGAAGAAGAAGAAGAAGAAGATGATATTATGATAAGTTATTTTGCAAAATAGAAAATCAATGAATACTTATCATAATCCAACTCTAGTTAGGTGTAGAGAATTAACTAAGGTTAGGTTGTATGGTTAGGGTTAGAGAAAGAAACAAAATGGTCAACCATTTCAAAGCTTCATGAAGCTTCAAGGATAATCCAAAATTGGCCACCATTTTATTTCTTTCACAAATCAATGAATAAATAAAAGAATAAGTAAATGAAGCATAAGAAACCCTAACCATTGACCAACCATGGTTTAAACCATACACCAAACTATCATGTATCATCAAACATGATACATACAAGTGCACAAAACTATATCACATATACAATGTGCAAATGAAGTGAGAAAACCCATTTAAAGTGAACCAATACTAGTTAATGCAAAGTAATATATCAAATATATAATTATGCATTAAATCATTAAATCAACACTTGATTTAACGACCCGGTCATATCGCATATAACCGACTAATATTCAATGTATCGGCTTATCGAATCAATGCTTGAATCGATAACTAGGTTATATCGCATACAACCAATCGATACATTTATCGCGAGAATGGAATACGGTATCACATACACGCATTATTCTCGGTCCCGCACATATCTCATATGCGCTCCTATTTCGTTTCGCTTGAGCCAGGAAACCTCTGTGTAGGACTCTAAAGACTCGTCAATACGCCGGCAGCAGGTGATGATCATATCAATCACCCACAAGCCGCAAGCAGTCTGCTAAACGTAACGGCCACCCGGGTATTGAGCGATCAGAAGATCGATGAGCAAGCCCGCTCATACTCCTGTGAATCCAACCAGTAACACTTACCGTAAAGTCCGGTCTCGTCGTCTGATATGTCGCATATCTCGCCTAGGGGTGGTAAACGTCAGACCCCAATAGCTCGATAAGTCGTGTCGATATGAGGTCTATAACAGTTCGAGAAACTACTGGTAACACTTACCAGTAAATCTCAGCAACCCTGGCTAGGGATTTCCGGTTATAGCCAATCGAACACAGCGCAACATCAACTCCCTATACCGGGAGAGACGAATCCCCTCCTATCGCTCATTGCCTCCATGTGATTCGGGACTGTACCCAAAAACCACCGTTTTGCATGCCCTCTTGGACGTGGTAAGATGGAAATCAAAGCACAGTGGGAACCACACAAGACTCTATGACGATCTCGGGTCAACAGACTAACCTGTACCAGTGTCACCAGAGAACTGCCATCTGACGTAAGGTATAATACCATCTGGGAGTTCTCGGCGAGTCCGTCCAGTGTACCCAGTCTCTACTGAGCACCCGTATATCATCTCTGATGTCAAACACCAATGGATATGGGATCATCCATCGCCCATCTGTATGGGTCGAGAAGGTACACGCTAGTCTACTCTGGTATATCGATGCCCCGTCTCGATACACCCACGACTAGGGACTTTGAAGGATGTACTTATGGACTACCATGTCCCCACTAGTATGATCCGCATTATAGTCCAGGTAGTCAAGTACATATCCTAAGGGCTTTACCAACATGTAACAGAGAGACAATCAGTGTACACGTTAAGGTAAAGATCAACCAGATAGCATACTATCATGTCGAGCAAGAAAGTCCTCCCTATATATGTCTCAGCATCCACTACAATATACATCCTATGTATATTAATGGCCTCTAGGGCATACATATAACTAACAAGATGGAGATCTGGGGCTGATGCTTTGAGGTCTGGTTTCTTATAAGGAGAGAGCTTCAGGGTTTTGGAAAAATCAGAAGTGGAGTCTCGGGTTGGGGTTGGGTCAAGTTATAAAGGGTTATTTACAAAGACACCCCTTTATAAAAAGAATTGGTAACAGAAAACTAAAAATTACAAAAGGCTCCAAAAAGAATATATACAGGAAAACAACATGGGGGTGTGTTTTAATAGATGTAACGTGGCTCATGTAAAGACATGACCTCTCCCGTTTCCACGGGCAATTCTAAAAATGGTTTTAGCCGTTGGCCATTAACTTTGAAAGTATTGCCGGTTTGCTGATCTTCAATTTCGACAGCACCATGCGGAAAAACGGTGCGCACAAAAATTGGGCCTGTCCATCGTGATTTCAACTTCCCAGGAAATAGATGAAGTCCGGAGTCATAGAGCAGAACCTTTTGCCACATGGTGAACGTTTTCCAGAGAATTGCCTTGTCATGAAAGACTTTCGTCTTTTCCTTATACAGTTTGGCATTCTCGTACGCATCATTGTGTATCTCGTCAAGTTCGTTTAATTGAAGTTTTCGCGCTTCGCCGGCTTTCTCTAAGTCAATATTGAGCTGTTTGATTGCCCAAATAGTGCGGTGCTCTAATTCAACAGGCAAGTGACATGCCATACCAAAGATGAGTCGGTATGGGGACATACCTAGGTTTGTTTTGAAGGCTGTGCGGAATGCCCAGAGCGCGTCACTTAACTTCAACGACCAATCCTTGCGGTTATTGTTGACAATCTTTTCCAAAATTTGTTTAATTTGTCTGTTGGAGACTTCAACCTCGCCGCAGGTTTGAGGATGATAGGGCGTTGATAATTTGTTGCTGATGGAATACTTTTTCATTAGCGATTCAAAAGATCGGTTGCAGAATTGCGTTCCATTATCACTAATGATGGTGCGAGGCGTACCGAACCGAGAAAAAATGTTTTGTTTCAAGAATTTTACGACAACCTTGTTGTCGTTGGTTCGACAAGGGATGGCCTCCACCCATTTGGACACATAGTCCACAGCCAGAAAAATGTACAAATTCCCAAAAGAGTTTGGGAATGGCCCCATGAAATCAATGCCCTAGACATCAAAAATTTCTACAATTAGAATGGACTGTAGGGGCATTTGATTCCGTTTTCCAATCTTGCCCATGTGTTGGCATCGGTTGCAGGTTTTGCAGTATTCGAAAGCATCCTTGAAAAGTGTCGGCCAGTAGAAGCCGCTCTGCAAAACCTTTTCAGCTGTTTTTCTGGGTCCGAAATGGCCCCCGCAGGCTTGGTCATGGCAGAAGGACAAAACACTTCTTGTCTCAGAGATAGAGATGCACCGTCTAATGATCTGATTAGGACAGTATTTGAACAGGTATGGTTCATCCCAGTAAAAGAATTTGACCCGGGAGAGAAATTTATACTTGTCCTGATTTGACCAAAAAGATGGTGTTTCTCCGGTGACTAGAAAGTTCACGATATCAGCGAACCATGGTTTTCTTGATACGGAGAGAAGTTGTTCGTCCAAAAAATGCTCATTGATTGGAATTTCCTCATTTGGCGCATTTGGTATGCGAGACAGATGATCGGCTACAACATTGTCTGTCCCCTTTTTATCTTTGATGGTTAAGTCAAATTCCTGAAGAAGGAGGATCCAACGTATCAATCTGGCCTTGGCATCCTTTTTTGCAAAGAGGTGCTTAAGCGCAGAATGATCAGTGTAAATAGTGACGTGGGTGCCGATCAAGTAGGGACGGAATTTCTCATGTGCGAACACAACAGCTAAGAGTTCTTTTTCAGTCGTGGTGTAATTTAGCTGTGCGTCATTCAACGTCCTGCTCGCATAATGGATAACATGCGGCTTCTTTTCAAATCGCTGTCCTAAGACAGCTCCTATTGCAAAGTCAGAAGCGTCGCACATTAGTTCAAAAGGTTCGCTCCAGTCTGGTGCGCTTAAAATCGGAGCAGAAGTGAGTTCCGACTTTGGAAGCTTGAACGCGTGAAGGCACTCAGAGTTGAAATCAAAGGGTGATTCTTTGGCAAGCAAAGAAGTCAAGGGTCTAGCCAGTTTGCTAAAATCCTTGATGAAACGCCTGTAAAACCCGGCATGGCCTAAGAATGCTCTAATGTCACGGACAGTCCATGGAGGTGGGAGGCTTGAGATAACGTCGATTTTTGCCCTATCAACTTCAATTCCTTTTTCAGAAATGATATGGCCTAACACGATACCGTATTTGACCATAAAATGACACTTCTCCCAGTTAAGTGTGAGGTGCTTTTCTCTACATCGTAGCATTACTAGCTCTAGATGCCTCAAACACTCAGAAAATGAATCTCCAAAGACGGAGAAATCATCCGTAAAAACCTCTAAAAATCGCTCTACCATATCAGAGAAGATGCTTATCACGCACCGCTGAAATGTTACGGGTGCACTGCACAGCCCAAAGGGCATGCGGCGGTAGGCGAAGGTACCAAAAGGATAAGTGAAGGTTGTTTTGTCCTGATCCTCTGGATCAATCGGAATCTGATTATAGCCGGAATACCCATCTAAGAAGCAATAGTAGGCGTGTCCGGCTAGGCGTTCAAGAATTTGATCAATGAAGGGCAGCAGGAAATGATCCTTGCGAGTTGCTGCGTTGAGCTTTCTGTAATCAATACAGACTCTCCATCCTGTTTGTGTGCGGGTTGGGATTAGCTCATTTGCTTCATTCGTGACAACGGTGAGTCCCGATTTCTTTGGTACCACGTGAATGGGGCTTATCCATTTGCTATCAGATATGGGATAAATGATCCTATTGTCCAGACACTTCAGCATTTCATTCCTTACTGCTTCTTTCATTACCGGGTTAAGCCGGCGTTGAGGATCCTTGACGGGTTTGGAATCATTAGTCATATGGATTCTGTGCTGGCAGATAGCAGGGCTGATTCCTTTGATATCAGCCATTGACCACCCAATCGCTTCCATTTTCTTTCTCAGAACATCCATGAGGGCTGACTCTTGCTCAGGCGCACGGTCGGTTGCAATTATTACTGGAAGCGTTTCATCATTTCCCAAGTACGCATACTTGAAGTGGTCAGGAAGAACTTTGAGGTCAAGTTTCGGTGGCTCCTCTATAGATGGTCGCACTTCAGGGGCTGGTTCGTTGCGAAGAGCTTCAAATTGGGGCCCCCAATGTGTGTAGGATGCCTGTTCAGGATTTAGCTTTTCAAGGAAAAGAAGCTTCTCAGAAAACAGTTCTTCAAAAGTCTTGTCCATACACTCATTTTTGAAGTCAAATGTCCCCTCCTCAGACATATCGTATAGAGCGTTGACTTCAAGAGTATCATCGTGTTTCTTACTCGCCTGGTTTCCTAGCGTAAAAATGTTGAGGTCCACTATCATTTTCCCAAAAGAAAGTTTCATGGACCCATTACGACAGTTTATCAACGCGTTGGATGTGGCTAGGAAAGGCTGTCCCAGTATGACTGGAATTTGACCGCTGGGATTGGTGACGGGCTCAGTCTCCAACACAATGAAGTCTACGGGGAATATGAATTCCCCGACCTTGATTAGAACATCACCAATTTCTCCCCTTGGTACTTTTGTTGAACGATCTGCCAGTTGCAGAGTCACTCTGGTCGGCTTGAGTTATCCCAATCCCAGTTGTTTGTAAATTGAGTAGGGAAGGAGGTTCACACTTGCCCCTAAGTCTAACAAGGCCCGGTTAATTTGTTTGTCCCCAATGGTGCAAGAAATAGTAGGACAGCCTGGGTCCTTATATTTCACAGGAATGGACTTGGACAAAACATCGCTCAGAGTGGCGGCCAAGAAGACAGTTTTGGGGACGTTTGTACGTCGTTTCTGGGTGCACAAGTCCTTCAGAAATTTTGCGTATGCCGGAACTTGTTGGACGACGTCCAACAAAGGAATGTTGACCTCACAGCGTTTAAAAACCTCTAACACATTTTCCATGTTTGCAGAAAGCTTCTTTGATTTCAACCTATTAGAATAAGGAGCCTCAGGTCCAGAGTTTAGAGAAGTTGCAGATGGAATAGGTGCAGAAGACGGGAATGTTTTTGCTGGATCATCAGTGTAGTCGTGTGGCGAATTCTCAAGTTGCTTTGAAGGATGTGCAGCAGACGACGAAGAAGAAACAGGATGAGGAGAAGAAAAAGAAGGTGATGAAGATGACGATGGATCACAACGAGGAGCAGAAGATGAACTGCGTGCTGGTAAACTGACACCCATACGCTTGGATGGGTCGCTGGGGTTGACAACCTTATTGTCAAACGTTCGTCCTGATCTGAGGACGGTGATCGCATTCTCAATATTGTTCGTCTGAACAACATGAGCGTTGTTGTTTCTCTGCTCTCTTGGGTTCATTACGGGTTGAGAGAGAAATGTTCTCTTCTCATGTTCATTAACTACTGCAGCCAGTTGACTGATTTGGATTTCTAATCTGGCTATCGCTTGAATGTTAGCGCTATGCAACAGACCGGATGTTTGCATAAAAGTAACCAGACTAGATGACGTCTGCGCAGAAGGTTTAATCAAAGCTTCCAACCCTTTTTCGATGGATGTTACCCTCTTGTTGTCTTGGGCAAACCCAAGCAGTGTAAAGGTTGGGTTGTGCTAATTCAGCTGTTGGGGTTGCTGGGGCTGGTTAGTTGAATATCCCAATTTTTGGTTTTGAAAATTTGAATTTTGAAATTGTTGGAAATGCGGGTTCGAATTGTTGTTTTGAAAAGGGTCCTGATTCTAAGCAAAATTGGGATGATTCTTCCAACCAGGGTTGTACATTAGGGCAAAGGGGTCGTTCCTGGGGCGCTGGTTCTGATATAGCGCATTAACGTTTTCAGGTCCCTGGGACCCAACGAGAAACGGACATTCTTCTGTTATGTGGCTAGGATGCTGATAGTTAGCGCACAAAGTCGGAGAAATTTGATTGACTGGTAGCGGTGAATTTTTTCCCTCTAAAGCTTCCATTCGCCGTACAAGAGTGGCGATTTTTGCTTCGGCAGCTATAGAGGTGTCAACAATGTATACACCACTCCTCGTCACTGATGGTTTCTCACTCACACTCTCCCACTGGATGGTTTTGTTATCTAGTTATTCCAAAAAGTTCCATGCGTCCTTAGCACCATAGCTCAGGAATTTACACTGACACATGGATTCTAACATCATGCATGAACTGGAATCTAACCCCTCATAGACAATCTGACATAACCTCCACTGTTCTAACCCGTGATGGGGACATTTGATTAAGATGTCTTTAAATCTTTCTTAGCATTTCCAAAAAATTTCACCCTCTTTTTGTTTAAAATTGTGGAGTTCATTGCGAATTCGCACGGTTTATGAATAAGGTAAATTTTTTTAAGAAAAACCTTTACAAAGTCATCCCATGTCGTGATCGATCTAGCTGGTAAACTGTTTAACCAGCTTTTCGCATTATCCTTAAGCGCAAAGGGAATGAATTTGAGCTTAACGACATCCTCTCCCACTGCGTGAATCTTCATCATCGCACATACTCCTTCAAATTCATTAATTAACTAGTAAGCATCTTCGGACTCGAGTCCGTGGAATTTGGGGAGTAGTGGTATGAATTGCGGTTTGATCTCATAGTTGTTTGCCGCAATGGTGGGCAATACTATGCATGAAGGAAGGGATGAACGATGTGGGTAACATCTGTCCTGTAATGCCGCCACCTGTTGTTCAACGATTGTTTTCTCCGTCATTGTTGGTGGTGTAGGAGAAGACAGTGAAGGTGTAGAATCGGACGGCTCCGATGAGGCAGAAGGTAAGAAGGTCTCGGAAGGGTCCGAGGAATCAGAAGGTGAAGAAGAGTCAGAAGATACAGGCATAAACCGGACAAATCGAGATTGTGAATCTCTAGTCCAAGCTGACATGCACTATCCAGAAGTGGTTGGAAAAACTGAGAAAAAGAAAAAAAAACCGTTTTTTTTTCAACCAAAATATTCATAACCACAAATATCACACCAACGGTACAATAAGATCACAAACAAGACACACTGCACACACCTAATCAGTCTAGGGTTGCCTAGGCCAACTAGACCTGCTCAAAAAAACTTGCCTTTTGAAGTAAAAATGTACTACGAAACGGGCCCAAGATAGACTGATCGAGAAGCCAGGTAAGTGCAGAGAGAAAGGGAGGTTTTCCCTCGCTTTCGCGAGGTTCCTTAATTAGAGTAACCTTCTCTCTTTCGGCGATTGCGCCTTTCACACTTTCCTAGACACTTCAGGAACAATGTACCGATAGGCGGTGTTCTAAATACACTTAACTTACCCTAATGAGCGCGAAGTCCTCAGAGGGTGAAAGTCTAATTTCTTTTAAAGTTAATGAGGGTGTGAAAATGCTTGTTCTTTGTGGTTTGTGGGCCACGGAGAAGGGTGATGAAATCCCTTACCGTATCTTGTTGGGGTTCTTTACCCTTAAGTCCGTATTAAATTCATGCAATGCGCAAACAATAAAAGTTGTTCAAATCATCAATCAATCATTTTTTATGTTATAAGAGGCGCGCTGCAAAAAATACGGTTAGTTACTTTTGGCACTTGTGCAGCGGAGTTTGCGAAAGAAATCCTGCACAAAATTGAATTATTGGAGCGTCGGGTTTGAGGAGAAGGGGTTAGGAAAAATGCATACCTTGAATTTTTGAGTTTAGAAACTCCCGTTGACTTGATCCGTGATCACTTGAGCGTTCGCTTGTACGGGTTGATCTACCCGGATCTTTGGCACTGTTTACTTCGTAACACCTTTCTCCAGAAATCTGTTTTCAGCTCCGCACGATCGTAGTTCGTATTTCAGTTGCAATCTGGAATTTGAGAAAAAATACGATATTTAGTGCATAATACGATATTTATGGCCAAAGTTCTGTAGATATATAATTATACAATTTTGCATATAAAAATTGACTAATCACAGAGAAATAGAGAAGTGACAGAAAATTTGGGGCAAAAGGCCAGGGTTAGGCCGCAAATTGCGGCCAATATGGATAAATTTGCGGCCCAGTCCTGGTAATATTGCTCCAATCTCTCTGTGTCTTCTTCAATTTCTATTATTATACCCTTTCTGTATGCAAAATATTTTTAGCACAACAATATCAACAACAGAACAGAAAGCACAGAGAGCAACAAGTCGGATATTTGAGGAGTTTTTTTGCATTTTGTTTGTTTTTATACAAAGTATGTACAGAGATAACTCAAAAATAATCTTCGTGGTGTTACCACTCACCGGCAACGGCGCCAAAAACTTGTTCGAAACCCACGGTGGCGTGCTTTTGGAGAATAAGGTCAACATCGGATATGTCGGTTTTTGTTGGAAAAATAGTACACGACGTGAGTATCGAGTTTAAAAATACCGCAAGTGCACGGTGCATTGAAGCAAGCCGGCAAGCACGGGTCGAACCACAAGGAGTGGATATCACGACATCAAATTGAGTTATGGATCAATAAGTGGGAAAATGGTGTTTTGTCACGTTTTAGTGTAATACCTAAAAGAAACAAGGTTTTGGGATACGAGAACTTAGGCTAAGCTTAAGTAGGAGTGAAATATAACATTTACCCCCAACTCTCCATTTTGATTCAAGATTCATTACTTTTTAGTTTCCATTAGAATAGCGAAAGCATGCCGTATTTATCCGGAAAATGTATCAGGATGAAATACGATATCAAGCTTAAAAAAACGGAAACTAACAAGAATGAGATAGAGAATGGAGTGGATATGAAATTAGTTAAGTGAAGTAGCAAGCATAGAATATATGCAAGAATGCTATATATCCTATCTAGTTGCGAAACATAACTTAATTCCGGATTCACGCCTACTTCAAATCGTAACATAGCAACGATAAAATGTAAAGAAAGGATAGGATATATGTTAAAGGTTGATTTGCAACCTTACAAAACGATATATCCTATCAAGCAAAACGTAATAAACTTGCGATGTTAAGAAAAGAAGTGAAAAAATGCAAGAATCAAAAGGGAGGGGTTGGAAGTAAAGTCATTCCACATCCTACCTCACCATAGCCCAAGAATAACTACTCACACATCATCATAGCAATACACAACTTAATAATGAAAAGAATGACAAAATAAGAAAAAGAGATACAAGATCAAACTTGAATAAAATGACAATTTATAGCAATGGTTCAAAATACATGTAAATGAGTTCAACTACCAAAATCTAATCTTGCAAGCTCAAAAAGAGAGGTTGCAAGACCAGAGGAAGGCAAAGAACTCAACTTAATTCCAAGAGCTACAAGAATTTTAAGAAGAGTTTAAAAGTATGCCAAAAGTTCTCTACTGGCCTTATGTCTGGATCTACTAATTATAGAGAAATCAAAAACAATAGTTGCAGGTGACAATAGACTAAAATGACCACCAGGGACCCACAAAATTTGAACGAGCAAAAATGAAGCCCTCTTGGCCACAATTTGCGGCCAATATGAATAAAATTGCGGCCTAGAAGTTGAGTCCGGGGCCCACCAAGCTTCAGTAGTCATCTGGTCCAATGGGTATCTCATGATATTTTCAATTTTTTATATGTAGCACATGCGTGAATTCTGGAGCTAAATCACAGAGAAGGGGTGAAGTGGGTGAGTGTGTGTTCACACTTCAAATCATATGTCAATCACTTGTTCACCACTTGCACCACTCATCATTATTGTACCAAACCAGCTCCCAAGGTTCATGCATCTTTATAATTGTTCACACAAGCATGTGTTGGACCATTTCACACTTAAACTTTGTACACACACATGTTTATGTTGCAAACTCATTTCAATTCTGGATCTGTACTTCGTCTTGTTTGCAGTTCAGCTAAAAATCCGTCATTTTGTGCATGTCGCATACAAAAACCCATGTTTCAGTTTGCGTACCTGTACTCTGTATAAATGAGCAGACATGGATTAAATAGCACTGTTTATTGACAAAATGATAAAAAAATGGGCGGTATTAAAATATAATAAATTATGCCGAACATGCATATGCGCAAGCTCCATGTGCGCTACGTGCAAATATGTGCACCCAACACGTGCGACGCACGTGCGCGAACACGAAGAAGCCTTTTTCAGCAGCGAGAAGCTTAAGCTCCAGCCTGTTCTTTCCCCCTAATGAGTGGGACATGGTTCAAAGGGTACATCCCTCCATACCTTCGATATATGGCGCTGTAATCTCTCAGTGTCGTCGGAGAGGTAGTGGGTCCCAACGACCAATGATCCTTCTTTTCAATAAAAAAAAGTAAAAGAAACAAATATACAGAAGCAAATGGAGAAACCCCCCTACAAACTTTGAGAAAAAACTCAAAGAGAAAGAAGAGCAAGCTCTTAGAAAAAGATGATCATTTCTTCAAGGTAAAGAATTAATTTTTGAACAACAGAGATGAAATCATCCCGTTAAAAAAGAAGAACTATCTTCTTAAAAGATCATAGATCTACAAAAGACCAAGGTCTTTGATAAAAAGAAAAAGATCAAAAGATCTAATCATAAAAATAAAAGAAGTATTCACTTCATTCACAGATCCTTGATCTACAAAGGCAGAGCCCTTTTATAAACAAGAACTTTTGTTCTTGAATCTTGAGGCAAAGCCTCCTTTAAAAGAAGAACATAAACGTGTTCTCTGATCATAAATTTGATCAGATGCGCTTTGCGCTACTGAACAGTGCCTTGCACTCATGAACTGCACTTTTGCGCTCTTTGGACCGGCGCTCAGCGCCAAAACGCGCCACGTGTCAACCATAGACACTACTTGCGCTTTGCGCTTTTAAAACAGAGCACTGCGCTCATGGGCTGGCGCTTGACGCCAAGCGCGCCACGTGTCACTCACTGGCGTGCCTCTAAACCAGTGCAAAGCGCTCATAAATGGAAAGCGCAATGCGCTGATAAACTAGCGCTTAGCGCTAAGCGCGAATCGTGCCACCTTCGTGTGCGCTACCTGACAGAAGCGCAATGCGCTCTTTAGCTGGCGCAAAGCGCCTGGCGCGCCACGTGGCGAACTGTCAGAACACACATTGTTCTGATGAAGGCTATGCATTCAATACAAGACAAAAAAATGTCAGGATTTGATGCTCTGCATTATTAAAAGGGCCAAGCCCAAATAAAGGCTCAATAACCAGAACAATAAAATGTTAAACATTTATTGGACTTAGCCCAAGATTGGCCGTAAGTCCTCAACTCATATCAACTGAGCCCATATGCACATAAACCTTTTAACAGACTTTAGTCACAAATTGGACTATAAATCTCCTAACCAAAATTGGTTCAAGGGTATATCTCTGAACTCCTCTAATATTTATCGTTGTAATTCTTCAACTTCTTCGGAGAGGTGACGGGTCCTGACGGCCATACCATCTACAGACTATGATGTCTTTAAACTGGACTGTGGGGTCCTTAAACCCACGGACTACGATGTCCTTAACCTCGGACTGTGGGGTCCCTTTAAACCCACGGACTATGACGTCCTTAACCTTAGACCACCATGTGCTTAAACTGGTAATGGACCACTATGTCCTTAAACTGGTAATTGACCGAAAAGTCCCTAAACTAGAACAATAGAACCAAAATGCTCTTTTGTTGGATCTAAACGATCCTGTTAAGTCGATCTTAGTCTAAAATTAGACTAACGTATCCTTAACAAACGTTAAGTTGATCTTAGTCTAAAATTAGACTAACGTATCCTTAACAAACGTTTATGTTGATCTAAGTCTCAAATAAGACTAACGTATCCTTAAACCCAAACCAAAAACCCAAATCTAAGAAGATACGGATTTGGACTAATCCACGCCCTGCGGGCGACAACATACATCAGTCTTCGTATACGAGCCACGGGCAACCAAAAACAAAACAAACACCCACGACACGAAGTGACCATATGGAGAAGGAAAAAGTTGTTACCGCGATGCGGTAGCGTAATTAACTGCAGGGACTTGAGCCTGCAGGGAAGAGCGTCCCCACAATCAAAAACCCCTCAAACAAGGGGGAATCTGACGAAGTCTGCTACATCGGCCGCATCCGTTTAAACCTTCGATACATGGTGCCATAAATCAACTTGGCATCTTCGGAGAGGTGGACGGATAGCACCAATTAGCATCTGCCCTGAATTTCAGGCAAGACGAACCTACGCAGTCCCGTCTCTGTGTTCGGAAGGAAACACACACAAGAGGAAGAGTTCAGATACGAACGAATCCTACTTGTGGCATTGTAAACTTGGTCATATCGGAGAGAAAAGACTAAGTAATTTTCATAAGTATGGATATTTGAATACGTTCGAATTTTCATCTTATGAAACTTTTCAGTCTTGTCTCAAGGGAAAGATGACCAAATCTCCGTTCACCAAACACGGAGAAAGAGCAGCAGAGCTCTTAGGACTCATACACAGTAATGTATGTGGTCCGATATCTATACATGCAATGGGTGGGTTTCATACTTCATCACATTCACTGATGATCTCTTTAGGTTCGGATATGTGTATCTCATGAAACAAAAATCTGAAGCTTTTGATAAATTCAAAGAATTCAGAAACGAAGTAGAGAACCAGACTGGTAAAAGTATTAAGATCCTCCGATCTAATAGAGGAGGGGAGTACTTAAGTACGGAATTCTGGGACTTTCTAAAAGAGAATAGTATTCTCTCTCAGCTTACTCCTCCGTATACACCACAGCACAACGGTGTATCGGAGCAGAGAAACCGTATCCTATTAGACCTGGTTCGCTCCATGATGAGTAATGCTGAGTTATCTCTATTATTCTGGGGGTTGCTCTTGAATCAGCTGCATTCATATTAAATAGAGCACCGACCAAATCAGTCCCTACCACCCCATATGAAATATGGAGTGGGAAGAGACCATATGTTAATTACATTAAGATATGGGGGTGTCCTGCTTTTGTTAAAAAGCATAACCCAAGTAAACTCGAGGCAAGATCTCTATTGAGCAAGTTTGTCGGATACCCTAAGCATTCACGGGGGTATCTGTTCTAACACACCGAGGAACAGAAGGTGTTTGTTGTTCGTCACGCCACCTTTTTAGAATGGCAATTTCTTGCAAAAGAAATTAGTGGGAGCATGGTAGAACCGGAATAAATTTCTTAACCACAAACTGTAACAGAAGATTTGGTAGAACACCTAGATTCGGTAGTCCCAGACGAACCTTAGCCACTTCGCAGATCTGGTAGGATTTCTCATCCGCCCGAGAGATACTACGGTTTTCTCATAAACGGGGATCAAGAGGATTGCATCTTGGAAGAAGATGATCCTACTAGTTTAAGGCAGGCCATTATCAGCAGGGACTCTGATAAGTGGCTGGATGCTATGCGATCCGAAATGGAGTCCATGTACACCAATAAAGTGTGGACCTCGGATATTGCTCCACCTCGGGTAAAACCCGTTGGATGCAAATGGATCTACATAAAGAAGATTGGTGTAGATGGGCAGGAAACCTATAAGGCTAGACTTGTTGCAAAATGTGTTCGTCAAAGACCAGGATTGGACTATGATGAAACTTTTTCTCCAGTGGCATGCTCAAATCCATTCGGATCCTACTTGCCATTCCTGCCTTCCATGACTATGAAATCTGGCAGATGGACGTAAAACGGCTTTTCTAAACGGATGTTTGGAAGAGTGCATTTATATGGATCAGCCAGAAGGTTTTATAAACAGTGGGAGCGGCGGGAAGGTGTGCAAGTTGCTCAAATCCATTTATTGATTGAAGCAAGCATCGCGGAGCTGAAATATCTGTTTTGATGAAACAGTCAAGGACTTTGACTTCATCAAGAACAAAGATGAACCATGTATTTATAAGAAAATTGTAGGACGAACTGTTGTATTCCTAGTCTTGTACGTGGACTACATTCTCTTGATAGGAAATGATATTCCTATGCTACAATCGGTCAAACTATTCTTATCACAAAGGTTCTCCATGAAGGACCTTGGTGATGCCTCGTACATTCTGGGGATCAAGATCTACGGAGATAGATCCAAGAGATTATTAGGACTTTCACAGTCCAGATACATAGAGACCGTACTAAAGAGATTTAGTATGGATGATTCCAAGCGCGGTAACATACCTGCATTGCACGAAATCACCCTCTCCAAGGAGATGTCTCCTAAGACTGACGAGGAGAGGATTCACATGAGCACTATACCCTATGCTTCAGCGGTAAGATCTATAATGTATGTGATACTATGTACAGTACCAGATGTAGCTTACGAGCTTAGCATAGTGAGCCGGTATCAGTCGAACCCAGGTGAGGAACCACTGGACAGCAGTGAAGAACATTCTCAAGTACCTGAGAAGGACTAAGGAGATGTTCTTGGTTTTCGGTAATGGAGACCTAAAGGTCGAGTCCTTTATTGATTCAAGCTTCCAGAGTGAAAAGGATGATAGTAAGTCTGTCCGGGTTTTGTTTTTACCCTCAACAGAGGGTGGTGTGCTGGAGGAGCTCCAAACAGGACACCGTCCCAGACTCGACGATGAAGGCTGAATACATTGCTGCAAACGATGCCGCAAAAAAAGCGGTCTGGATGAAGAAGTTCATTACTGAACATCCGGTAGTTCCGTCCATTGTTGACCCGATACCTTTGTATTGCGATAACAATGGGGCTATAGATTTAGCGAAGGAACCACGGTCCCATCAGAAATCCATACACATTTTAAAGTGGTATCACCTGATCAGGGAGATCATAGATCACCAGGAGATCGAGGTACGGAGAGTGGGTACAAAAGAGAACCCGGCAGATCCATTTATAAAGGCTCTCTCTCAAGCGCAGTTCGAGCGACTTTTTGAGATGTTGGATATGCAGTACGCCAGCAACTGGCCTTAGTGTAGACGTTGGGTATTCGCTATGCCAATTACTCGCCTTTAGTGCATGTGGGAGATTGTTGGATATGTATTCTCTAGAGGCTATTATTGTATATGTATATATAAGGATGCTAGGGATATGTATGTACAGGACAATCTTGCTCAGTTATATAGTATATTATTTGAGTTATGATGCTTTATGTTGCTTGCACATATTGATAAATGCTCGATACAGTAATATACTATTATGGTTTGACTTTATCTTAATATGTGCATATGTTATATATGTCGACCACATGTTGATAAAGCCCATAGGATCTTTCTTGACTACCAGTGTTCTGATGGTGATTATACTTGTGGGAGCTGGGTAGTCTATAAGCATATCCTTAAATGTCCCACGTCGTAGGAGTATCGAGATCGGGGCATCAATACTCTAAAGTAGACTTGCGTATACGTTTCTAGACCCCGAAGAGGGGCGGTGGCTTATCCCACAACCATTGTTGTGATCACCTAAAATTGTATACGGGTGCTCACTGGGGGTGAGAACATTGGACGGACTCATTGAGAACCTCTAGATGGTATTATACGTATTGTCAAATAGCGGTTCTCATATGACATATATACAGGTTAGTCTTTAGACTTGAGATCGTCATTTGTCTCATGTAGGTTCCCACTGTGCTTTGATCACTACCCTACCACGGCTCTCCTGAGTCGTGTAAACAGGTTTTGGTTGGGTATAGTCCCGAGCTACATGGAGGCAGTGAGTGATTGTCAGGGATTCATCTCTCTAGGTATTGGGAGTCGACATCGCACTGTGTTCGATTGGCTAGGACCATAAGACCTTGGCCAAGGCAGTTGGGATTTACTGATAGGTTGATCAGTAGTTTCCTGGATTGGTCCTGAGCCTTATCAGCATGAATTATTGGGTTATTAGGGTCTGACATATACCACCCCTAGACCTGATATACGATACTCTTAGATGAAGAGACCGGACTGTACGGATCTTGTCACGGATAGGCTCAGTAGGGATCCGGATGAGTTTGCTCGTCGGCCTTCCTTTTCGACCAGTACCCGGGTAGCCGTTACCTATAGCTAGTGCCGCTGAGGTGCTTGTGGTTATGGATTTATCCAGTAACTCACTGCCGGCGTACTATCGAGTCTTTAGATTCCCACACAGAGGGTTTCCCTGCTTCGGGTGAAACGATGTAGAGGTTGTATGGTTTTACGGCAGGGTTCGATCACATACGTGTACTTATGCACGTATGATGTTCGGGCGGATAATACTAGCGGGTTTTGGTTTAAGCCGAATCCTAGTATTATATTCTTGGATTATTTTGTCTCTTTGTATTCGTATTTTTCAGAATACGGATACGGGTATGTATATACGGTGCGGGGTATTCTTGTAATTGTGCAAGATACTTCTAGAAGAAGACACCTCATTATTTGTTTTAACCATTTATTTAAATGGTTAATTAGGTGGAGGGATGAGGTGTTCATTTGTGATAAATGTAGCATGGCTACTTGGTGACTCGTGTAGTGATTCATGGTTTACTATTTGGGTTTGCTTGATATTTTGTGTTGTGAAGATATTTTGTGGGATATTTTGGTTTGCATTATTAGTTCACAACACTTAGCCATGTTCCATTTCTATGTTTATCACAAACAATCTCATCTCCTCCAAGCATTGCTTCTTCTACCTCAAACCCTAATAGTCTCATGTGTTGAGAAACCTAGGGTTCTTGAGACAAATCAATCCATCATCATTTTCTACATCATCTAGGCTACTTAGATTAGCATAATAAGTAACCTAGTTACCTCGGTTTAGAAGTAGGAGCTCAAAGTAGATACTCTCGAATGGATCATCTTTGACGTGAGGAGACAGACGATCAAGCTCGATCATAGAGGCCACAAGGAGCATACTAAAGGAGAGGAGTGAAGACCCGAAGGACTTGAGCCTCTTCATATAAACTTCTTCCATAGTAGATAGCTTCTCTAGTTGCTAGTTAGTTTTATGGTAGATCCGGTTTAGGGTTATTGTAGCACCAGTTTTAAATCGTAGAATTTTTTTGTTCCGCAAACGGCAATGGATGATGGCCAGGGCGTTAGTGTAACCCAACCGATATAACTTTGCATTAGAGGAAAATGTTATGAACATATTCCTAAATCAAGTGTTGATTGAGTTTGGTACGTTGTATAATTGTTTATACATTTTAAATCAAAATACAATTCTAAATATACAAAGCACCCATAAGAGGAAAAGTTCAGATATGAAGGAAGCCTTCTTGTGGCATTCTAGACTTGGTCATATTAATGCGACCAGACTAACTAAGTTGCATAAAGATAGATATTTGAATCCGTTCGAATTTACATCTTATGAAACTTGTCAGTCATGTCTCAGAGGTAAGATAACCAAAACTCCGTTTACGGGACACGGAGCAAGAGCTACTGAATTCTTGGGACTAATATATAGTGATGTATGCGGTCCTATGTCTACATATGCCAGAAATGGTTCCTCGTACTTCATTACATTCACCAATGATCACTCTAGATTTGGACATGTGTTCCTTTTGAAACACAAATATGAAGCTTTTGAGAAATTCAAGGAATATAAGAGTGAAGTAGAGAACTAGACGGGTAAAAGTATTAAAATCCTTCGATCTGATCGAGGAGGTGAATACTTAAGCACGAAATTCCGAGATTATATAAAAGAGAATGGGATTCTCTCTCAGTTTACTCCTCCATATACACCACAGCACAATGGTGAATCGGAGCGGAGGAATTGCATCTTATTAGATATGGTGCGCTCTATGATGAGTATTGCTGAGTTATCTATTTCCTTTTGGGCATTTGTGCTTGAAACAACCGCTAATATATTGAATAGGGTTCCTACCAAGTGTGTACTTACCATTTCATATAAGATATGGGAGGGGAAGACACCAAGTTTTAATTTCACTAAGATATTGGGTTGTCCGGCTTATATCAAAAAGAAAAATCCGGACAAAATCGAGGCAAGGTATGTTTTATGTAAGTTTGTTGGATATCCCAAACATTCGCGAGGGCATATCTTCTACCATACTGACGAACAAAAGGTGTTTTTTTCAGCACGCTACTTTTTTGGAAAAGGAATTTCTTGAAAAAGAAATTAGTGGGAGCACGGTAAAGCAGGAAGAAGTTTCAGAAACACAAACTGCAACTGAAGATTTGGTAGAACCGGAGGATTCAATAGTCCCCAATAAACCTCAGCCACTCAGCAGATTTAGTAGGGTTTCTCAGCCACCTGAGAGATACTAAGATTTTCTCATAGACGGTGGGAGCGAGAATTGCATCCTGGAAGATGATGATCCAACTAGTTTCGAGCAGGCCATCACAAGTGGAGACTCTATGAAATGGCTGGATTCTATGCAATCTGAGTTGGAATCCATGTACACCAACAAAGTGTGGACTTTGGAAGTTGCTCCTGATGGGGTAAAACCAATTGGGAGCAAGTGGATCTTCAATAAGAAAATTAGTGTAGATGGAAAGGTTGAGACCTTCAAAGATAGACTTGTAGCTAAAGGTTTTCGTCAATGACCTGGTGTCGATTATGATGAGACCTTTTCTCCATTGACTATGCTTAAGTCCATCAGGATCCTACTTGCCATTGCTGTATACCATGAATATGAAATCTGGCAGATGGACGTCAAGACCGCTTTTCTAAATGGTGATTTAGAAGAGAGCGTGTATATGACACAGCCAAAGGGTTTCGTGGATAGTGGGAGCAGCGGTAAGGTGTGCAAGCAGCTTAAATCAGTCTACGGATTAAAGCAGGTGTCGCGGAGTTGGAACATCTGTTTTGATGTAGCAGTCAAAGAGTTTGACTTCATCAAAAACGTAGATGAACCTTGTATATATAAAAAGGTAGTAGGGAGTAAGGTCGTATTACTCATATTGTACGTGGATAACACACTTTTGATAGGAAATGATGTTTCTATGCTACACTCGGTCAAACTCTTCCTATCAAAAAAGTTCTCCATGAATGATCTGGATGATACCTCCTACATCCTGGGGATAAAGATCTATAGGGATAGATCTAAAAGGATATTGGGATTGTCCTAATCCAGGTACATTAACACCACACTAAAAAGATTTAGTATAGAAGATTCTAAGCGTGGTAATTTACCCGCTTGTTCAGGATTCACTCTCTCCAAAGAGATGTCTCCAAAGACTTATTTGGAAAGGGATCGCATGAACGTGATACCCTATGCTTTTGCAGTTTGGTCTATCATGTATGCGATGTTATGCACCAGACCAGATGTAGCTTATGCACAAAGTGTGGTAAGTAGGTATTAATCAGACTTAGGGGTGAAGCACTTGATAGCAGTGAAGAACATTCTTAAGTACTTGCGAAGGACTAAATAGATGTTCTTAATGTATGGTAACGGAGAATTCCAAGTGGAGTCCTTTACCGATTCGAGCTTCCAGAATGATAAGGATGACAACAAGTCTGTCTCGGGCTTTGTCTTCATCCTCAATGGAGGGACGGTATGTTGGAAAAGTTTCAAGAAAGTTATTGTTGCAGACTCGACGATGGAGGCTGAACACATCGCCACGATGCTGCCAAAGAGGTTGTTTGGATTTAGAAGTTCATTATTGAACTTGGTATGGTTCCATCCATTATTGATCCAATACCTCTGTATTGAGATAATAGTGGAGCTGTGGTTTTGGCCTAGGAACTACGGTCCCATCAGCGATCCAGACATATTCTGAGACGGTATCACCTGATCCGGGAGATGGTTGGTCGCCGCGAGATCGACGTCAGGAGAGTAGACACGAAGGAAAACACGGTGGATCCACTCACAAAGGCCCTTCCACAGACACAGTTCGGGAGGCTTTTTGGGATGTTGCGTATTCAATACTACAACAACTGGCCTTAGTGCAAGTGGGAAATTGTTAGGAATATATATGCCCTATAGACCATTATTGTATAGTATAGTGGATGCTTGGACACACACATATATATATATATATATATATATATATATATATATATACAGAGAGAGAGAGAGAGGACTTTCTTGCTCGACATGATAGTATGCTATCCGGTTGCTTTTTATCTTAACATGTGCAATTGTTTTAATTTACTATCTCATTGATACATTTTGATAAAGACTTTAGGATATTGGCTTGACTACCAGGACTATGATGCGGATCATACTAGTGGGGCCTGTATAGTCTACAAGCACATCCTTAACAGTTCCTAGTCGAGCGAGTATCGAGACAGGGCAACGATATTCCAGAGTAGACTAGTGTGTACGTTTCTTGACCCTGTATGGGGTGATGGTTGATCCCACAACAATTGGTGTTTGACATCAAAGATTGAACACAGGTTCTCAGTGGAGAATGAGTACACCAAACAGGACTCGCCGAGAACTCCTAGATGGTTCCATACCTATCGTCAGATAGCAGTTCTCTGGAGACACTTGTACAGGTTAGTATATAGAACCAAGATCGTAATAGTGTCTTGTGTGGTTCCCACTGTACTTTGATTTCCTCCCTACCATGGCTCAAATGAGTCGTGCAGACAGGTGGTTTTTGCATACAGTCCCGAGTCATATGGAGGCAGTGAGCGATAGGAGGGGTTTCATCTCTCCCGGTATTGGGAGTTGATGTTGCACTATGCTTTATTTGTTATAACAGCAAGTCCTGGCTAGGGCTGATGAGATTTACTAATAAGCGTTATCGGTAGTTTCTCGAAAGGTTCTAGGCCACACATCAGCATGACTTATCGAGTTATTGGGGTCTGACGATTCCAGCCCCCATACTCGATATACGACATATTAGACGAAGAGACCGAACTGTACAGTAAGTGTTACTTATAAACTCTACGGGAGTTTGGACAAGTTTGCTTGTTGATCTTCTATTCATTCAATATCTGGATAGTCGTTACGTCCAGCTAGTACCGCTGACGACTTGTGGGTATCTGATGTGATCATTACCTACTGCTGGCGTATTGACGAGTCTTTAGGATGCCACATAGAGATTTCCTTGCTCAAGCGAAACGTAGTAGGGTACGTATGGAGATATGTGCAGGAGCTTGATTAAATACGAATATATGATATTGTATTCTAATCTAGCATTATATTTGATATAACTGGTCTATTGAATCAAGTGTTGATTCAATGATTTGATATATATATATATATATATTTATATTTATATATTGATATTAGCCGGGTTATATATGATATAACCGGATTATTGAATCAAGTGTTGATTTAATAATTTGATATATATATATATATGTGTGTGTATATTAACTAATATTAAAATATTAGTCGGTTATATATGATATAACCGGATTATTGAATCTAGTGTTGATTTAAAGATTTGATATATATATATATATATATATATATATATATTCATTTGTATCATGGTTAATGATACATTGAATTAGGATGTGTGAGAATCACATTAGTATAAAGATAATGAAAAAGATTTATGAATTAAAAAAAATAAGAATGAGTCATTCTTTAGGTGCTTGGAGAAGCATGTAGAAGCAATGACTCATCTTCTTTTCTTGTTTTATTCATAGAGATATTTATCATTTTCTTCATATAAACTTATCCTCATGGTTCACACTTTCACTTCTAAGTTCATCTTCTTCATCTCCTCTCTAAATTTTTTTCTAGGTTGAGAAAAAGAAAAAGAAAGAAAGATATTTTGTGACAAAAATTCCTGCTTCATCAAGCTACACTACTCTAGAAAATTATTATTGGTTCTCTTCACTAATACCTTAATTAGTGAAGTGTGAGTTGCCTCAAGGTGGACCATCTTCGATGACGAAGACTTCAAGAATGCTTGTTCCATCTTTTAAGTAGAGTCAAAGAAGAGTTCTATGACTACTACTCGGAGCATTTGAAGTGAAGAACTAGACTACAAAGGTTGTAGCCTCTCTTCACTTAGCTTAGAAACTTGTTTGCTAACTTCGAAACCGTAATTCTCTAGTTCGATTCTTATTTAGTATTCTTAGCACTCTAGATTTTTAAAATTGCATACTTGATGCTTATAGAACCCTAGTAGAGGTGCTAAGACATACTTTCAATCCTAAGCATCATGGTGTGATCAAGTCTTCATTCTGAAGTCTTTTGTCATCTTGGAACTTTCTTTAGTTGCCTTTATGAGATAATTATCCCACTTTACAACAAATTATTACTATATTTGCCTTCACACACTAGTTTAGTGTTTAAAAGTTCATGTTTTCTAAACCTGAAAATTCTAAAGTGAGCTTTTGTGGATATAATGAGTAGTGGTGATACAGTAGAGGGTTGATTAGTAACCACGACCTTATTTTGCGATAGATGATGGAATATTATTGCAAGTATAATTGGTTTAGATGAGTTTAGAATTTCAAATGTCGGTTTTCATTAAGGTTTTGGTATTCAAATGGAATTTGGAGCTATTAGGAAACTCTAAAAATTATTTAGAGGATACAAAGAGATGTTTAGACTAGTAGAAGACCGCCGTAAAAGCCCGAGCCTCCAATTCTCTTTCCTGGGTGCAAATTTAATCCTTTTTGCCGCAAATTGCATCCACATCGATGAGTTAGGGTGTGGGGTCTGTTCTGTAGCCCACTCATTAGATAACTAAACCAACCCTATATGCTAAAAATTTCCAGATCACCTAAGTAAAAATCTTGAAGCATTTTACTTGGTTTTGGCGATATTTTATGATATTTGAAAACATAGATTTTGGGTCTTCATGATGTGACTTGGTCGTTCAACGTTGATACGTCGATGTCGAAGAGTATTCGGTTGTTTTAGCACGCGTTGACCATAGGTTCTAACTTATGTGCGCTTTGCACGTGATTTCAAATTCGATTTGGATTTTTATATGATTTTGGTTGTGATTTCGATTGTAGGTACAATCACGTGGACTTCCGAGACAACGAAGTAGGGCAAGGCATTCTTCGGCTTCTGGTAAGACGAGCGTTGAGGTGAGTAGATGTATATCTAGGGGGAAGTCGAAGGGATGGCGTATAGTACCCACGCAACCGTAGAATTAGGATACAATATATATTAGAATAGTATACTTAGTCTATAGGTTTTGCTAGACTACCATAATCATTTATGTCTATACTTAGTAGAAGTTATACCCCTAGTCTCTATTTCTTACCATTAGGCTATTTATATACACGCATATATATATCTATATAAGGATATTTACGATATGATACAATATGATGATATGAGGTGATATAATATGATATGATACGAGATGATATGACATGATGATATGAGATGAGATGATGTACGCGACTATAGATCCGTACCATATTCATTTGATGATATCATACAAGAGATATTCTATACGTGATATGATGAGGTTGGATCATCGACATTTATTTCGACTCGAGGAGTCTTATTTAAAATCACAATTTGGATATTATGAGATGTTCAGAGCCATACCTACTAACTAAACTAACGAATCGTTACGTACTTTTAAATGATAACTTCAAGGGTACGTTATGAATTTTCAAATGGTATCTACTTTAAAAACATCGTAGCCCTCTATTTCTAAAGCAACGTTTCGTACTATTTTAAACTATAACTATATGGCTCATACATAGTTGGATATTTTAATACTTGTTCACGTTACGATTTATTTATTCTTTTTACGCTCGCATTTTGATTTCTTATTTCTGCATACGCTCGCGCTTTGATCATTTGCGATATATACTACGTTTATACCTTTAGCTTTACTTGACTTCGTTGCTAGGACACTCGTACCATTACTGATGATTTCCATGTTGCACGTACACTTACTCGTATGCATACATATACATCATCGGTAATTTCCATACCATGTACACATGTAGATTACTGTTTAGTACCCAGCACAACGTACTGTTTCAGATATTGCACTTTCTTTACATTGCTATATGACACGCCTATATGACCACACTTGCTATGCATTACAGTATTGTTCTGTGCCTGTATATATTGTTTGATTATTGCCATATTCTTATGAGATTCTGCGTCTATGAGATTTCTGGATTTGAAAAACTGCAGATATGATTTACAAACTTGTGAATGTTTTAAAAACGCTGTTTTCTCTTGATATGATATTTCGACGTCCACCATGAAATTTCTCGGTTCTGAGCTATGATTACTACCCGATTTGAAGAGTGAGGAGTCACCGTCTGTGGGTACATGGTGGACCCGGTATGGTACACAGGGGCAAGAAGATCGTATAGAAAGGCGTTGAGCCTAGCTGGGAAAACTGCCTACCGGTGATAGTATGGGACTCGGCGGATATCCAGAGGATACCGACTGGAGTGATATGATACAGATGGATATAAGGGCTGATCTGATAAGACGACGCTTGAGATATGAGGGTTGATCCGAGAAACGACGCCTGAGATATGAGGATTTACGTGTTGATACTGGACACGAGATTTATGATGATTTCGAGTGTCGATGCTGGATACTCAGGGTTTTATGATGATTTCGAGTGTTGTTGATGGACACTCATCGGATGATACACACACACACACACACACACACACATACATACATGTAAGTCTACGGTAGCGCCTCGGCCGTCTTTTCGAGGCCAAAATGCGGAAACGAAAAACTTTTTCAAACTAGAAAACTGGCGCTATCGTATGCTTAAATCGCGGATCGGACCATTAACCTAATACTAGCAAACAAGAGAAGGGATAGAATGCTATACCGATCGATCCGTGTCCTTCGGACTTTGGCCACCATCCCAAGCTCCCTGCGGCAACTCCGGTCTCGATCTCCTCGTCGGAAAGGGCACCACATCTACGAGTCTTTTTACGGGCTCCTGCTTCATCCGAAGCAACTCGGGCACGAAGTGTGCTAGCCAACGTGTCCAAGGTGTTGTAAAGAATGTTTGTGATCACTTTGTCTGTTGCATCCATTGCTTTGGATGGAGGTTGAAGGTGTTGCCATTGGAGGAAGTGGTGAGCTAGAGGAGGAAGAAGAAGAAGAAGCTTTCTTTTTCCTTTTCTTTTCTTCTCTTGTGATGGAATGAAAGTGAAAGAGAGTGGAAAAATACAAGACCAAGCCAAGCCTCATGGCAGCCCCTCTCTCTCTCTTCATCAAATCAAGACACAAATCAATCCATTAATGTGACATATTTGCTAAAAAAGAGACCATGAGTCATAATATATGTCTATGTCACATTAATGCATCTAATGATTATTTCTTTCTCACTAATTCCATTATCTAAACATTAATCCAAATGTTTGGTCCAAAAAAAGATCCGGCAACATCTAAAGTAAACTCGTGACGGATCACAAGGATACCCCTCACCTGTATATACATACCTGTACCCGCATTCCGACTGAATGCGAATGCGATGAGATTAAAGTAATCCAACAAATCTAATACTAGGATCCGGCTTAAACCAAAGCCCACTAGTATGATCCGTCTGATCATGATCCGTGCAATACCGCACGTATATGATCGAACCCTGCCATATATTATACGGCCTCTACAACATTTCGCCCGAAACTTAAGAAACTGTCTGTGGGGGACTCTAAAGACTCATCAATACTTTGGCTGTGGATTTAACCACTAGCACGTCAGAGGTATTAGCCGTACGTAACGGGCTACCAAGTATTGACCAAAAGGGAGGTCGATGAGCGAACTCATCCTAACACCCTACTGAGCCTGTCAATGACAATATCCATACAATCCGGTCCGTTCGTCTATGAGCATCGCATGTCGGGCCTAGGGGGTTGGTAAAAGTCACCCCCAAAAGCGGTACAAGTCGTATCGGAGTATATCCCAAAACACCCTGAGATACTACTGGAATACCTACGAGTAAATCTCCTGCCTTGGCCAAGGACTTCATGTAATGGTTCTCCTAGACACAGCACAACCTCACCCCCAATACTGGGAGAGACGAACCCCTGCCGATCCGCTCACTGCCTCCATGTGGCTCGGGACTGTACCCAACTAAAACCTGTTTGCACGACTCCTTTGAGCCGTGGTAGGGTAGTAATCAAAGCACAGTGGGAACTCACACGAGAAAAATGACGATCTCAGGTGATGAACTAACCTGTACACATATCACCAGGGAACTGCTATCTGACGCTAGGTATAATACTAACTAGCATGTTCCCGGCGACTCCTGTCCGGTGTACTCATAACCCAATGAGAACCTGTATACATCTTAGGTGAACCAACAGACACCAATAGCTTGTAAGACCGGCCACCGCCCCTCGTCGGAGTCTCGACTGTATACACTAGTCTACTAATGGAGTATCGATGCCCAGCCTCGAAACTCCCACGACTAGGGACCACTTTAAGAATGTGCTTATAGACTACCCAACTCTCACATATATGATCGCCATCATACTGCTGGTAGTCAAGCAAAAATCCTAAGGGCTCTATCAACGTGTAATAGCGACCTGTAAGGTCACCTAAAGCAGTACACGATGATAAAGACAAACCATGGTAGCATACTATTCTCCATCAACGTGTAATAGTGAACCACAATGTCACCTAAAGCATGTACACGATGATAGAGACGAACCAGATAGTATACAATCATCTCGAGTAAGACTGTCCTACCGGTATAGGTCCTCCCTCAATCATTGCAATCACGTGCCTGCGATCCAATAATTGACTCTGAGGGCACTATATCCAACAATCTCCCACTTGCACTCAAGGCTAATTATTGTGATGTCGCATACTAATAGCCCGTGTGATACCGAACACCCAACTCCTCTACTAATCAGTCTCACAAAGCCCGTTCGCGAAACTATTGCGTTCGAGAAATAGCCTTAGCTAGTGGATCCGCCCTGTTGTTTCTTTCTATGTCTCTCTTTATCTCAAGTTCGCGGAGAAAGCCATCTCCCGAAATGAGCAATACCTGTCTTAGAATGTATCTGGATATCTGATGGGACCTAGTTCATAAATGAACTCCAAATCCAAACATCTTAGACTATATCGTCAACTGAAACCAATCAGTATCCTGCGCCATGCCTCCCTCAGTATCCGCTTGGACCACCTGTCCAAAATACTACCCCTCGTCAGAGAGAAAACTATAACTCTGACAGCCACTCTGTCATTCAGGTCACCTTGGAAGCCTGGAATGATAACCGTCTCCCGAATAAGGCTGCCGTTATAAAATCCCTAGAACATCCACTTATGTTCTAAAACTGCTTCCAAATGTTTCTCCAGGATAGGATTAATATCAACTTACTGCATCTTGTGCAAAGACAACATCTGGTGTGGTACTTGACATCTCATTATTGACTCAATTGCCTAAGCAAGTGATCTGCCAATCATGCACGTTCCTCTCCTCTTTAGTCGGTAAGACACATTTAGAGAGGGTTACTCCATCACCTGCAGGTACACTACCGTGCCAGGAGCCGTCCATTCTAAATACCTTAAGAATGCTGTCTAAGTACCCAGATTGGGAAACTACCCAAATCTAGATCTAAAACCATAGATCTAGTAACCAGAATATCTGATATAATATCCATGTCCTATGTGGAGAAACCACTGTGTGACAACCAAAGTATAACCGATCGTAGTATAGGAATTTCACTTCCTACTCTGTGTATGTCATCCAAATACCAGGACTTCACACCCTACTACCTTCTTAACAGATCCAACACCTATTCTAATGAAGTCAAACCTATGACTATCACATCAGAAATAGATGATCTATCTCCGCTATATCTTCTTTAGTATATAAATAGACATAAGCCACTTGTATACTATGCTTCCACTGCTCCCACTGACTATGACAACCCTCTGGCACAGTCATATAGACGTACACTTCTAAAGCTAGTTTAGAACGACGCTATACTCATCCTCCTTCTGGGTCTCACAGTCTGGAACAACAGCAAAGGCAAATCTGGGTAAACAAGAACCTCCTTGTCACCTTCCTTGAGGCTATCGGAGTACTTCTCGGGTGCCTGAGGTTACCCACCATATCTGTGGAGTGGCCAATGGAACGTCAAACTAGATTGAATCTTTAGGTTCTTATCAAATTTTCAGTAATCGTTTGCGGTTCTGGAATCACTTCCAGTTTTACCATACTCCCACTACTTGTTTCTGAAAAAATCCATTTTATTAAAACTGTGGCGAGTCAAGAACAATATCACTATTGATCTTCCGGATGGTAGAAAGTCAACCCTCGTCATAGCCCGGGTCAACCCACAAACAGCCATTACAGAAACGTGCCTTGAGTTATCCAGAGTTTGGTTTTAAGCATAAGCCGGAAAAATCCCCGTACCTTAACATCGTTAAGATATGAACCGTTCTATATCCAATATAGAAACAGAGGCACTGATTTAATTGGAACCAGATTCAAATCATGCAGCTGTCTCCAGTGCATGTCAACTAAATGGAAGGAGGACGATCAGCGTTACTCAACTTAGGAATGCATCAAGATATGAGTAACCTGAAAGAGAAACAAGTTTCTCAAAACCATTACTATCAACTGAATACCGTACACAAGTATCTACATCTTCGATCACCTTCAAAAATCCCGATACTTGCAACATCTGGTTCTCTACTTTACTCTTATACCTGTAACTTCTCAAAACTTGGACCTTGTATTTCTACGAAACACATGTCTAAGAACTAGAGAAGTCACAAGTAAACAGAATATAGTACGAGGACCATCCCCTCTGTCCTAATGGACACTGGACAATATACAATACTCTGTATAAGTCCCCTGAGTTGAATAACTCAAACCCTGTGCGTCGTAGGTTGAAAACTGTACCATGGTTATGAAGAATTACACCTCTGTTTAATGCTCCTTACCTAACCATCCACTGATATAGGTAAATGTCATCGACATAATTTCAAAAGGTTATATCTCACTTTATTAAAATAAACGTACAGATATATCAATTTGAAATTGGTGCATAACAACGGATATTCAAAACCAAATATTTGCCGTCCGGCAAACAACCCAGGTGATTTCCTCAAATATCACCAATTACAACGAATTCCGATATAATGTGGATGATCACCTAATTCCCAATAACTTACTCCCACTCATCATCTGTAAAACCATACAGATGTGAGAATCATACCTGGTAAATACATACCCTGGAGCAAGGGCTAATTGGGAAATCAGTTTTCTTTTAACAGTACACAGTGAAACTGAAATATTGAAATGTTTCGTAAGGGTATCCAGGTATTCCTAGTAATTCCTCTTCCATTATCCAGATTCATAACTGTAACCGTATATTTCTTTGCCATCTCTCCAAATCCCATTGTATGTCTTTAGTCGTTACCTTCTGTACACCTTCGTTAGGCTAAATGGTTTTCTTCCTTCCCTACCGTTCGGCACCAGCCTATGGTTTGGAAGAAGACTATCCAATAAGCGTAATAGGTGTACTGTCCTAATCATAGGAGCACTCGTAACGCGAGAGAAGGTAAAGATAAAAGACAACTGAATAAACCTTATTCCTATTTCTCCTGAACCAGAATCCATCCCCGAACTGGAACAAGTTCCTTTGAGTTCGTATATAACCATACGATGGAGTATCCAATAAACTGTGGATCTTCGTAGTAATACGGAGTGTTCTGGAGAAATACAAAGGTGATGTAAGAGTGGCGATGAAATACTTGGTTTTGGTCATGAATAGCAGTCGCGGTTTACTTTGCCCTCTTACTAATCCCTTTATTTATCTTTACTTAATACCTTCTGTACACCGTTTAGGCTAAATGGTTTTCTTCATTCCCTACCGTTCAGCACCAGCCTATAGTTTGGAAGAAGACTATCCAATTAGCGTAATAGGTGTACCATCCTAATCCAAGGAGCACTCGCAACCTGAGAGAAGGTAAAAGGAAAAGGCAACTAAATAGTCCTATTCGTTTTCTCCAGAACCGGAAACCATCCTCGAATCTGGAACAAGTTCCTTCGAGTTCGTATATAACCATACGATGGTTTTATCGAATGGAAGTGGATGTTCATAGTAATACGGGGTGTTCTGGAGAAAAAGGGTAAAAGTAGGAGTGGCAATGAGGTATGCAACTCTGACAATCTAAAAGCCAGTGTTTAAGAAGGTTCGGTCAACTTGGTCACTGAGTCATAGTCAAGGGTCGGGTCATGGTCACTTCCAAAGGGAGAGAAAAAAGAAACACTCAGCGTGCACTCTAACCTAGATCAGAATGGTTATCACCTTATCCAATCAGGAAACCTCCCACTGTAACCTTAAATTCTCCTCCAAACCTGAAAGAAGAATTAGTCGGGATCACCCGAGGAGTAAACCAACTCATCAGTGGGAATCGGGATCCAACTATCATCGCATGATAATGTGATGGAATCCACTCACATTATCACACTCCAGAAGGTATGCGCATATCTGGCAAGTTTCAGTTTCTTTAGAAACTCCCGATGTGATTTTTTACCCCATGCTCTTATGACCTTGACTAAGGCCAACAAATCATAAGTCCCATGTCAAGTTCTACCCGTCATTGTCAAGGTTAATTTGAACCCACCCGTACAAGCCCTTGACTAGGGCCAACAAGGCTGTACGACTGTCCCAAACCAACGCATCTATCTATGCTGCAGAAAAGTAACAAATAGCTACCATACACTATGCCTTGACTAAGGCAAACAAACATAGCATGAATACTAAGTGCCGCCAGTCTGAAATGACGGAGGGCTACGAATGGTTTTTGGCGAAAAACCTTTAACATAATTTACTTGATATCGTTGAAGGAACCGGATAGCTTTTTATAAAAATATAGTGGCGAAAACCTTTGCTAAAGAGATCACTCCCGGTGAAGGGATCTCGGCTCTTTCCCCGTAGAATGAGGTGCAGCATATTCCAACTGAATACCACGATGCAAAGTAAAAGTAATCGATTATAATGAAGTTATTACCCTGACGCAAACTTTTGTCCAAGGGGTCACTCCCGGTGAAGGGATCTCGTCCCTTACCTTGTCGACTGAGGTGTTGGATATTCATAGCCGAATACCACTGTGCAAAAAAAAAGAGAACGTCCTTGCAATAACAACTTTTTTTGAAAAATGTTCCAACAACATCAAATTAGGTTTGTTTAGCTTGCATTGATCCGAATCAATGCAGTCCCATCAATTGATCACACCATAAAAGAACGAAAATATGATGTACCTATATGCCATCCGCATTTGCCACTGGGTCCCGTCATCACCCGTTAGGTTGCTTAACTAACGACAGAGCGGGGACTGGACTAGCACGGATGCAAAACATATACAACACCTACTAGTATATATATCAATATATAATATTCACTCAAGGCGTGATAAAATGCAGCATCACAGAAATGTAATAAGCATCACAGAACAATACAGATATCTGGGATCCCCGGGTTTCATAGACCCGCTACTGAAACCCGACGTTCCCCTGGTTGTGTGGATAGCCTGTGCAATGAAATCCTAGACCCCTACGGGCGCGGCAAGTTACCCGCCAAAACATGAAGCGAGGCAGCCCCCTTCAACAAAGTGAATGGACAACCCAGCACTTCACGGGATCCGGTAACTTGTGCACCCCTCCTTGGGTCAACCTATACCCCCTACGTGTGCGGCGAATAGCCCGCCAATTCTAGAGTAAAGCCCCCTCCATCTCAAAGCTATGAGATGTCGGTCCGTTGCCCTGTAGAACCCGGCTATCCATGCACCCCACCGCGGGGTAATCCTAGTACAGAAAGTAAAATATACAACGGGTACATCGACCTCAGCCCAGTCGTGCCCCAAAAGAATAATATACAAACAGGCAGTGACGGCAGTCCACATGTCGGACGCTCGCACCGCAATATCAAATGTACAAATATAACCAAACTGTACTACAATTGCAACCAGGCTATCCACCACGACAAATCCGCAACATCACAGCACAACATAGAACATCAACGTGAATGTCACGTTCGCAAATCCGTCTAAAAGGGCTGTAGCAGTTAGACAGGATTTACCGATCAAGTGACATTCACGGTCGTAGATATAATGTAAATACTGTGAACTAACATGTTTAAAATTTTTGATCGACAAAAATTCCCGAAGTGGGCCCCCAAGTACAATTGCAGCACTCAAATAAATCTGGGCCTAAACAAAATATTCCAGAAACCCCTTTTTCAAGTCAGAGAGCTACTATAGAATTTTGGTACTGTGAAGCCACTGTTCAGCGGCAGAACCGTGGCCAAAATGGGGTTATGGCCGCGGTTCCATGACGCTACAGTAATATCATGGTACCAAATTTTTGCAGTGTTCTCTGAAAACCCTGCACGTATTTCTGCAACATACCAAATAATTTTTTGACAACTAAAAAATTTCGACAGAAACTGATGCTTGAAAATGCGGTTTTTGGAATTTTTGTTCGATCGAAGTTCTAAACACGTTAGAGCAAGCTAGTAAAGGTTAATGGTGTGGCTCTGATACCATGTAAGTTTACGGTAGCGCCCCGGCCGTCTTTCCGAGGTCAAAATGCGGAAACGAAAAACTTTTTCAAACTAGAAAACCGACGCTATCGTATGCTTAAATCCCGGATCGGACCATTAACCTAATACTAGCAAACAAGAGAAGGGATAGAATGCTATACCGATCGATCTGTGTCCTTCGGTCTTTGGCCACCATCCCAAGCTCCCCGCGGCAACTCCGGTCTCGATCTCCTCGTTGGAAAGGGCACAACATCTACAAGTCTTTTTATGGGCTCCCGCTTCATCCGAAGCAACTCGGGCACGAAGTGTGGTAGCCGACGTGTCTAAGGTGTTGTAGAGAATGTTTGTGATCACTTTGTCTCTTGCATCCATTGCTTTGGATGGAGGTTGAAGGTGTTTCCATTGGAGGAAGTGGTGAGCTAGAGGAGGAAGAAGAAGAAGAAGCTTTCTTTTTCTATTTCTTTTGTTCTCTTGTGATGGAATGAGAGTGAGAGAGAGTGGAAAAATACAAGACCAAGGCAAGCCTCATGGCATCCCCCCTCTCTCTCTTCATCAAATCAAGACACAAATCAATCTATTAATGTGACATATTAGCTAAAAAAGAGACCAAGAGTCATAGTATATGTCTATGTCACATTAATGCATCGAATGATGATTTCTAGCTCACTAATTCCATTATCCAAACATTAATCCAAATGTTTGGTCCAACAAAAAGATCCGGTAACATCTAAAGTAAACTCGTGACGAATCACAAGGATACCCCTCACCTGTATATACATATCTGTACCCGCATTCCGACTGAATGCGAATGTGATGAGACTAAAGTAATCCAACAAATCTAATACTAGGATCCGGCTTAAACCAAAGCCCACTAGTATGATCCGTCCGATCATGATCCGTGCAATACCGCACGTATATGATCGAACCCTGCCATATATCATACGGCCTCTACAACGTTTCGCCCGAAACTTGAGAAACTGACTGTGGGGGACTCTAAAGACTCGTCAATAGTTTGGCTGTGGATTTAACCACTAGCACGTCAGAGGTATTAGCCGTACGTAACAGGCTACCAAGTATTGACCAAAAGGGAGGTCGATGAGCGAACTCATCCTGACACCCTACTGAGCCTTTCAGTGACAATATCCGTACAGTCCGGTCCGTTCGTCTATGAGCATCGCATGTCGGGCTTAGGGGGTTGGTAAAAGTCAGACCCCCCAAAGCGGTACAAGTCGTGTCGGAGTGTAGCTTAGAACACCCTGAGATACTACTGGAATAACTACCAGTAAATCTCCTGCCTTGGCTAAGGACTACGTGTAATGGCTCTCCTAGACACAGCGCGACCTCACCCCCAATATCGGGAGAGATGAACCCCTGCCGATCCGCTCATTGCCTCCATGTGGCTCGGGACTATACCCAACTAAAACCTGTTTTCACGACTCCTTTGAGCCGTGGTAGGGTAGTAATCAAAGCACAGTGGGAACTCACACAAGACAAATGACGATCTCAGGTTGATGAACTAACCTGTACACATGTCACCAGGGAACTGCTATCTGACGCCAGGTATAATACCAACTAGCATGTTCCCGGCGAGTCCTGTCCGGTGTACTCATAACCCAATGAGCACCTGTATACATCTTAGGTGAACCAACTGACACCAATGGCTTGTGAGACTGGCCACCTCCCCTCGTCGGGGTCTCGACTGTATACACTAGTCTACTAATGGAGTATCGATGCCCAGTCTCGAAACACCCACGATTAGGGACCACTTTAAGGATGTGCTTATAGACTACACAACTCTCACGTATATGATCGCCATCATACTGCTGGTAGTCAAGCAAAAATCCTAAGGGCTCTATCAACGTGTAATAGCGACCTGTAAGGTCACCTAAAGCAGTACACGATGATAAAGACAAACCATGGTAGCATACTATTCTCCATCAACGTGTAATAGTGAACCACAATGTCACCTAAAGCATGTATACAATGATAGAGACGAACCAGATAGTATACAATCATCTCGAGTAAGACTGTCCTACCGGTATAGGTCCTCCCTCAATCATTGCAATCACGTGCCTGCGATCCAATAATTGACTCTGAGGGCACTATAACCAACAGTACATACATACATACATACATGTTATGGATGACATGTTACCACATATTGATACAGGCACGATATTATACACACACACACACACATACACGTTCATTTCGTTACCACACGATACTATATTATATTACAGTATGACCTAGGTAGATCGTTATGCGTGATGATATATATATATATATATATATATATATATATATATATATATATATGCTGTGGATGACTTGTTACCACATATTGATACAAGCATGATATTATATATATAAATATATACACATATATACACGTTCACTTTATTACCACACGATACTATATTATATTAGAGCATGACCTAAGTAGATCGTTATGCATTTAATTTCTGCCAGATGATGTCTTCTACTCATGAGGTTGCAACTTACCCCTGTTGTGCTATAGTTTTCTTATGATACCGACCGCTCGATTCAGTAGCGGCGACTCATGAAAGTGTATGTTATCACGACCACTGGGTTTTACTAGCATTAAGCATGCTATTTTAAAATTTTTCGGGGTGCTAATCAACACTAAACAAGATTTTAACTAGATAATTAGGGTTTTTAAGCATGATATAACAAAACTTTACTAAGAGAACGAAAGTACAACCTTTGTAGATCGTGTCCTTCTCTTCTCAAACTTCGGGTTGTAGTCCCTACGACTCCTCATAGCTCTACTTGAAGTTTGAACGAGCCTCCTCCGTGATCTTCGTGCCGAAGATGATCCACCCGAAGTCCCTCTGGATCAAGCTACCTCTTCACTAAACTATCTTTAGTGAAGGAAACACACTACACTTGATTGCTAATCAAGTGTAGGATGGTGAAGTGGGGTTGTGTTTACTCACTAGGATTTGTTCAAAGCACTATGGTTCACATCACATGTGAGTGTTAATGCTTTGAGGCTTGAGGATGAAGAAGAAGGAAAATGTAGAAAGCAAAGCAAAAATGAGCTAACAAAAAATGGCTAAGTCTTGGCATGGCTCATTCACGCTCTCCTCACTTATTGAAGCCTGGATTAAAAAATCCAACCATGCTTCAATAGTGATGGCAAATGAATAATAAAAAGAGCAAACCATGCTATGGACCATACCCAAAATATCTCCACATTTTACACCTCATTTTCTATTATCTAAAAAATAGAAAATCCATACCATGCTTCATATAATATATATATATATATATTAATATATATATTATGAAGAAAATAATTAGTGAGCTAATATTAATTAATATATAATTATATCAAATATAAATATATATATCATATTATTAAATCAACAATTGATTTAATAATCCGGTAATATCACATATAACCGACTAATATCATTTATCTCTATATCAGATTATCAAATCAACACTTGATTCGATAATCCGGTTATATCACATATAACCTAACTAATAACAAATATCCGCCTGATTAGAATACGGTACCATATACTCGTATTTAATCAGGCCCCCGCACATATCAGCATTTGTGCCCTACTTTGTTTCGCTTGAACCAGTAAACTTCTGTGTAGGGCTCTAAAGACTCGTCAATATGCCAGCAGTAAGTGATGATCACATCAGTCACTCACAAGCCGTCAGTGGTACTAGCTGGACGTAACGGCTACCCAGGTATTGAGCGATTAGAAGATCAACAAGCAATCTTGTCCAAAATCTCATGAAGCCTATAAGTAACACTTACCGTACAGTCCGGTCTCTTCGTCTGATATGTCACATATTGAGTCTAGAGGAGGAATCATCAGACCCCAATAACTTGATAAGTCATGCCGATATATGGCTTATGACGGTTCGAGAAACTACTGATAACTCTTACTAGTAAATATCATCAGCAGCCCTGACCAGAGAATTCCTGTTATAGCCAATCTAGCATTGTACAATATCAACTCCCAATACCGGGTGAGACGAAACGCCTCCTATCGCTCACTGCCTCCATGTGACTCGGGACTGTACCCAAAATCCACCTGTTTGCATGACTCCTTTGATCCGTGGTAGGGAGGAAATCAAAGGACAGTGGGAACCACACAAGACTCTATGACAATCCCGGGTCTATAGACTAACCTGTACCAGTATCACCAGAGAACTGCTATCTGACGATAGGTATAGTACCAACTAGGAGTTCTCGGTGAGACCTGTTCGGTGTACCTATTCTCTAATGAGCACCTGTGTACAATCTTTGATATCAAACACCAATGGATATGGGATCAACCATCGCCCCCTAAAGAGTCAAGAAACGTACACTACTAGTCTACTCTGGAATATCGATGCCCTGTCTCGATATACCCTCGACTAGGAACAATTAAAGGATGTGCTTATGGACTACCCAGGTCCCAGTAGTATGATCCGCATCATAGTCCTGGTAGTCAAGCCAACACCCTAAGGGCTTTATCAACTTGTATCTGAGAGACATTATAATAATACTAAGTGTACATATTAAGATAAAGAGTAACCAAATAGCATACTATCATGTCGAGTGTGAAAGTCCTCTATATATATGTCCAAGCATCCACTATAATATACATCAATATACAATAATGGCCTCTAGGGCATACATATTCCTAACAATCTCCCACTTGCACTAAGGCCAGTTGTTGTAACATTTCATACCCAACATCCCAAATAGTCTCTCAAATTGCATCTGGGAGAGGGCCTACATGAGTGGATTCGCTACGTTGTCCTTCGTGTCAACTCTCCTGATCTCGATATCCCTGCGATCAACTTTCTCTCGGATCAGGTGATACCGCCTAAGAATATGTCTGGATCTCGAATTGGACCGGCGTTCCTTGGCCAAAGCCACAGCTCCATTGTTATCATAATACACAGTTATTGGATGCTTAATGGTTGGAACCACACCAAGTTCAGCTATGAACTTCTTCATCCAGACAGCCTCTTCGGCAGCATCGTTGGCAGCAATGTATTCAGACTCCATCATCGAGTCTGCTGCGGTATCTTTCTTGGAACTCTTACAACATACCACCCCTCCATTGAGGGTGAAGACAAAGCCCGAGACCGACTTATTGTCTCCTTATCACTTTGGAAGCTCGAATCGGTAAAGGACTCCACCTGGAGTTCACCGTAACCATACACCAAGAACAAATCTTTAGTCTTTCTAAAGTACTTAAGAATGTTCTTCACAGCTGTCCAGTGTTTCTTTTCAGGATCTGATTAATACCTACTCACTACACCTAGTGAGTAAGCTACTGTTAGTGGATGTTGAATACTCTCACAACACTTGTGAGGAGGCGGAAGCAATAAACAAAAATTTCTTGCATGCAACACCCACATAAACCAAGATCTTCTGCTTAAACCTTAACAAGCAAAACTATCTAGAGATCTAATGTACTAAGATAGTTTTATACCTAATGAACCGGTCCTTCGGGTCTTCTTTTGAATGTGACTCCTAGGCTCCTTGTGGTCGTAAACAGCTCAGTCTCCGGCCACCTCAAGGTCCAAGACGATCCACCCAAGAGCTATCGAACAAGCTACAAACTCTTCTCAAGAGTTTAACTAAGAGATCAAGATTGCTAGAAGTGATCACTTAGATGATTTAGAGATCAAGTATCGGATTAAAATTTTGCTCTAAGCTTTTGATTCACAACTCTTGTGAATGTTAAAGCAAAGAGGAGGAAGAAGGAGAGAATGAGGTGAAAGAACGTCAAAGTGATAAATGAAAAAATCATGCATGGAAAAATGATATGGCTCAAATGAAAATAATTGAAGCATGCATTAAAAAAATGCACCATGCTTCAATAGTAACAACAAATGAATAAAAAATGAAAGAATCCATTCCTTCATCCATGCTTAGACTTTTTCAAATTCCGCCTCATTTATTTATTTTCACAAAATAAATATGTATTTATGAAATGTCTCTTTCTAGAAGGTATTCTTATAACAATTACAAGAATACCCCTCCACCGTATACCGTATAAGTATACCCGTATCCGAATTCCTAAAAATACGAATACAAATAATCCAATAATACAATACCGGTATCTGGATTAAACCAAAGCCTACCAGTATTATCCTTCCGATCATTATTCCTGTAACAATTACACGAACATGATCGAAACCCTGCCGTAACAACTTACGGCCTCTACATCTTTTTCCTGAACCATAGAACCTTCTGTATAGGACTCTAAAGACTCGACAGTACGCTGGCAGTGGGTTTAACCACAAGCACGTTAGCGGAACTAGCTGTGCGTAACGGCTACCCTGGTACATGACGAAAAGGTGACCAACGAGCAAACTCATCACAACCCTAACGAGCCTGTAAGCAACACTTACCGTACAGTCTGGTCTCTTCATCTGATACGTCACATATGAAGTCTAGGGGTGGTAAATATTAGATCCCAGTAACTTTATAAGTCATGCTGATTTACGGCCCATAACGGTTCGAGAAACTACTAATAACTCATATCAGTAAATCCCGATAACCCTGGCCAGGGATTTACTGTTATGGCCGATCAAGCATAGCGCGACATCAACTCCCTATACCGGGACAGGGGAAACCCTTCCTATCGCTCACTTCCTCTATGCGATTCGGGACTGGACCCAAAATCCACATGTTTGCACGACTCAGTAGAGCCGTGGTAGGGAGGAAATCAAAGCACAGTGGGAATCACACAAGACACTATGACGATCTCAGGTCTACAGACTAACCTGTACAAGTGTCACCAGAGAACTGCTATCTGAAAATATGTATATATACCATCTAGGAGTTCTCGGCGAGACCTGTTCGGTGTACCCATTCTCCAATGAGCACCTGTGTACAATCTTTGATTTCAATCACCAATGGTTGTGGGATCAACCATCGACCCCAGGGTCAAGAAACGTACACACTAGTCTACTCTGATAATATCGATGCCCTGTCTCGATATACCCTCGACTAGGAACTATTAAAGGATATACTTATAGACTGCCTATGCCCCACTAGTATGATCTACATCATAATCCTGGCAGTCAAGCATAATGCTAAGGGATTCATCAACATGTATATAAAGATATGAAATACAACACATCACACGTTAATATGAAGATAAACTAGATAGCATACTATCATTTCGAGCAAAGATTGTTTCCGTACATATACATGCCTAGCATCCTGTACAATACAGGCCTCTAGGGCATACATATCTAATAATCTCTCACTTGCACTAAGGCCTGTAGTTGGTACAATAAGTACCCACTGTCTACACTAGAACCAGTTTCCGGAGTACCGCATGCCCAACCGCTCGAACAGTTTCTCAAACTGGACTTGAGGGAAGGCCTTGGTGAATGGATCTGCTGTGTTGTCTTTCGTGTCTACTCTCCGTACCTCGATGTCCTGGCAATCCACTATCTCCCTGATGAGGTGATACCTGTAAGTCGATGTCGCGCACCCCACGTGTTCGTGGGGTGGCGGAATTTGCAAAAAATGATTTTTACGAGCTTCGCAACACCGACTAGAACCAAGGATCATGCATAAACCTTAGCTAGTAAACTATCTAAGGTTTAACTACTCGGATTCGAAGTTATACCTCACGATACTTGTCCTTCGGGTCTTCATCACTGTCCTCCTCCACTACGTAGGCTCCAAGGATCGATACGGATCGTACCAACCTCCATGGCCTCCTCGAGTCAAAAACGATCTACCCGAGAGTCTATAGTCCGAGCTCCACCTCAAAACCGAGGTAATTAGGGCAACAAACTTGCTAATCTTGATGTCCTAGGTGATGTAGAGTATGTAGATGGATTTATTTGTCTCTTGAAACCCTAGGATTCTCAACACATGAGAGCATTTAGAATTTGTAGTGAGGAAGAAGAAGAGAGCAAGCATGAGAGCTCACTTGAGGAAAGAGAAAGTCTTTTGATAAATGATAATCTCATAGACAATATGATGGCTATCTTGACTTGAATACTCTCATGTCAAGAAAATATCTCACCCAAAAAAATATCTAGTGCCACAAAATATCTAGTCAAAGAGTCAAATCAAGTCAAATGGTCAAACCAAGTCAAGTAGTCAATCCAAGTAGCCATGCCACATTTGTCATTTACAAAAAATAACAAATACTTTCCTCCACCTCATAATTGTTTTAATCAAGTAAATGGTGAAAACCCTAATGAGGTGTCTCCTTCCGTGCTCCTCTCATCCGTATATACATATCCGCATTCGTGTTTCGAAAAACACGAACACAAAGAGACGAAACTGATCCATCAATATAATACTAGGATCCGGCTTAAACCAAAACCCACTAGTATTATCCGCCCGAACATCATACGCGCACAAGTGTACGTACGTGATCGAAGCCCTACCGTAAAAACCATACGGCCTCTACACCTTTTACCCAGTGCAGGGAAACTCTTTATGTGGGACTCCAAAGACTCGACACTACGCTGGCAGTGGGTTTAACCACAGGCCGCAAGCGGTACTAGCTGCATGTAACGGTCCCCAGGTAGATGTCGATAAGAAGGCAGATGAGGAAAACCAATCCGAACTCCTACTGGGCCTTAATGTGACAATCTCTGTACAGTCCGGTCTGTTCGTCTAAGAGTATCGCATATCGGGCCTAGGGGGTGGTAATCGTCAGACCCCTAATAGCGGTATAAGTCGTGTCGGAGTGTAGCCAAGAACACCCTGAGAAACTACTGGAATACCTACCAGTAAATCTCGCTTACCGTGGCCAGAGATTTTGTGTAATGGCTTTTCGAAAACAGCACGATATCAACCCCCAATACCGGGAGAGACGAATCTATCTAATCGCCACTGCCTCCAAGTGCTTCGGGACTGCACCCGACTACTAACTATTTGCACGACTCCTTTGAGCTGTGGTAGGACAGTAATCAAAAGACAGTGGGAACACATTCGAGGCGAAGTAGCAGTGTCAAGTCGACGGACTAAGCTGTACTCATGTCACCTGGGAACTGCTACCCGACGATTGGTATAATACCAACCAACAGTTCCCGACGAGTCCTGTCCAGTGTACTCGTAACCTAACGAGCACCTGCATACTATCTCCAGTACGGCGTACTAATGGCTGTGGGACAGACCATCTCCTCTGCTGGGATGAGAAGCGTATACACTAGTCTACCCCGGAGTATCGATGCCCCGTCTCGATAATCCTACGACTATAGACTTGTATAAGGATGTGTTTGTAGATTACCCGGCCCCCACTTGTGTGACTGCCATCACAACGCTGCTAATCAAGCAAAGATCCTAAGGGCTCCACTAATATGTATAAGCGATATGCTAAAAGAAACACATGCATTTATTGAAGTAGAAACAAACCAAGTAGCATACTATCATTTTGAGCAAGACTGTCAATACAACTGTGAATATCCCAAGCTTGCATTAAGTAATATACAATCCAGTATAATACAATAATGGCCTCTAGGGCATATACACTAACAATCACCCACTTGCACTAGGGCCATATACTGGCGTATCGTAGACCTATCATCTCGATCAGCCGCTCGAACTGTGTCTGAGGGACGGCCTTCGTTAGTGGATCTGCAGTGTTATTCTCTTTATCTAGTCTCCTCACCTCGATCTCCCGGCTATCTATGATCTCCCTGATCAGGTGGTACCGCCTCAAAATGTGTCTGGACTTCTGATGGGACCTGGGTTCCTTCGCTAAAGCTATAGCGCCGTTGTTGTCACAATACAGAGGTATTGGATCAACAATGGTAGGAACCACCTGAAGTTCTGTGAGGAACTTCTTCATCGAGACAGCTTCTTTTGTGGCATCGCAAGCAGCTATGTACTCCGCTTCCATTGTCGAGTATGCAACGGTGTCCTGCTAGAAGATCTTCCAACAGACCGCCCCTCCATTGAGGGTAAATACATAACCCAACATGAACTTTGAGTCATCCTTGTCACTCTGGAAGCTGGAGTCAGCAAAGGCCTCGATCTGGAGGTCTTTTTCGCCATACACCACGAACATCTCCTTAGTTATTCTCAAGTACTTAAGAATGTTCTTTACTGCTATCCAATGCTTCTCCCCTGGGTTTGACTGATACCGGCTTACAACGCTCAATGCGTATGCTACATCTGGTCTGGTACATAACATCGCATACATTATAAAGCCTACCACAGATGCGTAGGGTATAGTTGACATGCGAGCCCTCACCAAATCAGTCTTTGGAGACATCTCTTTAGAGAGGGTGATTCCATGACAAGACGGTAGATTACCGCGCTTTGAATCTTCCATACTGAATCTTTTCAGTATGGTGTTGATGTACCTTGATTGTGAAAGACCCAACATCCTCTTAGATCTATCATGATAGATCTGGATCCCCAGAATGTAGTTGGCATCACCCAGGTCTTTTATGGAGAACTTCTGTGACAAGAATCCTTTGACTGATTGTACCATAGGAATGTCATTTCCTATCAACAGAATGTCATCAACGTACAGGACGAGGAAAACCACATTTCTCCCTACAATCTTACTATATATGCATGGTTCATCTGGATTTTTGATAAAGTCGAATTCTTTGACTGTATCATCAAAACAGATGTTCCAACTCCGCGATGTCTTCTTTAGTCTATAAATGGACTTAAGCAACTTGCACACTTTTTCGCTGCTCCCACTCTGAATGAAACCCTCTGGCTTATCCATATAGACGCACTCTTCTAAATTTCCATTTAGAAAAGCCGTCTTTACTTCCATTTGCCAGATCTCATAATCTTGGAAGGCAGCAATGGTAAGAAAGATCCGAATGGATTTTAGCATAGCCACTGGAGAAAAGGTTTCTTCATAGTCCAGACCAGGTCTTTGACGAAAACCTTTTGCAACAAGTCTATCCTTATAGGTTTCAACCTGTCCATCTACACCAATCTTCTTTCTGAAGATCCATTTGCAGCCTACAGGTTTTACCCCTTCTGGAGCACTGTCCAAAGTCAATACTTTGTTGGTGTACATGGACTCCATCTCGGTCCGCATTACATCCATCCATTTTACCGATTCACCGCTCTGAATGGCTTGCTTGAAGCTAGTAGGCTCATCATTGTCAATGATGCAATCCTCTCGATCCCCGTCTATGAGAAAACTGTAGTATCTCTCGGACGGATGAGACTGCCTACTACTTCTGCGGAGTGGCGCTGGAATGTCCGGTTCTTCTGAAACCTCTGGTTCTACCATGCTTTCAGTAATAGCTTGTATTTCTAGAATTTCTTCCAGTTCTATTGCTCTCCTACTTATCTGATTTTCTAAACATTTAGTTTCCAATAAGCAGGCATGACGAGAAACAAAGACCTTTTGCTACTCTGCGTAATAGAAAAGATACCCCTTGGAGTTCTTTGGGTATCCCACAAACTTACACTGTACTGAGCGTACCTCGAGCTTGTCCGCATGCTGCTTTTTGAAAAAAGCTGGACATCCCTATGTCTTAAGGTACTTAAGATAGAGTTTCTTCCCACTCCACATCTGATATGGTGTGGTAGGCACAGTCTTGGTTGGAACCTTGTTCAATAAATATGCAGCTGATTCTAGTGCATAACCCCAGAAGGATCGCGATAACTTAGCCTTACTCATCATGGAACGAACCGTATCCAATAGGGTTCGATTCCTCCTTTCCGATAAACCGTTGTGTTGTGGTGTGTATGGAGGAGTAAGCTGAGAGAGAATTCCATTCTCTTTTAGATAATCCAGGAACTCGGCACTTAAGTATTCACCACTTCGATCAGATCTTAGTGTCTTGATACGTTTGCCTGTTTGTTTTTCCACTTCATTCTTATATTCCCAGAATTTCTCAAAGGCCTCGGATTTATGCTTCATCAAGAAGACATGTCCATACCTTGAGAAATCATCCGTAAAAGTAATGAAATAGGAATAACCATTTCGCGCATGTGTAGACATTGGACTACATACAACGCTGTGTATGAGTCCCAAGAGCTCGCTCGCTCTTACTCCGTATCCAATGAACGGAGTCTTTGTCATCTTTCCCATGAGACAAGATTGACAAGTTGCATAAGACTGATATTCGAATGGATCCAAATATCCCTATCTATGTAGCTTTGTCAACCATGTTTCATTGATGTGACCCAGTCTACAATACCATAGGAAAGCCTGATTTAGTTCCGGAGAGTTTCTTTTAAGTTTGTTCTGGATACTGAAAACCTAAGCTTGATTTAATACGTATATTCCGTTATCTAATGTACCTGACCCAATCAAAGCTTGATTTAGGTGGATGTGGACCATATCGCTTACAAATGTAAAATCATATCCTTCCTTAGAAAGTAAGGATACAGATATGATATTATAAGCTAGACTAGGTACATACAAACAGTTACGTAGAATCAATATTTGCCCACTTGTCAATCCTAGATGATATTGTAAGTGCACGGCGGCGCCCCGGCCGTCAATCCGACGCCGGAATGCGGAAGCGGTGAATAACTAAAATTTTGCGGACTTTGCAAACCGGCACCACCGCGCACTAAACTCCGGATCGAACCATTAACTAGTCTAAGCTAACTAGAAGATGGGTTAGAGATATACCGACGATCCAAGTCCTCCGGTCTTCTCGCCATCGTCCGGATCTCCTGCGGAAAAGTCCCGTCTCCTCCTCGTCGCCGGAAGTGCACCACATCGCCTACTTTGTTTACGGGCTCCCACCTCAATGCCGAGGCAACTCGGGCACGAAGCCGGCTACTCGACGTGCCCAAGATTTGCTGTAGAATATAATGTAGAGATCTCATTTTGGGGTTGTAGGAATTGCCTTTTTGGTGGAGGGATGATACAAGCTTTTGGAGGTTGTTCTTGTGGGATTTTTACCAAAGCAAAAACACCAAAAACCCCACATAGGAAATTTGGACAGCCCCTACAAGGAGTGGCCGGCCATGTACATGGTGAGAGGGGAGAATGAGAGAGTGTTCTCCAAAAAGGAGAGAGTGTCAACCATATCCACAAAGGAGAGAGGAATGGTTATCATGTGAAAAGAAATGATAGCAAGGAAAATCTAACACTCAAACACCAATGATCACTACCAAAACCCACACTCCAAAACAAGTAATCAACAACCATGATGGTTACTAAAAGTCAAGCCATCATGAAGATAACAAGTCAAAGGATGGTGCTATCATGATACAACAAAATGCAAAGAACCCCTCCACAAATACTTATTTGCAACAATGCAAATAAGCCCTCCTCCACCAATCTTCGGCCAATGAACGGAACAATGGAAATCGGCCGAAACGGAAAGCGAACTGGCAACTCCAGAAAACTGGTCCCGTAATAAATTACAGGAAAAACCCCGATACTGTGCATACACACCCGCATCTGTATTTCGACCGAAATACAAATGCAATGAGACAAAGTCTACACTGTACTATACTAGGATCCGGCTTATACCAAAGCCGGCCAGTAATATCTGTTCGATCCTGATCCGTGCAATACCGCACGTATCTGATCAAACCCTGCCATATAACCATACGGCCTATAGTACAATCTGTCCGGTCCTGATCCGTGCAATACCGCACGTATCTGATCGGACCCTGCCATATCTCCATACGGCCTCTACAACCTTTCGCCCGAAAGCTGAGTAACTGAATGTGGGGAACTCTAAAGACTCGTCAACACCTTGGTTGTGGATTTAACCACTAGCACGTCAGAGGTATAAGCCAATACGTGACGGGCTACCAGGTACTGACCAAATGGGACGTCGATGAGGAAGCTCACCCCGACACCCAACTGAGCCTGTCAGTTACAATATCCGTGCAGTCCGGTCCGTTCGTCTATGAGCATCGCATGGCGGGCCTAGGGGGTTGGTAAAAGTCAGACCCCCAAAAGCGGTACAAGTCGTGTCGGAGTGTAGCCCAGAACACCCTGAGATACTACTGGAATACCTACCAGTAAATCTCCATGCCTTGGCCAAGGACTTTGTGTAATGGCTCTCCTAGACACAGCACGACCTCACCCCCAATACCGGGAGAGACGAACCCCTAAAGATACGCTCACTGCCTCCATGTGGCTCGGGACTGTACCCAACTAAAACCTGTTTGCACGACTCCTTTGAGCCGTGGTAGGGTAGTAATCAAAGTACAGTGGGAACTCACACGAGACAAATGACGATCCCCAGGTCGATGAACTAACCTGCACACATGTCACCAGGGAACTGCCATCTGACGTCTGGTATATGACCAACTAGCATGTTCCCGGCGAGTCCTGTCCGGTGTACTCATAACCCAATGAGCACCTGTATACATCTTAGGTGATCCAACTGACACCAGTGGCTTGTGAGACCGGCCACCGCCCCTCGTCGGGGTCTCGACTGTATACACTAGTCTACTAATGGAGTATCGATGCCCAGTCTCGAAACTCCCACGACTAGGGACCTTTTAAGGATAAGCTTATAGACCCCCAGCTCCCACTTATATGATCGCCCTCATACTGCTGGTGGTCAAGCAAGAATCCTAGGGGCTCTATCAACGTGTAATAGCAACATGTCATGTCACCTAAAGCAGTACACGATGATAAAGTTAAACCAGATAGCGTACTATCATCTCGAGTAAGACTGTCCTACCGGGATAGGTCCTCCCTCAATCATTACAATCACGTACCTGTGACCTAATAATTGACTCTGAGGGCACTATCTCCAACAATCTCCCACTTGCACTCAAGGCTAATTATTGCGATGTCGCATACTCACAGCCCGTGTGATACCGAACATCCAACTCCTCTACTAGTCAGTCTCACAAAGCTCGTTTGCGGAACTATTGCGTTCGAGGAATAGCCTCAGTGAGTGGATCCGCTTAGTTGTTTCTTTCTATGTCTCTCTATATCTCAAGTTCGCGGAGAAACCTATCTCACGAAATGAGCAATACCTGTCTTAGAATGTGTCTGGATGTCTGATGGGACATAGCTCATAAATGAACTCCAAATCCAAACTTCTTAGACTATATCGTCAACTGAACTTAATCAGTATCCTGCGCGCCATGCCTCCCTCAGTATTGCCTTGGACCACCTGTCCAAAATACTGCCCCTCATCAGAAGGAAAACTATAACTCTGACAACCTTCTTGTCGTCCATGTCACCTTGGAAGCCTGGAATGATAACTGTCTCCTGAATGAGGCTGTCGTTATCATCTCCCTAGAACATCCACTTATGTTCTAAAACTGCTTCCGACTGTTTCTCCAGGATTGGATTAATGTCAACTTATTGCATCTAGTGCAAGAACAACATCTGGTGTGGTACTTGACATCTCACGATTGACTCAATTGCCTGAGCAAGTGATCTGCCAATCATGCCCGTCCCTCTCCCCTTTAGTCTGTAAGACACCTTTGGAGAGGGTGACTCCATTACCTGCAGGTACACTACCGTGCCAGGAGTCGTCCATCCTAAATACTCTTAGAACGCTGTCAAGTACCCTGATTGGGAAACCACCCAAATCTAGATCTAAGACCATAGATCTAGTAACCAGTATGTCTGATATAAAATCCATTTCCTTTGTGGAGAAACCACTGTGTGACGACCAAAGTATAACCGATCGTAGTGTAGGAGTTTCTTTTCCTACTCTGTGTATGTCATCCAAATACCAGGATATCACACCCTACTACCTTCTCAACAGATCCATCCCCTATTCTGATGAAGTCAAACCCATGACTGTCACATCAGAAGTAGATGATCTATCTCCGCTACATCTGCTTTAGTCTATAAATAGACATAAGCTACTTGTCCACCAATGCTTCCGCTGCTCCCACTGACTACGACAACCCTCTGGCAGAGTCATATACACGTACACTTCTGAAGCGAGTTCAGAACGACGCTATACTCATCCTCCCGCCGGGTCTCGCAGCCTGGAACAACAGCAATGGTAATTGTGGGTAAACAAGAACTTCCCTGTCACCGTCCTTGAGACTACCGAAGTACCTCTCGGGTGCCTGAAGTTACCCACCTTATCTGCGGAGTGGCCAATGGAATGTCAATCCAGATTGAATCTTTAGGTTCCTTATCAAATCTTCAGTAATCGTTTGTGGTTCTGGAATCACTTCCAGTTCTACCATACTCCCACTACTGTTTTCTGAAAAAAAAATCCATTTTTAATAAAACTGTGGCGAGTCTAGAACAATATTGCTATTGTTCATCCAGATGGTAGAAAGTCAACCCGCGTCATAGCCTGGGTCAACCCACAAACAGCCATTACAGAAACGTGCCTTGAGTTGTCCAGTGTCTGGTTTTAAGCATAAACCGGACAACTCCCCGTACCTTAACAATGTTAAGATATGAACTGTTCTATATCCAATACAGAAACAGAGGCACTGATTTAATTTGAACCAGATCCAAATCATGCAACTGTCTCCAGTGCATGTCAACTAAATGGAATGAGGCCGATCAGCGTTACTCAACTTAGGAATGCTTCCATTTATGAGTAACCTGAAAGAGAAGCAATTTCTCTTTATCATTACTATCAACTGAATACCATACACAAGTATCTACATCTTCGATCTTTTGAAGAATCCCGATACTTGCTATACCTGGTTCTCTACTCTATTCAAATACCTATAACTTCTCCAAATTCGGACCCTGTGTTTCCACGAAACACTTGTCTAAAAACTAGAGAAGTCATAAGTAAACCGAATATAGTACGAGGACCAACCCCTCTGTCCTGATGGACCCTGGACATCATACAATACTCTGTACAAGTCCCTTGAGTCTGATAACTCTTTCACTGTGTGTCGTAGGTTGAAAACTGTGCTTATGGTTAAGAAGAATTACACCGCTGTTTGATGCTCCTTACCTAACCATCCACTGATATAGGTAAATGTCATCGACATAATATCAAAAGTTATATCTCACTCTATGAAAATAGACGTACAGATATATCAATTTGAAATTGGTGCACAACAGCGGATATTCAAAACCATATATTTGCCGACCGGCAAACAACCCAGGTGATCTCCTCAAATATCACCGATTACAACGAATCCCGATATAATGAGGATGATCACCCAATTCCCAATAACTTACTCCTACTCATCATCTGTAAAACCATACAGATATGAGAATCAAACCTGGTAAATACATACCCTGGAGCAAGTGTCTAATCGGGAAATCAGTTTCCTTTAACAGTACATAGTGAGACTGAAACATTGAAATGTTTCGATGGGGTATCCTGGTATTCTTAGTAATGCCTCTTCCAGATTCACGACTGTAACCGTATAGTTCTTTGCCACCTCTCCAAATCCCTTCATATGTCTTTAGTCTTTACCTTCTGCACACCCTTTTAGGCCAAATGGTTTTCTTCCTTCCCTACCGTTCGGCACCAGCCTATGGTTTGGAAGAAGACTATCCAATAAGCATAATGGGTGTACTGTCCCAATCCTAGGAACACTCGCAACACGAGAGAAGGTGAAGATAAAAGACACCTGAATGTACTTTATTCCTATTTCTCCTGAACCAGGATCCATCCCCGAACTGGAACAAGTTCCTTTCGAGTTCGTATATAACCATACGATGGAATATCCAAATAAACTGTGGATCTTCGTAGTGATACGGAGTGTCCTGGAGAAATACAAAGGTGATGTGGGAGTGGTAACGAAATATTTGGTTTGGTCGTGAATATCTGTTGCAATTTACTTTGCCCTCCTACTAATCCCTTGCTTTGTCTGAACTTAATACCTTCTGCACACCATCGTTATGCTAATTGGTTTTCTTCATTCCCTACCGGTCGGCACCAGCCTAAGGTTTGGAAGAAGACAATCCAATTTGCGTAATAGGTGTACTACCCCTAAACCAAGGAGTACTCGTAACCTGAGAGAGGGTAAAAGGAAAAGACAACTGAATAATCCTATCCGTTTTCTCCAGAACCGGAAACCATCCTCGAATAATTCTTTCGAGTTCGTATCTAACCATACGATGGTTTTGTCCAATGGAAGTGGACGTTCGTAGTAATACGGGGTGTCCTGGAGAAAAGGGTAAAAGTAGGAGTGGCAATGAGGTCTGCAACTCTGACAATCCAAAAGCCAGTGTTAAGTAAGTTCGGTCAACTTGGTCACGGAGTCATAGTCTAGGGTCGGGTCAATGGTCGCTGCCAGAGAGAGAGAGAGAAGAAACACTCAGCGTGCACTCTATCCTAGATCAGAATGGTTACCAATTTATCTAATCTGGAAACCTCCCACTGTACCTCAAATTCACCTCCAAACCTGAAAGAAGAATTAGTCGGGGTCACCCGAGGAGTAAACTAACTCATCAGTGGGAATCGGGATCCAACTCTCATCGCATGACAACGTGACGGGATCCGCTCACGGTATCACACTCCAGAAGGTATGCACATATCTGGCAAGTTTCAGTTCTTTTGAAACTCCCGACGAGATTTCTGCCCCATGCTCTTATGACCTTGGCGTGAGGTCAAAATATCATAAGTCACATGTCAAGTTCTGCCCATCATTATCCAGGTTAATTTGAATCCACCCGTACATACCCTTGACGTAGGCCAAAATAGTAGTACGACTGTCCCAAACCAACGCATCTATCTATGCAACAGATAAATACCCGGCAGCTACCAAACACTATGCCTTGGCGTGAGGTCAAAATACATAGCTTGAATACTATCGAATATTTAACTGAAATGATGGAGGGCTACGAATGGTTTCTGGCGAAAACCTTTAACGTAATGAACTTGATATCGTTGAAGGAACGGATAGCTTTTTGAAAATATAGTGACGAAAAACCGTTGCTAAAGAGGTCACTCCCGGTGAAGGGATCTCGGCTCTTTCCCCGTAGAATGGGGTGCAGGATATTCCAACTGAATACCACGGTGCAAAGCAAAAGTAATCGGCTATAGTGAAGTCAATGCCCTGACGCAAATTTCTGTCCAAGGGGTCACTCCCGGTGAAGGGATCTCGGCCCTTGCCTCGTCGACTGAGGAGCAGGATATTCCAATGAATACCACGATGCAAAACAAAAGTAAACGTCCTTGCAATAACAGCTTTTTGAAAAGTGTTCCAACAACATCAGATTAGGTTTGTTTTTAACTTTGCATTGATCCGAATCAATGCAGTCCCATCAATTGATCACACCACAAAGAACGAAAATATACTGATGTACGTATATGCCATCCACATTCGCCACTGGGTCCCGTCATTACCCGTTAGGTTAGCTTACTAACGACAGAGCGGGGACTGGACTAGCGCGGATGCAAAACATATACAACATCTACTAATATATATACCAATATATAGTATTTCGCTCAAGGCGTGAATAAAATGCAACATCACAGAAAATGAACAGCATCACAGAAACAATACAGATATCTGGGATCCCCGGGTTTCACAGAGCCACTACTGAAACCCGACGTTCCCCTGGTCGTGTGGATAGCCTGTGCAATGAAATCCTAGACCCTTACGGGTGCGGCAAGTTACCCGCCAAAACCTGAAGCGAGGCAGCCCCTTTCAGCCCCGTGAATGGACCACCCAGCACTTTACGGAATCCGGCAACTTGGGCACCCCTCCTGGGTCAACCTGTACCCCCTACGAGTGCGGCGAATAGCCCGCCAATCCTAGAGTGAAGCCCCCTCCGTCTCAATGCCATGAGATGCGAGCTTGTTGCCCTCCAGAACCCGGCTATCCGTGCACCCCTCCGCGGGGCAATCCTAGTACAGAAAGTAAAATATACATACAACGGGTACATCGACCGCAACCAGGTCGTGCCCCAAAATAATAATACAATCAGGCAGTGACGGCAGTCCACATGTCGGACGCTCGCCCCGCAATATCAAATGTACATAATACAACAAAACTGTACTAGCATTGCATCCAGGCTATCCCCCACGACCGATCCGCAACATCACAGCAAATACATAGAACATCAACGTGAAAGTCACGTTCGCAAATCCGTCTAACCGGGCTATAGCAGTTAGACCGGATTTACCGATCGAGTGACATTCACGGTCGCAGATATAATGTAAATACTGTGAAAAATGTGTTTAAAAAATTTCCGATTGATCAAACAATTAACAAGTGGGCCCCAAAGAAAACTGTAGCACTCACAGAAACAATTGGCCCAACTTTAATATTCCAAAACCCCTGAAATAAACCCAGAAGACATCTGTAAAAATTTGGTGATGTGACGTGCACAGTGAGCCGCGGAAGGGCGGCATGTATGGGGTTTACGCGGCGGTTCCGCGCTCACACTGTAGCTTTACATCGTCGAATTTTTACAGAGCTCTTATATTTTTTGGTAGATCACTTTTCTGTCACCTGAAAAATTTTTGGACACCAAAAAAAACTTAACAGAAAACTGTCGTGGGCAAATACGGGTTTTTGGACATTTCGATCGATCGGAACTCAAAAACACATTACACAAAGCTAGACTAAGTTAATGGGGAGGCTCTGATACCACTGTAAGTGCACGGCGGCGCCCCGGCCGTCAATCCGACGCCGGAATGCGGAAGCGGTGAATAACTAAAATTTTGCGGACTTTGCAAACCGGCACCACCGCGCACTAAACTCCGGATCGAACCATTAACTAGTCTAAGCTAACTAGAAGATGGGTTAGAGATATACCGACGATCCAAGTCCTCCGGTCTTCTCGCCATCGTCCGGATCTCCTGCGGAAAAGTCCCGTCTCCTCCTCGTCGCCGGAAGTGCACCACATCGCCTACTTTGTTTACGGGCTCCCACCTCAATGCCGAGGCAACTCGGGCACGAAGCCGGCTACTCGACGTGCCCAAGATTTGCTGTAGAATATAATGTAGAGATCTCATTTTGGGGTTGTAGGAATTGCCTTTTTGGTGGAGGGATGATACAAGCTTTTGGAGGTTGTTCTTGTGGGATTTTTACCAAAGCAAAAACACCAAAAACCCCACATAGGAAATTTGGACAGCCCCTACAAGGAGTGGCCGGCCATGGACATGGTGAGAGGGGAGAATGAGAGAGTGTTCTCCAAAAAGGAGAGAGTGTCAACCATATCCACAAAGGAGAGAGGAATGGTTATCATGTGAAAAGAAATGATAGCAAGGAAAATCTAACACTCAAACACCAATGATCACTACCAAAACCCACACTCCAAAACAAGTAATCAACAACCATGATGGTTACTAAAAGTCAAGCCATCATGAAGATAACAAGTCAAAGGATGGTGCTATCATGATACAACAAAATGCAAAGAACCCCTCCACAAATACTTATTTGCAACAATGCAAATAAGCCCTCCTCCACCAATCTTCGGCCAATGAACGGAACAATGGAAATCGGCCGAAACGGAAAGCAAACTGGCAACTCCAGAAAACTGGTCCCGTAATAAATTACAGGAAAAACCCCGATACTGTGCATACACACCCGCATCTGTATTTCGACCGAAATACAAATGCAATGAGACAAAGTCTACACTATACTATACTAGGATCCGGCTTATACCAAAGCCGGCCAGTAATATCTGTTCGATCCTGATCCGTGCAATACCGCACGTATCTGATCAAACCCTGCCATATAACCATACGGCCTATAGTACAATCTGTCCGGTCCTGATCCGTGCAATACCGCACGTATCTGATCGGACCCTGCCATATCTCCATACGGCCTCTACAACCTTTCGCCCGAAAGCTGAGTAACTGAATGTGGGGAACTCTAAAGACTCGTCAACACCTTGGTTGTGGATTTAACCACTAGCACGTCAGAGGTATAAGCCAATACGTGACGGGCTACCAGGTACTGACCAAATGGGACGTCGATGAGGAAGCTCACCCCGACACCCAACTGAGCCTGTCAGTTACAATATCCGTACAGTCCGGTCCGTTCGTCTATGAGCATCGCATGGCGGGCCTAGGGGGTTGGTAAAAGTCAGACCCCCAAAAGCGGTACAAGTCGTGTCGGAGTGTAGCCCAGAACACCCTGAGATACTACTGGAATACCTACCAGTAAATCTCCATGCCTTGGCCAAGGACTTTGTGTAATGGCTCTCCTAGACACAGCACGACCTCACCCCCAATACCGGGAGAGACGAACCCCTAAAGATACGCTCACCGCCTCCATGTGGCTCGGGACTGTACCCAACTAAAACCTGTTTGCACGACTCCTTTGAGCCGTGGTAGGGTAGTAATCAAAGTACAGTGGGAACTCACACGAGACAAATGACGATCCCCAGGTCGATGAACTAACCTGCACACATGTCACCAGGGAACTGCCATCTGACGTCTGGTATATGACCAACTAGCATGTTCCCGGCGAGTCCTGTCCGGTGTACTCATAACCCAATGAGCACCTGTATACATCTTAGGTGATCCAACTGACACCAGTGGCTTGTGAGACCGGCCACCGCCCCTCGTCGGGGTCTCGACTGTATACACTAGTCTACTAATGGAGTATCGATGCCCAGTCTCGAAACTCCCACGACTAGGGACCTTTTAAGGATAAGCTTATAGACCCCCAGCTCCCACTTATATGATCGCCCTCATACTGCTGGTGGTCAAGCAAGAATCCTAGGGGCTCTATCAACGTGTAATAGCGACGTGTCATGTCACCTAAAGCAGTACACGATGATAAAGGTAAACCAGATAGCGTACTATCATCTCGAGTAAGACTGTCCTACCGGGATAGGTCCTCCCTCAATCATTACAATCACGTACCTGTGACCTAATAATTGACTCTGAGGGCACTATCTCCAACAGATATTCCCCTACGGATTCAGCGTCCACGCTCATTCCGTTCGCAACTCTGAGAGTCATATCACCTAACCTGATAACTCTACGGTTTCTCAAAGCCTGTAATGAATTACAGATATGAGATCCTGATCCGGTATCTAGTACCCAGGAAGTAGAGTTAATTGATATACAATTTTCTATTACAAACACACCCGAAGTCGAAGCCACAACATCCTTCGGATCCTGGATTCTGGCTATCAAAGCCCTGTAATCCCTCTGCCGCTGCCCTTTCCCGTAACAATATGAATATCCCTCCTTCCCTACTGTTAGCCTAGAAACTTTTGCCATTTCCTGTCCTTCTATCATACTGACACCACATATCAGCTTTTTGGAGGTCTTCTTCTTCTCACCCTTTGCTTTCGCCTTGGATGCAGAAGAGGAAGATTCCCCAATAAGCTGAGTGGATGTCACCCTGGTTTCCTTCAGGGTGCCCTCAACTGGAAGTATAAATTTCTTCCCCTAGGCAAAAGTAGATGGTAGGGACTGTAGAAACAAGTCAGCATATGACTTGTTTCCCAACGCGGTCTCCAGATCTGTGAGCTCATCAATATAGCTAGTAATCGTAAGGACGTTGTCCCTTATAGATGATCCGACAGCCAACCTCGCTTGAAGCAATTCCTTCTCATATCTTGCGATACGAGATTGCTCTTCATATAAATCTTTGTTATGGAGGAAGATGGAAGCTAAGCCATTTTCTCTTATTGCCTCTGGTTTACACCATCCACTGAGGCCAACACGAGGCACTTGGCATTCGCACTGTATTTTTACCTTGTCTTACGGATATCCTTATCCGTGACGGTGGAAATTGGACCTGGGATGGTGGGGGATTGAGTAGTAATGAGGTGGTCCAGCTTGTCATAGGTAATGGACATCTGGACAGACCTTTGCCAGTCATTATAGTCAGATTCAGTCATTTTATTATCTAGATGTAACCTATGTCTGGTCACTGGGTCGCTGCAATTAAGAAAGAGAGAAGAAAACACTTAGCATGATGCTCTTACAAGTTTAGATTGGTTTTTAATTTATCTAAACAGGATAGCTCCCACTGTTTTTCGAATCCTTCCTCAAACCATAAAAGAAGAATTAGTCCGGATTAATCTCACCGTACAATACTTGCTTAAACGTTCAGCCAGACTAGTGTCAGTAGTTTGAGGGAGCTTTTACGACGCTTTCACGAAGTTTCTTAATTAAATAACTTCTTTTCCCTATAGGTGTAGCCCCGCTAACACTGTTCTAGACACCTACTTGGTTTATAGCACTGATCGTTAAGTGAAGAATCTCCCGAGGAGTAGCGGATACTCACAGTAGGATCGGGATCCAAATATCATTGTGTGATAATGCTGAAGGAATCCTACCAACATTATCAAACTCCAAATGGTATGCAGCACTAGCAAGTTTCAGTTTCTTTAGAAACCCCCGATGTGGATTTTTGCCCCATGCTCTTATGACCTTGACGAAGGCCAACAAATCATAAGTCACATGTCAAGTTCTACCCATCATTGTCCAGGTTAATTTGAACCTACCCGTATATACCCTTGACGAAGGCCAACAAAGTAATACGACTGTCCAAAACCAACGCATCTATCTATTCTACATATGAACACCCGACAGCTACCAATCACTATGCCTTGACGGAGACTAACAAATATAACTTGAATACTACTGACTATTCATATGAATTGACGGAGGGCTACGAATAGTTTTGGCAAAACCGTTAACGTAGTGAACTTGATATAATCGAAGGAACTTGATAACTTTTAAAAGGAGTGGTTTAAGCTCCGCATTTAAAAGTCTGCTATTTTAAAATAACCGAGTGGTTTTAAAATTTGTTCCAACGATTCAGTTTTGGTTTGTTTTCTTTGCATTAATATAATGCAGTCCCATCAATTAACCTACCATTGCAGAAAACAATGAAAATACAACATACGCTTATACCATCCGCATTCGCCAATGGGCCCCATCATCACCCGTTAGGTTACTTAACTAACGACAGAGCGGGGGATGGACTAGCGCGGATGCAAAACATAAGCAAAGACTATTATATAATACATATATAATAATATCCATTCATCTGTTAGTTATATGTATGCCCTAGAGGCCATTACTGTACATACGTTGTATATTTTAGTGGATGCTTAGACATATATAGGGAGGACATTCTTGCTCGACATTATAGTATGCTATCTGGTTACTCTTTATCTTAACATGTACTCTGATTGTCTCTATGTCACATGTTAATAAAGCCTTTAGGATGAGTACTTGACTACCAGGACTATGATGCAGATCATACTAGTGGGGGCAGTGTAGTCACCAAGTATATCCTTCAACTGTTCCTAGTCGTAGGAGTACAGAGACTGGGCATCGATACTCCAAGTAGACTAGCGTATGCGCTTCTTGACCCATATGATGGGCGATGGATGATCCCATATCCATTGGTGTTTGACATCAGAGAAGGTATACGGGTGCTCAGTGGAGACTGGGTACACTGGACGGACACGCCAAGAACTCCCAGATGGTATTATACCTCACGTCAGATGGCAGATCTCTGGTGACACGGGTACAGGTTAGACTGTGGACCCGAGATCGTCATAGAGTCTTGTGTGATTCCCACTGTGCTTTGATTTCCATCATACCACGTCCAAGAGGGCGTGCAAAAAGGTGGCTTTTGGGTGCTGTCCTGAATCATATAGAGGCAATTAGCGATAGGAGGGGTTTCGTCTCTCCCGGTATAGGGAGTTGATGTTGCACTGTGTTCGATTGGCTATAACTAGAAATCCCTGGCCAGGGTTGCTGAGATTTACTGGTAAGTGTTATCAGTAGTTTCTCAAACTGTTATGGAGCTCATATCGACACTACTTATCAAGCTACTGGGGTCTGATATTTACCACCCCTAGGCGAGATATGCGACATATCAGATGAAGAGACCGGACTATACGGGAGTGTTACTGAATGGATTCACGGGAGAAAGTACATGCTTGCTTGTTGATCTTCTAATTGCTCAATACCTGGGTGGCTTTTACGTTTAGCTGACCGCTTGCAGCTTGTGGGTGTCTGATATGATCATCACCTACTGCCGGCGTATTTACGATTCTTTAGAGTCCTACACTGAGGTTTCCTGGCTCAGGCAAAACGGAGTAGGAGCACATATATAATATGTGCGGGACTGAGAACAATACGTGTATGTGATACCGTATTAGATTCTCGCGATATGAGATATCGGCCGGGTATATGTGATATAGCCGGGTCATCGGATCAAGTGTTGATTCGATGAACTGATACAGATTATATTAGTCGGTTATTTGTGAAATAGCCGGATTATCGGATCAAGTGTTGATTTGATAATTTAATGTATAATTATATATTTGATATATTAAATTACATTAATTAATATAACTCACTTAAAGATTCTTTTTCTCACTCGGGTAATATATTGATATATATGTGATATATGTTAATTGTATTATTTTATTTTGTTACAATAAATATTGTATATGTGATATATAATATTGTAACATGTTATGGTTATAAATGCAACATGATTTGTGGAGTTTAAATATGGTTAGGGTTTGGATTAGGGTTAAGCTTTCATGAAGCTTTCAAGAAGCTTCTTAAAGCTTTGACTTTGACCTTGATATTTTGTGATATTTTGCAAAGATACTTCTTTAACCCAACCTAACCCTTTAACCATAGTTAAATCTCTACATGGGTTAAGTCTTCATACTTAACCCATGGTTGCATTTCTAACCAAACATTTGATTCATTATTCATCACAAATGGTTTAGTTCTTCTTCTTCCTTCTTCTCTCTTGAAAAAGCTTTCTAGCTTTTAATGAAGTGATGAAAATGAGTGAGATAAAGAAAACAAATGAGAGCTAAATTCCTACTTCATCATCCTCATCTATTCTTGCAGCTTAGATTAGGGTGTTTGCTTTGCTAATACTTGATTAGCAAACAAAAGCTTGGGTTTGAGTTTCTTCGAGGTAGATCATCTTAGTTATTGAAGATCGGAAGCAAGTTTGCATCTTTCCCTTCATGGAGCCTCTCTTGAGTCTGGGTACTCGATGATCGCAGGGAAGGGACCTCAACACGGAGCTTTAGAATGTGAAGGAACGGACTACAAAGGTTGTAATCCCTAACTCTTAGAAGTAAAGTTGTTTACTTGTTCTTTGTTTCGCTTAATCTCTAGTCTAAGATCTTGGTTAGGGTTGTTCGGCACGTCTAAATTTTAAATCGGGCATGGTTGATGCTTTATAGACCCTTATGACAGTGGCTAGTAACCCTACAGTGGTATCAGAGCCAAGATAGAGCTTTAAGCGAAGTCTAGACGAATTTTAAAGTCCGATCGAACCCCGAAACGTCACAAAATACCCCCTCTCTGGAAATTTTTTAAAATGTTGATTTTTCTGTATTAAAAATACTCAGAAAATTAAGCTGGGAATTCTAAGGATTACTGTGAAAAACGAGCCCATAACCCCTTTAAAGCGCTGCGGAACCGCGGCAATACCCTGCCTTGCGCGGCGGTTCCGCGGCCAAACAGGGGAATTAGGGTTAGATTTTGCCACAGTAATATCCGTATGTATTTCTATATGCTTCTGGGAATTTTTAATTCTACTAAAGTGTTGAGTTTTCTGGAGATCTTTTATATTCGTTGATTCGATCGGAAAGTTTAACTTCGTTTAAGTTTTTCTCGGGTAATTTAGAACGTGTTAAAAAGTTCGAACGGATATCAATAACTCACTTTTTCTCCTGCCGGAAAATTTCCAAGTGTTGGATTTTTTCCTTAATTATAGAACATTCATAGTCGTGCAAGTAATGCGATGGACCCTCTAGAAGAACCTAAACCTTAACTCGATTATGTGACCGTCTGAACCGCCTCTAAACCTCAGGGTTTGGGGAAGTACGGCGTTGCCACATGTGAGGCGTTGGTTTGACCCTTCTACGGCTGGACCATCGGTACTGTGGCATGTGATGGATACTTTTTGAACTCCGCTCAAGTGTTGAGCTATTTGGGAAATCATGGGTTTTTGTTTATTCGACCGGAAAGTTTAACATTGTCTATTTATCTGGAATGCGATATAAAATTTGGAATCCATAAGTAGTTATGAGATAACTAATTTGAATATTATAAATCTAGCAGTTTAGTCTCAGATGATCGGTTTGTAGGGTTCCTAGGCACACTATAGAGGTCTCACAAGGAATCAAACATGCCAATTTCAAAAGTTACGGGTGCCGAGAAACCCTAATACGGATCGTCGACTAGAAATTTAGGCGAAACAGTAAACTAGTTAACATCTTAACTAAAGGAGAGAGGCTACAACCTTTGTAGATCCGGTTCTCCACTTCCTTAGCTCCACGTAGGCGTCCTCTCGCTGTCCATCTCGAATCCCGGAATCAATTGTCGGCTTGATCGGAGAAATGGGCGGACTAGGTCGTCGGCTTCGTGCCGAAGATGATCTACGTCGAGGCATCACAAGTTCAAGCTCCGACTTCACAAATTTATGAAACTTGTGAAGAAAACACCCAAAACAACTTGGCAAGAGGTAGAGGGTGAAGAAATAGGAGGTGGGTTCACTTTAGAATTGGATTTCTCACTTTAGAACTCAAGTTGCCATTGATGGCATCAAGCTTTCTTTCTTGAAGAAGAAGATCAAGAAGAAGGAAATATTATGATAAGTTCATCAAAAATGAAAAAGAAATGAATACTTATCATAATAGGAACCATGGTTAGGTGTAGAGAATTGACCAAGGTTAGAAGAGTGGTTAGGGTTAAGCATGAAGACAAATTGGTCACTTTGGTCAAAGCTTCATGAAGCTTCACAAAGGTTCAAGAATGAAAGCAACCATTTTGTATTCTTATCCCATTCTTTTTCCAAAAACAATAAATAAAAGAATGGATAATTAAAACCCTAATCACTTTCTTAACCTAGGTTTAATTCTTTACACTTAACCAAATGAGCAAGCATCATCAAACATGATACAAAAATGTGCACAAAAGTATATCACATATACAACTTGCACATCAAGTGAGAAAATCCATTTAAAGTGAACCAATACCAGTTAATGCAAAATAATATATCAAATATATAATTATACATTAAATCATTAAATCAACACTTGATTCAATGATCCGGTCATGTCGCACATAACCGACTAGTATACAATGTATCGATTTATCGAATCAATGATTCGATAACTAGGTTATATCGAATATAACCAATCGATATATTCATCGCGAGAATGGAATACGGTATCACATACACGCATTATTCTCGGTCCTGCACATATCTCATATGCGCTCCTATTTCGTTTCGCTTGAGCCAGGAAACCTCTGTGTAGGACTCTAAAGACTCGTCAATACGCCAGTAGCAGATGATGATCATATCAAGCACCCACAAGCCGCAAGGGGTCTTCTAAATGTAACGGCCATCCGGGTATTGAGCGATCAGAAGATCGACGAGCTAGCCCGCTCACACTCCTGTGAATCCAACCAGTAACACTTACCGTACAGTCCGGTCTGTTCGTCTGATATGTCACATATCAAGTCTAGTGGTGGTAAACGCCAGACCCCAATAACCGATAAGTCGTGCCGATGTGAGGCTCATAACGGGTCGAGAAACTACTGGTAACACTTACCAGCAAATCTCTGATCAGCCCTGGCCAGGGACTTCCCTGTTACGGCCAATCGAGCACAGCGCAACATCACCCCCCAATACCGGGAGAGACGAAACCCCTCCTATCGCTCATTGCCTCCATGTGACTCGGGACTGTGCCCAAAGACCACCGTTTTGCACGCCCTCATGGACGTGGTAAGGTGGAGATCAAAGCACAGTGGGAATCACACAAGACTCTATGACGATCTCGGGTCTACAGACTAACCTGCACAAGTGTCACCTGAGAACTGCCATCTGACGTGAGGTATAATACCATCTGGGAGTTCTCGGCGAGTCCGTCCAGTGTACCCAGTCTCCACTGAGCACCCGTATATCATCTCTGATGTCAAACACCAATGGATATGGGATCATCCATCGCCCATCTCATGGGTCGAGAAGCGTATACGCTAGTCTACTCTGGTATATCGATGCCCCGTCTCGATACACCTACGACTAGGGACCTTGAAGGATATACTTATGGACTACCATGTCCCCACTAGTATGATCTGCATCATAGTCCAGGCAGTCAAGTACACATCCTAAGGGCTTTACCAACATATAACTATAAGACAGTTTAAAGAGACTAGTGTACATGTTAAGATAAAGAGAAACCAGATTGCATACTATCATATCGAGCAAGAAAGTCATCTCTATATATGTCCAAGCATCCAATATAATATACATCATCTGTACAATACTGGCCTCTAGGGCATACATACAACTAACACGGTTGCCACGGGATTTTGATGCGATCAAAAGTCCGTCGCAATCACGTAGCGTACGCGGATACTCGCCGGGTAAACTTAATAGATAGCCACTCCCCATAGCCCCGACCAAGTGACTGTAGGAGAACCCCGTCGCCAAAAGCATCTGTTCGAGTGCTCGCGGCAGCGGTGTTCCTCCTTAGTGCACTTCGTCGACGGCATCCGGGGGTGCGGCCGACTACTAAAGTTTGCGACGAGCATTCGATCAGGATGTCGGGAATCTTGTTGAATTGCCCGACTTGATATTGAAAAGTGTTTTCGATATTGAGACTAAAATGCGGGGTTTATAATTGTTAGGCATGAGATGTCTAAGGAATTCATTTGGTTAGGCATACGATGTCTAAAGAGGTTGCGGATTGCAACTGTTGTAGTTTTACACTTTCTTTTCTGTGACCGTAAGCGTAGTATGTGGTGTATCGCCGGTTTCGTTGCTATACATCAACGACAATCGGGATACGCATACTTGCTTACATTGATGATATGAGTTATTATGTGTTGCTGTGATATATTATTTTGGATCGTCGTATTCTGAATAGCCGGGGGTTTTATGTGAGATGAGGGTTTTTATTTTCATTCATGTAAAATTCATTTGTATGTAATATTCTTTTATTGGGGCACTTCCGGGCTGAGGATGATGTCGCCATTGTATATTATTTACTTTTCCGCATTAGGTAGACCCAAGGCGGGGAGCACAAGTAACCGGGTTCTAGGGTCCAGTGGGAGACCATCTCGAGGAGTCGAGACCGGGTCTCCTAACCCTAGAATTGGCAGTGTTGCTTGCCGCTCTCGTAGGGGTCTAGGGATGTGGGTTTGGCTATTCATCGCGACCGTGGAATCCACGTTTTTATACAGGCTCGCATAAAACACGGAAATCCTAGTATATCCAATATTTCATATGTTATCTTCTGCTGCAATGTTCTGTGATGAGATCATATTACTACCTGAGATGAATGTTTATATTATATACATGTGATATATGTTATATTGCTGATTACGTTTCAAATGTGATGCTTGTGAAGCATAATAAAATGGGACTTCATTAATGAGATTAATGAAACTAAAAGAAACCTAAAGATGTTGTAGAAACTTGTATAAAAAACTGGTAGCTCTAGTTCTTGCTTTGCCTAGCGGTATTCCATGTAGAATATCCAGCACCTTATTCGATAAGGAAAGAGCCGAGATCCCTTCACCGGGAGTGACCTCTTTAGCGAAACTAGCAGATGCTACAAACTCGGTTTGTCTTTTGATTGTTTTTATAGTTTTTTCTTTGCATAGTGATGTTTGTGAAATATCCTGCACCTTATTCGATGAGGAAAGAGCCGAGATCCCTTCACCGGGAGTTACCTCTTTAGCAAAAATAGAAAAGGCCTAAAAAACATTCCATTTAAAATCAGTCGATTCTACGACGATATCAAGTTCATTACGCAAAGGGTTTTCTTAAAAACCTGTCGTAGCCCTCCGTCATTTCAGATAAGTACTACTTAGTATTCGTGCTGCGGTAGTTTGGCCTCCGTCAAGGCGTAGTGTACGGTAGCTAACTAGTGCTTAACTGCTAGCATACGATACGATTGGATTAGGGTATTCGTACGGCGTAGTTTGGCCTCCGTCAAGGGTCGTGCGGGTGGGTCTAATTCAATCAGGAAATGACGAGTTGAACTTGACTAGCGGACTATCGGTAGTTTGGCCTCCGTCAAGGTCATAGGACGCTAGGGGTAAAACATTATTGGGAATTTCAATTGTTGAAATTTGCAATGAGATTGCATACCTTCTATGAGATAGTTGGATCCCAATACCCGCTGCGAGTAAGAGTTACTCCTGGGAGAGTTTTACACATTACAATTAGCCGATTAAGTAGGTGTCTAGAAAGGTGTCAACGGGGTTATGCCTCTGGGAAAACGATGTTTACTTTAATTAGGTCCATGCGAAAGCACGGGGAACCTCCCTCAAAGTACCGGCACTGGCCTGGCTGAAAAATTGGCGAACTTGTAGGGTGTAATTAATCCCGGCTAGTCTTTCCTTTTAGGGTTTGAAGGAAGATTGGACTAAAATAGTGGGAGACATCCTGATTAGATATATTAATAACCAATCTAATCTTGCAAGAGCATATGCTGAGTGTTTTCTTCTATCTCTCTGCACGTAGCGACCATGTCATGCCTTAATCAAGATAATAATATGGATGTATTGACCGAACCCGCTTGTTATACTGCGCTAGGGAACGTTAGTCCCGCTCCAACTTATAATTGTTATAAGACCGAGCAGGAAATAGGGGATTACCAGAATTCCCGTGCAGCCCAAACGAAGAAAGTGCATGCTGATGCATCTTCTTCGGTATGTTCATTACCGAGAACTATTTCTCAGTATCCTTTACGTCCTGGGTATGAGATACCGGATCAGGATCCCGCAAATGTAATCTGTTACAAGGGCTACAGAGAGGTAGAGAACTGAGGACGGGTGATAAGTTTCAAGAGTTGGAAATGATGCAAGTGTTGCAGCCATATCTGTTGGCAGTTATCACCCTGTATTACCAGAATACATTGATTCTGAACGAATGTTATTTGATACCGAACCTGATATACAACATCATATCAGTCTCTTTATTTGTAAAGAAGGATATAATTTTGTATTGTTGGATAATGTTTTGAACATTTCCTATATCAAGAGTTGATCGGTTCAGGCACGTTTTCTAAAAGCATAGACGTTCTAAATCATACCACAGTTCTTAATGTACAGAACACACACAAGAGGAAGAAGTTCAGAAATGAACGAATCCTTCTTGAAGCATTGTAGACTAGGTCATATCAATGCGACCCGACTAGCTGAAGTTACATGAAGATGCATACTTAAATTATTTTGGATTTATATCTTGTAAAACTTACCAGTCATGTCACTAAGATAAGATGACCACAGCTCCATTTATTGGAAACAGAGAAAGAGTTAGTGAACTCTTGGGATTGATACATGCTGATGTATGAAGGTCCCCTGTCTACACATGCCAGGACCAGTTCTTTGTACTTCATTACATTGACTGATGAACTCTCAAGATTCAGACATATGTTCCCGTTGAAACACAAGTCCGAAACTTTTGAGATAATCACAGAATATAAGTTAGAAGTAGAGAACCAAAATGGGTATAAGTATTATGTCCTTTGATGTGATCAAAGAGGAGAATACTCGAGCACAGAATTCCTGGACTATTCTAAAGGAGAATAAGATTCTCTCTCAGCATTACTCCTCCGTATACACCAAAGCACGTCGGTTTATCGGGGCGGAGAAATCACACCCTATGTGATATGGTGTGCTCTATGATGAGTAATACTGAGTTGCCTATTTTCTACTGGGGTTATGCACTTGAGAAGTTGCATACCTATTGAATAGGGTTCCAACCAAATCAGATGCCTATCACTCCATATGTGATATGGTATGGGAAGAGCCCATCTCTTAAAAAAGTAAATATTTGGGGTTGTCCGGCCTATGTTAAAAGCAAAATCCGGACAAACTCGAGGCAAGGTCAGTTCTGTGGAAGTTTGTTGGATATCCCAAGCATTCGCAAGGGAATATCTTCTACCACACTGAGGAACAAAAGATGTTTTATTTCTCAGCATACCAATTTTTGAGAAAAGGGGGATTTCTTGTGAAGAAATTAGTGGTCATGAGGTAGAGCTGGAAGGAGTTCCAACTATACAAACTGCAGCTGATGATTTGGTAAACCAGGAGGATTCAATAGTTTCCAACGAACCTCACTCTCTCCGCCGATCTGGTAGGGTTCCTCATCCACCTAAGAGATATTTCGGTTTCTCTATGACAGTGGGAGAAAGGATTGCATCATGAGATGATGACCCAACTAGTTTCGAGCAGACCATCAGGAGTGGTGACTCTTTGAGAATGGCTGGATGCTAATGCGATCTGAGATGAAATCCTTATACAACAACAAAGTATGGACTTTGGTTGCTTTATCTGAAGGGTTAAATATTCATCAGGAGCAAGTATATCTTGAGAAGATTACTTGGTGTACATGGAAAAGTTGAGACTTTCAAAGCTATGCTTAAGTCCATCCAGATCCTACTTGCCGCGGCTACATACCATGACTATGATATCTGGCGGTTGGGTGTCATGACTGCTTTTCTAAATGATGATTTGGATGAGAGCGTCTATAAGTACACAGCCAGAGGGCTTCGTAGACAGTGGGAGCAGCGGAAATGTGAGCATGATGTTTTATGCGATAAATCAGGCATCACGGAGTTGGATCATCTGTTTTGATGTGGTAGTGAAAGAGTTTGACTTCATCAAAATGGTAGATGAACTTTGTATATATAAAAAGGTAGTAGAAAGTATGGTGGTGATCCTCGTATAGTACGTGGATGACATACTCTTGATAGGGAAGGAGTTTCCTATGCTACGCTCGGTCAATCTCCTCTTATCACAAAGATTCTCTATATAGGATCAAGATGATACCTCCTAAATCCTGGGTTATGGATCTATGAGATAGATCAAATTGGATGTTAGGATTCTCACTAGTTGTAGTGAGATGGTATCAATTGATCCTGGGGAGAATCACTGGAAAGGTTCCAGGGTGATAAGGGTGACTGAATGTCAGTCGCAGGCATTGCCTTTACCCTCAGTGGAGGGACGGTATGTTGGAAGAGTTCCAAGCTAGATACCATGACATACTAGACGAATAAAGGCAAGATACATCGTTACTAAGGATGCTACCAAAGAGGCAGTCTGGTTATATTTTAGTTCATGAAATGAACTTCGTTCCTGCCATTGTGTGACAATTGAGTTATGGCTTATGCCAAGGAACCCCCGTCCCATCCGTGATCGAGATATATTCTTAGGCAGTATCACCTGATCATGGAGATGGTTGATCTCCAGGTAGATCGAGTTTAGGAGAATAGACACAGAGGACAACATCACGGATCCACTCACAATGGCCTATTTCCCAATGGAGACTTTTATGGGATGGTTGAGTATGAGATACTTCAACCACAGCTTATTGTTGGGTATGAGATACTACAACAGATGGCCCTAGGGTAAGTGGGAGATTGTTAGTTGTATATTGTAGTGGATTCTTTGACATATATACGGAGGACTTTCTTGCTCGACATGATAGTATGCTATCTGGTTACTCTTTATCTTAACATATACTCTGATTGTTTCTATGTCACATGTTGATAAAGCCTTTAGGATGAGTACTTGACTACCAGGACTATGATGCAGATCATACTAGTGGGGACAGTGTAGTAACCATGTACATCTTTCAACTGTTCCTAGACGTAGGAGTACCGAGACAGGGCATCGATACTCCAGAGTAGACTAGCGTATGCGCTTCTTGACCCATATGATGGGCGATGGATGATCCCATATCCATTGGTGTTTGACATCAGAGAAGTTATACGGGTGCTCAGTGGAGACTGGGTACACTGGACGGACTCGCCGAGAACTCCCAGATGGTATTATACCTCACGTCAGATGGCAGTTCTCTGGTGACACTGGTACAGGTTAGTCTGTAGACCCGAGATCGTCATAAAGTCTTGTGTGATTCCCACTGTGCTTTGATTTCCATCATACCACGTCCAAGAGGTAGTGCAAAAAGGTGGGTTTTGGGTACAGTCCCAAATCACATGGAGGCAATGAGCGATAGGAGAGGTTTCGTCTCTCCCGGTATAGGGAGTTTCGTCTCTCCCGGTATAGGGAGTTGATGTTGCGCTGTGTTCGATTGGCTATAACTAGAAATCCCTGGCCTGGGTTGCTGAGATTTACTGGTAAGTGTTATCAGTAGTTTCTCGAACTGTTATGGACCTCATATCGACACGACTTATCAAGTTACTGCGGTCTGACGTTTACCACCCCTAGGCGAGATATGCGACATATCAGACGAAGAGACCGAACTATACGGGAGTGTTACTGAATGGATTCATGGGAGAAAGTACAGGCTTGCTTGTTGATCTTCTGATTGCTCAATACCTGGGTGGCTGTTACGTTTAGCTGACCGCTTGCAGCTTGTAGGTGTTTGATATGATCATCACCTACTGCCGGCGTATTGACGATTCTTTAGAGTCCTACACAGAGATTTCCTGGCTCAGGTAAAACGGAGTAGGAGCATATATATAATATGTGCGGGACTGAGAACAATACGTGTATGTGATACCGTATTAGAATTTTACGATAAGAGATATCGGCCGGGTATATGCTATATAGCCGGGTCATCAGATCAAGTGTTGATTCGATGAACTGATACAGATTATATTAGTCGGTTATTTGTGAAATAACCGGATTATCGGATCAAGTGTTGATTTGATAATTTAATGTATAATTATATTTTTGATATATTAAATTACATTAACTAATATAAGCTCACTTAAAGATTCTTTTTCTCACTCGGGTAATACATTGATATATATGTGATATATATTAATTGTATTATTTTATTTTGTTACAATAAATATAGTATATGTGATATATAATATTGTAACATGTTATGGTTATAAATGCAACATGATTTGTGGAGTTTAAATATGGTTAGGGTTTGGATTAGGGTTAAGCTTTCAAGAAGCTTCTTGAAGCTTTGACTTTGACCTTGATATTTTGTGATATTTTGCAAAGATATTTCTTTAACCCAACCCAACCCTTTAACCATAGTTAAATCTCTACATGGGTTAAGTCTTCATACTTAACCCATGGTTGCATTTCTAACCAAACACTTGATTCATTATTCATCACAAATGGTTTAGTTCTTCTTCTTCCTTCTTCTCTCTTGAAAAAGCTTTCTAGCTTTTTATGAAGTGATGAAAATGAGTGAGATAAAGAAAACAAATGAGTGCTAAATTCCTATTTCATCATCCTCATCTATTCTTGTCGCTTAGATTAGGGTGTTTGCTTTGCTAATACTTGATTAGCAAAGCAAGAGCTTGGGTTTGAGTTTCTTCAAGGTAGATCATCTTAGTTATTGAAGATCGGAAGCAAGTTTGCATCTTTCTCTTCATGGAGCCTCTCTTGAGTCCGGGTACTCGATGATCGCAGCGAAGGGACCTCAACACGGAGCTTTAGAAGTGAAGGAACGGACTACAAAGGTTGTAATCCCTAACTATTAGAAGTAAAGTTGTTTACTTGTTCTTTGTTTCGCATAATCTCTAGTCTAAGATCTTGGTTAGGGTTGTTCGGCACGTCTAAATTTTAAATCGGGCATGGTTGATGCCTTATAGACCCTTGTGACAGTGCCTAGTAACCCTACATCATCAGACGCAATGATAGGCATTCTAGATCACAGATGAACACATTGGATATACTAGGAATTCCGCGTTTCGTTTGAGCCTGTAACGAAAGAAGGATTCCACTGTCGTGATGAATAGCCAAACCCCACCCTAGACCCCTACGGGTGTGGCAAACCACCGGCCAAATAGCCAAAGTGAAGCAACCTCCCTCAACAAAGTGAGTAAGCTACTCGGCACTTCAAAGTACCCAGTAGTTTGTGCACGCCACCTTGGGTCTATCCTAGGAGCAAAAACAGTTAAAGAAATAATACAACGGTGGCTACAACCTCAACCCGGATGTGCCCCGCAAAATAATATTACATCATTTTATAAATTTTACATCGAATGAAGGAATGAAAACCCTCATCTCACATCCCCGGCTATTCATCCACGACGATCCAACAAGTTCATATACACAAACCATCACAACAATATCACATATATGCCTCTTTTCGGGTATGGTAATAAAGGGTGTGCAACCCCGACTAATCGACGTATAGAAATTAGTCGACATTTCCAAACACATATATACAACAGAGTGCATGTAAAGTAACTACGACATTAGAATTCCGCACACAATTTGAAAACTTAAACAATGTTCTAAGACTCGAAAATCCAGTGAGCTAAAGTTTCAAATCTGAAAGTTTTGAGCCAATCCGGGAGTCGAAACGAACTCGAAACCCGCCCGAATCTTCGCGAAGGCGAAGACACATAAAAATACATCGAATGGGGGGCTTCGGGGAGTGCCTACCCCTGGGGTCCACCATGAGGTGGCCCCCAAAGGAGGACAGACCCGAGAGCACCTGTTTCTGGTGCTCTCCGGTCAGCAGCCCCCAAGGTCACCAATTGGTGGTCTTGAGGGGTGTTCCTGGCCATTGGTCCCCCCCAGTATGTCCCCGGGGTGAGCACGCTTCACCCCACGGCTTCTCGGTTCAAACCATGAGCCTGAGGGGTGTGCAAACAACTCAAAACCTCACTTTTGAAAACTGTTTTTGTCGACAGTTTTTCCGTGACAAAAACGGCGGAATTATAACATCGTTACAAGCTATCTAAGCTTTATGAGAGGCTCTAATACCACTGTAAGTCGATGTCATGCACCCCACATGTTCGCGTGAAGGAGGAATTTGCAAAATATTATTTTTACGAGCTTCGCAACACCGACTAGAACCAAGGATCGTGCATAAACCTTAGCTAGCAAACTACTTGAGGTTTAACTACTCAGATACGAAGTTATACCTCAAGATACTTGTCCTTCGGGTCTTCATCGCTATCCTCCTCATCTACGTAGGCTCCAAGGATCGATCCGGATCGTAGCAACCTCCACGGCCTTCTCGAGTCAAAGACGATCCACCCGAGAGTCTATAGTCCGAGCTCCACCTCATAACCGAGTTAACTAAGGCAACAAGCTTGCTAATCTTGATGTCCTAGGTGATGTAGAGTATGAAGATGGATTTATTTTTCTCTTGAAACCTTAGGATTCTCAACACATGAGGGCTTTTAGGGTTTGTAGTGAGAAAGAAGAAGAGAGCAAGCATGAGAGCTCACTTGAGGAAAGAGAAAGTCTTTTGATAAATGATAATCTCATAGACAATATGATGGCTACATTGACTTGACTACTCTCATGTCAAGAAAATATCTCACCCAAAAAAATATCTTGTGCCACAAAATATCTAGTCAAAGAGTCAAACCAAGTCAAGTGGTCAAACCAAGTCAAATGGTCAAACCAAGTAGCCATACCACATTTATCAGTTACAAAAAATAACAAATACTTTCCTCCACCTCATAATTGTTTTAATCATGTAAATGGTCAAAACCCTAATGAGGTTTCTCCTTATATGCTCCTCTCATCCATATATACATACCCGCATTCGTGTTCCGAAAAACACGAACACAAAGAGAAGAAACTGATCCATCAATATAATATTAGGATCCGGCTTAAACCAAAGCCCACTAGTATTATCCGCTCGAACATCATACGCGCATAAGTGCACGTACGTGATAGAAGCCATGCCTTAAAAACCATATGGCCTCTACACCTTTTGCCCAGTGCAAGGAAACTCTCTATGTGGGACTCTAAAAACTCGACACTACGCTGGTAGTGGATTTAACCACAGGCCGCAAGCGGTACTAGCTGCACGTAACGGTCCCCAGGTAGATGTCGATAAGAAGGCCAATGAGGAAAACCCATTCGAACTCCTACTAAGCGTGAATGTGACAATTTCTGTACAGTCCGGTCTATTCGTCTAAGAGTATCGCATATCGGGCCTAGGGGGTGGTAATCGTCAGACCCCTAATAGCGGTATAAGTCGTGTCGGAGTGTAGCCCAGAACACCATGAGAAACTACTGGAATACCTACCAGTAAATCTCGCTTGCCCTGGCCAGGGACTTTATGTAATGGCTTTCCGAACACAGCACGATATCAACCCCTAATATCGGGACAGACGAATCCTATCTAACCGCCACTCCCTCCAAGTGCTTCGGGACTGCACCTGACTACTACCTATTTGCATGACTCCTTTGAGCCATGGTAGGGTACTAATCAAAGTACAGTGGGAACAAACTCGAGACGAAGCAGCAGTGTCAAGTCGATGGACTAAGCTGTACTCATGTCACCTGGGAACTGCTACCCGACGATAGGTATAATACCGACCAACAGTTCCCGATGAGTCCTGTCCAGTGTACTCGTAACCTAACGAACACCTGCATACTATCTCCCAGTACGACGTACTAATAGCTGTGGGACAGACCATCTCCTCTGCTGGGTTGAGAAGCGTATACACTAGTCTACCCCAGAGTATCGATGCCCCGTCTCGATAATCCTACGTCTAGGGACCTGTATAAGGATGTGTTTGTAGATTACCCAGCCCCCACTAGTGTGATTGCCATCACAACGCTGGTAATCAAGCAAAGATCCTAAGGGCTCTACTAATATGTATAAGCGATATGCTTAAAGAAACACAAGCACATATTGAAGTAGAAACAAACCAAGTTGCATACTACCATTTTGAGAAAGACTGTCAATACAACTGTGAATATCTCAAGCTTCCATTAAGTAATATACAATCCAATATGTTACAATAATGGCCTATAGGGCATATTTACTAACAATACCGCCTCAAGATATATCTGGATTTCTGATGGTACCTTTATTCCTTTGCCAAAGCCATGGCTCCATTGTTATCGCAATACAGAGGTAATAGATTAGCAATGGATGGAACCACCCGAAGTTCAGAAATGAACTTCCTCATACAGACTGCCTCTTTTGCGGTATCATTAGCAGCAATATACTCAGCTTCTATCGTGGAGTCAGCAAAGGTATCTTGCTTGGAACTCTTCCAACATACCGCCCCTCCATTTAGGGTAAATACAAACCCTGAGATGGACTTCCTATCATCCTTGTCTCTCTGGAAGCTAGAGTCAGTAAAGCCTGTTAGTTGTATGTATGCCCTAGAGGCCAGTATTGTACAGATGATGTATATTATATTGGATGCTTGGACATATATAGAGATGATTTTCTTGCTCGATATGATAGTATGCTATCTGGTTGCTCTTTATCTTAACATGTACACTTGTCTCTTTAAACTGTCTTATAGTTACATGTTGGTAAAGCCCTTAGGATGTGTACTTGACTACCTGGACTATGATGTAGATCATACTAGTGGGGACATGGTAGTCCATAGGTACATCCTTCAAGGTCCCTAGTCGTGGGTGTATCGAGACGGGGCATCGATATACCAGTGTAGACTAGCGTATACGCTTCTCGACCCATGAGATAGGCGATGGATGATCCCATATCCATTGGTGTCTGACATCAGAGATGGTATACGGGTGCTCAGTGGAGACAGGGTACACTGGAAGGACTCGCCGAGAACTCCCAGATGGTATTATACCTCACGTCAGATAGCAGTTCTCAGGTGACACTTGTACAGGTTAGTCTGTAGACCCGAGATCGTCATAGAGTCTTGTGTGATTCCCACTGTGCTTTGATCTCCACCTTACCACGTCCATGAGGGCGTGCAAAACGGTGGTCTTTGGGTACAGTCCCGAGACACATGGAGGCAATGAGCGATAGGAGGGGTTTCGTCTCTCCCGGTATTGAGGGTTGATGTTGCGCTGTGCTCGATTGGCCGTAACAGGGAAGTCCCTGGCCAGGGCTGATAAGAGAGTTGCTGGTAAGTGTTACCAGTAGTTTCTCGACCCGTTATGAGCCTCACATCGGCACGACTTATCGGTTATTGGGTTCTGACGTTTACCACCCCTAGACTTGATATGCGACATATCAGACGAACAGACCGGACTGTACGGTAAGTGTTACTGGTTGGATTCACAGGAGTGTGAGCGGGCTAGCTCGTCGATCTTCTGATCGCTCAATACCCGGATGGCCATTACGTTTAGCAGACCGCTTGCGGCTTGTGGGTGCTTGATATGATCATCATCTGCTACCGGCGTATTGACGAGTCTTTAGAGTCCTACACAGAGGTTTCCTGGCTCAAGCGAAACGAAATAGGAGTGCATATGAGATATGTGCAGGACCGAGAATGATGCGTGTATGTGATACCGTGTTCCATTCTCGCGATGGATGTATCGATTGGTTATATTCGATATAACCTAGATATCGAATCAAGGATTGATTCGATAAGCCGATACATAGGATACTAGTCGGTTATATGCGATATGACCGGATCGTTAAATCAAGTGTTGATTTAATGATTTAATGTATAATTATATATTTGATATATTACTTTGCATTAACTAGTATTGGTTCACTTTAAATGGATTTTCTCACTTGATGTGCAAGAAGTATATGTGATATACTTTTGTGCACATATTTGTATCATGTTTGATGATACTTGATCATGTGGTTAAGTGTAAAGGATTAAACCATGGTTAAGAGATGATTAGGGTTTCACTTTTTCATTTATTTATTTGTTTATTTATTTGGAAAAGATTTAGATAAGAATGGTGGCTATGTTTGTTTCTAGTTGAAGCTTCATGAAGCTTTGACTTCTTAATCATTCTTGTCTTCATGCTTAACCCTAACCCATCCAAGTAACCATGGTCTATTCTCTACACTCTACTATGGTTAGCTTATGATAAGTATTGGATTATTTTTCATTTTAATTCAACACTTATCATATTCTTTCTTCTTCTTCATCATCTTCTTCTTCAAGAAAGCTTGATGCCATCAATGGCAACTTGAGTTCTAAAGTGAGAAATCCAATTCCAAAGTGAACCCACCTCCTATTTCTTCACCCTCTACCTCTTGCCAAGTTGTTTTGGGTGTTTTCTTCACAAGTTTCACAAATTTGTGAAGTCGGAGCTTGAACTTGTGATGCCTCGACGTAGATCATCTTCGGCACGAAGCCGACGACCTAGTCCGCCCATTTCTCCGATCAAGCCGACGATTGAGTCCGGTATTCGAGATGGACAGCGAGAGGACGCCTACGTGGAGCCAAGGAAGTGGATATCCGGATCTACAAAGGTTGTAGCTTCTTATCTTTAGTTAAGTTGTTAACTAGATTTCTATTCGCCTAAAATTCTAGTTAACGATCCGTATTAGGGTTTCTCCGCACTCGTAAAATTTGAAATTGGCATGGTTGATGCCTTGTGAGACCTCTTGAGAGTGCCTAGGAACCCTACAGTGGTATCAGAGCTACTAGGCATTAGATGTCGACCTATGGGGGGTTCTCACTGTGTGACAGTGTGGCGAAGCATAGTCTCTTACCTCCAGGGTGTCCCGAGACCGGAAGGTGTTCCGGCGGGTTGTAGTCCTCGCGAGGGGGCATGCGTAAAAAGTAGCGGCTGAGGGACCCGTTGGTGCCACGGCGACCCTATTGGATGGGGTGGCTGCCAGACCTACAGTGGTATCAGAGCTACTAGGCATTAGATGTCGACCTATGGGGGGTTCTCACTGTGTGACAGTGTGGCGAAGCATAGGCTCTTACTCCCAGGGTGTCCCGAGACCGGAAGGTGTTCCGGCGGGTTGTAGTCCTCGCGAGGGGGCATGCGTAAAAAGTAGCTGCTGAGGGACCCGTGGGTGCCACGGTGACCCCATTGGATGGGGTGGCTGCCTGACCGACAGTGGTATCAGAGCCTAGCTAGAGCCTTAGGCGATGTGTAGACGGAGTTAGAAGTCCGATCGAACCGAAACCCTAAAACAAAACATGCTCTCTGTACATTTTTGAAAATCTGGGAATTTTGTGAATTAAAAATATGCAGAAAAATCAGCAGGAATTTCTAAGAGTTACTGTGAAATTCGACAACCCAATTCCATCAACCCACCGCGGAACCGCGGCAGAAGCATGGCTTCTGCGGCGGTTCCGCGGCGGTATGCTCACAATGCCCTATAATTTTTGCACAGTAATTCCTCTTTTCTGATGCTGGATTTTCTGGGAATTTTTAAATATCACTCAAGAGTTGAGTTTTCTGGGTTGTATTAGGGACTCGGTTTTTCGATCGGATTATCAAACTTTGTCTATGTGTTTTCCGGATATTTTTGAATATGTTAAAAAGTTCGACCGGATATAAATACCCACTTTTTCCCCTATCGGGAAATTTCCAAGTGTTGGATCTTTCCGTGGTTTAATGACGTTCTGAGTAGTGCAAGTAACGCGATGGTCCCTCTAGAAGACAACAAACCTTAACTCGATTATGTGACCGTCTTGAACTGCCCTTTGAACCTTCGGGTTTGGGGCAGTACGGCGTGCCACATGTGAGGCGTTGGCTTGACCCTTCTACGGCTGGACCGTTGGTACTGAGGCATGAATTGAATGTCCTTGAACCTATTTCATGTGTTGGACGGTTTCGGGAAAACATGGGTGTTCGAATGTTCGATCGGAAAGTTTAATATTTTCTATTTATCCGGAATGGGATACAATAATTGGAATTCACAAACAGTTATGAGATAAATGGATGAATGTTATAAATCTAGCGGTTTAGTTTCACTTGATATTGAAAAGAGTTTTCGATATTGAGACTAAAATACGGGGTTTATAACTGTTAGGCATGTGATGTCTAAGTACTTCATCTGATTAGACATGCGATGTCTAAAGGGTTGCGGATTCCAATTGTTGTAGTTTTACACTTTCTTTTCTGTGACCGTAAGTGTAATATGTGATATCGCCGGTTTCGTTGCTATATGTCAACGACAATTGGGATGCGCATATTTACTTACGTTGATGACATGTGATGTTATGTGTTGCTGGATATGTTATATTGGATCATCGTGTTTGAATAGCCGGGGGTTTTTATGCGAGATGAGTGTTTTTCATTTTCATTCATGTAAAAACTTGTATGTAATATTCTTTTATTGGGGCACTTCCAGGTTGCGGAAGCTGTCACCCTTTGTATATTATTTACTTTTCCGCATTAGGATAGACCCAAGGAGGGGAGCACAAGTAACCGGGTTCTAGGGTCCAGTGGGAGACCATCTCGAGGAGTCGAGTCCGGGTCTCCTAACCCTAGAATTGGTAGGGTTGCTTGCCGCTCTCGTAGGGGTCTAGGGGTATGGAATTGGCTATTCATCACGACCGTGGAATCCGTGTTTTATACTGGCTCGTATTGAAAACACGGACGTCCTAGTATATCCAATATTTCATATGATATTTTCTGCTGCGATATCTGTGATGTGATCATGTGATGTTCTGGGATAGATACGGTATATAGTATATATGATATATTATATAGACGTTACTTATGTTTTGCATCCGCAGTAGCCCTGCCCTGCTCTGTCGTTAGTTACCCAACCTAACGATGCACGAGGGGACATCGAGGCGAATGCGGATGGCATAAGTGTACGTCGTATTTATCTGTGATGTTTAGGTATTTAAATGATGGGACTTCATTAATGTGATTAATGAAAGAAAAGACACCTAAGATGTTGTAGAATCAAATTTTAAACAAAACAGGTAGCTACAGTTCTTGCTTTGCATAGCGGTATATATGATATACCCTGCACCTTATTCGATGAGGAAAGGACCGAGATCCCTTCACCGGGAGTGACTCCTTTAGCAATAACTGGTAGATGCTACACACTCGGTTTGCTTTTGATTGTTTTTGAGTTTTGCTTTGCACAGTGATATATATGATATATCCCGCACCTCATTCGACGAGGAAAGGGCCGACGATCCCTTCACCGGGAGTGACCCCTTTAGCAAAACTAGAAAAGCCTCAAAATCACTCCATTTCAAAACTTCATTTGATTCTACAACGATATCAAGTTCATTACGCAATAGGTTTTCAGAAAAACCTGTCGTAGCCCTCCGTCATTTCAGATAAGTAGTAGTTAGTATTCGTGCTACGTTTGTTGGCCTGTGTCAAGGCGTAGTGTGCGGTAGCTAACTAGTATTTATCTGCTTATGCATATGATGCAGATTAGATTAGGGTAGTCGTACGACTTTGTTGGCCTGCGTCAAGGGTCGTGCGGGTGGGTTTAATACAATCAGGAAATGACGGGTTGAACTTGACTAGCGCGCTGTGATTTGTTGGCCTGCGTCAAGGTCATAGGACGCTAAGGGCAAAATATTATCGGGAATTTCAAGTGTTGAAATTTGCAATGAGATTGCATACCTTCTATGAGATAGTTGGATCCCGATACCCGCTGCGAGTAAGAGTTACTCCTGGGAGAGTTTTACACATTACAATTAGCCGATCAAGTAGGTGTCTAGAAAGGTGTCAACGGGGTTACGCCTCTGGGAAAACGAGGTTTACATTAATTAGGTTCGTGCAAAAGCACGGGGGACCTCCCTCAAAGTACCGACACTGGCCTGGCTGAAAGATTGGCGAACTTGTAGTGTGTAATTAATCCCGGCTAGTCTTTCCTTTTAGGGTTTGAAGGAAGATTTGATAAAAAACAGTGGGAGCCATCCTGATTAGATAAGATAATAACCAATCTGATCTTGCACGAGCATACGCTAAAGTGTTTTCTTCTCTCTCTCTCCAGGTAGCGACCATTTCATGCCCTAATCAAGATAATAATATGGATGTATTGACCGAACCCGCATGTTATACTGTGCTGGGGAACGTTGGTTCGGTTCTTTCCTATAAGAGTTATAGGACTGAACATGATATAGGGGAATACCAGGATTCCCATGCCACCCGAATGAAGAAAGTACATGTTGATGCATTTTCTTCGGGTGTGTTCGTTACAGAGAACTGTTTCTCCATTTGCTCTACGTCCTGGGTATTAGATACCGGGTCAAGATCCCATATATGTAATCAGTTACATGGGCTTAAGAAAGGTAGAGAACTTGGAGAAGGTGATAAAGACATTAAAGTTGGAAATGGTGCAATTGTTGCAGCTAAGACTGTCGGGGAATATCACCTTGTATTACCAACTGGTAATACATTGGTTCTGAACGAATGCTATTACATGCCGAATCTGATATGCAACATTATATCAGTTTCTTTGTTGAGTAAAGAGGGATATAATTTTGTACTACAGGACAATGTTATGGACATTTTCCATAACCAAAAGTTGGTTGGATCAGGCACGTTGTGCAATGGCATTTATGTTCTAAATCAATCAACAGTTCTGAGCATAACAAACACACACAAGAGGAAGAGTTCAGAACTGAACGAATCCTTCTTGTGGCATTGTAGACTGGGTCACATCAATGCGACACGACTGGCTAAGTTGCATAAGGATGAATATTTGAATCCGTTTGAATTTTCATCTTATGACACTTTCCAGTCATGTCTCAAAGGCAAGATGACCAAAACTCCGTTTACGGGACACGGAGAAAGAGTTACTGAACTCTTAGGACTGATACATAGTGATGTATGCGGTCCTATGTCTACACATGCCAGGGATGGTTCTTCATACTTCATTACATTCACTGACGATCTCTCTAGGTTCGGGTATGTGTTCCTGATGAAACACAAATCAGAAGCTTTTGAGAAATTTAGAGAATATAAACAAGAAGTTGAGAACCAAACCAGAAAAAGTATTAAAATCCTACGATCTGATCGAGGAGGTGAATACTTGAGCAATGAATTCCTGGACTTCCTAAAAGAGAATGGGATTCTCTCTCAGCTGACTCCTCCATATACACCACAGCACAACGGTGTATCAGAACGGAGGAACCGCACCCTATTAGATATGGTGCACTCTATGATGAGCACGGCTGAGTTACCTATTTCCTTCTGGGGATATGCACTGGAAACAGCTGCAGACCTATTGAATATGGTTCCCACCAAAACCGTGCCAACCACTCCATATGAGATATGGATAGGAAAGAGACCATGTCTTAATTATGTTAAGATATGGGGTTGTCCGGCATATGTAAAAACGCAAAATCCGGACAAACTCGCGGCAAGGTCCATTCTGTGTAAGTTTATTGGATATCCCAAACATTCACGCGGGTATATCTTCTACCACACCGAGGAACAAAAGGTGTTTGTTTCTCGACATGCCACCTTTTTAGAAAAGGAATTTCTTGATAAAGAGATTAGTGGCAAGGAGGTAGAACTGGAAGAGGTTCCAGCATTACAGACTACGACAGAAGACTTGGTTGAACCAGAGGATTCAGTAGTTCCTGATGAACCTCAGCCTCTCCGCCGATCTAGTAGGGTTCCTCGCCAACCTGTGAGATACTACGATTTTCTCATGGATGGTGGGAGCGAGGATTGCATCATGGAGGATGATGACCCAACTAGCTTCGAGCAGGCCATCACGTGTGGGGACTCAGTGAAATAGCTGGATGCCATGCGGTCCGAGATGGAATCCATGTACACCAACAAAGTATGGACTTTGGATGTTGCTCCTGAAGGGGTAAAACCAATCGGGAGCAAGTGGATCTTCAAGAAAAAACTTGGTGTAGATGGGAAAGTGGAGACTTTCAAAGCTAGACTTGTTGCAAAAGGTTTTCGTCAAAGACCAGGTGTGGACTATGACAAAACCTTTTCTCCAGTGGCTATGCTTAAATCCATCCGGATCATGCTTGCTATCGCTGCGTTTCATGACTACGAAATCTGGCAAATGGATGTTAAGACCGCCTTTCTAAATGGTGATTTAGAAGAGTGCGTGTACATGACTCAGCCAGAGGGCTTCGTAGACAGTGGGAGCAGCGGGAAGGTGTGCAAGCTGCTTAAATCCAATTATGGATTAAAGCAAGCATCGCGGAGTTGGAACATCTGCTTTGACGTCGTTATCAAAGAGTTTGATTTCGTCAAAAACCCAGATGAACCTTGTATTTACAAGAAGGTGGCAGAGAGTAAGGTTGTCTTCCTCGTATTGTACGTGGACGACATACTCTTGATAGGAAATGATATTCCTATGCTGCAATCAGTCAAGCTCTTCTTATCACAAAGATTCTCAATGAAAGATCTTGGTGATGCCTCCTGCATATTGGGAATTAGGATCTATAGAGATAGATCCAAAAGGATATTGGGATTGTCCCAATCCAGGTTCATTGACACCATACTAAAGAGGTTTAGTATGGAAGAATCCAAGCCTGGGAACTTGCCCACGATCTCTGGAGTCACTCTCTCCAAAGAGATGTCTCCCAAGACTGATTTGGAGAGAGCTCGCATGCAAAGGATACCCTATGCTTCGGCTGTAGGCTCTATCATGTATGCGATGATATATACCAGACCCGATGTAGCATACTCACTAAGTGTAGTGAGCAGGTATCAAGCTGATCCTGGAGAGAGTCACTGGATAGCTGTGAAGAGAATTCTTAAGTACTTACGAAGGACTAAAGAGATGCTCTTGGTGTATGGTAACGGAGAACTCCAAGTGGAGTCCTTTACCGATTCGAGCTTCCAGAGTGATAAGGACGACTCTAAGTCGCAGTCGGGATTTGTCTTTACCCTTTACGGAGGGGCGGTTAGCTGGAAGAGTTCCAAGCAGGAAACCGTGGCAGACTCGACGATGGAGGCTGAATACATCACTGCCAACGATGCTGCTAAAGAGGCTGTCTGGATTAAGAAGTTCATTACTAAACTTGGAGTGGTTCCATCCATTGAGCATCCAATACCTTTGTATTGCGATAACAATGGAGCGGTGGCTTTGGCCAAGGAACCTAGGTCCCATCAGCGATCCAGGCATATTCTGAGGCGGTATCACCTGATCCGGGAGATAGTTGATCGCCGGGAGATCGAGGTCAGGAGGGTTGACACGAAGAACAACACGGCGGATCCACTCACGAAGGCCATTCCCCAGATACAGTTTGAGAGACTCTTCAGAATGCTCGGTATGCGATACTACAGCAGCTGGCCCTAGTGCAAGTGGGAGATTGTTAGTTGTATGTATGCCCTAGAGGCCAGTATTGTACAGATGATGTATATTATATTGGATGCTTGGACATATATAGAGATGATTTTCTTGCTCGATATGATAGTATGCTATCTTGTTGCTCTTTATCTTAACATGTACACTTGTCTCTTTAAACTGTCTTATAGTTACATGTTGGTAAAGCCCTTAGGATGTGTACTTGACTACCTGGACTATGATGTAGATCATACTAGTGGGGACATGGTAGTCCATAGGTACATCCTTCAAGGTCCCTAGTCGTGGGTGTATCGAGACGGGGCATCGATATACCAGTGTAGACTAGCGTATACGCTTCTCGACCCATGAGATGGGCGATGGATGATCCCATATCCATTGGTGTCTGACATCAGAGATGGTATACGGGTGCTCAGTGGAGACTGGGTACACTGGACGGACTCGCCGAGAACTCTCAGATGGTATTATACCTCACGTCAGATGGCAGTTCTCAGGTGACACTTGTACAGGTTAGTCTGTAGACCCGAGATCGTCATAGAGTCTTGTGCGATTCCCACTGTGCTTTGATCTCCACCTTACCACGTCCATGAGGGCGTGCAAAACGGTGGTCTTTGGGTACAGTCCCGAGTCACATGGAGGCAATGAGCGATAGGAGGGGTTTCGTCTCTCCCGGTATTGGGGGTTGATGTTGCGCTGTGCTCGATTGGCCGTAACAGGGAAGTCCCTGGCCAGGGCTGATAAGAGAATTGCTGGTAAGTGTTACCAGTAGTTTCTCGACCCGTTATGAGCCTCACATCGGCACGACTTATCGGTTATTGGGGTCTGACGTTTACCACCCCTAGACTTGATATGCGACATATCAGACGAACAGACCGGACTGTACGGTAAGTGTTACTGGTTGGATTCACAGGAGTGTGAGCGGGATAGCTCGTCGATCTTCTGATCGCTCAATACCCGGATGGCCGTTACGTTTAGCAGACCGCTTGCGGCTTGTGGGTGCTTTATATGATCATCATCTGCTACCGGCGTATTGACGAGTCTTTAGAGTCCTACACAGAGGTTTCCTGGCTCAAGCGAAATGAAATAGAAGTGCATATGAGATATGTGCAGGACCGAGAATGATGCGTGTATGTGATACCGTGTTCCATTCTCGCGATGGATGTATCGATTGGTTATATTCGATATAACCTAGATATCGAATCAAGGATTGATTCGATAAGCCGATACATAGGATACTAGTCGGTTATATGCGATATGACCGGATCGTTAAATCAAGTGTTGATTTAATGATTTAATGTATAATTATATATTTGATATATTACTTTGCATTAACTAGTATTGGTTCACTTTAAATGGATTTTCTCACTTGATGTGCAAGAAGTATATGTGATATACTTTTGTGCACATATTTGTATCATGTTTGATGATACTTGATCATGTGGTTAAGTGTAAAGGATTAAACCATGGTTAAGAGATGATTAGGGTTTCTCTTTTTCATTTATTTATTTGTTTATTTATTTGGAAAAGATTTAGATAAGAATGGTGGCTATGTTTGTTTCTAGTTGAAGCTTCATGAAGCTTTGACTTCTTAACCATTCTTGTCTTCATGCTTAAACCTAACCCATCCAAGTAACCATGGTCTATTCTCTACACTCTACTATGGTTAGCTTATGATAAGTATTGGATTATTTTTCATTTTAATTCAACACTGATCATATTCTTTCTTCTTCTTCTTCATCTTCTTCTTCAAGAAAGCTTGATGCCATCAATGGCAACTTGAGTTCTAAAGTGAGAAATCCAATTCCAAAGTGAACCCACCTCCTATTTCTTCACCCTCTACCTCTTGCCAAGTTGTTTTGGGTGTTTTCTTCACAAGTTTCACAAATTTGTGAAGTCGGAGCTTGAACTTGTGATGCCTCGACGTAGATCATCTTCGGCACGAAGCCGACGACCTAGTCCGCCCATTTCTCCGATCAAGCCGACGATTGAGTCCGGGATTCGAGATGGACAGAGAGAGGACGCCTACGTGGAGCCAAGGAAGTGGATATCCGGATCTACAAAGGTTGTAGCTTCTTATCTTTAGTTAAGTTGTTAACTAGATTTCTATTCGCCTAAAATTCTAGTTAACGATCCGTATTAGGGTTTCTCGGCACTCGTAAAATTTGAAATTGGCATGGTTGATGCCTTGTGAGACCTCTTGAGAGTGCCTAGGAACCCTACAAAGCCCTCCATTTGGAGATCTCTGTTACCATACACCAAGAACTTTTCATTAGTTCTTCTCAAGTACTTTAGAATGATCTTCACAGCAGTCCAGTGTTTCTTCCCTGGATTGGATTGATACCTGCTTACTGCACTCAGTGCATAAGCTACATCTGGGCGAGTACACAATATCGCATACATTATAAATCCTACCGCCGAAGCGTGGGGTATAATGCTCATGCGAGCCTTCTCCTCATCAGTATTTGGAGACATCTCTTTGGAGAGGGTGATCCGATGACAAGCAGGTAAATTACCTCGCTTGGAATCTTCCATACTAAATCTCTTTAGCATGGTGTCTACGTATCTCGATTGGGACAATCCCAATAATTTCTTAGATCTATCTCTATAGATCTTAATCCGCAGAATGTACGAGGCATCACCCAGGTCTTTCATGGAGAACCTCTGTGATAAGAATAGTTTAACCGATTGTAGCATAGGAACATCATTTTCTATCAAGAGAATGTCATCCACGCACAATATGAGGAATGCAACAGTGCTCTCTACAATCCTTTTATAAATACATAGTTCATCTACATTTTTGATAAAACCAAACTCTTTGATTGTATCATCAAAGCAGATATTCTAACTCGGTGATGCCTTCTTTAATCCATAGATGGATTTAAGCAACCTGCATGCTTTTCCGCTGCTCCCACTATCAATGAAGCCTTCTGGCTGATCCATAAAAATGCATAGTGATCTCATAATCATAGTGAGCAGCTATAGCAACCATGATCCGAATGAATTTAAGTATCGCGACTAGTGAAAAGGTTTCATCATAGTCAAAGCCTGGTCTTTGACAAAATCCTTTTGCAACCAGTCTAGCTTTATAGGTCTCCACCTGACCATCCACACCGATCTTTCTCTTAAAGATCCATTTGCACCCTATGGATTTTACTCCAGAAGGTGCAACCTCCAAAGTCCATACTTTGTTGGTGTGCATGGATTCCATTTCGGATCTCATGGCATCCAGCCACTTCACTGAGTCACCACTCGTGATAACTTGCTGAAAACTAGTGGGATCATCATCATCCATGATGCAATCTTCTCTAACACCATCAATTAGAAAATCGTGGTATCTATCAGGTGGGTGAGAAGTCTTACTAGATCTACGGAGTGGCTGAGCTTCGTCAGGTTCTATTGAAACCTCAGGTTCAACTAAATCATCGGTAATTGTTTGTGTATCTGGAATTTCTTCCAGTTCTACCGCATTGCCAACAATATCATTTGTAAAAAATTCATTTTCTAAAAATGTGGCATACTGAGAAACAAATACCCTTTGTTCCTCCTTGTGGTAGAAAAGATATCCATACGAGTGTTTTGGATATCCCACAAATTTACACAAAACCGATCGTGTCTCGAGTTTGTCCGGATTCTGCTTTTTCACATAAGCCGGACAACCCCATATCCTAACTCGTTTAAGAGACGGTCTCTTCCCATACAATATCTCATATGGAGTGGTAGACACGGTTTCGGTCGGAACCCTATTCAATAGATAAATCGCAGTCTCCAATACGTGCCCCTAGAATGTTATTGGTAACTCAGTATCAATCATCATAGATCATACTGTTAGATATATGTATGCACTAGAGGCCATTATATGTATAGTGGATGCTTGGACATGAATATATGAATATAGATGACTTTCTCGCTCAACATGATAGTATGCTATCTGGTTTACTTTATCTTGACATGTTGATTTGATCATGTTTTATTCATTTGCACATGTTGATAAAGCCCTCAGGATATTTGCTTGACTACTGTGACTATGATGCGGATCATACTAGTGGGGCGTGTGTAGTTTATAAGCATATCCTTGAATTGTTCCTAGTCGTGGGTGTATCGAGACGGGGTATCGATATTCTAGAGTAGACTAGCGTATACTATTCTTGTCCCATATGATGGGCGATGGATGATCCCATATCCATCTGGTGAGGTGACACCAAAGATTGTATGCGGGTGCTCAGTGGAGACTGGGTACACTGAACGGACTCACAGAGAACTCCTATGTGGTATTATATCTATCGTCGGATAGCAGTTCTCAGGTGACACTGGTACAGGTTAGTCTGTAGACCCAAGATCGTCATAGAGTCTTGTGTGTCCTCCCACTGTACTTTGATATCCACCCTACCACGGCTCTACTGAGTCGTGCAAACAGGTGGACTTTAGGTACAGTCCCGAGGCACATGGAGGCGATGAGCGATAGGAGGGGTTTCGTCTCTCCCGGTATTGGGAGTTGATGTCGTGCTATGCTCGATTGGCTATAACAGGAAGTCCAGGGCCTGGGCTGCTGAGATTTACTGATAAGCGTTATCAGTAGTTTCTCGAACTGTTATGAGCCATACTCCAGCATGACTTATTGAGTTATTGGGGTCGACGATTCCATCCCTAGACTCAATATGCAACATATCTGACGAGGAGACCGGACTGTACGGTAAGTGTTGCCAGTTGGCTCGACAGGAGTTTTGACAGCTTCGCTGGTTTTCTTCTGATCGCTCAATACCCGGGTGGCCATTACGTTTAGCTGACAGCTTGCGGCTTGTGGGTGTTTGATATGATCATCACCTACTGCAGCGTATTGACGAGTCTTAGAGTCCCACAATGAAGTTTCCTAGCTCAGGCAAAAAGATGTGGTCTGCATATGAGATATGCGCGGGGACCCGATTAAATACGGATATGTGATACCCTATATTAATTGGGCATTTTCTATTGGTCCGGTCGTATGTGATATGACCGGTTTGCTAAATCAAGTGTTGATTTAACAAATGACTTTTAGATTAATTCTTTAATTAAACCTTTTTTCTATTTTTGTATGCATGCTTGTATGCACATGATGATGTGCATGGACACATACATACATACATTGTATCATGGTTGTTGATACATATTTGGTGGCAATACAAGACTCATATTGTAATAATTATTTATTTGTTTATCATTTTGAAAAAAAAGAAAGGATAATTCACTCATGGTAAATGTGTATCATCTTTGATCGTACTTGAACTACTTTTTAACCTTGAGTTAATTATCCTTTAGCTTATTAACTCATTGATAAATATCTAGATAATTACTAACCATGGTTGAAGTAAGAAGGATATAATATAGATTATTCATTCTCATCTCAATAATTCATCATATTATCCTTTGAGCTCAAGCTTAGCCACCATTATCTTCTTCTTCCTCTCTTGAGATTTTTCTTTGAGTGATGTTGATAAAAAGAAAGGGTTTTGATTATAGAATACAAACCACATCATCATACTACACACATCTAGCCCATTTGTGTAGGGTGTTTGCTCTACTTCATTCACATATCAAGAAAAGCAAGGAGCTTTGGGCAAAGGGACTTCGGGTGGATCTTCGTGGACTAGGAAGGCTTCCATTGATCCGTTACAAACTATCATAGTGCCAAGGAGTCACCAAGGGAGGTCTACAAAGGTTGTAATCTCTACCCTTAGTGATAGTTTTTTCATTTGCATGTGATGCTTCGTTGAAAAGAAAACCTAAATTTCTAGTTATGATTCTTGTCAAGTTCACTTAGCATCTTTAAAATTTGATTGTGGTATATATGATGCTTCTAAATCCTTGATGAGGTGCTAGGTAAACCCAACAATGGTATCAGAGACAAGCTAGAGCTTTAGGCGATGTTTAGGCGAAGTTAAAACTCCGATCGAACCACGAAACACCAATTTTTCTATGGAAATTTTCTAAAAATGTGATTTTTTTTGCATTAGAAATACTCAAAAAAATCAGCAGGGAATTTTAGGAGTTACTGTGAAAAACGACACCCAAATTCCACTAAAGCGCCGCGGAACCGCGGAAGAACCATGCCTTGCGCAGCGGTTCCGCGGTGGTACTGTAGAATTAGGGTTAGCTTTTTAGCACAGTACATCCGTAGGTACTTGTACATGATTCTGGGTATTTTTAATCTTACTCAAGTGTTGAGTGTTCTGGGGATTATATTGTATTTGTTGATTCGATCGGAAAGTTTAATTTCATTTTGTTTTCCGGATATTTTAGAAACTGTTAAAATGTTCGAACGGATATCATTAACTCACTTTTTCCCGGCACGAAAAACTTTCAACTGTTGAATTTTTCTTGAGTTTAAATTTTTCGGAAAAACGTGCAAGTAACGTGGTGGACCCTCTAGAAGAACACAAACCTTAACTCGATTATGTGATCGTCTGAACCGCCTCTAAACCTTAGGGTTTGGGGCAGTACAGCGTGCCACATGTGAGGCGTTAGCTTGACCCTTCTATAGCTGGACCATTGGTACTGTGGCATATGATGGATGCTTTTAAACTCCGCTAAAGTATTGAGCCATTTGGGAAATTTTGGGTGTTTGATTATTCGATCGGAAAGTTTAATATTGTCTATTTATCTGGAATGTGATACAATATGTGGAATTCATATAGTTAGGCTTGAAATGCGAAGTATGTGATATTTCGGATTTACGATGTCTAAAGAGATTGTGGATTCCAAATGTTATAGTTTTACACTTTCTTTTCTGTGACCGTAAGCGTAGTATGTGGGGTATCGCCGGCTTCGTTGCTATACATCAACGACAATCGGGATACGCATACTTGCTTACGTTGATGATATGAGATATTATGTGTTGCTGTGATATGATGTGCAGGATTGTCGCGATTGAATAGCCGGGGGTTTTATGTGAGATGAGAGTTTTATTTTCATTCATGTATAAATCAATTGTATGTAATATTCTTTTATTTGGGGCACTTCTGGGATGAGGAAGATGTTTCCATCATTGTATATTATTTACTTTTCCGCATTAGGATAGACCCAAGGAGGGGAGCACAAGTGACCGGGTTCTAGGGTTCAGTGGGAGGCTATCTCGAGGAGTCGAGACCGGGTCTCCTAAACTCTAGAATTGGCAGGATCACTTGCCGCTCTCGTAGGGGTCTAGGGGTTCGGGCTTGGATATTCATCGCGACCGTGGAATCCGTATTTTCTATTGTTGGCTAAATACAAGATACGGACATCCAAGATATCCTTTTATTTTCATATGTGCTTCTGTTGTTTATATTCTGTAATGTGATTACTTAGTATCTGAGACGAATGGATTATTATTATATATATGATATATAACAAACGTTACTTATGTTTTACACCCGCACTAGTCCTACCCTGCTATGTCGTTAGTTAAGTAACCTAACGGTGCATAACGGGACACTGTGGCGAATGCGGATGGTATAAGTGTACGTTCTATTTTCGTTTCTTTTCTGTGATGGCTTAGGAACTTAAATGATGGGATTACATTAATGAGATTAATGTAAAGAAAAAGAAACCTAAAAGATGTTGTAGAATCAGATTTGAATCCCACTCGGCCTTTTTATGAAAAATGCAAGTTTCAAAAGATGCAGAGCTTAAGCCACTCCTTTTCTAAAACTGTTTTGATTCTACAACGAGATCAAGTTCAAAGCGTTAAAGGTTTTCATAAAAACCATCTGCAACCCTCCGTCATTTTAGGAAGCAGAGTACTTAGTATTCGTGCTGCGTATTTTGATCATAGTCAAGGCGTAGTGTACGGTAGCTAAGTGATGTCTTCCTACAAAGCATATGATGCGATCAGTTAGGACATTCATGTGATTATGTTGATCATAGTCAAGGGTCATATGGGTGGGTCTAGTTAATCTCAAAATGACGGGTATAACTTGACTAGTACTTATGATATTTTGACCATAGCCAAGGTCATAAGTAACTAGGGGTAAAAACAATATCGGGAGTTTCAAAAGTTGAAATTTGCAATGAGATTGCATACCATCTATATGATAGTTGGATCCCGATCCCACTGTAAGTAAGTGTTACTTCCAGGAGAATTTTGCACTTTACAATTAGCTAATCCAGTAGGTGTCTAGAAAGGTGTTAACGGGGTTTGACCTCTGGGAAAACGAGTTGTATTTTAATTAGGTCCGTTCAAAAGCACGGGGAACCTCCCTCAAAATACCGACACTGGCCTGGCTGACCAGTTAGCGAAACTGTAGAATGTAATTAATCCTGGCTAGTTTTCTTTTCAGGTTTTCAAAGAAAATTTGATTAAAGCAGTGGGAGACATCGATTAGATAAGATAATAACCAATCTAATTCTTTGCAAGAGCATTTTGCTGAGTGTATTCTTTTCTCTCTCCTAATGGCAGATACCGATGACGGGACTTAAGCTTCTACTAGAGAAAAATAAACTGACAGGACCGAACTATAAAGAATGGTTGAGGAACTTGAACATTGCACTTACATATGATAAAGTATCATATGTCCTCACAACCAAAGCCCCACCCGTCTCAGGACCTGAATCATCTGTCTCGGATAGTGAGATCCGAAAAACTTGGGATATTGATTGTAACACGGCCAAGTGCCTTGCGCTTGCTTCTATGGACAATATCCATCAGAAGCAACACGAGAATATGGATGTACAATCCATCTTTCTTCACGCAAAGGAATTGTATGAAGAGCAATCTCGTACTTTGAGATAGGAGGCATCTTGAAAGCTATTTCAGATGCGAATGGCCCCTGGTACATCAGTAGGAGACCATGTTTTGAAGATGATTGGTCTTATAGAAGAACTTGAGGAACTGGGATGGACCATGGATAATGAGAAATATACGGATATTGTTCTACAGTCTCTCCCCCCTGCCTTTGCTCCGTTCATAGTAAATTTCAATATGAATGATTTGGAGAAATCATTGCCTGAATTTCTCAATATGTTGAGAAGTGCAGAGAGCACGTTGAAAACAACGAGGACTCCCGCTCTGCTTGCTGGGCCATCTTCCTCTTCAGTCCTAAAAGCCAAGGCCAAGGGAATGAAAAAGAAGAAGTCCATCAAACAGAAAGGTGGAGTTAAAAAGGCAAAGGGGAAAGACAAATCCGGGGCTGCGGGAAGCGGGAAAGGAGAATGTTTTTACTGCCACAAGTCGGGACATTGGAAACGCAACTGTGCTGTGTATCTTGCTGATCTCAAGAAGAAGAAGCATGCCGATGCTTCCACTTCAGGTGTGTTTGTAACTGAAAACTGTTTTTCTTTAAACTCTGCATCTTGGGTATTAGATACCGGTTCTGGTTCTCACATCTGCAATTGTATGCAGAGATTGAGAAACAGTAGAGTTTTGAAGACATGTGACCATACTCAACGGGTTGGAAATGGTTCCAATGTACATGTTGTATCCGTAGGAGAGTATCATCTTGGGTTGCCTTCGGGTTGTATTTTGGTTTTGAACCCGTGTTATTTTGTACCTAGTATGCTATATAATATAATATCCTTTTCTTTGTTGGACAATGAAGGATATAATTTTGTATTGCAAAATAATGTTATGAACATTAACTTGAATCAAGAGTTGATTGGGTATGGTACACTAATTAACGGTATTTACGTCGTGAACCAACACACAGTTTTCAATATACAACATACTAATAAAAGAAAGTTTTCGGATATAAATGAAGCTTTTCTTTGGCATTGTAGACTTGGTCATATTAATGAAATAAGACTAAACAAACTACATAAAGATGGATATTTAAATCCTTCTGAATATAAATCTTATGCGACTTGTCAGTCTTGTATCAAAGGTAAAATGACCAAAACTCCGTTTACTGGACACGGAGAAAGAGCTATGGAACTCTTAAGCCTCATACATAGTGATGTATGCGGACCAATGTCTACACATGCTAGAGGTGGTTTTTCATACTTCATTACTTTTACTGATGATTTCTCAAGATTCAGACACATGTTTTTGATAAAGAACAAATCCGAAGCTTTCGAGAAATTCAAGGAGTACAAACTTGAAGCAGAAAAACAAACAGGCTTGAGCATCAAGAAACTTCGATCAGATCGAGGTGGAGAATATTTAAGTACAGAGTTTTTAGACTTCTTAAAAGAGAATGCGATTCTCTCTTAGCTCACTCCTCCTTACACACCACAGCACAATGGTGTATCAGAACGGAGGAATCGTACCCTATTAGATATGGTACGATCCATGATGTGTGATGCTGAGTTACCGCTTTCCTTTTGGGGGCATGCATTAGAGACAGCGATATATCTGTTAAACAGGGTTCCAACCAAGATCGTGTCTACCACTCCATATGAGATATGGAGTGGAAAGAGACCATCTCTTAAAAGAGTTAGGATTTGGGGTTGTCCGGCTTTTGTTAAAAAGCAGAATCCAGACAAACTCGAGATACGATCGGTCATGTGTAAATTTGTGGGGTTTCCAAAACATTCGTATGGATATCTATTCTACCACAAGGAGGAACAAAAGGTGTTTGTTGCTCAGCATGCCACATTTTTGGAAAATGAAATCTTTACAGACAGTACTGATGGTAATGCGGTAGAACTAGAAGAGGTTCTAGAGACACAAATTACCCAAGACGAATTGGTTGAAACTGATGTTGCAGTCGAACTTCAAGAACCTCAGCCGCTACGGAGATCTAGTAGAACTTCTCGCCTACCAGAGAGATACTATGGGTTTCTCATTGATGGTGATAGAGAATATTGCATCATGGATGATGATGACCCTACTAGTTTTCTGCAAGCTATCACGAGTGGTGACTCAGTAAAGTGGCTGGAAGCCATGAGATCCGAAATGGAGTCCATGTATACCAACAAAGTATGGAATTTGGACGTTGCGCCTCCTGGGATAAAACCCGTTGGGTGCAAATGGATCTTTAAAAGAAAGATTGGTATAGATGGACACGTAGAGACCTTTAAAGCAAGGCTAGTAGCTAAAGGTTTTCGTCAAAGACCAGGATTGGACTATGATGAAACTTTCTCTCCAGTAGCAATGCTTAAATCCATTAGGATCCTACTTGCTATTGCTGCTCACTATGATTATGAAATCTGGAAGATGGACGTTAAAACTGCATTTCTAAATGGTGATTTAGAAGAATGCGTTTTTAAGGATCAGCCAGAGGGCTTCATTGACAGTGGGAGCAGCGGGAAAGCATGTAGATTGCTTAAATCCATTTATGGATTAAAGCAGGCCTCACGGAGCTGGAACATCTTCTTTGATGATACAATCAAAGAGTTTGATTTTATCAAAAATATAGATGAACCATGCATTTATAAGAAGATAGTAGGGAATACTGTCACATTTATCATATTGTACGTAGATGACATTCTCCTGATAGGAAATGATATTCCTATGCTACAATTGGTCAAACTATTCTTATCACAAAAGTTCTCTATGGAGGACCTGCGTGATGCCTCATGTATTTTGGGCATAAGGATCTATAGAGATAGATCCAAGAGGTTATTGGGATTGTCCCAATCAAAGTACATTGACACCATCCTAAAAAGATTTAGTATGGAAGATTCCAAGCGTGGTGCCTTGCCTGCTTATCATGGAATCACTTTCTCTAAGGACTTATGTCCGAAGACTGATGAAGAGAGAGCTCGCATGAGCGTTATACCCTACGCTTCAGCCGTAGGATCTGTAACGTATGCGATGTTATATATTCGCCCTGATGTAGCTTATGCACTAGCTGTAGTAAGCAGGTATCCCTCCAACCCAGGGGAGAAACATTGGATAGCAGTGAAGAACATTCTTAAATACTTGCGAAGGACTAAAGAATTGTTCTTGGTGTATGGTAATGGGGATCTCCAGATGGAGGCCTTTACCGATTCCAGCTTCTAAAATGATAAGGATGAGAGCAAATCTATCTCAGGGTTTGTATTTACCCTCAATGGAGGGGCGGTTAGTTGGAAGAGTTCCAAACAGGACACTATTGCAGACTCAACGATGGAAGCTGAGTATATTGCTGCAAATGATGCTGCCAAGGAAGCCGTCTGGATGAGGAAGTTCATGGCGGAACTAGGAGTTGTTCCAACCATTGTTGATCTAATACCATTGTATTGTGATAATAATGGAGCTATATCATTAGCCAAAGAACCAAGGTCCCATCAGAAATCCAGACACATCCTGAGGCGATATCATTTGATCCGGGAGATAGTAGATCGCCAGGAGATCGAGATTCGGAGAGTAGATACAAAGGATAACACAGCGGATCCACTCACCAAGGCCCGTCCACAGCCACAGCATGAGCGACTTTTTGGGATGTTGGGTATGAGATACGTCAATAATTGGCCTTAGTGCAAGTGGGAGATTGTTAGATATATGTATGCCCTAGAGGCCATTATATGTATAGTGGATGCTTGGACATGTATATATGAATATAGATGACTTTCTCGCTCAACATGATAGTATGCTATCTGGTTTACTTTATCTTGACATGTTGATTTGATCATGCTTTTATTCATTTGCACATGTTGATAAAGCCCTCAGGATATTTGCTTGACTACTGTGACTATGATGCGGATCATACTAGTGGGGCATGTGTAGTTTATAAGCATATCCTTGAACTGTTCCTAGTAGTGGGTGTATCGAGACGGGGCATCGATATTCCAGATTAGACTAGCGTATATTATTCTTGTCCCATATGATGGGCGATGGATGATCCCATATCCATCTGGTGAGGTGACACCAAAGATTGTATGCGGGTGCTCAGTGGAGACTGGGTACACTGAACGGACTCACAGAGAACTCCTATGTGGTACTATATCTATCGTCAGATAGTAGTTCTCAGGTGACACTGGTACAGGTTAGTCTGTAGACCCAAGATCGTCATAGAGTCTTGTGTGTCCTCCCACTATACTTTGATATCCACCCTACCACGGCTCTACTGAGTCGTGCAAACAGGTGGACTTTGGGTACAGTCCCGAGACACATAGAGAAGATGAGCGATAGGAGGGGTTTCGTCTCTCCCGGTATTGGTAGTTGATGTTGTGCTATGCTCGATTGGCTATAACAGAAAGTCCCTGGCCAGGGCTGCTGAGATTTACTGATAAGAGTTATCAGTAGTTTCTCGATCTGTTATGAGCCATACACCAGCATGACTTATTGAGTTATTGGGGTCGACGATTCCATCCCTAGACTCGATATGCAACATATCTGACGAGGAGACCGGACTGTACGGTAAGTGTTGCCAGTTGGCTCGACGGGAGTTTTGACAGCTTCGCTGGTTTTCTTCTGATCGCTCAATACCCGGGTGGCCGTTACGTTTAGCTGAGCGCTTGCGGCTTGTGGGTGTTTGATATGATCATCACCTACTGTCGGCGTATTGACGAGTCTTAGAGTCCCACAATGAAGTTTCCTAGCTCAGGCAAAAAGATGTGGTGTGCATATGAGATATGCATGGGGACCCGATTAAATACGGATATGCGATACCATATATTAATCGGGCATTTTCTATTGGTCGGTTCGTATGTGATATGACCGGTTTGCTAAATCAAGTGTTGATTTAACAAATGACTTTTAGATTAATTCTTTAATTAAACCATTTTTCTATTTTTGTATGCATGCTTGTATGCACATGATGATGTGCATGGACACATACATACATACATTGTATCATGGTTGTTGATACATATTTGGTGGCAATACAAGACTCATATTGTAGTAATTATTTATTTATTTATCATTTTGAATAAAAGGAAAGGATAATTCACTCATTGTTTATGTTTATCATCTTTGACCATACTTGAACTACTTTTTAACCTTGAGTTAATTATCCTTTAGCTTATTAACTCATTGATAAATATCTAGATAATTACTAACCATGGTTGAAGTGAGAAGGATATAATATAGATTATTCATTCTCATCTCAATAATTCATCATATTATCCTTTGGGCTCAAGCTTAGCCACCATTATCTTCTTCTTCCTCTCTTGAGATTTTTCTTTGAGTGAAGTTGATAAAAAGAAAGGGTTTTGATTATAGAATACAAACCACATCATCATACTACACACATCTAGCCCATTTGTGTAGGGTGTTTGCCCTACTTCATTCACATATCAAGTAAAGCAAGGAGCTTTGGGCAAAGGGACTTCGGGTGGATCTTCGTGGACTAGGAAGGCTTCCATCGATCCGTTACAAACTCTCATAGTGCGAAGGAGTCACCAAGGGAGGTCTACAAAGGTTGTAATCTCTACCCTTAGTGATAGTTTTTTCATTTGCATGTGATGCTTAGTTGAAAAGAAACCCTAAATTTCTAGTTATGATTCTTGTCAAGTTCACTTAGCACCTTTAAAATTTGATTGTGGTATATGTGATGCTTCTATATCCTTGATGAGGTGCTAGGTAAACCCAACACATACCATATCTAATAAGGTATGATTCCTCCTTTCCGACACACCGTTGTGCTGTGCTGTGTACGGAGGAGTGAGCTAAGAGAGAATCCCATTCTCTTTTAGGAAATTTAGAAACTCCGAGCATAGATACTCACCTCCTCGATCCGATCGAAGTTTCTTGATACTTAAGCATGTTTGTTATTCTACTTCAGATTTATACTCCTTGAACTTTTCGAAGGCTTCTGACTTATGTTTCAATAAGAACACGTGTCCGGATCTCGAGAAATTATCAGTAAAAGTTATGAAGTAGGAAAAACCACCTCTCGCATGTGTAGACATTGGTCCACATACATCACTATGTATGAGGCCTAAGAGTTCAGTAGCTCTCTCTCCGTGTCCACTAAATGGAGTTTTGGTCATTTTACCTTTGATACAAGACTGGCAAGTCACATAAGATTTATATTCAAACGGGTTTAAATATCCATCTTTATATAGCTTAGTTAGTCTTGTTTCGTTAATATGACCAAATCTACAATGCCAAAGGAAAGCTCCATTTATGTCTGAAACCTTTCTTTTGTTTGTGTGTTGTATATTGAAACTGTATGCTGGTTTAGGACGTATATCCCGTTATTTAATGTACCAGACCCAATCAACTCTTGATTAAGGTTAATATTCATAACATTAGACTGTAATACAAAATTATATGCAGCATTTTCCAACAACGATACAGATATAATATTACATAATATCGAAGGTCCAAAATAACATGGGTTCAAAACCAATATACAACTCGACGGCAAACCAAGGTGATACTCTCCCACTGCTGTAGCATGTACAAAGGAACCATTCCCAACCCGGAGAGTGTGATCATCTTTCTTCAAAAACCTGCTATTTCTCAGCCCCTGCACACAATTACAGATGTGAGATCCTGAATCGGTATCTATTACCCAGGAAGCAGAGTTAATTGAAAAATAGTTTTCTGTTACAAACACACCTGAAGTGGAAGCATCACCATGGTTCTTCTTCTTGAGGCCGGCCAGGTATCCAACGCAGTTTCTCTTCCAGTGCCCAGTCTGGTGGCAGTGGAAGCATTCCACTCATTCTATCGCAGCAGCCCCTATCCTGTCCTTTCTCGGTGCCTTTTTTCACTCTACTCTCGGCTTGATGGGATTCTTCTTCTTCTTTCCATTGGTCATGGCTCTCTGCACTCCTCAACATATTGAGGAGTTCGGGTAAGGACTTATCCATGTTATGCATGTTGAAGTTTACAATGAACTGAGCAAAGGCAGAGAAAAGGGACTGTAGAACAATATCAACATACTGTTCGTTCTCCATGGTCCTACCCAGGTCCTTAAGTTCTTCGATAAGTCCAATCATCTTCAATACATGGTTACCTACAGACGTGCCAGTAGCCATCCGCATCTGAAACAACTTTCGAGATGCTTCGTATCGGAGAGTACGAGATTGCTCTCCATACAACTCCTTTGTATGGAGAAAGATGGATTGTACATCTATCTTCTCATGCTGCTTCTGATGTTCATTGTTCATAGAAGCAAGTGCGAGGCACTTGGCTGTTGCACAGTCTATATCCCATGTCTTGCGGATTTCTTTATTCGCAACTGAAGAATCAGGGCCTGGGCTACGAGGGGCTGGAGTAGTCAGGAGGTATCCGACCTTATCATAGGCAAGGGAAATATTTACGGTCCTTAGCCAATCTTTGTAATTCGGTCCCTTGAATTTATTCTTGTCTAATAAAAGCTTAAGTCCCGTCATAGGTATCTGCCATTAGGAGAGAGAAAAGAAGACACTCAGCGATTGCTCTTGCATGATTAGATTGATTATTAATCTTATCTAATCGATGTCTCCCACTGCTTTTTATCAAATTTTCCTTCAAACCTTAAAAATAAAATTAGCCAGGATTAATTGCAATCTATAAGTTCGCTAACCGGTCGGCCAGGCCATTGTCGGTACTCCGAGGGAGGTTCCCCGTGCTTTCGCACAAACCTAATTAAAATAAATCTCATTTTCCTAGAGGCGTAACCCCATTGACACCTTTCTAGACACCTACTAGATTAGCTAATTGTAAAGTGGAAAACTCTCCCGGAAGTAACTTTTACTCACAGTGGGATCGGGATTCAACTATCAAATAGAAGGTATGCAAATTCATTGCAAATTTCAACTCTTGAAATTCCCGATATGTTTTTTACCCCTAGTGTCTTATGACCTTAACTATGGTCAACAAATCATAAGCACTAGTCAAGTTCTACCTGCCATTTCGTGATTAATTTAGACCCACCCGCATGACCCTTAACTATGGTCAATAAAGTGATACGAATGTCCTAATCGATCACATCTAATGCTTTGTAGGAAGACATCACATAGCTACTGTACACCACGTATTAACTATAGTCAACAGACGTGGCATGAATACTAAGTACTCTGCTTCCTAAAATGGTGGAGGGCAACGGATGGTTTTTATGAAAACCCTTAACATTTTGAACTTGATATCTTTGTAGAATCTGATGAAAGGAGTGGTTTAAGCTCCCGTTTTAAAAGTAGAATGGTTTTGTAGTATCTTTCTAGTTTTGCTAAAGAGCCGGTGAAGGGATCTCGGCTCTTTCCTTATCGAATAAGGTGCTGGATATTTATGAATACCACGATGCAAAGCAAAAGTTAGATCAACTATAAAAACAATCGAGTGCTTTGTAACATTTGCTAGTTTCGCTAAAGGGGTCACTCCCGGTGAAGTGATCTTGGCCCTTTCCTCATCGAATGAGCTGCTGGATATTCATCAAGGAATACCACTACGCAAAGCGAAAACTAGAGTAACCCATTTTAAAAAGTTTGATTCTACAATATCTTTAGGTTTCTTTTTCTTAACATTAATCACATTAATGTTGTCCCATCATTTAAGTATCCTAAACATCACAGAAAAGAAACGAAAATAGAACGTACGCTTATGCCATCCGCATTCGCCATGGGGCCCCGTCATCCACCGTTAGGTTGCTTAACTAACGACAGAGCAGGGTCTAGACTAGCGCGGGTGCAAAACATAAGCAACGTTTATTATATATCTCATATATAAATAGCCATACGTCGCACGCATTTATAAACATTCCAGATCACAGATGAATACATTGGATATACTAGGAATTTCGTATTTCATTTAAGCCCTTAAAGAAAGACGGGTTTCACGGTTGTGACAAATAGCTAAACCCCACCGTAAACCCCTATGGGTGCGGCAAACTACCCGCCAAATTCCTGAAGTGAAGCAACCTCTCTCAACAAAGTGAGTAGGCTACTCAGCACTTCGAGAACCCGGTAGTTTGTGCACCCCACCTTGGGTCTATCCTAGGAGCAAAAACAGTAAAAAGAAATTATACAACGGTGGCTACAAGCTCAACCTGGAAGTGCCCCACAAAATAATATTACATTGCTTTTACAAATTACATGAATGAAAGAAAAACGCTCTTCTCACATCCCCGGCTATTTATCACGGTGATCCAACATATTCATATACACATACCATCATATGATATCAATAGAGATGTGTGCAACCCCGACTAATCGACATATAGCAATTAGTCGACGTTTCCAAACACACATACGCATCACTAAGCTTGTAAATTAACCGCGACATTAGAATTCCGCACGCGATTAGCAAACTAAACCATTTTCCAACACTTCAAAAAATCCAGTGAGCTAGTGTTCAATAATCGATCGTTTTGAGCCATTACGGGAGTCGAAACGAACTCGAAACCCGCCCGAACTTCACGAAGGAGAAGAAAATAATATTAATGGTCAAATAAGGGGCCTCAGGGGGGTACCCACCCCTTGGGGAATCCTCGAGGTGGCCCTATGGGGTTGGCAGACCCGAGAGCACCCAGTTGGGGTGCTCTTGGGTAACCGACCCCTAAGGACACCTTGAGGTGGTCTTGCGTTGTGGGTCCGCCCTCTGGTCCCCCTGAGGTATCCCCAGGGTGCTCGCGCTCTACACCGAGGCTTCTCGGTTCAAACCGTGAGCCCGCGGGGTGTGAAAACATCTCAAAACTTCGATTTTCAAAACCGTTTTTCGGCAGTTTTTGCCTGACAAAAAACAGCGGAATTCTAACGTTGCGACAAACTGCTTAAGGTTTAAGATAGGCTCTGAAACCGTGTTAGTGGATGTTGCACACTATCACAACACTTGTGAGTAGGCGGAAGCGATAAACAAAAATTTCTTGCATGCAACACCCACATAAACCAAGATATTGTGCTTAAACCTTAACAAGAAAAACTATCTAGAGATCTAATCTACTAAGATATCTTTATACCTAATGAACCGGTCCTTTGGGTCTTCTTTTGAATGTGACTCCTAGGCTCCTTGTGGTCGAAAAGAGCTCGGTCTCCGGCCATCTCAATATCCAAGATGATCCACCTGAGAGCTATCGAACAAGCTACAAACTCTTCTAAAGAGTTTAACTAAGAGATCAAGATTGCTAAAAGTGATCACTTAGATGATGTAGAGATCAAGTATTGGATTATAATTTTGCTCTAAGCTTTTGATTCACAATTCATGTGAAGGTTAAAGCAAAGAGGAGGAAGAAGGAGAGAATGAGGAGAGAGAATGTCAAAGTGATAAATGAAAAAATCAAGCATGGAAAAATGATATGGCTCAAATTAAAATAATTGAAGCATGCATTAAAAAATGTACCATGCTTCAATAGTAACTCCAAATGAATAAAAAATGAAAGAAGCCATTCCTTCATCCATGCTTAGACTTTTTCAAATTCCACCTCATTTATTTATTTTCACAAAATAAATATGTATTTATGAGATGTCTCCTTCTAATCTTGTAACAATTACAAGAATACCTCTTCACCGTATACCATATAAGTATACCCGTATCCAAATTCCGAAAAATACGAATACAAATAATCCAATAATATAATACCGGTATCCGTCTTAAACCAAAGCCTACCAGTATTATCCTTCCGATCATTATTCCTGTAATAATTACACGAACATGATCGAAACCTTATCGTAACAACTTACGGCCTCTACATCTTTTGCCCGAACCAGGGAACCCTCTGTGTGGGATTCTAAAGACTCGACAGTACGATGGAAGTGGGATTAACCACAAGCATCTAGCGGCACTAGCTGTGCATAACGGCTACCCAGGTACATGACGAAAAGGTGGCGGACGAGCGAACTTATCACAACCCTAACGAGCCTGTAAGCAACACTTACCTTATAGTCTGGTCTCTTCGTCTGATACGTCGTATATGAAGTCTAGGGGTGATAAATGTCAGACCCCAATAACTTTATAAGTCATGCTGATTTACGGACTATAACGGTTCGAGAAACTCTTGATAACTCTTATCAGTAAATCTCGAGAACCCTGGGCAAGGATTTGCTATTATGGCCAATCAAGCATAGCACGACATCAACTCGCTATACCGGAAGAGACGAAACCCCTCCTATCGATCACTACCTCCTTGCGATTCGGGACTGTACCCAAAATCCACCTGTTTGCACGACTCAGTAGAGCTGTGGAAGGGAGGAAATCAAAGCACAGTGGGAATCACACAAGACACTATGACGATCTCGGGTCTACAGACTAACCTGTACAAGTGTCACCAGAGAAATGCTATCTGACTATAGGTATATTGTAACGCCTTAGATTTCGAATAGTGTTATTTTAAACGGTAATGCGTGTTTTTGATAAAAAAGTTTACCAATTTGGGTTCCTCACATTTTATAACATTTAATTAATAATTTATTATTATTTGTTATGGCATGCACGCACATGTGCATGTTTATGTGAGGGTTTGTTTGTGCTAATCTAGTTTAGTGACCATGACACTTAACCTAATTCTAACCCTTTACTTTAACCTAATCCTTAATCTTTTTCCCTAGATATTTGTTGAGAGAGAAGCAATTCTTCTATGGGTTTTGTTTGATGAAGAGGTGGCATGGTGAACTTAAGCATGCATTTAATGAATGGTGCACTCACTTTTGCACTCACCTTTCTCTATCTCCTTATCTTTTCCTTCACTCATTTCTCTCTCACTTATTCCCTTATCATTTTCTTCATCCTTCTCTCAACTCAAACTGAACACTCACTAATCCTTCACAAATCCATTTTAAATCTTCATCAAAACTAACAAAAATCACATCTTTTTCCTTGATTTGCCTCTTGGATGCCTTAGAGCTTGGAAAGCTAGGATCATTGATTTCTTTTGGATAGGTAATAATCTCTTTCTGTTAGTTAAGTCTTTATTGTGTTGTATAGACTTTTAGTTTTAGTTCAGAACTTTTAAAGTTAAGTTTCGGGTAAATATCGTATTTTTAGTGTCGATTTGTGATATCTGTGATCTGCTGTGACCCCGAGAGTTTACTAGAAAACCAAACAATGTAGTTGTGTTGTACCTGAGACCATAGCACATCACCTGGAGCACGAACCCCTAGGCTCGGACTCCGGCCGGCGACATGAAGGGAAATTCCGGGGATGTAATTTTTTGGGTTGACTTGGTGTGTGGGTTTTTGTGGGTTGCTAAATGCTGTGGCTTAGGTGTGTTTGGTTCTGTTTAATTTTTGGGTTTTCTCTGCATACAAATCTTGGATCACATAGCTAGTTTCTTGTACGTTTACGCGCGATACGTTATACGATACGGTTCATGCGCTTTGTGTGGTTTTGCTCTTGGGTTGGTTTCGATGTGTCGCTACGCACGTTAGCCACAATATGAACACTTGAGAGTATGTTTTGAGTTGTTGCGTCGGTCAAACGTAGTTTGTATATGTTATTGGTCGTTTGCTAATATATACTTGTTATATTGTTTTATGTTTTAGGTTCGTAGGCGGGGACTTCGGACGCTGCGAAGAAGGGAAAACATGTGGTAGGCTTTACTTAGCCAGGAGCGTTGGTGAGTAGATTTAACATCTACAGGGGAATCGCCCGCATGGCGTTATGCGTCTGAGCTAGAGATGATATGATATTAGTCGCAAATTCTATTGCATATTTAGAGTTTGCGCATGCACCTCATTGCATAGTTACTTGTTGTGCTTGGACTTGTACCCTTAGAACACTGCACTGTTATTGACAGCTCATGTTACACGAGCAATGATTGTATGCTACGCACACACCGTTAATAATTGCCATGACACGCACAACACCTATACATATGTGATATTGTATTGATTAGGGATATTGAGACATGATCCTTATTTTCCTTCGTGCATATGACATATAGCATACCTGTATACCTACATGCTTACACATATGCCTTGACATGCTTACATGCTAGTTACCCGTATACATATATGGTATTGTACCATTAGTGATAGGTATATACACATACGAGACATAGCTACATGTACATCTTGCATACATACCTACACTTATACCTGAAGAGTATATTAAATCATTACTGATAGGTAGATACATATACCTTACTATACCTACATGTTTACACATATATCTGGATATAGCTATATGTTCACCTTTATTTGATATTATATTGGACTTGGAGAAATTAGGAACCACATGATATTTATATTAACTTGTTGGATTTAAATAGCGGCTTTTCCTTTATATGCTCACATTACAGTTTTATGTCGCATATATTATATTCATGGATTTTCGCCTTGAGATATGGATTTTTCATGATGTTTTCTGGATTTGAGGACCGTGGTAGTTTCTTGAAATTATGCATTATTTGAAAAACCCGGTTCTCTTGATATGATATTTCAGCAACCACCATGAGTTTTATCGGTTCTGATATATATACCCCATGCGAGGAGGAGTCGGGGGCCGTGTGAGGGTACATGGTGGGGCCCGGAGGTATCCCGGGACGAGAAAGGTATGTCGATGGACCATGCCGATGAGACTGACAGGGGAACCATACTTACCGGTGACAGTACCTATGACTCAGAGGTTATCGTGGGGATACCGACCGGTGTCATGTATGTATGGATACGTCGAAATGCGAGGGTCGAAGCTGGGCACTCGAGTTTTCGGAATAGCGTATGATACGTACCTATCAGGGGGCCAGTCGTGGTGACAGCACCTGATAGATCAGTATTTATGTGTCGATGCTTGACACAGGTTTTCATGATATTTTTACTCCTAAGTATATATAACAGTGGAATGGGACGCTGTTATATATGCATATATATATATATATATATATATATATATATTAGTGGAATAAGATGCTAGTATATATGTATACATACCAATTTATATACATCATCATAATGATTCATGCAATTACACTTATTCTGGATATATGAGATTCACTTGATATTGGATACATGATATATGAGATTCACTTGATATTGGATACAGGATTTATAAGATTCACTTGATATTGGATACTAGATATATGAGATTTACTTGATATTGGACACTCAGGATATATGAGTTTTACATGATATGAGAGCCAATTTGAGGGCTGATTTGAGGAAATTGGGATTTGGATAGTCTTGTTGGACTTGGGTCCTACCACGAGGTCAGGATTCCGTGGGAATGACATGTTTTATCCCATACTCCGCATTTACTTTATATGCATTACTTCATGTATTAGTAGTACCTGATACAGTACCTTACATGATTGTTGCATATACATATTGCCTCTGATTGCTTCATGTATTTGCTAGTGTATATGCCCTAGGGGCCATTATTGTATCATACTAGCTTGTATATTACTTAATGGAAGCTTGGAATATTCACAATTATATTAACAGTCTTGCTCAATATAGTAGTATGCTACTTGGTTTATATCTATCTTAATATGTGTATATGTTTCTTTTAGCATATCGCGAATACATATTGATAGAGCCCATAGGATCTTGCTTGACTACCAGCGTTGTGATGGCAGTCACACTAGTGGGGGCTGGGTAGTCTACAAGCACATCCTTTTTCACGTCCCTAGTCGTAGGATTATCGAGACAGGGCATCGATACTCCGGAGTAGACTAGTGTGTACGCATCTCGTCCCAGTTGGGGAAATGGTCTATCCCACAGCCATTATTACCTTGTACAGGAGATAGTATGCAGGTGCTCGTTAGGTTACGGGTACACCGGACAGGATTCGCAGGGAATTGTTAGTTGGTATTATACTCGTCGTCAGTTAACAGTTCCCAGGTGATATGAGTACAGCATAGTCCGTTGACTTGACACTACTGCTTCGTCTCGAGTGTGTTCCCACTGTTCTTATATTGCTACCCTACCACGGCTCAAAGGAGTCATGCAAATAGGTAGAAGTTGGGTGCAGTCCCGAAGCACTTGGAGGCAGTGGCGGTTAGATAGGATTCGTCTCTTCCGGTATTGGGAGTTGATATCGCGCTGTGTTTGGAGAGCCATTACGCAAAGTCCCTGTCCAGGGCAAGCGAGATTTACTGTTAGGATTTCCAGCAGCTTCTCAGGGTGTAATAGGCTTCACTCCGACACGACTTATACCGCTTTTAGGGGACTGACGCTTGCCGCTCCCTAGGCCCGATATGCGATAGTTTTAGACGAACAGACCAGACTGTACGGAGATTGTCACATCAGGCTCAGTAGAAGTTCGGATGGGTTTCCTCATTGGCCTTCTTATCGACATCTACCTGGGGACCGTTACGTACAGCTAGTACCTCTTATGGCCTGTGGTTAAACCCACTGCCAGCGTAGTGTCGAGTCTTTAGAGACCTACACAGAGAGTTTCCCTGCTTCAGGAGAAACGATATAGAGGTCGTATGGTTTTACGACAGGGTTCGGACATATACTTGTACTTGTGCAAGTATGATGTTTGGACAGATTATACTAGCGGGATTTAGTTTTAGCCAGATTCTAGTATTGGATTATTGGATTTAAGCAGTCTTAGTATATCCGTGTTTTTCCATAAATACGGATGGTTGGGGCATTCTCATAATTAGTCGACAAGCTTCTAGAAGAAAGGTGACTCATTTAGATTTAATTCATTTATGAATTAAACTAAATGAGGTGGAGAGCTTTTGTGTTATTTGCATTAAATGTTTTAATAACTCATGAGATGATTCATTAAAAGTGAGTTAATGAAGCATTAATTGTTTTAGTGGCTCTTGAGATGATTCATCCTAATCTATTAAATGAAGCATGGTTGTAATTATCTCATATGATTTATTAGAAAATTATCGTGCTTCATGATATATACAAAAGAGTTATTTTTTCATCTCATTCTCACATACACACTCTCTCTCCTCAAGCTCTCCTCTTCTTCAACCTAACCCTAATCCTCTCATGTGTTGAGATCCCAAGGGTTAGGAAGACTAATAGATCCTTAATCCACTTCTATGTCTTCTAGGTCACTTGGATTAGCAATCCTAGCCACTTAGTTACCTCAGGTTAGAGGTTAAAGCTTGGAGAAGGAACTCTCGGGTGGATCATCTATTACATCGAGGAGGCCGACGATGAGGTGAACAACAAGAACAAGAAGGACTAGTATCTTGAGGTATGATCATCTATCATAGTAGTTTAGCACTTCTAGATAATTTTTTAGTTAGGGTTTAGCAAAGATCCGTAAAGTTAGTCGATGTTACCTTAAACAAAATGATTGTTTTACCTATTCCGCCTCCCTGCATCTTGTGGGGTGTGTAACGTCGATTTACAGTGGTATCAGAGCCTAGTTAAACCATAACTAACATGTTAGGAAAGTCTTTAGAAATTCGATCGCAAAATAATCCCGAAAAAACGATATTTTCATTAAGTTTCTGCCGATTTTAAATTGGGGTCTAAAAATTTTCCAGGGACCCTTAAAAACACACGCAGGGTTTTTTAAGAATTGTGAAGAAATTTGTGATCGTGAATCGTCCAAACCACCGCGGAACCGCGGCCGATCCAAGTGATCCGCCGCGTATCCTCGGCCGAGTTGACACCGGGTCAACCAAAATTTGCTAAGTTATTCTTCTGTGTTGATGTTGTGTTTTCTGGGATGTTTTGTTTCTGCTCAAGTTTTATGTGCACAGAGAATTGTTTGGAGTAGATTCATATATGTTGCATGATCGAAATTCTAAGAACTTTGGATAACTGGATTATATCTGTGTTATGTTTAATGTGTTCGTAAACCTCCCCTAACTGCTAGTATGTCGGTTAGCAGGGGTTGCACATTTCTGTAATGGTTTTTACTGGTTTGTGAATGTGAAGTTGTTGGATTGTCGTGAATGGATAGTGTAAGTCCACGTTGCCCACCCCGGTGCTTACGGGGAGGCGGAAAACATAATAAAATTTGGATTTTTATCAACTATAGGCAACATGGACCAAGCTTTAAGGATCTTTGCTAAACAAAAACAAGCTAACCCTAACTAGTAACTAGCTAAATGATGGAAAGGTTATACCTTGAGCTCAAAGTCCTTCTCTCCTTGCTCCTTGGAATGGTAGAAAGAGGTCACCTTGCTTGTCTTCTCCCGTCAAAGAAGGATCCACCCGAAAGCCTCGACCTTTAGCTTCAACTCCAAGCTAGGAGAAACTAGAGTGCAAGAAATGCTAAGACTTGAACCCTAGAAGAGAGTAGAGAAGATCAAGTGAGGGTTTTTCTCAAGCTTTTTGTTTCTCAACACATGAGAGGGAGAGAGCTTGAGGGAGAGGATGAGCAAGAGAGAGAAATGATATGAGAGAATGAATTATTAGTGAGCCATTCTCACTAATATGTGTGCATTATTTTAATTCAATAATTAGCTAGAAAATTGTCATGGTTTAATCAAGACATGACCATTATCATTTCAATATTAATGCAAATTGCAAGGATCAAAGAGCATCTTCCAAATGAAATGATTATGGTCAAGTTGTCAACAAGGTCAACAAGTCAATGAAGTCAAATGGTCAACAACAACAACCATGCACAATTATTAAGCTAATTATCAATTAACTATAATAGACACAAAAGCAATAGGGTTAATAAAATGACAATAGCCATTAACCCTAAACATGGTCCTCTCCCTCAATCTCAAGCAACTGTGCATACGCACCCGCATTCGTGATCCGAGGAACACGAATACTCTGAGAAAAACCAATCTCAAATCATATACTAGGATCCGGCTTAAACTAAAGCCCGCTAATATAAACTGTCCGGACAGCAAACGTGCACAAGTGCGCGGATGCGAACGAACCCTGTCGCAAAACCATGCGACCTCTACTCATTTTGCCTAAAGTCGAATAGCTCTCTGTGTGGGACTCTAAAGACTCGACACTACGCTGGCAGTGGGTTTAACCACAGACCGCAAGCGGCACTAGCTGTACGTAACGGTCCCCAGGTAGATGTCGATAAGAAGACTGACGAGGTGAACCCCATCTGCACTCCTACTGAGCCTGTATGTGATAGTCTCCATACAGTCCGGTCTGTTCGTCTGATACATCGCATGCCGGGCCTAGGGGGCGGTGAACGTCAGTCCCCTAATAGCGGTACAAGTCGTGTCGGAGTGTAGCCCAGAACACCCTGAGATAACACTGGAAACCTACCAGTATATCTCGCTTGCCCTAGCCAGGGACTACTCGTGTAATGGCTCTCCTGGATACAGCGCGATGTCAACCCCCAATACCGGGAGAGACGAATCCTGTCTAACCGTCACTGCCTCCAAGTGCTTCGGGACTGCGCCCAAAAACTACCTGTTTGCACGACTCCTTTGAGCCGTGGTAGGGTAGTAATCAAAGTGCAGTGGGAACACACTCGAGGCGAAGTGACAGTGTCAATTCAGCGGACTAAGCTGTACTCATGTCACCTGGGAACTGATAACTGACGATAGGTATATTACCAACCAACAGTTCCCGACGAGTCCTGTCCAGTGTACTCGTAACCTAACGAGCACCCGCATACTATCCCAAGTACGACGTACTAACGGCTGTGGGACAGACCGTCTCCCACACTGGGATGAGAAGCGCATACGCTAGTCTACTCCGGAGTATCGATGCCCTGTCTCGATAGTCCAACGACCAGGGACCTGTATAAGGATGTGCTTATAGATTACCCAGCTCCCACGAGTGCGAGCGCTATCATAACGCTGGTAATCAAGCAAAGATCCTAAAGGCTCCACTAATATGTATATCAGCAATATGCTAAAAGAAACACATGCACATATTAAAGCAGAGACAAACCAAGTAGCATACTACCATTTCGAGCAAGATTGTATATACAACTGTGAATATCCCAAGCTTCCATTAAGTAATATACAAACCAGTATGATACAATAATGGCCTCTAGGGCATATACACTAACAATCTCCCACTTGCACTAAGGACATGTACTGGCGTATCGAAGACCTATCATCTCGATCAGCCGCTCGAACTGAGTCTGGGGCAAGGCCTTGGTGAATGGATCTGCTGTGTTATCCTCTGATGCAACCCTCCGGACCTCGATCTCCTGGCGATCCACGATCTCCCTGATCAGGTGATACCGCCTTAAGATGTGTCTGGATTTCTGATGGGACCTGGGTTCCTTCGCTAAAGCTATAGCCCCGTTGTTGTCGCAATACAGAGGTATTGGGTCAACAATGGACGGAACCACCTGAAGTTCTTTCAAGAACTTCCTCATCCAGACAGCTTCTTTTGCGGCATCAGATGCAGCGATGTATTCCGCTTCCATAGTCGAGTCAGCAACGGTTTCCTGTTTGGAGCTCTTCCAACACACCGCCCCTCCATTGAGGGTAAAGACAAAACCCGACATGGACTTGGAATCATCCTTGTCACTCTGGAAGCTGGAGTCAGCAAAGGCCTTAATCTGCAGGTCTTTTCCGCCATACACCAAGAACATCTCCTTAGTCCTTCTCAGGTACTTGAGAATGTTCTTTACTGCTATCCAATGTTTCTCCCCAGGGTTTGACTGATACCTTCTTACCACACTCAGTGCATAAGCCACATCCGGTCTGGTACATAACATCGCATACATTATAGAGCCTACCGCAGAAGCGTAGGGTATAATAGACATGCGATCCCTCTCCAAATCAGTCTTGGGAGACATATCTTTGGAGAGGGTGATCCCGTGACAAGCCGGTAGATTACCGCGCTTGGAATCTTCCATACTGAATCTCTTCAGTATGGTGTCGATGTACCTGGACTGCGAGAGTCCTAATATCCTCTTGGATCTGTCACGGTAGATCCGGATACCCAGAATGTATGAGGCATCACCCAGGTCTTTCATGGAGAACCTGTGTGACAAGAACCCCTTGACAGATTGTAGCATAGGAATGTCATTTCTTATTAAGAGAATGTCATCCACGTATAAAACGAGGAATACTACAGTTCTCGCTACAAATCTACAATAGATGCATGGTTCATCTGGATTTTTGATAAAGCCAAATTCTTTGACCGTCTCATCAAAACAGATGTTCCAACTCCGCGATGCCTGCTTGAGTCCATAAATGGACTTGAGCAACTTGCACACCTTTCCGCTGCTCCCACCCTGAATGAAACCCTCTGGCTGGTCCATATAGACACACTCCTCTAAATGACCATTTAGAAAAGCTGTCTTTACGTCCATCTGCCAAATCTCATAATCGTGGAAAGCAACGATGGCAAGAAGGATCCGAATGGATTTCAGCATAGCTACTGGAGAAAAGGTTTCGTTATAGTCCAAACCAGGTCGCTGACGAAAACCCTTTGCTACCAGTCTAGCTTTATAGGTCTCAACCTGTCCATCTACACCAATCTTCCTTTTGAAGATCCACTTGCATCCTACGGGTTTTACCCCATCTGGAGCAATGTCCAACGTCCATACTTTGTTGGTGTACATGGACTCCATCTCGGTCCGCATTGCATCCAGCCATTTTACCGAGTCGACGCTCTGAATGGCTTGCTGGAAGCTAGTAGGCTCATAACAATCTATGATGCAGTCCTCTCTATCCCCGTCAATGAGAAAACCGTAGTACCTCTCGGGAGGATAAGACTGCCTACTACTCCTGCGGAGTGGCGTAGGAATGTCCTGTTCTTTTGAACCTTCTGGTTCCACTAAGCTTTCAGTAATAGTTTGTGGTTCTGGAATTTCTTCCAGTTCTATTGCGCTCCCACTTATTTCTTTTTCTAAAAACTGATGTTCCAGAAAATGGGCATTACGAGAAACAAGGACTTTTTGTTCCTCTGCGTAATAGAAAAGATACCCCCTGGAGTTCTTTGGGTATCCCACAAACTTGCACAGTACTGAGCGTGCCTCGAGCTTGTCCGTATGCTGCTTTTTGACATAAGCTGGACATCCCCAAATCTTCAAGTATTGAAGATAGGGTTTCTTCCCACTCCATAACTAATATGGTGTGGTAGGCACAGTCTTAGTGGGAACACGGTTCAAAAGATATGCAGCTGTTTCTAGCGCATATCCCCAGAACGATCGCGGTAACTCAGCGTTACTCATCATGGACCGTACCATATCCAATAGGGTTCGGTTCCGTCTCTCCGATACACCGTTATGTTGCGGAGTGTATGGAGGAGTAAGCTGAGAGAGAATTCCATTCTCTTTTAAGTAATTCAGGAATTCGGCACTTAAGTATTCTCCTCCTCGATCCGATCTTAGGATCTTGATACTTTTGCCTGTTTGTTTTTCTACTTCATTCTTATATTCCTGGAACTTATCAAAAGCTTCGGATTTATGCTTCATTAAGAAGACATGTCCGAATCTTGAGAAATCATTCGTAAAAGTAATGAAGTAAGAAAAACCGCTTCGCGCATGTGTAGACATTGGACCGCACACGTCGCTGTGTACGAGTCCCAAGAGCTCGCTCGCTCTTTCTCCGTGTCCAGAAAACGGAGCCTTTGTCATCTTTCCTTTGAGACAGGATTGACAAGTTGCATACGATTGATATTCGAACGGATCTAAATATCCTTCAGTATGTAACTTAGTCAATCTTCTCTCATTGATGTGACCCAGTCTACAATGCCATAAGAAAGTTTTATTAATTTCTGGAGACTTTCTTTTGTGTGTATTCTAGATATTGAAAACCTGTGGTTGGTTTAAAACGTATATACCGTTGTTCAATGTACCTGACCCAATCAAAACTTGATTAAGGTGAATGTTCACTACATTACTTACAAATGCAAATTCATAACCTTCTTTAGATAATAAAGATACAGAAATGATATTACAGGTTGCATTTGGTACATAATAACAACTACGCAAAACCAAAAAGTGTCCATCTGATAATCCCAGGTGATAGTCCCCTACGGCCTCAGCATCCATGCTAGCACCGTTCGCAACTCTGAGGGTCATGTCACCTGCCTTCAAAACTCTACGCTTTCTCAACGCCTGCAAAGAATTACAGATATGAGATCCTGATCCGGTATCCAATACCCAGGATGTAGAGTTTATTGATAGACAGTTTTCAATAACATACACACCTGAAGCTGAAGCTGCAACTCGCTTCAAATCCTGTGTTCTGGCTTTCCAAGCCTTGCAATCCTGTTTCCAGTGACCACTTTTGTGACAATAGAAGCATTCTTCCTTCCCCACCAGCTTCCCCGCTACTTTTGTTGCTTTACCCTTTCCCTTCGTATCCACTTTAGCGACACCGCTTCTTAGTTTGGCGGGGGCTTTCTTCTTCTTGCCCTTGGCTTTCGCCCTGGACCTAGAAGAGGAAGATCCTCCTACAAACAAAGTGGATGTCTCCCTACCCTTCTGTAGGGTGCCCTCAGCAGTCCTCAACATGTTCAGAAGTTCGGCAAGTTCAACCTCCTTTCCTTGCATGTTGAAGTTAAGAATGAACTGGGCGTAAGTGGAAGGAAGGGACTGGAGAATCAAATCAGTATAGAGTTCATTCTCCAACGTGGTCCCAAGGTCTGCGAGCTCCTCTATGTAGCCGATCATCTTAAGCACGTGGTCCGCTACCGATGATCCGACGGCCAACCTTGCCGAAAAAAGCTTCTTCGACACTTCGTATCTAGCGATACGAGACTTCTCTCCATACAGTTCTTTTGTATGGAGAAATATGGACTCTAGGTCCATATTCTCGTGCCTCCTCTGATGGTCGTTGTCCATCGAGGCTAGTACGAGGCATCTGGCCCTCGCGCAATCTATCTCCCATGTCTTACGGATTTCTACATCCGCGACGCTGGAGGTGGGACCTGGGACAGGGGGAGCTTTGGTGGTAAGTATATACCCCAGCTTGTCATAAGTGATAGCCATCTTGACATTCCTGAGCCAATCTTTGTAGTTTGGCCCTGTCAATATGTTTTTATTTAATAGTAACTTAAGTCCGGTCATGTTGAATGGTCGCTGCAATTAGGAGAGAGAAAAGAAACACTTTAGCATGATGCTCTTGCAAGTTTAGAGTGGATTTTAGTTTTTCTAAACTGGATGGCTCCCACTGTTTCTCGAATCCCTTCTCAAACCATAAAGAAAAGGATTAGTCGGGATCATTCTCACCGTACAATACTTGCTTAACCATTCAGCCAGGCCAATGTCGGTACTTCGAGGGAGGTTTTCCAACGCTTTCGTGAAGTTCCTTAATTAAGTAACCTCTTTTCCCTATGGGCGTAGCCCCGCTAACATCTTTCTAGGCACCTACTAGGTTTATAGCATTGATCGTTAAGTGAGAGTTTTCCCGAGGAGTAGCATATACTCACAGTAGGATCGAGATCCAAATATCATCGCGTGATAAAACCGAAGGAATCTTACCAGAATTATCACACTCCAAATGGTATGCAACGCTAGCAAGTTTCAATACTTATGAAACTCCCGATGTGGATTTTTTCCCCATGCTCTTATGACCTTGGCGTGAGGTCAAAATGTCATAAGTCACATGTCAAGTTCTTCCCATCATTATCCTGGTTAATTTGAACCCACCCGTACCTACCCTTGAAGTAGGCCAAAACGGCAGTACGACTGTCTCAAATCAACGCATTCTATCTATGCAACGGATAAATATCCGGCAGCTACCAATCACTATGCCTTGGCGTGAGGTCAAAATACATAGCTTGAATACTACCGAATATTTAACCGAAATGATGGAGGGCTACGGATGGTTTTGGCGAAACCGTGAACGTAGTGAACTTGATATAATCGACGGAACGAGATAGCTTTTAAAAGGAGTGGTTCAAGCTCCGCGTTTAAAAGTTTCGTTTTGAAAAGAACCGAGTGGTTTTCAAAGTGTTCCAATCGACTTTTACTTGGTTTATTTCTTGCATTAGTTCTTTTAATGCGTCCCATCATTTAATCCTACCATTGCAGAAAACAACCAAAATATGACGTACGCTTATGCTATTCGCATTCGCCACGGGGCCCCGTCATCACCCGTTAGGTTACTTAACTAACGACAGAGCTGGGGCTGGGCTAGCACGGCTGTAAAACATAAGCAACGCCTAAATAGTAATTATATATAAATATATAGCAATGATAGACATTACAGATCACAGATGAATACATTGGATATACTAGGAATCCGCAATGCGTTTGAGCCTGCAACGTAAAGCGGATTACACGGTCGCGGTGAATAGCGGATTACACCACCCAAGACCCCTACGGGTGCGGCAAACTACCCGCCAAGCAGCCAAAGCGAAGCAACCTCCCTCACCACCGTGAGTAGGCCACTCGGCACTTCGAGATACCCGGTAGTTTGTGCACCCCCTCCATGGGTCTATCCTAGGAGCAAAAACAGTAAAAAGAATTATACAATGACGGCTACAACCCCGACCCGGTTGTGTGGCCATACAAATAATATTATTACATCAATTTACATGTTACAAATGAATGAAAGAAAAATAACGCTCATCTCACATCCACCCCGGCTATTCACCCACGACAATCCAACCCATTCATATGCACAAACCAATAACAATCACAGATCACAGAGATGTATAACCCCGACTAATCGACTTATAGCGATTAGCCGACGTTCAATACATACAAGTATCACAGATACAACCGATATAGTTAAAGTGTAGTGAAGTTCCGGAAAAATACGGATTTATAGGCCCCCAAAAGTAAATTTTAGTTCTGGAAAATCTGGGCACATATAACATATCCTAAAAATCACAAAACCAACACAGAAACACACTGCACCAAAATCGAGGCAGAGAGGAGACAAGACGGCCGCGGATGCGCGGCAAAATAGCTTCCTGTTGCCGCGGATCCGCGGCCATTTGGTCGACACTCTGTCTCGTTTTTTGTGGTGTTCTTAACAAAACCCTGAGATAATTTTTGGTGTATAATAAATTTTATTTTGACCAGAAAAAAAAAATTAACAGAAACTTACGGTTTTGCGAGTTTGGTTTTTTGATTTTCCGGTTTCGAAACTTCGTTACACTTAACTACTCAGCTAGTTTATATTTAGTTAGGCTCTGATACCACTGTAAGTCCACGTTACCCACCCCGGTGCTTACGGGGAGGCGGAAAACATAATAAAAATTGGATTTTTATCAACTATAGGCAACATGGACCAAGCTTTAAGGATCTTTGCTAAACAAAAACAAGCTAACCCTAACTAGTAACTAGCTAAGTGATGGAAAGGTTATACCTTGAGCTCAAAGTCATTCTCTCCTTGCTCCTTGGAATGGTAGAAAGAGGTCACCTTGCTTGTCTTCTCCCGTCAAAGAAGGATCCACCCGAAAGCCTCGACCTTTAGCTTCAACTCCAAGCTAGGAGTAACTAGAGTGCAAGAAATGCTAAGACTTGAACCCTAGAAGAGAGTAGAGAAGATCAAGTGAGGGTTTTTCTCAAGCTTTTTGTTTCTCAACACATGAGAGGGAGAGAGCTTGAGGGAGAGGATGAGCAAGAGAGAGAAATGATATGAGAGAATGAATTATTAGTGAGCCATTCTCACTAATATGTGTGCATTATTTTAATTCAATAATTAGCTAGAAAATTGTCATGGTTTAATCAAGACATGACCATTATCATTTCAATATTAATGCAAATTGCAAGGATCAAAGAGCATCTTCCAAATGAAATGATTATGGTCAAGTTGTCAACAAGGTCAACAAGTCAATGAGGTCAAATGGTCAACAACAACAACCATGCACAATTATTAAGCTAATTATCAATTAACTATAATAGACACAAAAGCAATAGGGTTAATAAAATGACAATAGCCATTAACCCTAAACATGGTCCTCTCCCTCAATCTCAAGCAACTGTGCATACGCACCCGCATTCGTGATCCGAGGAACACGAATACTCTGAGAAAAACCAATCTCAAATCATATACTAGGATCCGGCTTAAACCAAAGCCCGCTAGTATAAACTGTCCGGACAGCAAACGTGCACAAGTGCGCGGATGCGAACGAACCCTGTCGCAAAACCATGCGATCTCTACTCATTTTGCCTAAAGGCGAATAGCTCTCTGTGTGGGACTCTAAAGACTCGACACTACGCTGGCAGTGGGTTTAACCACAGACCGCAAGCGGCACTAGCTGTACGTAACGGTTCCCAGGTAGATGTCGATAAGAAGACTGACGAGGTGAACCCCATCTGCACTCCTACTGAGCCTGTATGTGATAGTCTCCGTACAGTCCGGTCTGTTCGTCTGATACATCGCATGGAGGGCCTAGGGAGGCGGTGAACGTCAGTCCCCTAATAGCGGTACAAGTCGTGTCGGAGTGTAGCCCAGAACACCCTGAGATAACACTGGAAACCTACCAGTATATCTCGCTTGCCCTGGCCAGGGACTACTCGTGTAATGGCTCTCCTGGACACAGCGCGATGTCAACCCCCAATACCGGGAGAGACGAATCCTGTCTAACCATCACTGCCTCCAAGTGCTTCGGGACTGCACCCAAAAACTACCTGTTTGCACGACTCCTTTGAGCCGTGGTAGGGTAGTAATCAAAGTGCAGTGGGAACACACTCGAGGCGAAGTGACAGTGTCAAGTCAGCGGACTAAGCTGTACTCATGTCACCTGGGAACTGATAACTGAAGATAGGTATATTACCAACCAACAGTTCCCGACGAGTCCTGTCCAGTGTACTCGTAACCTAACGAGCACCCGCATACTATCCCAAGTACGACGTACTAACGGCTGTGGGACAGACCGTCTCCCACACTGGGATGAGAAGCGCATACGCTAGTCTACTCCGGAGTATCGATGCCCTGTCTCGATAGTCCAACGACCAGGGACCTGTATATGGATGTGCTTATAGATTACCCAGCTCCCACGAGTGCGAGCGCCATCACAACGCTGGTAATCAAGCAAAGATCCTAAGGGCTCCACTAATATGTATATCAGCAATATGCTAAAAGAAACACATGCACATATTAAAGCAGAGACAAACCAAGTAGCATACCACCATTTCGAGCAAGATTGTATATACAACCGTGAATATCCCAAGCTTCCATTAAGTAATATACAAACCAGTATGATACAATAATGGCCTCTAGGGCATATACACTAATAGATAGCCGGGGATGTGAGACGAGTGATTCTTTCATTCAAATGTAAATTGTAATTTGTTGTAGTATTCTTTTGCGGGGCACATCCGGGTTGAGATTGTAGCCACCGTTGTATTATTTCATTTACTGTTTTCTGCTCTTAAGATAGACCCAAGGTGGGATGCACAAACTACCGGGTAGTTTGAAATTTTTAGTGGCCAACTCACGTCGTTGAGGGAGACCGCTTCACTACGGGTACTTGACGGGTAGTTTGCCGTACCCGTAGGGGTCTAGGGTGGGGTTTTGGCTATTCATCACGACTGTGTAATCCATATTTCATTGCAGGCTCAAAGGGAATGCAGATTCCTAGAAAATCCAATATGTTCATCTGTGATCTGGAATGCCTATTATTGCGTCTGACGAATGCACAATATCTATATATGATATCTAGTAGGCGTTGCTTATGTTTTTCATCCGCGCTAGCCTAACCCCCGATCTGTCGTTAGTTAAGTAACCTAACGGGTGAATGACGGGGCCCAGTGGCAAATGCGGATGGCATAAGTGGACGTTGTATTTTCGTTGTTTTCTGTAATGATAGGTTAATTGATGGGACACATTATTTTAATGCAAAGAAAATAAACCAAAGTTGAATCGTTGGAACAGTTTAAAAGAAACCACTCGGTTATTTTAAAACAGAAGATTTTTTAATTGCGGAGCTTAAACCACTCCTTTTAAAAGCTATCAGGTTCCTTCGATCATATCAAGTTCACTACGTTCACGGTTTCACCAAAACCATTCATAGCCCTCCGTCATTTCATTTGGGTATTCATTAGTATTCAAGCTATGTATTTTGACCAACGCCAAGGCTTAGTGTTTGGTAGCTGCTGGGTATTCATCTGTTGTATAGATAGATGAGTTGGTTTGGGACAGTTGTACTACCATTTGGCCAACGTCAGGGGTATGTACAGGTGGGTTCGAATATCAATCTTATGCCACTTGTCAATCATGTCTCAAAGGAAAGATGACAAAGACTCCATTCACTGGAGATGGAGTAAGAGCGAGCGAGCTCATAGGACTCATACACAGCGATGTATGTGGTCCAATGTCTACTATGCAAGAGACGGTTTTTCATATTTCATTAGTTTTATGGATGATTACTCTAGGTGTGGATTCATTTTCTTGATGAAACATAAATCCGAGGCCTTTGAGAAATTCCGAGAATATAAGAATGAAGTAGAAAACCAAACCGGCAAAAGTATCAAGACACTGAGATCTGATCGAGGTGGTGAATACTTAAGTGCCAAGTTCCTGGGTTACCTAAAAGAGAATGGAATTCTCTCTCAGCTTACTCCTCCATACACTCCACGACATAACGGTGTATCGGAAAGACGGAACCAAACCCTATTGGATATGGTACGTTCCATGATGAGTAATGCTGAGTTACTGCGATCTTTCTGGGGTTATGCACTAGAATAAGCTTCATATCTTTTGAACAGGGTTCCTACCAAGACTGTGCCTACCACACCATATCAGATGTAGAGTGGGAAGAAACCCTATTTTCAGTATCTCAAGATATGGGGATGTCCAGCTTTTGTTAAAAAGCAGCATGCGGACAAACTCGAGGCACGCTCAGTACAGTGTAACTTTGTGGGATATCCAAAGAATTCCAAGGGTTATTTTTTCTATTACGCAGAGGAACAAAAGGTTTTTGTTTCTCGTAATGCCCATTTTCTAGAACAGCAGTTTTTAGAAAAGAAAACAAGTGGGAGCGCAATAGAACCGGAAGAAATTCCAGAAGCACAAACTACTACTGAAAGTTTGGTAGAACCAGAAGTTCAAGAATAACTGGACATTCCCGCACCCCTCCGCCGGAGTAGTAGGCCATCTCATCCGCCTGAGAGATACTACGGTTTTCTCATAGACGGGGATAGAGAGGATTGCGTAATTGATAATGATGAACCTAATAGCTTCCAACATGCCATCCAGAACGGCGACTCAGTAAGATGGTTGGATACAATGCGGAACGAGATGGAGTCCATGTACACCAACAATGTATGGACTTTGGACTTTGCTCCAGATGAGGTAAAATCCATAGGATGCAACTGGATCTTCAAGAAGAAGATTGGTATAGATGGACAGGTGGAAACCTATAAAGCTAGACTTGTTGTAAAGGGTTTTCGTCAAAGACCTGGTTTGGACTATGACGAAACTTTTTCTCCAGTGGCTATGTTCAAATCCATTCGGATCCTTCTTGCCTTGCTGCCTTCCATGATTATGAGGTCTAGCAGATGGACGTAAAGACAGCTTTTCTAAATGGTAATTTAGAAGAATGCGTCTATATGGATCAGCCAGAAGGTTTCAATCAGAGTGGGAGCAGCGGGAAAGTGTGCAAGTTGCTTAAGTCCATTTATGGACTAAAGCAGGCATCACGGAGTTGGAACATCTGTTTTGATGAAACGGACGAAGAATATGACTTTATCAAAAATACAGATGAACCATGTATATATAGTAAAATTATAGCACGAATTGTCGTATTCCTCGTCTTGTACGTGGATGACATTCTCTTGATAGGAAATGACATTCCTATGCTGCAATCTGCCAAAGGATTCTTGTCACACAGGTTCTCCATGAAAGACCTGGGTGATGCCTCTTACATTCTGGGGATCCAGATCTATCGTGATAGATCTAAGAGGATATTGATACTTTCGCAGTCCAGGTATATCAGCACTATACTGAAAAGATTCAGTATGGAAGATTCTAAGCACGGTAATTTACCGGCTTGTCACGGAATTACCCTCTCCAAAGAGATGTCTCACAAGACTGATTTGGAAAGGGATCACATGTCAATTATACGATACGCTTCTGCGGTAGGCTCTATAATATATGCGATGTTGTGCACCAGACCAGATGTAGCTTACGCACTGAGCGTGGTAAGCCGGTATCAGTCAAACTGAGGGGAGAAGCCCTGGATAGTAGTAAACAACATTCTCAAGTACCCAAGAAGGACTAAGGATATGTTCTTGGTTTATGGCAGAAAAGACCTCCAGATCGTGGCTTTTGCTAACTCCGGCTTCCAGAATGACAAGGATGACTCCAAGTCCATGTCAGGTTATGTATTTACCCTCAATGGAGGGGCGGTGTGCTGGAAGAGTTGCAAGCAGGACACTGTTACCGACTCGACAATGGAAGCAGAGTATATCGCTGCTTGCGATGCCGCAAAAGAAGCAGTCTGGATGAAGAAGTTCCTAACAGAACTTCAGGTGGTTCCTACCGTTGTTAATTCAATACCGCTGTATTGTGACAACAATGGCGCTATAGCTTTAGCGAAGGAACCCAGGTCCCATCAGAAGTCCAGACACATCTTAAGACGGTATCACCTGATCAGGGAGATCATAGATCGCTGGGAGATAGAGGTACGGAGAGTTGCTATAGAGGAGAACACTGCAGATCCATTCACAAAGGCCTTACCTCAGACACAGTTCGAGAGGCTATTCGAGATGATAGGTCTTCGATACGCCAGTACCTGGCCCTAGTGCAAGTAGGAGATTGTTAGTGTATATACCCTAGGGGCCATTATTGTATCATACTAGCTTGTATATTACTTAATGGAATCTTGGGATATTCACAGTTATATTAATAATCTTGCTCAACATAGTAGTATGCTACTTGGTTTATATCTATCTTAATATGTGTATATGTTTCTTTTAGCATATCGCGAATACATATTGATAGAGCCTATAGGATCTTTCTTGACTACCAGCGTTGTGATGGCAGTCATACTAGTGGGGGCTGGGTAGTCTACAAGCACATCCTTTTTCAGGTCCCTAGTCGTAGGATTATCGAGACAGGGCATCGATACTTCGGAGTAGACTAGTGTGTACGCTTCTCATCCCAGTTGGGGAAATGGTCTGTCCTACAGCCATTAGTACATTGTACTGGAGATAGTATACAGGTGCTCGTTGGGTTACGGGTATACCGGACAGGACTCGCAGGGAACTGTTGGTTGGTATTATACCCGTCGTCAGTTAACAGTTCCCAAGTGACATGAGTACAGTATAGTCCGTTGACTTGACACTGCTGCTTCGTCTCGAGTGTGTTCCCACTGTTCTTAGATTGCTACCCTACCACGGCTCAAAGGAGTCGTGCAAACAGGTAGCAGTTGGGTGCAATCCCGAAGCACTTGGAGGCAGTGGAGGTAAGATAGGATTCGACTCTCCCGGTATTGGGAGTTGATATCGTGCTGTGTTTGGAGAGCCATTACGCAAAGTCCCTGTCCAGGGCAAGCGAGATTTACTGGTAGGAATTCCAGCAGCTTCTCAGGGTGTAATGGGCTTCATTCCGACACGACTTATACCGCTTTTAGGGGACTGACGCTTGCCGCCCCCTAGGCCCGATATGCGATAGTCTTAGATGAACAGACCGGACTGTATGGAGATTGTCACATCAGGCTCAGTAGAAGTTCGGATGGGTTTCCTCATCGGCCTTCTTATCGGCATCTACCTGGGGACCGTTACGTACAGCTAGTACTGCTTGCGGCCTGTGGTTAAAGCCACTGCCAGCGTAGTGTCGAGTCTTTATAGTCCCATACAGAGAGTTTCCATGCTTCAGTCAAAACAATATAGAGATCGTATGGTTTTAAGACAGGGTTCGGACATATACGTGTACTTGTGCAAGTATGATGTTCGGACAGATTATACTAGCGGGTTTTAGTTTAAGCCAGATTCTAGTATTGGATTATTGGATTTATGCAGTCTCAGTATATCCTTGTTTTTCGTAAATACGGATGGGAGGGGCATTCTCGTAATCAGTCGAGAAGCTTCTAGAAGAAAGGTGACTCATTTAGATTTAATTCATTTATGAATTAAACTAAATGAGGTGCAGAGCTTATGTGTTATTTGCATTAAATGTTTTAATGACTCATGAGATGATTCATCCAAAGTGAGTTAATGAAGCATTAATTGTTTTAATGACTCATGAGATGATTCATCCTAATGTAAAAAATGAAGCATGGTTGTAATTATCTCATATGATTTATTAGATAATTATCATGCTTCATGATTTATACAAAACCGTTATTTTTTTTTATCTCATTCTCACATACATACTCTCTTTACTCAAGCTCTCCTCTTCTTCAACCTAACCCTAATCCTCTCATGTGTTGAGATCCCAAGGGTTAGAAATACTAATAGATCCTTAATACGCTTATATATCTTCTAGGTCACTTGGATTAGGAATCTTAGTCACTTAGTTACCTCAAGTTAGAGGTTAAAGTTTGAAGAAGTAACTCTCGGGTGGATCTTCTATTATATCGAGGAGGCCGACGAGGAGGCGAACAACAAGAACAAGAAGGACTAGTATCTTGAGATATCATCATCTATCATAGTAGTTTAGCACTTCTAGATAGTTTGTTAGTTAGGGTTTAGCAAAGATCCGTAAAGTTAGTCGATGTTACCTTAAACAAAATGATTGTTTTACCTATTCCGCCTCCCCGCATCTTATGGGGTGTGTAACGTCGACTTACAGTATTAGTAGTACCTGATAGAGTACCTTACATGACTGTTTCATACATATTCTCATATTATTGCAACATGGATTAGTTGTACCTGCTAGAGTACCTTTCATGACTGTTGCATACATATGACCATTTATTGCTATTAGTTTGCATATGTTAGATTCGCGCTGTACGTGCATACTTGCGATTACCTGCATATGTTATTTACTATTCACGAGTTGGCAACTCACCCCCGTTGTGCCACAGTGTTTTGCAGGTTGTTCCTCAGAGTAGTCAGAGGCAGGGCTATTTTCATCCATCGTATCATCTTTTGCTGCGGATACCGCTTCGGCTCACAGTGTGCAGTTTTGCTTTAGGTGGGTTTTGTGGTTATCCGTTTATGTTCATTGTATATTCGTTGTATCATGTACTCTCCATCTACTATTATCATGTATGACTTAGTGAATTGATGTGAGAACGATATTGTATTTTTTTGTGACTTGGAGGCCTTTTATGCAGTTTTATTTATATTGTCTTTTATTTAGATGGCGTCGTATATCTGTTGTGGTGGTTGTTTTCCGCCTTTGGGCGTGGATTTTGCTCCCGTTTGGGATGCTTTACTTATATCTTTGTTGTACCCATTTTTGGGGCTGGTTTTTACAAAGGAGGTGCTGCCAAAATTTTAAAGGAATTAAAGTTGGACTGTAAAGAATTTGGGTTGAGATTTCAAAGGTTTTGAAAATGCTATTATTTCTTACTATTTTTGATGGTTTAGATTGCTGGTTTTTTCGGCTTCCTTAAATTGCGTTACGCCTGTAGACGCTGCGTAGTTTAAGAGCCGTCACGTGCCAATTTCGGGTCATGATAAAGTTGGTATCAGAGCGCTAGGTTTTACCTTTCGGAATGTAGGATCATCTTGGTATGATGGAGTAGGTAGCTTAAGCAGAGTAACGTAGTGTGTGTATGTCCGCGGCATATTCACGACGCGGTACTCCGCCTAAAGTGACCAAAGTACTAATTTCTTGAAATTCCTTTCTTGATGATACATATCCTTGTGATTCGATTTCCGTGTTCTTATCGAATCCTATCTCTTATTATAGACTTTGCCACCGATGACTATGGGGACTCGGAGTGATGCAGCGGCGGCCGAGGTCAGAGTTGACTCGGGTAGGACGAGGACTGACCAGGATGGCACGCTCGCTTTACTGGAGAAGATGGATCCGCCTTCGACAGATCGTATCGCTAGGCTTGTGGCAGAGATGCTGGACTTGCGCCAAACGATAAGTTCATTGGTTGAGGCCATTCGAGCGCAGCGACAGGAGGTTGCCACCCCTGTTACCCAGTTGTTCCTTGCGATCAACACACATCATAATGTTACGTATACAGCACCAGTGGATGCAGCCCTAGTTGACAAGGCACGTATTCCAGAGACCTTAGGAGTTCGAGGACCGAGGAAGGCTAGTATAGGTGTGTCAGCCCCAAGACAGAGGTTCAGTCACCGAGACAGATTTCGTGACCGTCACGGGAGTAGCAGAGGCTTTGGACGAGGACAGTCGTTCAACTCTCATCCCCAGGAGGGTCAACAGTTTTATTCTGGATGCTATCGGTGCGGGGACCTTCATCACTCCATCAGGAGTTGTTCCCTAACTCCGCGTCAGGGTCATATTCAGAGAGGTCGTGGACACGGAGGGTTCGCTCAGAGGGGACAGGTTGGTAGAGGAGGAGTTTAGCCTGTTGCGGGTGGGGGTAGACACGAGAGTTTGCTTCCACTCATCGGGACGCGCTGGCATCCAATGCAGGGTTTTCAGGTATTCTTAATCCGTATGTTCTTTTGATTAGTAGGATTGTTTTGTTCGGGATCTATGCACTCGTTTGTTTTACACACTTTATGCCATGGTTGGACCAAGAGTTTTGTATGCTAGATCAGAAGTTGTTGTGTTAATTTCTGTCAGCGATTCTTTTATGGTGCGACACGTGTTTCGGTCGTGTGCCAATCGGTTAGGAGATTTATCCATCACATTGATCCTTCTAGAAATGTTGGATTTGACGTTCTCCTGGGCATAGACTGGTTAGCTATGTGCTAGGCGTCTGTGGACTGCCGCGAGAAAACAATCAGGTTTTATTTTCCCGGCAAGTTAGTTCTTGTTGTGCAGGGGGACAGTGGTGCCGCCCGTCACAGCTTGAATTCAGCCTTTTTCGCTAGTCGGCTTTAGAGGAGAGGATGTCGAGGATTCTTGGCTTTCATTCGTGGTACCGGAGCCACAGTAGGTTTGTTGGACCGGGTTCCTATCGTGCGAGAATTTTCCGACGTTGTTCCAGATGAGCCGGCGGAGCTTAGGGAGCTTAAGGATCAGCTGCAGAGTTGCTAGATAGAGGGGCTTGTGCGTCTAAGTGTTTCGCTTTGGGGTGCTCCTATTCTGTTCGTCATGAGAAGGACGACAGTTGAGGTTGTGTATTGATCGATCGTCAATTGAACCGGGTTACGGTGCAGATAGGTATCCTTTACCTCGCATTGACGATTTTTTAATCAGCTCCAGAGTGCGAGACATTTTCTAAGTTTGTTTGGGATCAGGTCATCATTGGTTGCGGGTTCAGAGTGATGACATTCCGAAGACTGCTTTTGTGCGTGCTATGGGCAGCATGTATTTTAGGTGGTGTCGTTGGACTCACCAATGCCCTAGCAGCATTCGTGGATGTAATAAACCAGATTTCTTCAGGTCGTTCCTCGACCAGTTTATTGTTGTGTCATTGATGACATTCTGGTCTTTTCCAAGAGTGATGAGGAACGTGAGCAGCACTTGAGAATTTGTTTTGCAGACACTGAGAGTGCACCAGCTGTTTGCTAAATTCTCGGTGTGTTCCTTCAGGCTTGATTGTGTTGACTCCTAGATTTTGTAGTTACGGGAGTCGGTTTTTGTATGGTCCCGAGGATGATCGAGGCTGTACAGCTTTGGCCCAGACTTGTGTACGGGACGGAGGTCCGTAGATCTTTGGGCTTAGCAGGTTTTTACCGCCGTTTCATGCAAGATTGTTTGTGTATCGCTGCACCGTTGACTGAACTGACCGGAAAGGAGGTTCCTTTTCTTGGACTGAGGCATGTGTGCGGAGTTTTCGGCAGTTGAAGACTCGGTTGACAATTGCACCAGTTCTTTCTTTGCTTCCTGGTTCGGGTGACTTTGTTGTTAACTGTGATGTTTCGTGAGTGGGGCTCGATTGTGTACTGATGTGACACTATAGAGTTATCGCTTTTGCTTCCCGACAGTTAGAGGAAGTACGAGCAGGATATCCTACTCATGATCTGGAGATGGCCGCGGTGGTCGTGCATTGAAGATTTGGAGACACTACTTGTGTGGTGAGTCGTGTCAGATTTTCACGGACCACCAGAGCTTAATGTACATCTTCCTGCAGCGGGTTTTGATTGTTGAGACAGCGCCGTTGGATGGAGCTTATGAAAGATTGTGGTGGTACTATCCTCATTACCCGTGGAAAGGCGATTGTGGTAGTTAATGCTGGAGTCGTTGGCCCGGGATTAGCTTGTTCCAGTTGTCCGCAGTTCTGAGACAGTATTCTGCAGATTTACAGTTCTTGTGCGATCGTTGAGTACAGCTTATGTTCGCCTCTACTGAGGGGATAGCTTACTCATGTCCGCGCCCGTCCAATTTTCCTTAATCGTCTTCACGAGGTACAGCCCGCCGATGCTCGTTTGTCTGAGATTCTTGAGCATACTCAGCTGGGTAAAGATTCGGAGTCCTTGATTTGTGACCAGTGTGTGCTACGTTTAGGGACGCGTTTGTGTGTACCTGATATCGTTGGGTAGAAACGCGAAATCCTAGAGCAGGCACATCAGTCAGCTTTCTGTGCTCATTCAAGTTCTACCAATTCGTAGCGTGACTTGTGAGTTAGTTACGGGTGGGCAGGGATGAAGATTGAAGTTTAGGATTTCGTTTCGAGGTGTCTGTCTTATTGTAAGCTAAGGTTGAGCATTTCAGACCGGCCGGAGAGTTGCAACATTTAACCGTTCCGGAGTGGGGATGGGAGCAGATCTCCACGAATTTCGTTGTGGTGTCTACCCAGGTTTAGTCAGGGTGTGACTCCATTTAGGTGTTTGTTGTTCGGTTATGTTCAGTTTGATCAGTTGTTCTTTGTTAAGTTTGTGCGATGCACGGAGTTCCTTCATGTGTTGTATCCAATAGAGGCACCCTATTCGCTTGCCGTCTTGGGCAGAAGCTTCAGGAAGCCTTGGATACTGGTTGAGCTTTAGCTCTGCTTTTCCATCTGTAGGACGATGGTCGGTTAGAGCGGACTATACAGACTCTGGAGGATATGCTTGTGCGTGCGTACTAATTATTGTTTGCAGTTGGGATCGTCACTTGCCATTGTTAGGGTTCTCCTTCGATAGCTGTTATCAGGAGACACTCCAATTGGCAACCTTTAGGCCTTATTTGGTAGGCCGTGTCTATCGCCATTCTGTTTTTATGACTCTGCGATAGTAGGATTTTTGGACCCCAGCAAGTCTTGAGACTTCGGAGATGATCCAGTTGATTCAGGTCAGGATGAGGACAGCCTAGTGCAGACAGAGGTCTTATGCCGACCGTGGTGGTCGCAGACTTGAGTTCGCAGTAGGAGATCATGTATTCCTACGGATTTTTTGATGAATGACGTGTTGAGTTTTGGGAAGCTTATCCCAGGATTGTAGGTCCTTTTGAGATCCTTAAAGCGAGTTAGTTCCGTTGCCTATAATTTGGAACTTCCGCCCAGATTATTGAGTATTCACCCCGTATTCCTTGTGCCGATACTTCGCAAATACCTTCATGACCTTTCTCACATCATTCAGCACGAGACCTTTTATTGGGAAGAGATCTTTTCGTTCACCGGCAGCCAATTTTGTTAGGGGTTCGGCAAGTGGAGAAACTTCGGTCAAGGGTCTTGCCATTTGTAGATGGTTTTTCTTGGGCGTAGCCATATAGTGAGGTGATCACTTGAAAGGCTGCGAGCGATAATTGAGAGTTTTGTACTCATCTCTTTGAAGGTACGCTTAGTGAGAATTTTAAATTCGGGGACGAATTTTTATAAGGGGGAGATTGTAACGCCTTAGATTTCGATTAGTGTTAGTTTAGACGATAAGGCGGGTTTTTGGTAAAAAGTCTATCAATTTGGGTCCCTCACATTTTATAATATTTAATTAATAATTTATTATTATTTGTTATGGCATGCACGCACGTGTGCATGTTTATGTTAGGGTTTGTTTGTGCTAATCTAGTTTAGTGACCATTACACTTAACCTAATTCTAACCTTTAACTTTAACCTAATCCTTAATCTTTTTCTTTAGATATTTGTTGAGAGAGAAGATATTCTTCTATGGATTTTGTTTGATGAAGAGGTGGCATGGTGAACATTGTAGGGTTCCTAGGCACCCCAAGGAGGTCTCACAAGGTATCGAACATGCCATTATAAAATTTTACGGGTGCCGAGAGACCCGACTACGGATCGTTGGCTAGATATTTAGGCGAAAAAGCTAACTAGTTAACACTTAACTAAGGGATACGGATATACAACCTTTGTAGATCCGGTCCTCCACCTCCACGGCTCCGAGATGAGGTCCTCTCCGCTGTCCAAAACAAATCCGGGCTCTAGCGTCGGCTTCATCGGAGAACGAGCGGGCAAGGTCGTCGGCTTCGTGCCGAAGATGATCTACGTCGAGGCATCGCTAGATCAAGCTCCACCTTCACCAAGCCATGATAACTTGTGAAGGAAACACACTCTACTACTTGGCAAGAGGTAGAGGATGAAGAAATAGGAAGTGGGTTCAATTTAGAATTGGATTTCTCACTCTTTATTATCAATCACCATTGATGACCTCAAGGTTTTCTTCTTGAGTTCAAGGAAGAAGAAGAAGAAATGATATGATAAGTTAATTATGAAAAGAATAATAATATCATTCTTATCATAACTTTAACCTAAGTTAAGTGTAGAGAATTGACCAAGGTTAATGGAATGGTTAGGGTTTAGGAGATGAGACAAAAATGGTTGCATCATAAAAGCTTCATGAAGCTTCAAGTGCAAACAAAATAAGCCACCATTTTTTCTCTCATTTCTTTTTCTTTTTCCAAAAATAAAAAGACTAATTAATGAATAAGTAAAACCCTTAACCATTTAAATAACTTTGGTTAAATTCTTTACAGATAACCTAGCAATCATGCATCATCAAACATGATACAATAAAGTGCACAAAATCATATCGCATATGTAATGCGCACATCCGAGTGAGAAAATCCATTTTAAAGTGAGCCGATACTAGTTAATGCAAAGTAATATATCAAATATATAATTATCCAATAAATCATTAAATCAACACTTGATTTAACGATCCGGTCATATCGCATATAACCGACTAGTATCCAATGTATCGGCTTATCGAATCAATCCTCGATTCGATAACTAGGTTATATCGCATATAACCATTCGATACATTCAACGCGAGAATAGAATACGGTATCACATACACGCATTATTCTCGGTCCCGCACATATCTCATATGCGCTCTTATTTCGTTTCGCTTGAGCCAGAAAACCTCTGTGTAGGACTCTAAAGACTCGTCAATACGCCGGCAGCAGATGATGATCATATCAAACATCCACAAGCCGCAAGCGGTCTGCTAAACGTAATGGCCACCCGGGTATTGAGCGATCTGAAGATCGACGAGCAAGCCCGCTCACACTCCAGTGAATCCAACCAGTAACACTACCGTACAGTCCGGTCTGATCGTCTGATATGTCGCATATCTCGCCTAGGGGTGGTAAACGTCAGACCCCAATAGCTCGATAAGTCGTGTCGATATGAGGTCTATAACATTCGAGAAACTACTGGTAACACTTACCAGTAAATCTCAGCAACCCTGGCCAGGGATTTCCTGTTATAGCCAATCGAACACAGCGCAACATCAACTCCCTATACCGGGAGAGACGAATCCCCTCCTATCGCTCATTGCCTCCATGTGACTCGGGACTGTACCCAAAAACCACCGTTTTGCACGCCCTCTTGGACGTGGTAAGATGGAAATCAAACCACAGTGGGAACCACACAAGACTCTATGACGATCTCGGGTCAACAGACTACTCTGTACCAGTGTCACCAGAGAACTGCCATCTGACGTGAGGTATAATACCATCTGGGAGTTCTCGGCGAGTCCGTCCAGTGTACCCAGTCTCTACTGAGCACCCGTATATCATCTCTGATGTCAAACACCAATGGATATGGGATCATCCATCGCCCATCTGTATGGGTCGAGAAGGTATGCGCTAGTCTACACTGGTATATCGATGCCCCGTCTCGATACACCCACGACTAGGGACTTTGAAGGATGTACTTATGGACTACCATGTCCCCACTAGTATGATCCGCATCATAGTCCAGGTAGTCAAGTGCAGATCCTAAGGGCTTTACCAACATGTAACAGAGAGACAATCAGCATACACGTTAAGGTAAAGGGTAACCAGATAGCATACTATCATGTCGAGCAAGAAAGTCCTCCCTATATATGTCCCAGCATCCACTACAATATACATCCTATGTACAGTAATGGCCTCTAGGGCATACATATAACTAACAATCTCCCACTTGCACTAGGGCCATCTGATAGCAGTGGTTGTAGTATCTCATACTCAACCATCCCATAAAAGTCTCTCTCTGGGAAAAGGCCTTTCGTGAGTGGATCCGCTGTGTTTGTCCTCTGAGTCTACTCTCCTAATCTCGATCCCTTGGAGATCAACCATCTCCATGATCAAGTGATACTGCCTTAGAATATGTCTGGATCACCGATGGGACCTGCGTTCCTTGGCATAAGCCACAACTCCATTGTCGCACAATGGGAGGAACATAGTTCATCTTATGAACCAATATATACCCAAACAGCCTCTTTGGTAGCATCTTAAATAGCGATGTATCAAGCCTTTATCGTCTAGTATGCCACGGTATCTAGCTTGGAACTCTTCCAACATACCGTCCCTTTACTGAGGGTAAAGACAATGCCTGTGACTGACACTCAGTCGTCTTTATCACCCTGGAACCCTTCCAGTGATTCTCCCCAGGATCGGTTGATACCATCTCACTGCAACTAGTGGGAATCCTAACATCCAATTAGATCTATCTCATAGATCCAAAACTCAGGATTTAGGAGGTATCATTTTGATCCTACACGGAGAATCATTGTGATAAACGGAGATCGATCGAGCGTAGCATAAGAAACTCCTTTCTTATCAAGAGTATGTCATCCACGTACTCTACGAGGATCACCACCATACTCCCTACTACCTTTTTGTTTATACAAGGTTCATCTACCATTTTGATGATGTCAAACTCTTTGACTAATCCATCAAAACAGATGTTCCAACTCCGCGATGCCTGCTTTATCCTATAAAGTATCTTGCACACGTTTCCGCTGCTCCCACTGTCTACGAAGCCTCCTGGCTGTGTACTTATAGACGCACTCTTCTAAAACATCAGTTAGAAAAGCAGTCATGACACCCAACCACCAGATATCGTAGTCATGGTATGTAGCCGTGGTATGTAGGATCTGGATGGACTTAAGCATAGATACTTGAAAAGGTTTCATCATTATCCACGCCTGGTTGATGACGAAAACCTTTAACAAGTCTAGCTTTGAAAGTCTCAACTTTTCCATCTACACCAAGTAATCTTCTTAAGATATACTTGCTTCTGATGGGGATTTAACCCTTCAGATATAGCAACTAAAGTCCATACTTTGTTGGTGTATAAGGATTCCATCTCAGATCGATAAGCATCCAGCCATTCTTATAGAGTCTTACTCCTGATGGCCAGCTCGAAACTAGTTGGGTCATCATCTCATTATGCAGTCCTCGCTCCCACTGTCATAGAGAAACCGAAGTATCTCTCAGGTGGGTGAAGAACCCTACTAGATCGGCGGAGAGGCTGAGGTTCGTTGGTAACTATTGAATCATTTGGTTTTGCCAAATCATCTGCTGTAGTTTGTATAGCTGGAACCTTTCCAGTTCTACATTACAGACCTTGCTTTGAGCTTGTCCGGATTTTGCTTTTTAGACATAGGCCGGACATCCCCAAATCTTAACTAACTTAAGAAATGGGCTCTTCCTTTTCCATATCACATATGAAGTGGTAGGCAACTGATTTGATTTGAACCCTATTCAATAGGTATGCAACTTCTCAAGTGCATAACTCCCAAAAAGGAAATAGGTAACTCAGTAGCACTCATCATAGAGCACACCTTATCATATAGGGTGTGATTGCTCCACCCCGATATACCATCGTGCAATGGTGTATACGGAGGAGTAATGCTGAGAGAGAATCTCATTCTCCTTTAGAATAGTCCAGGATTTCCGTGCTCAAGTATTCTCCTCCTTGATCTCATCAAAGGACATAATACTTTTACCCGTATTCTGGTTCTCTACTTCTAACTTATATTCTATGAATATCTCAAAAGGTTCAGACTTGTGTTTCAACAGGACATAGGTCTGAATCTCGAAAGATCATCAGAGAATGTAATGAAGTATAAAGAACCGATCTTGGCATGTGTAGACAGGGGAGCTTACATACATCAACATGTATCATATCCCAAGAGTATACTAACTCTCTCTCTGTTTCCAATAAACAGAGCTGTGGTAATCTTATCTTTGTGACATGACTGGCGAGTTTCACAAGATGTAAATTCAAACTAATTTAAATATGCATCTTTATGTAACTCTGCTAGTCGGGTCGCATTGATATGACCTAGTCTACAATACCTCAAGAAGGATCCGTTCATTTCTGAACTCTTCCTCTTGTGTGTGTTCTGTATACTAAGAACTGTAGTTTAATTTAGAACATCAATGCTTTTAGATAACGTGCCTGAACCGATCAACTTTTGATATAGGAAATGTTCAAAACATTATCCATCAATACAAAATTATATCCTTTCTTTTCTAACAAAGAGAGTGATATGATTTGGTATATCAGGTTCGCTATCTAATAACATTCGTTCAGAATCAATGTATTGGTAATACAGGGTGACAGTGACCAACAGACTTGGCTGCAACACTTGCCCCGTTTTCTGTCTCATGAAACTTATCACCCGTTCTCAGTTCTCTACCTGTCTGTAGCCCTATGTAACAAATTACATATATGGGATCCTGATCTGGTATCACATACCCAGGACGTAAAGGATACTGAGAAACAGTTCTCTGTAATGAACACACCCGAAGATGATGCATCAGCATGCACTCTCTTCGTTTGGGCGGCATGGGAATTCTGGTAATCCCCTATTTCCTGCTCTGTCTTATAACAATTATAAGTTGGAGCGGGACCAACGTTCCCCAGCTCAGTATAACAAGCGGGTTCAGTCAATATTCCGTATTATTATCTTGATTAAGGCGTGATATGGTCGCTACCTGGAGAGAGAGAGAAGAAAACACTCAGCGTACGCTCTGTCAAGAATAGATTGGTTTTTATTTTATCTAATCAGGATGGCTCCCACTGCTTTTTATCAAATCTTCCTTCAAACCCTAAAAGGAAAGACTAGCCGGGATTAATTACACACTACAAGTTCGCCAATCTTTCAGCCAGGCCAGTGTCGGTACTTTGAGGGAGGTCCCCCGTGCTTTCGCACGAACCTAATTAATGTAAACCTCGTTTTCCCAGAGGCGTAACCTCGTTGACACCTTTCTAGACACCTACTTGACCGGCTAATTGTAATGTGTAAAACTCTCCCAGGAGTAACACTTACTCGCAGCGGGTATCGGGATCCAACTATCTCATAGAAGGTATGCAATCTCATTGCAAATTTCAACACTTGAAATTCCCGATAATATTTTGCCCCGAACGATCTATGACCTTGACAAGGTCAACAAACCATAGACCGCAAGTCAAGTTCAACCCGTCATTTCTTGATTGAATCAAACCCACCCGCACGACCCTTGACAAGGTCAACAAGGCCGCACGACTACCCTAACCCAATCTGCATCATATGCATAAGCAGATAAATACTGGTTAGCTACCGCACACTGCGCCTTGACAAGGTCAACAAACGCAGCACGAATACTAAACAGGATTTATCTGAAATGACGGAGGGCTACGACAGGTTTTTTTGAAAACCTATTGCGTAATGAACTTGATATCGTTGTAGAATCAAATGATTTTAAAATGGAGTGCTTTTGAGGCTTTTCTAGTTTTGCTAAAGGAGTCACTCCCGGTGAAGGGATCGTCGGTCCTTTCCTCGTCAAATGAGGTGCGGGATATATCATATATATCACTGTGCAAAGCAAAAACACTTAAAAGCAATCAAAAGACAAACCGAGGGGTGTAGCATCTGCCAGTTATTGCTAAAGGAGTCACTCCCGGTGAAGGGATCTCGGTCCTTTCCTTATCGAATAAGGTGCAGGATATATCACATATACCGCTGTGCAAAGCAAAAACTGTAGCTACCTGTTTTATTTTGAAATTCGATTCTACAACATCTTAGGTTTCTTTTATTTTCATTAATCACATTAATGAAGTCCCATCATATAAGTACCTAAACATCACAGATAAATACGACGTACACTTATGCCATCCGCATTCGCCTCGATGTCCCCTCGTGCACCGTTAGGTTAGGTAACTAACGGCAGAGTGGGGCAGGGCTAGCGCGGGTGTAAAACATAAGTAACGCCTATATAATATATCATATATACTATATACTGTATCTATCACAGAACATCACATGATCACATCACAGATATCGCAGCAGAAGAAACATATGAAATATTGGATATACTAGGACGTCCGTGTTTTCAATACGAGCCAGTATAAAACACGGATTCCACGGTCGTGATGAATAGCCAAACCCACACCCCTAGACCCCTACGAGAGCGGCAAGCAACCCTTCCAATTCCAGGGTTAGGAGACCCGGACTCGACTCCTCGAGTTGGTCTCCCACTGGACCCTAGAACCCGGTTACTTGTGCTCCCCTCCTTGGGTCTATCCTAGTGCGGAAAAGTAAATAATATACAAAGGGTGACAACTTCCGCAACCTGGAAGTGCCCCAATAAAAGAATATTACATACAAGTTTTTACATGAATGAAAATGAAAAACACTCATCTCACATAAAAAAAACCCGGCTATTCAAACACGACGATCCAATATAACATATCCAGCAACACATAACATCACATGTCATCAACGTAAGTAAATATGTCCATCCCAATTGTCGTTGACATATAGCAACGAAACCGGCGATATCACATATTACACTTACGGTCACAGAAAAGAAAGTGTAAAACTACAACAGTTGGAATCCGCAACCTTCTCAGACATCGCATGCCTGACCTAATGAATTCTTTAGACATCGCATGCCTAACAATTATAAACCCCGCATTTTAGTCTCATTATCGAAAACACTTTTCAATATCAAGTCGGGCAATTCAACAAGATTCCCGACATCCTGATCGAATGATCGTCGCAAACTTCAGTAGGCGGCCGCACCCCCGATACCGTCGACGAAGTGCACCAAGGCGGAACACCGCTACCGCGAGCACCCGGACGGATACTTTCGGCGACGGGGTTCTCCTACAGTCACTTGGTCGGGGCTATGGAGTGAGGCTGTCTATTAAGTTTATCGGCGAGTATCCGCGTACGCTACGTGATTGCGACGGACTTTTGATCACATCAAAATTCCGTGGCAACCGATCAAGTGAGACTAAACTGCTATGTTTATAACATTCATTCAGTTATCTCATAACTATTTGTGAATTCCAATTATTGTATCCCATTCCGGATAAATAGAAAATGTCAAACTTTCCGATCGAACAATCGAACACCCAAGTTTTCCCGATATAGGTCAACACATGAAATAAGTCTAACAACATTCAGTTCGTGCCTCAGTACCAACGGTCGAGCCGTAGAAGGGTCAAGCCAACGCCTCATATGTGGCACGCCGTACTGCCCCAAACCCGAAGGTTCAAAGGGCAGTTCAAGACGGTCACATAATCGAGTTAAGGTTTGTTGTCTTCTAGAGGGACCATCGCGTTACTTGCACTACTTAGAATATCGTTAAACTATGGAAAAATCCAACACTTGGAAATTTCCCGACAGGGGAAAAATTGGGTATTTATATCCGGTCGAACTTTTTAACATATTCTAAAAACTATCCGGAAAGCCACACAGACAAAATTTGATACTCCGATCGAAACACCGAATCCCCAAAATAATCCCAGAAAATACAACTCTGGAATAAATTTTATAAATACCCAGAAAATCCAGCATAAAATAATAGGAGTTACTGTGCAAACAGTGTACGATGACGTCATCATTCCGCCGCGGAACCGCCGCAGAAGGCAGGCTTCTGCCGCGGTTCCGCCGCGGTTTGTACTGTTCATCGAAAAAAATTTGCATCAAAATTCTTATTTTTTTCTGCTGAATTTTTTAGCAATTTTTAATTTGAAAAAATCCACGTTTTCAGAAAACGTCCAGAGAGCATTTTCCGGTTGGGGTTACGGGTCGTTCGGACTTCAAAATCCGTCTAGACTTCGCCTAAGGCTCTAGCTAGGCTCTGATACCACTGTAGGGTTCCTAGGCACCCTAAGGAGGTCTCACAAGGCATCAACCATGCCATTTTTTAAAATTACGGTGCCGAGAAACCCTAGTGTACGGATCGTTGGCTAGAATTCTAGGCGAAAAAGCTAACTAGTTAACACTTAACTAAGGGATACGGATATACAACCTTTGTAGAACCGGTCCTCCACCTCCACGGCTCCGAGATGAGGTTTTCTCCGCTGTCCAAAACAAATCCGGGCTCTAGCGTCGGCTTCATCGGAGAACGAGCGGGCAAGGTCGTCGGCTTCGTGCCGAAGATGATCTACGTCGAGGCATCGCTAGATCAAGCTCCACCTTCACCAAGCCATGATAACTTGTGAAGGAAACACACTCTATTACTTGGCAAGAGGTAGAGGATGAAGAAATAGGAAGTGGGTTCAATTTAGAATTGGATTTCTCACTCTTTATCATCAATCACCATTGATGACCTCAAGGTTTTCTTCTTGAGTTCAAGGAAGAAGAAGAAGAAATGATATGATAAGTTAATTATGAAAAGAATAATAATATCATTCTTATCATAACTTTAACCTAAGTTAAGTGTAGAGAATTGACCAAGGTTAATGGAATGGTTAGGGTTTAGGAGATGAGACAAAAATGGTTGCATCATAAAAGCTTCATGAAGCTTCAAGTGCAAACAAAATAAGCCACCATTTTTTCTCTCATTTCTTTTCCTTTTTCCAAAAATAAAAAGACTAATTAATGAATAAGTAAAACCCTTAACCATTTAAATAACTTTGGTTAAATTCTTTACAGATAACCTAGCAATCATGCATCATCAAACATGATACAATAAAGTGCACAAAATCATATCGCATATGTAATGCGCACATCCGAGTGAGAAAATCCATTTTAAAGTGAACCGATACTAGTTAATGCAAAGTAATATATCAAATATATAATTATGCAATAAATCATTAAATCAACACTTGATTTAACGATCCGGTCATATCGCATATAACCGACTAGTATCCAATGTATCGGCTTATCGAATCAACCCTCGATTCGATAACTAGGTTATATCGCATATAACCATTCGATACATTCAACGCGAGAATAGAATACGGTATCACATACACGCATTATTCTCGGTCCCGCACATATCTCATATGCGCTCCTATTTCGTTTCGCTTGAGCCAGGAAACCTCTGTGTAGGACTCTAAAGACTCGTCAATACGCCGGCAGCATATGATGATCATATCAAACATCCACAAGCCGCAAGCGGTCTGCTAAACATAACGGCCACCCGGGTATTGAGCGATCTGAAGATCGACGAGCAAGCCCGCACACACTCCAGTGAATCCAACCAGCAACACTACCGTACAGTCCGGTCTGATCGTCTGATATGTCGCATATCTCGCCTAGGGGTGGTAAACGTCAGACCCCAATAGCTCGATAAGTCGTGTCGATATGAGATCTATAACATTCGAGAAACTACTGGTAACACTTACCAGTAAATCTCAGCAACCCTGGCCAGGGAATTCCTGTTATAGCCAATCGAACACAGCGCAACATCAACTCCCTATACCGGGAGAGACGAATCCCCTCCTATCGCTCATTGCCTCCATGTGACTCGGGACTGTACCCAAAAACCACCATTTTGCACGCCCACTTGGACGTGGTAAGATGGAAATCAAAGCACAGTGGGAACCACACAAGACTCTATGACGATCTCGGGTCAACAGACTACTCTGTACCAGTGTCACCAGAGAACTGCCATCTGACGTGAGGTATAATACCATCTGGGAGTTCTCGGCGAGTCCGTCCAGTGTACCCAGTCTCTACTGAGCACCCGTATATCATCTCTGATGTCAAACACCAATGGATATGGGATCATCCATCGCCCATCTGTATGGGTCAAGAAGGTATGCGCTAGTCTACACTGGTATATCGATGCCCCGTCTCGATACACCCACGACTAGGGACTTTGAAGGATGTACTTATGGACTACCATGTCCCCACTAGTATGATCCGCATCATAGTCCAGGTAGTCAAGTGCAGATCCTAAGGGCTTTACCAACATGTAACAGAGAGACAATCAGCATACACGTTAAGGTAAAGGGTAACCAGATAGCATACTATCATATCGAGCAAGAAAGTCCTCCCTATATATATCCCAGCATCCACTACAATATACATCCTATGTACAGTAATGGCCTCTAGGGCATACATATAACTAACAAACATAAGCATGCATTTAATGAATGGTGCACTCACTCTTGCACTCGCCTCTCTCTTTCTCTTTATCTTTTCCTTCACTCATTTCTCTCTCACTTATTCCCTTATCATTTTCTTCATCCCTCTCTCAACTCAAACTGAACACTCACTAATCCTTCACAAATCCATCTTAAATCTTCATCAAAACTCACAAAAATCACATATTTTGCCTTGATTTTCCTCTTGGATGCCTTAGAGCTTGGAAGGCTAGGATCTTTGAGTTCTTTATGATATGTAATGATCTCTTTCTGTTAGTTAAGTCTTTATTGTGTTGTGTAGACTTTTAGTTTTAGTTTAGAACGTTTAAAGTTAAGTTTCGAGTAAATATCATATTTTTAGTGTCGATTATTGATATCTGTGATCTGCTGTGACCCCGAGAGTTTACTAGAAAACCAAACAATGTAGTTGTGTTGTACCTAAGACCATAGGACATCACCTGGAGCACGAACCCCTAGGCTCGGACAACGGCTGATGACATGAAGGAAAATTCTGGCGATGTCGGTTTTTGGGTTGAGTTGGTGTGTGGGTTTTTGTGGGTTTCTCTATGCTGTGGTTTAGGTGTGTTTGGTCTTGTTTGATTTTTGGGTTTTCTCTGTATACAAATCTCGAATCACATATCTAGTTTCTTGTATTATGTTTACGCGCGATACGTTATACGACACGGTTCATGCGCTTTGTATGGTTTTGCTCTTGGGTTAGTTCCATAGTGTCGCTATGCACATTAGCCACAATACGAACACTTGAGAGTATGTTTTGAGTTGTTGCGTCGGTCAAACGTAGTTTGTACGTGTTATTGGTCGTTTGCTAATATATATACTTGTTATATTGTTTTATGTTTTAGGTTCGTAGGCGGGGACTTCGGACGTTGCGAAGAAAGGAAAACCGGCGGTATGCTTTACTTAGCCAGGAGTGTTGGTGAGTAGATTTAACATCTACGGGGGAATCGCCCGCATGGCGTTATGTGTCTGGGCTAGAGATGATATGATATTAGTCGCAAATTCTATTGCATATTTAGAGTTTGCGCATGCACCTCATTGCATAGTTACTTGTTGTGCTTGGACTTGTACCCTTTGGACACTGCACTATTATTTACGGCTCATGTTGCACGAGCACTGATTGTATGCCACACACACATCGTCAATAATTGCCATGACACGCACAACACCTATACATATGTGATATTGTATTGATTAGGGATATTGAGACATGATCCTTATTTTGCTTCGTGCATATGACATATAGCATACCTGTATACCTATATGCTTACACATATGCCTTGACTTGCTTACATGCTCGTTACCCGTATACATATATGGTATTGTACCATTAGTGATAGGTATACACATACGAGACATAGCTACATGTATAGTTTGCATACTTACTTATACTTATACGTGGAGGGTATATTACATCATTACTGATAGGTAGATACATATACCTTGCTATACCTACATGTTTACATATATATCTGGCTATAGCTACATGTTCACCTTTATTTGATTTTATATTGGACTTGGAGAAATTAGGAACCGCATGATATTTATATTAATTTTTTGCAGTTAAATAGCGGCTTTTCCTTTATATGCTCACATTACAGTTTTATGTTGCATATATTATATTCATGGATTTTCACATTGAGATATGGATTTTTCATGATGTTTTCTGGATTTGAGGACCGTGGTAATTTCATGAAATTATGCATTATTTAAAAAACCCGGTTTCTCTTGATATGAAATTTCAGCAGCCACCATGAGCTTTATCGGTTCTGATATATGTACCCCATGCGAGGAGGAGTCGGGGGACGTGTGAGGGTACATGGTGGGGCCCGGAGGTACCCCGGGGCGAGAAAGGTATGTCGATGGACCATGCCGATGAGCCTGACAGGGGAACTATACCTACCGGTGACAGTACCTATGACTCGGAGGTTATCGTGGGGATACCGACCGGTGTCATGTACGTATGGATATGTCGAAAGGCAAGGGTCAAAGCTGGACACTCGAGTTTTCGGAATAGCATATGATATATACCTATCAGGGGGCCAGTCGTGGAGACAGCACCTGATAGATCAGTTTTTATGTGTCGATACTTGACACGGGTTTTCATGATATTTTTACTCCTAAGTATATATAACAGTGGAATGGGATGCTGTTATATATGCATATATATATATATATATATATATATATATATATATATATATATATATTAGTGGAATGGGATGCTAGTATATATGTATACATATCAATTTATATACATCATCATAATGATTCACGCAATTATACTTATTCGGGATATATGAGATTCACTTGATAATGGATACATGATATATGAGATTCACATGATATTGGATATATGATTTATGAGATTCACTTGATATTGGATACTGGATATATGAGATTTACTTGATATTGGACACTCAGGATATATGAGTTTTACATGATATGAGAGCCAATTTGGTGGCTGATTTGAGGAAATTAGGATTTGGATTGTCTTGTTGGACTTGGGTCCTACCACGAGGTCAGGATTCCATGGGAATGACATGTTTTATCCCACACCCCACATTTACTTTATATGAATTGCTTCATGTATTAGTAGTACCTGATAGAGTACCTTACATGATTGTTGCATATACATATTGCCACTTATTGCTTCATGTATTAGTAATACCTGATAGAGTACCTTACATGACTGTTGCATACATATTGTCATGTTATTGCTTCATGTATTAGTTATACCTGCTAGAGTACCTTTCATGACTGTTGCATACATATGACCATTTATTGCTATTAGTTTGCATATGTTAGATTCGCGCTGTACGTGCATACTTGCGATTACCTGGATATGTTATTTACTATTCACGAGTTGGCAACTCACCCCCGTTGTGCCATAGTGTTTTACATGTTGTTCCTCAGAATAGTCAAAAGCTGGGCTATTTTCATTTATCGTATCATCTTTTGCTACGGATACCGCTTCGGCTCACAGTGTGCAGTTTTTCTTTAGGTGGGTTTTGTGGCCATCCGTTTATGTTCATTGTATATTCGTTGTATCCTGTACTCTCCATCTACTATTATCAAGTATGATTTAGAGACTTGATGTGAGGACGATATTGTATTTTTTTGTGACTTAGAGGTCTTTTATGCAGTTTTATTTATATCGTCTTTTATTTCTTCGCTACGGTGTCGTATATCTGTTGTGGTGGTTGTTTTCCGCTTTTGGGCGTGGATTTTGCTCCCGTTTAGGTTACTTTACTTATATCTTTGTTATACCCATATTTGGGGTTGGTTTTTACAAAGGAGGTGCTGCCAAAATTTTAAAGGAATTAAAGTTAGACTTTAAAGAATTTGGGTTGAGATTTCAAAGGTTTTGAAAATGCTATTATTTCTTACTACTTTTGATGGTTTAGATTGTTGGGTTTTTCGACTTACTTAAATTGCGTTACGCCTATAGACGTTGCGTAGTTTAAGGGCCGCCACGTACCAATTTCGGGTCGTGACATATATATACCATCTAGGAGTTCTCGGCGAGTCCTATTCGGTGTACCCATTCTCCAATGAGCACCCGTGCACAATCTTTGATGTCAAACACCAATGGTTGTAGGATCAACCATCGCCCCCTGGGTCAAGAAACGTACACACTATTCTACAATTGTAATATCGGTGCCCTGTCTCCATATACCCTCGAATAGTAACTATTAAAGGACCTGCTTATAGACTGCCCAGGCCCCACTAGTATGATCTACATCATAATCCTGGCAGTCAAGCATAATCCTAAGGGCTTCATCAACATGTATATAAAGATATGAAAAACAAAACATCTCACGTTAAGATGAAGATAAACCAGATAGCATGATATCATTTCGAGCAAATTGTTTCTGTACATATACATGCCTAGCATCCTATAAAATACAGGCATCTAGGGCATACATATCTAACAGCTACATCTGGTCTGGTACATAACATCGCATACATGATTGACCCGACTGCCGAAGTATAGGGTATCACTTGCATGCGAGCCCTCTCCAAATCAGTCTTGGGAGAGATCTCTTTGGAGAGAGTGATTCCTGAGCAAGCGGATAAATTTCCACGCTTAGAATCTTCCATACTAAATCTCTTTAGTGTAGCATTTTGAAAATTTAGAAATAAATAAAATTAATTAATTAAATAATAAAATGTTAAATTAAAAAGTTATTAAAACCAAATAAGGCATTTCCATAAAAAGTATGTAAAACAAATAAAATTAAAATTTTAATATGTAACATAAATAAATTATAAGGGTTTTAATGTGAAATTTAACTTCTTTTTAATTAAAATGGTGTTATATAATAACATAAGTTATGAGGGGTTGTTATGTAAAGCTTAGGAAATTGTGCAAATTGGAATTTGTTAAGGGTATAAATAGAAAAGAGGTTAGATAAGGTTTAGTTCAGAATTTTATCAAGATAAATCAATTTAGAAATGTTAAAACATTGACACCTCCTACTCTCATGCACAACACACACCCAACACCTCTTCCTTGCATGAGGATGGCACCATTTGGTCTTTGACACCTCCTCCTACACCTCACTCTTCCTTCTTCTCATATATATATTATGTTCAGATCAATTAACAAATTTAAAATCAGGAAAAATTAAAAGAATGAAAAAGGAAAACTAAAGCAAACAAGGAAGAACAAGAGAAAGGAGAAGAAAAGAGCTAAATCTAGGATTTCCTCACCATCAAGCTAGGACTAGGAGCTTGTGTATCTTGGAGCGAGTTCTTCCAGCAATTTCTTGTAAGTAAAATCTTTGATCACTGTAGGGCTTAGTTCTGTAATTAGTTTAAATTAGAAATCCAATGTCCATAATAACGTATTTTTAAGCAAAACTGGACTCTGTAGTAATCTGCTATTAGTCAGGATAAAATCAACTTAACCAAACGATGCCTAAATATTTTATGTTGGACCTAGAACAAACCATAGGAGCACGAACCCAGGGGCACGGATTTTTGCCGGCGAGGTATAGGCAAAATCCGGCGTCGCCGGATTTGTAGGGAGGTATGGTGATTTGGGTTGTTGTGTAGGTCTCTGTGTAGGTGTTTGGTTATTTTGGTATTGTTTAATCAAGTTAGTTTAACTGTATATAAAATCTAGGAACAAATATCGGAAAAGAGATCAAAATTCTAAAATACGACACGGGTAAAACGTAACACGTTCTGTTTTCTATCGCGATGCAGCGTGGGGTTAAATTTCAGAGAGGCTAAGTGTTAGATCATTTGTAATAGTCGTACGTAGTGTAATTAGCACATACAACTTGTGTTTTCTTGATTTTTGCCGTATCGGAATGTAGCCGTTTCCTTATACAAATTAATTAAATGATAGATTTGAGTGCAGGAACTTCGGAGGCCGCAAGGAAAGAAAAAGGATTGGCGATTCCTGAGTAGTACGACGTATTTCGGTGAGTAGACTAAATATCTATAGGGGGATTGTGTAAAGATGGCGTGATACGCCCGTATTTTTTTAAATTGAAAGATTGACTTTATATGCAAAGTTAATAACATGCATTCATATATACCTACACATCACCATGTTAATAGTTGTTAGAACACCGCACAATTATCGACGGGTTATATCGCACGTGTACATCTTTACATGTTACACTACACCTCGTCGATATTAACATGTCACTTTTACACTAAATACGTATCCTGTTAAATATGATTCCATCATACCTTAAACATCATTAACAATAGTACTTTGCATAAATGACGTTATATTTCGTATTTAATTATTTGAAGTTGACATAAGAGAAAATTTTATTATTTAGGATTTATGGTTTTGAGCTTTTCTATACTATTGCATAAATCCAGTGATTGTTCATTATTGAAGTGACATGTCCACCATGAGATGTTTTTATGATTTCGTTTTCATTCCGAACCGAGTTGGGGGTCATACGGTTGCAGATTTATATGTTGTCCAGACTGAGTCGGGGGACATACAGTTGGATACATGGTGGACCCGGTCGAGATCGAGGGGCAGGATAGCCGCATGATAGGCGGGGAGCCTAACGAGGATACTCGATACCGGAGATAGTTGTGAAACACGGCGGATATTTATATGATATCGACCAGTGTTATTGATTGCAGGATCGTTCGAGAAATGATGCGTGAGAGAATAGAAGATTTGTGTCAGTGATGGACACGGAAAGATGAAGTTTATTTGGAAATAAATGATGAGATTTCAGTTTTGGTTATGTGATTAGTAGTACGGATTCATGATTTCTACATGTTATCATGCATCATAATTATCCCTATTACACTTACTTATAATTTGTCATATTTACATTATCAGCCGTTATATGTTAGTTTTATTCACTGAGTTGGCAACTCACCCCCGTTGTGCCACAGTTCCTTGCAGGAGTAGAGTGGATTGTTAGCAATAGTGCTGATCCACTTTTTCTGCTTTTATCGCATCTTTTGTTAGGTGGGTTACATATGTAGTAACCTTCTCTTTTGGTATTGTATTTTGGATCTAGAAAATCTCCATCATACTTTGTATTATGACTTAGAGTGAAAGATGGTTATATGTATATTATTTGACAGATGAGATCGTTTAGTTCTATAAATTGTTATTTCTTTTACTTAAGTCTAAAATTCTTATTGATGTCATATACGCTTGGATATTTATTTTCACTGTTGAAATTGTTGATCTCAACTAGGGATGCAATCAACTTAACAATTTATAATTGTTTTTATTATAAATTCACTAGTGAGTTACTGTTAAGATCTTAATTACATAAAACTGTGACTCTTACTTAAAAATTTAAATTTTTAAAAAAATTCCGCAAAAAGGATTTGATCTTGGTTTTTTGGCTTACTCGGGATGTGTAAATATCTTTTGATAATGTACAATCTAAGTGCCGGTCACATCCAAACTTTGGGTCGTGACAAAGTTGGTATCAGAGCTTAGGATTAACCTTACGGAATCGAGTAGTGAGTTAAGATAAGTTGACGTGAGTTCTTTACATAGGATGACCTTTGGTTTGATGGAATAGGTAATTTAGGATGAGTGCAGTACCGTACGTATGTTCCGCGGCATATTTACGTTACCATACTCAGCCTAACTAACCTTAGAATGTATATCTTGATTTTTCTTTCCTTTGACTCTCTGTTATTGATTGTTCATATTCTTAAGCCTTATCAATTCTCGTTTCTTGTTCCAGTTGCTATGGCTACGCGAGCTAGGCGAGCCGCAGCCAGAGATGCAGCTAGGGCGAGTCCGCCTGTGACGGCGACTGGTAAACCGGACGTTCCGGCGGTGCATGAGCAGGTTGATCCTCCTCCTCCAGATTGCATGACTAGGATAGAGGAGGGCATGTTAGGATTGCAGCGAGTGGTAAGACAGTTAGCTGAGGCCACTCGAGTACAGAGACAGGATCCGGCACTGACCATGGCAGAGTCTGAGGTACAACCCACGCTGACGGTCGCACTCGTAGACACGAGGGTGATGGAGGTATCTCTTTCAGAGTTTATGAGGTTGAGACCTCCGGTATTTACAGGGACCGATGTAGCGGAGGGTCCTCAGTCTTTTCTAGATAGAATGGCGATGATTGGCAAATCATTGCGATGTTCTGATGCGAGGTCAGTTGAGCTGACTAGCTTTCGTTTAGAGGGACTTGCACAGGAGTGGTGTGAGTCGAGAGAGAGAGGGCGAACTACGGGTCTTCCCCCGATGTCGTGGACCGAGTTTTCTGAGGTCTTTCTTGCCAGATTTCTTCCAAAGAGTGTGAGGGATGCTAGAGCTAGCAGTTTTGAAGCGTTACGGAAATCTGCGAGTATGTCGGTGGCAGATTATGATTTACGATTCACGCAGCTGTCGCGCTATGTTCTATATTTAGTTCCGACGGAGGAGCTTCGGGTGAAGAGGTTCCTAAAGAGTCTGGACACGCGGTTGTATCTAGCTATAGGATCCCAGCATTTTGGTACGTTTGCGCAGGCCATGGATGCAGCGATACGAGTGTAGGAGCGTTTGAGCGAGGCAGTGGTTTTTCCGGACCCAAAGAGGAGTCGACCGATTGGGCCAATGACCAGACAGTTTGGCAGTGGTAGAGGCAGATATACTCCAGGCCGCATTTTCGAACGAGGTTGGACCCAGGGACAGATGTTCAGTTCATACCCCGATGATCAGAGAACCCCATTTACCTGTTACAGTTTCGGATTTCCAGGGCATATAGCAAGGGAATGTACATGCCATAGCGGGACTGTTACTCCGCAGGCTGCTTTACCCCCTCGACCTTCGACGTCGATGGCATTATTTCCTCCCCCAGTTGGCACTATGCGCCAGACAGTTGCACCACGAGGTAGAGGTTCTGCAGGACGCTTTCAGAGAGGTCGAGGAGATAGAGATAGAGGACGACAGGATGCGGGCAGGGGCCAGGCACGGGTTTTTGCGCTGACTCCACAGGTTGCCCAGGCATCAAATGCAGTTGTGACAGGTACTCTTGCAGTATGTTCATTAGATGCACATATTTTATTTGATCCCGGTTCTACACATTCTTATGTATCTTCATGCTTTGCCCTTTCTTTAGGAAAAGAGTCGTCGTTGTTAGAGTTACCGTTAGTAGCGATTACTCCAGTGGGAGATTCTTTTATAGCTCGACACGTATTCAGATCATGTTCTGTACGTATTGGTGATAGCGATTCACTAGTTGACCCGATTCTCCTGGATATGTTAGATTTTAATATACTTTCGGTATGGATTGGTTGGCCACTTGTCATGCTTATGTAGATTGTCGTGGGAAAGCGGTTAGATTTTGTTTTCCAGGTGAACCGATCTTTGTTGTGCAGGGGGATTGTAATATAACTCCTGCCAACCTGATTTCTGCTCTTTGTGCGGGACGACTCTTGAAGAAGGGTTGTCATGGGTTCTTAGCATTTGTTCAGGACTTAGGAGTCGCTGAGATTCGGTTAGACCAGGTTCCGATCCCACGAGAATTTCCGGATGTGTTTCCTGCTGAATTACCAGGATTACCGCCCGATCGCGATATTGAATTTTGCATTGACTTGATTCCGGGTGCGGGGCCTACTTCTATACCACCCTATCGGATGGCCCGGACGGAGTTGAAAGAACTCAAAAGCCAGTTGCAAGAGTTGTTAGATAGAGGACTTGTTCGTCCCAGTGTATCGCCGTGGGGAGTTCCTTTCTTATTTGCAAAGAAGAAAGACGGTAGTATGAGACTGTGCATCGTCTACCAACAGTTGAATCACGTCACTGTGTGAAATTGGTATCCACTACCTCGTATCGGTGACTTGTTCGATCAGTTGCAGGGAGCTGGATACTTCTCGAAGATTGATTTGCGGTCAGGGTATCACCAGTTGAGGGTTCAGAAAGATGATATTCCGAAACTGCTTTTCGCACACGATATGGGCATTATGAGTTTCTGGTGATGTCGTTCTGACTCACCAACTCCCCAGCAGCTTTTACGGATATGATGAACTGTATCTTCAAGCCTTTCCTTGGTCAGTTTATTATAGTATTCATTGATGATATTCTCGTTTATTCCCGGAGTAGAGAGGAACACGAGCAGCATTTACTATCATGTTGCAGACCTTGAAGGAGCACCAGCTATTCGCTAAATTCTCAAAGTGTGGTTTCTGGCTGGATAGTGTGGATTTCTTGGGTCATGTAGTTACAAGAGATGGGATACGTGTGGACCCAAAGAAGATCGAAGCGGTACAGCACTGGCCCAGACCTGTGTCAGTTACTGAGGTTCGGAGTTTCTTAGGTCTGGTGGGTTATTACCGACGCTTTGTGCAGGATTTTTCTCGGGTCGCTGCACCGTTGACCGGATTGACTAGGAAGGAAGTTCCATTCCTTTGGACAGATGCATGCGAGCAGAGTTTCCTGCAGTTGAAGACTCGCTTGACGACTACACCAGTCTTATCTTTACCTTCTGGGTTAGGTGGTTTTGTTGTGTATGGTGATGCATCTCGAGTGGGTTTGGGCTGTGTATTGATGCAGCATTGCAGGGTTGTAGCTTATGCTTCTCGACAATTGAAGAGGCACGAGCAGAACTACCCCACTCATGATTTGGAGATGGCTGATGTGGTATTCGCACTAAAGATTTGGAGGCATTACTTGTACGGTGAGTCATGCCCAATCTCCACAAATCATAAGAGCTTAAAGTATATTTTTCAGCAGAGGGATCTGAATCTAAGGCAGCGTAAATGGATGGAACTCGTGAAGGATTACGATTGTGAGATCTTGTATCATCCAGGCAAAGCAAATGTTGTAGCAGATGCTTTGAGTCGGAGACCTGGAGGTAACTTATCTCATTTGCGCACCTTGCAGAGACAGTCTTCTACAGACTGGCAGATTTTAAGTGATAGTCATATACAGTTTGAGTACACCTCAACATGAAGACAGTTAGCACATGTTCGCACCTATTCTCAGTTATTGGATCGTATTTGGGAGACACAGACCGCAGATGCTCGTATGACGGAGATCATGGATCAGGTTAGGCAGAGCAGAGAGTCTGAGTTCGTGATAGATGACCGTGGAGTATTACGTTTTGGGACTCGCCTTTGTGTGCCAGATTTTGATGGATTGAGACGTGAGATCTTAGAGGAGGCCCACCGATCAGCGTATAGTATTCATCTTGGTTCCACCAAGATATATCATGACTTGAGGAATGTTTATTGGTGGGAAGGAATGAAGAGGGACGTTGCGGAATTTATTTCGCGATGCTTGACTTGTCAGCAAGTCAAGGCCAAGCACCAGAGGCCAGCAGGAGAGTTGCAGCCCTTGCCCATTCCGGAGTGGAAATGGGAACAAATTTCCATGGATTTTGTGGTGGGCGTACCCAGGACTAGCAGAAGGTATGATTCCATTTGGGCGATTATAGATAGATTAACAAAGACAGCTCACTTTCTTTCGGTGAACACGACGTATGGGTTTGCACGGTATGCTCAGATTTATATCGATGAGATTGTACGATAACATGGAGTTCCGACATGCATAGTTTCAGATAGGGGTACCCAGTTTACTAGTAGGCTATGGAAGAAACTTCAAGAAGCTCTTGGTACACGACTGAGTTTTAGTACAACTTTTTACCCACAGACGGATGGTCAGTCAGAGCGGACCATTCAAACTTTAGAGGATATGCTTCGAGCTTGTAGCTTTGATTTCGGTGTTAGTTGGGATCGTCACCTACCTTTGATAGAATTTTCGTACAACAATAGTTTTCAGGAGACGATCCAGATATTACCCTTTGAAGCTTTGTATGGGAGGAAATGTCGATCACCCGTTTGCTGGACGGAACCGAGCGAGAGTAGCATTTTGGGACCGCAGATAGTATAAGAGACTACGGAAAAGATTCAGCTGATACGAGACAGAATGAGAGCGTCCCAGTGCAGACAGAAATCATATGCAGATCGACGGCGTCGTAGACTCGAGTTTGATGTGGGAGATCATATGTTCCTTCGTATGCCTCCGATGAAAGGTGTGATGAGTTTCGGAAAAAAGGGGAGGCTCAGCCTCGGATATGTCGGAACTTACGAGATTCTGGAGAGAGTGGGTGCTGTAGCTTATCGTTTAGCACTTCCACTGAGTTTTCTCGATGTGCATCCAGTGTTTCACGTATCGATTCTTCGTAAGTATCTTCACGAATCTTCTCACGCGATCCAGCATCAGACCTTACAGCTTGAGCCGGAATTATCCTACACAGTGCAGCCTGTAGCTATTATAGACCGGCAAGCAAAGAAACTGATATCAATGGTACTTCCATCTGTAAAGGTTCTTTGGTAAGGAACGAATCGCGAAGAGATTACTAGGGACACCGAGGATGCGATGCGAACAAAATTTCCACATCTTCTTGAAGGTATGTCTAGTTAAGTTTTAAATTTGGGGACCGAATTTTCTTAAGGCGGGAATATTGTAGCATTTTGAAAATTTAGAAATAAATAAAATTAAATAATTAAATAATAAAATGTTAAATTAAAAAGTTATTAAAACCAAATAGGACATTTCCATAAAAAGTATGTAAAACAAATAAAATTAAAATTTTAATATGTAACATAAATAAATTATAAGGGTTTTAATGTGAAATTTAACTTCTTTTTAATTAAAATGGTGTTATATAATAACATAAGTTATGAGGGGTTGTTATGTAAAGATTAGGAAATTGTGCAAATTGGAATTTGTTAAGGGTATAAATAGAAAAGAGGTTAGATAAGGTTTAGTTCAGAATTTTATCAAGATAAATCAATTTAGAAATGTTAAAACATTGACACCTCCTACTCTCATGCATAACACACACCCAACACCTCCTCCTTGCATGAGGATGGCACCATTTGGTCTTTGACACCTCCTCCTACACCTCACCCTTCCTTCTTCTCATATATATATTATGTTCAGATCAATTAACCAATTTAAAATCAGGAAAAATTAAAAGAAAGAAAAAGGGAAACTAAAGCAAACAAGGAAGAACAAGAGAAAGGAGAAGAAAAGAGCTAAGTCTAGGATTTCCTCACCATCAAGCTAGGACTAGGAGCTTGTGCATCTTGGATGGAGTTCTTCCAGCAATTTCTTGTAGGTAAAATCTTGGATCACTGTAGGATTTAGTTCTGTAATTAGTTTAAATTAGAAATCCTATATCTATAAAATCGTATGTTTAAGCAAAACTGGACTCTGTAGTAATCTGCTATTAGTCAGGATAAAATCAACTTAACCAAACGATGCCTAAATATTGTATGTTGGACCTAAAACAAACCATTGGAGCAAGAACCCAGGGGCTCGGATTTTTGCCGGCGAGGTATAGGAAGAATCCGGCGTCGCCGGATTTGTAGGGAGGTATGGTGATTTGGGTTGTTGGGTAGGTCTCTGTGTAGGTGTTTGGTTATTTTGGTATTGTTTAATCAAGTTAGTTTAACTGCATATAAAATCTGGGAACTAATATCGGAAAAGAGATCAAAATTCTAAAATACGGTACGGGTAAAACGTAATACGTTCTGTTTTCTGTCGCGATACAGCGTGGGGTTAAATTTCAGTGAGGCTAAGTGTTAGATCGTTTGCAATAGTCGTACGTAGTGTAATTAGCATGTACAACTTATGTTTTCTTGATTTTTGCCATATCGGAATGTAGCCGTTTCCTTATACAAATTAATTAAATGATAGATTTGAGTGCGGGAACTTCGGAGGCCGTAAGGAAAGGAAAAGGATTGGTGATTCCTGAGTAGTACGACGTATTCCGGTGAGTAGACTAAACATCTACCGTGGGATTGTGTAAAGATGGCGTGATACGCCCGTATTTTGTTAAATTGAAAGATTGACTTTATATGCGAAGTTAATAACATGCATTCATATATACCTACACATCACCATGTTAATAGTTGTTAGAACACCGCACAATTATCGACGAGTTATGCCGCACGTGCACATCTTTACATGTTACACTACACCTCGTCGATATTAACATGTCACTTTTACACTAAATACTTATCCTGTTAAATATGATTCCATCATACCTTAAACATCATTAACAGTAGTACTTTGCATCAATGACGCTATGTTTCGTATCTAATTGTTCGAAGTCGATATAAAAGAAAATTTTATTATTGAGGATTTATGGTTTTGAGCTTTCCTATACTATTGCATAAATCCAGTGATTGTTCATTATTGAAGTGACAGTGACATGTACACCATGAGATGTTTTTATGATTTGGTTTTCATTCCGAACCAAGTTGGGGGCATACGGTTGCGGATTTATAGGTTATCCAGACTGAGTCGGGGGGCATACAGTTGGATAAATGGTGGACCCAGTCGAGACCGAGGGGCAGGATAGCCGCATGATAGGTGGGGAGCCTAACGAGGATACTCGATACCGGAAATAGTTGTGAAACACGACGGATATTTATATGATATTGACCGGTGTTATTGATTGCAGGATCGTTCGAGGAACGATGCCTGAGAGAATAGAAGATTTGTGTCAGTGATGGACACGGAAAGATGAACTTTATTTGGAAATAAATGATGAGATTTCAGTTTTGGTTATGTGATTAGTAGTACGGATTCATGTTTTCCACATGTTATCATGCATCATAATTATCGCTATTACAGTTACTTATAATTCGTCATATTTATATTATCAGCCGTTATATGTTAGTTTTATTCACTGAGTTGGCAACTCACCCCCGTTGCGCCACAGTTCCTTGCAGGAGTATAGTGGACGGTGTCACGACCAAAAATTTAGCCCGTAACCGGCATTTAAACTACGTAACGTCTACAGGCGTACGCAACTTAAGTAAGCCGAAACCCAGAAATCTAAACCATCTAAAACTGGATAAACGGAGAAAAACATAGTTTAAAACATTCAGAAAATCTTTAAGTTTAGTTTTCTTTGTTGAAAATTTCGGCAGCACCTCCTTTTTAAAAACTAGCCCCAAAAACGGGTACAACATAGATAATATATAAAGCATCCTAAACGGGAGCAAATCACGCCCAACGGCGGAGAAAACCACCACAAACATATATACGACGCCGAAGCGAAGAAATATAAAAGAAAACCACATAAAGAAGTAAAACTTGTCAACAAAACCGGCTCCCACGAGCACGGCACCCAAAGTTACCAAAATAATAGTACAACACCGAATCCTCACAACTCGTCTCTAAGACAAATACAAGAAGTGGTAGATGGAGAATACTAGATCCAACAAAAGATATACAATGTACAAACGAATAACCGCAAACCCACCTAAAAGCAAAGGCCTCACAGCCAACCGTAGGGGTATCCGCAAAAGTAGAGATGATAAGACGCCCTGCCGCGACTACTCAGAGGGTAAGTCCTACAAAACACTGTGGCACAACGGGGGTGAGTTTCCAACTCGTGAATAGAAAATAACATCATACTGTAATCGCAGGTATGCACGAACAGTGATAAATCTAGCACATGTAATCTGATAGCATAAGTATGGAAATATGGATATGCAAAAATCATGTAAAGGTACATCAGCAGGGTACTACAACTACATAAAGCAATGCATATAAACATAATCCTGAGTGTGGGATGATATAATATAAAACCTCATGCAAAATCATCAGCATGGAAAAACCCGCAGTGTCCCACACTAACACATCAAATCCCAAATATCCTCAGGCACCGCATCCTCAGATCGGCCCTCACATCCTGTATGTTTCATGGAACCTGAGTGTCTAATATCGACACCCAAAACATCATGAAAACATATACCTGTATGTATATATATATATTTATATATATATGTATGTATGTATGTATGTATGTATGTATGTATAAGGATATCATCCACGTATGTCCACCGACGATATGTAAAAATCATAGAAAACCTGAGTGTCAAACACCGACACTCGAAACCTCATGAAACCCTTGTCTAGCATCGACAGGTAAATTCCTCATAACTCAGGCGCTGTCACCACGACTGGCCCTAACGATATGTCATACATCACACCGGTCGGTATTCCCATGATAACCGCCAAGTCCAATTACAATCACCGGTAGGTAGTGGTCCCTCTGTCAGGATTATCATCTACACCACGAAATCACCATTTGCTCCGGGGTACCATACCGGGTCTACCATGTACCCGCAGACGGTGCCTCCCGCTCCTCGAATCGGGTATCACAAGCCAAATCTCAAAACCGAGAAATCACATGGTGGACGCACTGAAATCTCATATCAAGAGAAACCGGGTTTTCAAACAATAAATAGTTCTCTTGAAATACCCCCACGGTTATCAAATCCATAAATCATATGAAATCCATATCTCAATGCGTAAACCCATGAAAACTGATATATGCAACATAAAACAACAATATGAGCATATTAAGGAAAAGCCGCTCTTTTAAATGAATCCAGCTTTAAAATATATCATGCGGTTCCCAAATCATCCGAAAACAAGTACAGCATCATATGAGGTGTACATGTAATTGTAGCAAGATTTAAGTATCGACATATAAGCAAGTGAGTATGATGCATTTCATAAGCGCAATAGTCAACGTCTCAATATCACATGTCAAAACCATACCACTTAGGGTATATGCAACTATAGCAAAATATGTGGGTGTACATGTCAGTATGTGTGCATGATGTACATGTAGCTGTAACCGAGTATGTGGGTGTACAAGTCAATATGTATACATGATGTACAAGTAGCTATAGCAATGTATACGTGAAATGGAATAAGGGTCACTACCTCAACTATCCCTCCCTAATGCAATATCACGTATGCATGTGTCCACAGTATTTCATATGCACAATGGAATAAGAGTCACTACGTCAACTATCCCTATCCACTACCATATCACGTATGTAGGTGGTTTGTGCGTGTCATGGCAATTACTGACGTTGTGGGTGTAGCATACAAATTAGTGCTCGTGCAACATAGACCGTCAGTAATGTGTTATATCCAAAGGTACAAGTCAAGGTACAACAGAAAATACTATGCAATGACGTTCATATGAAATCAAATAATATGCAATAACATGCAGCTATCATATCATATCAGCCCCGACGCATAACGCCATACAGGCGATTTCCACGTAGATGTTAAATCTACTCACATGATGGTCTCGAGCTATGAAAATCTGACCACCTGCTTTCCCTTGTTCGCAGCGCCCGAAGTCCCCGCTTTCGAACCTAAAATTTCACAAACACATCAAATAAGCTAAATATCCTATATCGACGAAAAAACATCGAAACGCAAGTATAACGCCCTGAAAATTGCACTGCGCACTTAGCGCATCTATCGCGCACGATATGGGCCAAAAACCCTAACTAGGGTCGCTAAACTACGAAACACCAAGTCTAGACCCCGATCGTCCCGATCGCGCAACACAACACAACAAATACGAGAAATATAATAGATATAACCTCGCAACGATCAAATTATCCCACGTCGAAAATACACTGAAACCTAGTAAGCAACTTATCGCAAAATTTGGTACAAGTTCAAAGCTAACACATATCTAACGATTTCAAACATCTTACAATAGCTTAACTAAGCTATCCAAACCACTTCTATATTTTTAAGACTTGCTTAATTAAGTTTTAGCAAAACCTAGTAAGCAAAAACCTTTAATTAAACAAAGTAGTATTTAACAAAATTTAAAATTTTCTACTAAGTTAAGGTTTTCTTAAAATTCAATTAACATTAAACACTTCACCAAGCTTTTAACCCTAACTTGAATTTCTTAAAAATTATGAATAATGAATTTATCAAGAGTTACAAGCTATATTAATCATATAATTAGCTAACTTAAATAGCTAGTTTAAGATTTAAACAATTAATTAAGGATTAAGGTAAGAAATTATACCTTTTAAGAACAAGTCCTAGTACAAGATTCCATCAACTCTAGCCCCCAAATAATCAAATTTTTCATGAAGAACCAAGCAAGTTTAGTGAAAGGAAATTGATGGTTTAATTTTATTTAGGAATTTGTGGATTATTTTTGGGATTTTTGAAGGATTTAGTGAGCAAAGAATGAAGAAATGAGCTAAGGATAAATTTGGGGCAGATTTGGGGAGGGCTCGGCCAAGGGTTGATGGGGGGGGGGGTGTTTGTGTAATTAAAATGGAGAAAGTTCTAGAAATTTACAATAAATGCTAATTAATGCTATTTTGCGACCTTTTCATCTTTTCTTTTCTTTTTAAAAAAGAAACCATTAGTCATAAAAAAAATCAAGATATTTAAAATGAAGGTTCTAAACTCATTTTGGTGATTTGATTAGTAATAAATCTCATAGACGAAACTTTTCCCTAATAATATTTTATTAGGGTAAAAATCTATTTGATCTCTTCACTAGTAGGGCTACGCCAAAGAACTTTCACAGATGGCAAGACCTTTGATCGAAATTTCATCACCTGCCGATCCAAAATAACTACCGGCTGCTCGGTGAACGAAAGATCGTGCTCAAGCTGAACGGTCTCATGCTGAATCATGTGAGAAGGGTCATGAAGGTATCTACGAAGCATCGACACATGAAAAATGGGGTGAACATCCAGAAAACTAGGCGGGAGCGCCAAACGATAAGCAACAGAATCCACTCGCTCAAGGATCTTGAAAGGACCTACAAATCTGGGACTGAGCTTCCCTTTCCTCCCAAATCGCATAACGCCCTTCATTGGAGAAATCCTCAGGAATACATGATCCCCCACTGCGAACTCAAGTCTGCGATGACGATGGTCGGCATAAGACTTCTTCCTGCACTGGGCTGCTCTTATCCTGTCCTGAATCAGCTGGATCATCTCCATAGTCTCCTAAACTAGCTGGGGTCCTAAAACCCTACTCTCGCTGAGTTCAGTCCAACAGACTGGCGATTGACACTTCCTACCATACAACGCCTCAAAAGATGCCATCTGAATAGTCTCCTGAAAGCTGTTGTTGTAGGAAAACTCAATCAACGGCAAGTGACGATCCCAACTGCCACCAAAATCAAGCACGCATGCATGGAGCATATCCTCCAGAGTCTGTATAGTCCGCTCCGACTGACTATCGGTTTGTGGATGAAAAGTGGTGCTAAAACTCAACCGGGTACCCAAAGCTTCCTGAAGCTTCTGCCAAAGACGGCTAGTAAACTGGGTGCCTCTGTCGGATACTATACATGTGGGAACACCGTGCAAACGCACAATCTTATCTACGTACAACTGAGCATACTGAGCATAACTGAAAGTGGTCTTCACTGGAAGGAAGTGAGCCGCTTTCGTCAACCGGTCAACAATCACCCAAATGAAGTCATACCCTCGACTGGTCCTAGATAGACCCATAATGAAGTCCATAGAAATCTGCTCCCATTTCAACTCCGGAACGGGTAAAGGCTGTAACTCTCCAGCCGGTCTCTGATGCTCATCCTTAACTTGCTGACAAGTCAGGAACCTCGAAACGAAGTCCGAAATATCGCGCTTCATCCCTTCCCACCAGTAAAAGTCTCTCAAGTCACGGTACATCTTGGTGGAACCTGGATGAACGCTAAAGGCCGACTGATGTGCCTGCTCTAGGATCCTGCGTCTCAACCCATCAGTATCTGGTACACAGAAGCGAGTCCCGCATCGTAGCACACCCTGGTCATCAATCATGAACTCCGAAACTCTTCCCTGCCGAACAAGCTCAAGAATCTCAGACAAACGGTTATCACTGGGCTGCGCTTCACGGATATGATCAAATAGTAGTGGACGGGAGCGGACATGAGCAAGCTATCCCCCAGCGGAAGTGAACTCAAACTGCACTCTACCATCACACAAGATCTTTCATTCTGCAGAAGACTGACGCTGAACTGCACTCAACTGGGACAAGCTACCCCCGGGCCTACGACTCAAAGCATCAGCTACTACATTCGCCTTACCCGGGTGATATAGGATCTCACAATCATAATCCTTCATAAGCTCCATCCAACGGTGATGTCGCAGATTCAGATCTCGCTGCTGGAAGATGTACTTCAAGCTCTTGTGATCCGTGAAGATCTGACACGACTCCCCGTATAAGTAGTGTCTCCAAATCTTCAATGCAAAGACTACCGCGGCTATCTCAAAATCGTGAGTACGGTAATTCTGCTCGTGCTTCTTTAGCTGCCTAGAAGCATAAGAAATCACTCTATCATGCTGCATAAGTACACAACCGAGCCCCACTCGAAAAGCGTCACAGTAAACAACATAGCCGCCCGATCCAGAAAGCAAAGATAGAACTGGTGTTGTTGTCAACCAAGTCTTCAACTGCTGAAAACTCTGCTCGCACGCATCAGTTCAAAGAAAAGGAACTCCCTTCCGGGTCAGTCCAGTCAGCGGTGTAGCGATACTCGAGAAATCCTGCAATAAAATGGCGATAATAACCAGCTAAGCCCAAAAAGCTGCGGACCTCAGTCACCAATACAGGTCTAGGCCAAAGCTATACAGCCTCGATCTTCCTCGGGTCCATAAGAATACCATCACCAGTGACCACATGACCCAGGAAGTCAACTCTATCAAGCCAAAATGTGCACTTTGAGAATTTAGCATACAGCTGGTGCTCTTTCAATATCTGCAAAGCAATCCTCAAGTGCTACTCATGCTCCTCACGACTCCTAGAGTAGACCAGTATGACATCAATAAACACAATAATGAACTGGTCGAGGAACGGCCTGAAAATCCGGTTCATCAGATCCATGAACGCTGCTGGCGCATTGGTGAGTCCGAACGACATCACCAAAAACTCATAATGCCTATAGCGCGCACGAAAAGCAATCTTCGGAATGTCATCATTCCGAACCCGCAAATAATGATAACCCGAACGCAAATCAATCATAGAAAAATATTTCGCACCCTGGAGCTGATCAAATAAATCGTCAATGCGAGGTAAAGGTTACCTATTCCACAGCGTAACTCGGTTCAATTGACGATAATCCTTACACAACCTCAAACTGTCGTCCTTCTTCTTGACGAACAGAACTGGAGCTCCCCACGGCGAAACACTCGGACGCACAAGTCCCCTATCAAGCAAATCTTGAAATTGATCTTTAAGCTCTCTAAGCTCTGCCGGAGTCATCCGATAAGGCAGTATAGAAATAGGCTCCATTCCAGGAATCAGATCAATGCAGAACTCAATATCGCGCTCTGGCGGCAACCCAGGTAACTCATCTGGAAAAACGTCGGGAAACTCTCACACGGTAGGAACCTGGTCCAACAACATCACTGTGGCTCCAGTATCATGGATGAAAGCCAAGAATTCCCGACATCCTCTCTTCAAAAGCCGACTAGCGTAAATGACAGAAATCAAACTGTGAGGGGCGGCACCACGGTCCCCCTGCACAACAAACACTGACACGCCGGGAAAACAAAACCTAACTATCTTCTCGCGGCAGTCCATGTACGCGTAGCAAGTAGCTAACCAGTCCATGTCCAGTAGAACATCGAAGTCCAACATCTCAAGAAGGATCAAGTCGACGGACGGATCTCTGTCACCAATACGGATAGCACACGACCAGAACACGTGTCGCGCAACAAACGAATCTCCAACAGGAGTTGTAACGACAAGCAGTTGATCAAGCAAACACAACTCTCGGCTTAACCTCGGCATGAAGTGCGTCGAAACATTCGAATGCGTTGATCCCATATCGAAAAGAACATGTGCACCATAAGAACATACAGAAAGGGTACCTGAAACCACAGCATTGGACGCCTCTGCGTCCTGATGAGTCAAGGCAAACACCAGAGCCTGCCCTTTACCGGCAACTGGCTGCCCTCTACCTCGGCCACCTCATCCTCTCGGTACAAAACCACCGCGACCACGACCTCTCTGAGCAAGAGTCTGACGCGGCGCAACAACAGGAATAAGAGGCAACGCTCTCTGAGGCGGAGAACGTGGTAAGGTAACCTGGGGTACGGCTGGCCCTCTCTGACGTACCACGGTACAATCCCGAACAAGGTGATGTAGACTGCCACACCCAAAGCACCTATAAGACGGTCGCTGACCCTCCTGGGAATAAGAGCTGAATAACTATCCCCATCCAACGTCTCTGCTACTCCCCGAGTCTGAAGGAACTCTTCCTCGGCGTGCAAACCTCCGTCTCTGTGCTGATACATCCGTACGAGTCCTCTTCGGTTCTGGAACAACCGATGACTCAGAAAGAAGCTCCTCCACCAAAAGGGCTGCATCCACTGCTGCCGCATACGTGTCGTAATGCTGAATGCTGATGGCTAGGAACAACTGGGTAAGCAGGCCTCGAACAAACCTCTTCACCCTCATCTCCTCAGTCGCCATGAAGTAGGGAGCATACACAGACAGCTCGGTAAACAGTACATCATACTCAGACACTGTCATCCCCGGAGTCTGGCGTAACGACTCAAATCTGCGCGCTCGCGCATCCCTGATGCTCGGTGGAAAAAAACGGGCGAGAAATGCCGTCACAAACTCAGTACAGATTATAGGAGCAAGACCCGCGGCTCTTCCCCTCTCCAAGGACTCACATCACTTCTGGGCCAGAACCTCCAGTCGGAAGCGTGCGAACTCCACCCATCTCTCATCGGAGCATCGGAGCGAATGACAAATCCTGGCCATCTGGTCGACAAACGACTGCGGATCCTCAGTAGCATCTGTGCCAGTGAACACCAGAGGCCTCAGCCTCATGAACTCGGTCAGTGACACGGTAATAACCTCCGGAGCTATAACTGCGACTGCCGGAACTGTAGGTACCATCGTGGTCCCTGCAACGGGTGGAACAATTATCTGCCCCTGTGCTTGAATGGCCTCTACTAGAGTCCCCATCATCTGGCGCAGGTCCTGCATACCAACCCCAAATATAGCAACGTACTCCGGTACAACAGGCGTACCGCCCTGTTCAGTCCTTGCCTCAGACGAGTCCACTCTGACCTCGGCCCTCGTGGCCGCTCTCTGTGCCCTTGTAGTCTTCTGCAGCATATAGGCTGTAAATTGAAACAAGATTCAATAAGGATACAGAAATCGAATCACAAGGATGTATATAAATCGCTAAAAGAATTTCAATCAACAAGTTCTAAGGTCACTTAGTCCGAGTACCGTGTCGTAAGTATGCCGTGAAACATACACATGCTACGTTCCTCTGCTTAAGCTACCTACTCCATCATACCAAGGTCCTCCTACACTCCGAAAGGTAAAACCTAGCGCTCTGATACCAACTTTGTCACGACCCAAAATTTGGCCCGTAACCGGCACATAAACAACGTAACGTCTACAGGCGTACGCAACTTAAGTAAGCCGAAACCCAGAAATCTAAACCACCCAAAACTGGATAAACGGAGAAAAACATAGTTTAAAACATTCGGAAAATCTTAAGTAAAATCTTTAACTTTAGTTTTCTTTCTTGAAAATTTCGGCAGCACCTCCTTTGTAAAAACTAGCCCCGAAAACGGGTATAACATAGATAATATATAAAGCATCTCAAACGGGAGTAAATCATGCCCAACGGCGGAGACAACCACCACAAAAATATATACGACGCCGAAGCGAAGAAATATAAAATAAAACTGTATAAAGAAGTAAACTTTTCAACAAAACCGGCTCCCACGAGCACGGCACCCAAAGTCACCAAAATAATAGTACAACACTGAATCCTTACAACTCCTCTCTAAGTCAAATACCAGAAGTGGTAGATGGAGAATACTAGATCCAACAAAAGATATACAATGTACAAACGGATAAACGCAAACCCACCTAAAAGCAAAGGCCTCACAGCAAACCGTAGCGGTATCCGCAAAAGTAGAGATGATAAGACGCCCTGCCGCGACTACTCAGAGGGTAAGTCCTGCAAAACACTGTGGCACAACGGGGGTGAGTTTCCAACTCATGAATAGAAAATAACATCATACTGTAATCGCAGGTATGCACGAACAGCGATAAATCTAGCACATGTAATCTGATAGCATAATTATGGCAATATGGATATGCAAAAATCATGTAAAGGTACATCAGCAGGGTACTACAACTATATGAAGCAATGCATATAATCATAATCCTGAGTGTGGGATGATATAATATAAACCTCATGCAAAATAATCAGCATGGAAAAACACCCAGTGTCCCTCACTGACACATCAAATCCTAAATATCCTCAGGCACCGTATCCATATATCGGCCCTCATATCCTGTAAGTCTCATAGAACCTGAGTGTCTAACATCGACACCCAAAACATCATGAAAACATATACCTGTATGTATATATATATATATATGTATGAGGATATCATCTACGTATGTCCACCGACGATATGTAAAAATCATGGAAAACCTGAGTGTCAAACACCGACACTCGAAACCTCAAGAAACCCATGTCTAGCATCGACACGTAAAATCCACATAACTCAGGCACTGTCACTATGACTGGCCCTGACGATATGTCGTACATCACTCCAGTCGGTATCCCCACGATAACCGCCGAGTCCAATTACAATCATCGGTAGGTAGTGGTCTCTCTGTCAGGCTTATCGTCTACACCACGAAATCACCACTCGCCTCGGGGTACCATACCGGGTCCACCATATACTCGCAGACTGTGCCTCCCGCCCTTGAATCGGGTATCATAAGCCAAATCTGAGAACCGAGAAATCACACGGTGACGCACTGAAATATCATATCAAGAGAAACCGGGTTTTCAAAAAATACATAGTTTTCTTGAAATACCCCCACGGTTCTCAAATCCATAAATCATATGAAATCCAAATCTTAATGCGTAAATCCATGAAAACTGATATATGCAACATAAAATAACAATATGAGCATATTAAGGTAAAACCGCTCTTTTAAATGAATCTAGCTTTAAAATATATCATGCGGTTCCTAAATCCTCCGAAAACAAGTATAGGATCATATAAGGTGTACATGTAATTGTAGCAAGGTTTAAGTATCTACATGTAAGCAAGTGAGTATGATGCATTTCATAAGCGCAATAGTCAACGTCTCAATATCACATGTCAAAACCATACCACTTAGGGTATATGCAACTATAGAAAAATATGTGGGTGTACATATCAGTATGTGTGCATGATGTACATGTAGTTGTAACCGAGTATGTGGGTGTACATGTCAATATGTATGCATGATGTACAAGTAGCTATAGCAATGTATACGTGAAATGGTATAAGGGTCACTACCTCAACTATCCCTGCCCAATGCAATATCACGTATGTATGTGTCCACAGTGTTTCATATGCACAATAGAATAAGAGTCACTATGTCAACTATCCCTATCCACTACCATATCACGTATATAGATGGTTTGTGTGTGCCATGGCAATTACTGACGTTGTGGGTGTAGCGTACAAATTAGTGCTCGTGCAACATGAACCGTCAGTAATGTGTTATATCCAAATGTACAAGTCAAGGTACAACAGATAATACTATGTAATGACATTCATATGAAATCAACTAATATTCAATAACATGCAGCTATCATATCATATCAGCCCCGACGCATAAAGCCATACGGGCGATTTCCCCGTAGATGTTAAATCTACTCACATGATGGTCTCGAGCTATAAAAATCCAACCACCTACTTTCCCTTGTTCGCAGCGCCCGAAGTCCCCGCTTTCGAACCTAAAATTTCACAAACACATCACATAAGCTAAATATCCTACATTGACGAAAAGACATCGAAACGCAAAGATAACGCGCTAAAAATTGCACTGCGCACTTAGCGCATTTATCGTGCACGACATCGGCTAAAAACCCTAAGTAGGGTCGCTAAACTACGAAACACCAAGTCTAGACCCCGATCGTCCCGATCGTGCAACACAACACAACAAATACGAGGAATATAATAGATATAATCTCGCAACGATCAAATTAACCTACGTCGAAAATACACCGAAACCTAGTAAGCAACTTATCGCAATATTTCACACAAGTTCAAAACTAACACATATCTAGCAATTTCAAACATCTTACAATAGCTTAACTAAGCTTTCCAAACCACATCCATATTTTTAAAACTTGCTTAATTAAGTTTTAGCAAAACCTAGTAAGCAAAAACCCTTAATTAGACAAAGTAGTATTTAACAAAAATTATCATTTTCTACTAAGTTAAGGTTTTCTTAAACTTCAATTAACATTAAACACTTCACCAAGCTTTTAACCCTAACTTGAATTTCTTAAAAAATATGAATAATGAATTTATCAAGAGTTAAAAGCTATATTAATCATATAATTAGCTAACTTAAATAGCTAGTTTAAGATTTAAACAATTAATGAAGGATTAAGGTAAGAAATTATAGCTTTTAAGAAAAAAACCTAGCACAAGATTCCATCAACTCTAGCCTCCAAATAATCAAATTTTTCATGAAGAATCAAGCAAGTTTAGTGAAAGGAAATTGATGGCTTAATTTTATTTAGGAATTTGTGGATTATTTTTGGGATTTTTGAAGGATTTAGTGAGCAAAGAATGAAGAAATGAGCTAAGGATAAATTTGGGGCAGATTTGGGGAGGGCTCGGCCAAGGGTTGATGGGTGTGTGTGTTTGTGTAATTAAAATGGAGAAAGTTCTAGCAATTTACAATAAATGCTAATTAATGCTATTTTGCCACCTTTCATCTTTTCTTTTCTTTTTAAAAAAGAAATCATTAGTCATCAAAAAAATATCTAGATATTTAAAAAGAAGGTTCTAAACTCACTTTGGTAATTTGATTAGCAATAAATCTCATAGAAGAAATTTCCCAATTTTACGTGTATAATTTACCACTTAAAATAATATTTTATTAGGGAAAAATTCTATTTGAACCAAAACCTCCCATTGACCCCTAAAGCTTGCGCACTAGCTTTATTTTAGCTAAATTAGGTGCCAGCAAGTCTATACGGAAGTTTGATCGAAATCGGATTAAAACGGAAAATACCGACTATTTTGCCCTAAAACGGAAAAAATTCGCATAACGATTTCTAAAACGTTACAGACGGTTAGCCGCAGTGCAGATCCACTTTTTCGGCTTTTATCGCATCTTTTGATAGGTTGGTTACATATGTAGTAATATTCTCTTTTGGTATTGTATTTTTGATCTAGAAAATCTCTATAAGACTTTGTATTATGACTTAGAGTGAGAGATGGTTATATGTATATTATTTGACAGATGGGTCATTTAGTTCTATAAATTGTTATTTCTTTTACTTAAGTCTGAAATTCTTATTGATGTCATATACGCTTGGATATTTATTTCCACTGTTGATTTTGTTGATCCCATTTAGGAATGCAACCAACTTAACACTTTATAATTGTTTTTATTATAAATTCACTAGTAAGTTGCTGTTAAGATCTTAATTACATAAAACTGTGACTCTTACTTAAAAATTTAAATTTTTATAAAAATTCCGCAAAAAGGATTTGATCTTGGTTTTTCGGCTTACTCGGGTTGGGTAAATATCTTTTGATATTGTACAATCTAAGTGCCGGTCACATCCAAACTTTGGGTCGTGACATTTAGTATGGTGTCTATGTACCCGGATTGGGACAATCCCAACATCCGTTTAGATATATCTCTATAGATCTTAATCCCTAGGATGTAAGAGACATCACCTAAATCTTTCATGGAGAACTTGTTGTTGGATATAGTGCTCTCAGAGTCAATTATTGGATCACAAGCACGTGATTCCAATGATTGAGGGAGGACCTATACCAGTAGGACAGTCTTACTCAAGATGATAGTATGCTATCTGCTTTATCTTTATCATCGTATACAGCTTTAGGTGACATTACATGTCACTATTACACATTGATAGAGCCCTTAGGATTTTTTCTTTACTACCAGCAGTATGATGGCGATCATATACGTGATAGTTGGGTAGTCTATAAGCATATCCTTACAGTGGTCCCTAGTCGTGGGAGTTTCGAGACTGGGCATCGATACTCCATTAGTAGACTAGTGTATACAGTCGAGACCCCGACGAGGGGCGGTGGCTGGTCTCACAAGCCATTGGTGTCAGTTCGATCATCTAAGATGTATACAGGTGATCATTCGGTTATGAGTACACCAGGCAAGACTCAACGGGAACATGCTAGTTGGTATTATACCTGACGTCAGATAGCAGTTCCCTGGTGACATTGGTACATGTTAGTTCATCGACCTGAGATCGTCATTTGTCTCGTGTGAGTTCCTACTGTGCTTTGATTTCTACCCTACCACGGCTCAAAGGAGTCGTGCAAACAGGTTTTAGTTGGGTACAGTCCCGAGCCACATGGAGGCAGTGAGCGGATCGGTAGGGGTTTCGTCTCTCCCGGTATTGGAGGTGAGATCGCGCTGTGTCTAGGAGAGCTATTACACGAAGTCCGTGGCCAAGGCAGGAGATTTACTGGTAGGTATTCCAGTAGTATCTCAGGATGTTCTGGGCTACACTCCGACACGACTTGTACCGCTTTTGGGGGTCTGACTTTTACCAACCACCTAGGCCCGACATGGGATGCTCATAGACTAACCGACCGGACTGTACGGATTTTGTCACTGACAGGCTCAGTAGGGTGTCAGGATGAGTTCGCTCATCGACCTCCCTTTTGGTCAATACCTGGTAGCCCGTTACGTACGGCTAGTACCACTGACGTGCTAGTGGTTAAATCCACAGCCAAAATATTGACGAGTCTTTAGAGTCCCCCACAGACAGTTTCTCAAGTTTCGGGCGAAATGTTGTAGAGGCCATATGATATATGGCAGGGTTCGATCATATACATGCAGTAGTGCACGAATCATGATCGGACGGATCATACTAGTGGACTTTGGTTTAAGCCGTATCCTTGTAGGGTTCCTAGGCACACTAAGGAGGTCTCACAAGGCATCAACCATGCCAATTTCAAATTTTACGGTGCCGAGAAACCCTAGACTACGGATCGTTAACTAGATGTCTAGGCGATAACAACGAGCTAGTTAACAACTTAACTATTGTAATCGGAAATACAACCTTTGTAGATCCGGTTCTCCACCTCCACGGCTCCGTGATGAAGTCCTCTCCGCTGTCCAAAAGCAATCCCGGGCTCTAGCGTCGGCTTCATCGGAGAAAGAGCGGGCTAGGTCATCGACGACGATGCCGAAGATGATCTACGTCGAGGCATCACTAGGTCAAGCTCCACCTTCACCAAGCCATGATAACTTGTGAAGGAAACACCCTATACTACTTGGCAAGAGGTAGAGGATGAAGAAATAGGAAGTGGGTTCACTTTAGAATTGGATTTCTCATTCTTTTTCATCAATCACCATTGATGAAGTCAAGCTTTCTTCATTGAAGAAGATGAAGAAGAAGAAGCTAATATTATGATAAGTTCTTGTAAAATAGAAAGGAAAATGAATTCTTATCATAATTGTAACCATGGTAAAGTGTAGAGAGCTAACTATAGTTAAATGAATGGTTAGAGTTAAAGAGATGAAGACAAAAGGGTTTCTTTGGTCAAAGCTTCATGAAGCTTCAACAAGCTTCATGAAAGAAACCCTTTTGTTTTTCTTTTCTCTTTTCATTTCTTTTAATCCAAATTAAAAGATAATTGAAAGAATAAATGAAAACCCTAACCATTAACTAACCATGATTTAATCTTTACACTTGACCAAGTTAACATGTATCATCAAACATGATACAATCAAGTGCACAAAATATATCACATATACAATGTGCACATCCGAGTGAGAAAATCGATCTTAAATGAACCGATACTAGTTAATGCAAAGTAATATATCAAATATATAATTATGCATTAAATCATTAAATCAACACTTGATTTAATGATCCGATCATATCGCATATAACCGACTAATATCAACAGTAACAACTTATCGAATCAACACTTGATCCGATAACCCGGCTATATCGCATATAACCGATCAATGTCACATTTCGCGAGAATCGAATACACTATCACATACTGGTATCATTCTCGGTCCCGCACATATCTCATATGCGCTCCCATTTCGTTTCGCTTGAGCCAGGAAACCTCTGTGTAGGACTCTAAAGACTCGTCAATACGCCGGCAGCAGATGATGATCATATCAAGCACCCACAAGCCGCAAGCGGTCTGCTAAACATAACGGCCACCCGGGTATTGAGCGATCAGAAGATCGACGAGCAAGCCCGCTCACACTCCTGTGAATCCAACCAGTAACACTTACCGTACAGTCCGGTCTGATCTTCTGATATGTCGCATATCTCGCCTAGGGGTGGTAAACGTCAGACCCCAATAGCTCGATAAGTCGTGTCGATATGACGCCTATAACTGTTCGAGAAACTACTGGTAACACTTACCAGTAAATCTCAGCAACCCTGGCCAGGGATTTCCGGTTATAGCCAATCGAACACAGCGCAACATCAACTCCCTATACCGGGAGAGACGAATCCCCTCCTGTCGCTCATTGCCTCCATGTGATTCGGGACTGTACCCAAAAACCACCGTTTTGCACGCCCTCTTGGACGTGGTAAGATGGAAATCAAACCACAGTGGGAACCACACAAGACTCTATGACGATCTCGGGTCAACAGACTACTCTGTACCAGTGTCACCAGAGAACTGCCATCTAACGTAAGGTATAATACCATCTGGGAGTTCTCGGCGAGTCCGTCCAGTGTACCCAGTCTCCACTGAGCACCCGTATATCATCTCTGATGTCAAACACCAATGGATATGGGATCATCCATCGCCCATCTGTATGGGTCGAGAAGGTATACGCTAGTCTAATCTGGTATATCGATGCCCCGTCTCGATATACCCACGACTAGGGACTTTGAAGGATGTACTTATGGACTACCATGTCCCCACTAGTATGATCCGCATCATAGTCCTGGTAGTCAAGTACACATCCTAAGGGCTTTACCAACATGTAACAGAGAGACAATCAGTATACACGTTAAGGTAAAGATCAACCAGATAGCAAACTATCATGTCGAGCAAGAAAGTCCTCCCTATATATGTCCAAGCATCCACTACAATATACATCCTATGTATAGTAATGGCCTTTAGGGCATACATATAACTAACAATCTCCCACTTGCACTAAGGCCATCTGATAGCAGTGGTTGCAGTATCTCATACTCAACCGTCCCATAAAAGTCTCTCTCTGGGATAAGGCCTTTGTGAGTGGATCCGCCGTGCTGTCCTCTGAGTCTACTCTCCTAACCTCGATCACCCTGGAGATCAACTATCTCCATGATCAGGTGATACTGCCTTAGAATATGTCTGGATCACTGATGGGACGGACGTTCCTTGGCATAAGCCACAACTCCATTGTTACACAATGGGAGGAACTAAGTTCATCTCATGAACAAATATACATCCAGACTGCCTCTTTGGTAGCATCTTAAGTAGCGATGTATCCAGCCTTTATCGTCTAGTATGCCATGGTATCTGGCTTGGAACTCTTCCAACATACCGTCCCTTTACTGAGGGTAAAGACAATGCCTGCGACTGATTTTCAGTCGTCTTTATCACCCTGGAACCCTTCCAGTGATTTTCCCCAGGATCGATTGATACCATCTCACTACAACTAGTGAGAATCCTAACATCCAATTAGATCTATCTCATAGATCCAAAACCCAGGATTAAGGAGGTATCACTTTGATCCTATTTGGAGAATCATTGTGATAAGCGGAGATTGACCGAGCGTAGCATAGGAAACTTCTTTCTTATCAAGAGTATGTCATCCACGTACTCTACGAGGACCATTACCATACTCCCTACTACCTTTTTGTATATACAAGGTTCATCTACCATTTTGATGATGTCAAACTGTTTGACTACTTCATCAAAACAGATGTTCCAACTCCGCGATACCTGCTTTATCTTATAAAGCATCTTTTACACGTTTCCGCTGCTCCCACTGTCTACGAAGCCCTCTGGCTGTGTACTTATAGACTCTCTCTTCTAAAACATCATTTAGAAAAGCAGTCATGACACCCAACCACCAGATATCGTAGTCATGGTATGTAGCCGTGGCAAGTAGGATCTGGATGAACTTAAGCATAGCCACTTGAAAAAGGTTTCATCATTATCCACGCTTGGTCGATGACGAAAATCTTTAACAAGTCTAGCTTTGAAAGTCTCAACTTTTCCATCTACACCAAGTAATCTTCTCAAGATATACTTGCTCCTGATGGGAATTTAACCCTTCAGATATAGCAACCAAAGTCCATACTTTGTTGGTGTACATGGATTCCATCTCAGATCGCTAAGCATCCAGCCATTCATACAGAGTCCCACTCCTGATGGCCTGCTCGAAACTAGTTGGGTCATCATCTCATAATGCAATCCTCGCTCCCACTGTCATAGAGTAACCGAAGTATCTCTCAGGTGGGTGAGGAACCCTACTAGATCGGCGGAGAGGCTGAGGTTCGTTGGTCTCTACTGAATCCTTTGGTTCTATCAAATCATCAGCTGCAGTTTGTATAGCTGGAACATTTCCAGTTCTACATAACTGACCTTGCCTCGAGCTTGTCCGGATTTTTCTTTTAGACTTTGCCCGGACAACCCCCAAATCTTAACCAACTTAAGATATGGGCTCTTCCCTTATCATATCACATATGAAATGGTAGGCAGCTGATTTGATTTGAACCCTATTCAATAGGTATGCAGCTTCTCAAGTGCATAACTCCCAAAAAGGAAATAGGAAACTCAGTAGTACTCATCATAGAGCACACCATATCACATAGGGTGCTATTGCTCCGCCCCGATATACCATCGTGCTATGGTGTATACGGAGGAGTAATGCTGAGAGAGAATCTCATTCTCCTTTAGAATAATCCAGGATTTTCGTGCTCAAGTATTCTCCTCCTTGATCTCATCAAAGGACATAATACTTATACCCGTATTTGTTCTCTACTTCTAACTTATATTCTGTGAATATCTCAAAAGGTTCTGACTTGTGTTTCAACAGGAACATAGGTCTGAATCTCGAAAGATCATCAGAGAATGTAATGAAGTATAAAGAACCAGTCTTGGCATGTGTAGACAGGGGACCTACATACATCAACATGTATCATCCCAAGAGTTTACTAACTCTTTCTCTGTTTCCAATAAACAGGGCTATGGTCATCTTATCTCTGTGACATGACTGGCATGTTTCATAAGATGTAAATTCAAACTGATTTAAATATGCATCTACATGTAACTTCAGCTAGTCGGGTCGCATTGATATGACCTAGTCTACAATGCCTCAAGAAGGAATCGTTCAATTCTAAACTCTTCCTCTTGTGTGTGTTCCGTATACTAAGAACTGTATTTTGATTTAGAACATCAATGCTTTTAGATAACGTGCCTGAACCGATCAACTTTTGATATAGGAAATGTTCAAAACATAATACAAAATTATATCCTTTCTTTACTAGTAAAGAGACTGATATGATTTTGTATATCAGGTTCGGTATCTAATAACATTCGTTCAGAATCAATATATTTGGAATACAGGGTGACAGTGACCAACAGACTTGGCTGCAACACTTGCCCCGTTTTCTGTCTCATGAAACTTATCACCCGTTCTCAGTTCTCTACCTAGCAGTAGCCCTATGTAACAGATTACATATCTGGGATCCTGATCTGGTATCACATACCAAGGATGCGGAGGATACTGAGAAACAGTTCTGTAATGAACATACCCGAAGATGATGCATCAGCATGCACTCTCTTCGTTTGGGCGGCACGAGAAATCTGGTATTCCCCAATTTCCTGCTCTGTCTTATAACAATTATAAGTTGGAGCGTGACCAACGTTCCCCAGCTCAGTATAACAAGCGGGTTCGGTCAATATTCCGTATTATTATCTTGATTAAGTCGTGATATGGTCGCTACCTGGAGAGAGAGAGAAGAAAACACTCAGCGTGCGCTCTTGCAAGAATAGATTGGTTATTATTTTATCTAATCAGGATGGCTCCCACTGCTTTTTATCAAATCTTCCTTCAAACCCTAAAAGGAAAGACTAGCCGGGATTAATTACACACTACAAGTTCGCCAATCTTTCAGCCAGGCCAGTGTCGGTACTTTGAGGGAGGTCCCCCGTGCTTTCGCACGAACCTAATTAATATAAACCTCGTTTTCCCAGAGGCATAACCTCGTTAACACCTTTCTAGACACCTACTTGATCGGCTAATTGTAATGTGTAAGACTCTCCCAAGAGTAACTCTTACTCGCAGCGGGTATCGGGATCCAACTATCTCATAGAAGGTATGCAATCTCATTGCAAATTTCAACACATGAAATTCCCGATAATCTTTTGCCCCTAGCAGCTATATGACCTTAACATAGTCAACAAATCATAAGGGCTAGTCAAGTTCAACCCGTCATTTCCCGATTGAATTAAACCCACCCGCACGACCCTTAACATAGTCAACAAAGTCGCACGACTACCCTAATCCAATCGCATCATATGCTTATGCAGATAATCACTAATTAGCTACCGCACACTACGCCTTAACATAGTCAACAAACGTAGCACGAATACTAACTAGTACTTATCTGAAATGACGGAGGGCTACGACAGGTTTTTCTGAAAACCTATTGCGTAATGAACTTGATATCGTTGTAGAATCAAATGATTTTAAAATGGAGTGCTTTTGAGGCTTTTCTAGTTTTGCTAAAGGAGTCTCTCCCGGTGAAGGGATCGTCGGTCCTTTCCTCGTAGAATGAGGTGCAGGATATATCATATATATCACTGTGCAAAGCAAAAACTCTTAAAAGCAATCAAAAGATAAACCGAGTGTGTAGCATCTGCCAGTTATTGCTAAAGGAGTCACTCCCGGTGAAGGGATCTCGGTCCTTTCCTCATCGAATAAGGTGCAGGATATATCACATATACCGCTGTGCAAAGCAAGAACTGTAGCTACCTGTTTTATTTTGAAATTCGATTCTACAACATCTAAGGTTTCTTTTATTTCATTAATCTCATTAATGAAGTCCCATCATTTAAGTACCTAAACATCACAGATAAATACGACGTACACTTATGCCATCCGCATTCGCCTCGATGTCCCCTCGTGCACCGTTAGGTTAGGTAACTAACGGCAGAGCGGGGCAGGGCTAGCGCGGGTGTAAAACATAAGTAACGTCTATATAATATATCATATATACTATATACAGTATCCATCACAGAACATATCACATGATCACATCACAGATATCGCAGCAGAAGAATCATATGAAATATTGGATATACTAGGACGTCCGTGTTTTCAATACGAGCCAGTATAAAACACGGATTCCACGGTCGCGATGAATAGACAAACCCACACCCCTAGACCCCTACGAGAGCGGCAAGCAACCCTACCAATTCTAGAGTTAGGAGACCCAGACTCGACTCCTCGAGTTGGTCTCCCACTGGACCCCAGAACCCGGTTACTTGTGCTCCCCTCCTTGGGTCTATCCTAGTGCAGAAAAGTAAATAATATACAAAGGGTGACATCTTCCGCAACCTGGAAGTGCCCCAATAAAAGAATATTACATACAAGTTTTTACATGAATGAAAATGAAAAACACTCATCTCACATAAAAAACCCCGGCAATTCAAACACGACGATCCAATATAACATATCCAGCAACACATAACATCACATGTCATCAACGTAAGTAAATATGCGCATCCCAATTGTCGTTGACATATAGCAACGAAACCGGTGATATCACATATTACACTTACGGTCACAGAAAAGAAAGTTTAAAACTACAACAGTTGGAATCCGCAACCTTCATAGACATCGCATGCCTAATCAAATGAATTCCATAGACATCGCATGCCTAACAATTATAAACCCCGCATTTTAGTCTCAAAATCGAAAACTCTTTTCAATACCAAGTCGGGCAATTCAACAGGATTCCCAACAGCCTGATCGAATGCTCGTCGCAAACTTCAGTAGACGGTCGCACCCCCGGTGCCGTCGACGAAGTGCACCAAGGCGGAACACCGCTGCCGCGAGCACCCGAACGGATGCTTTCGGCGACGGGGTTCTCTTACAGTCACTTGGTCGGTGCTATGGAGTGAGGCTATCTATTAAGTTTATCCGGCGAGTATCCGCGTACGCTACGTGATTGCGACGGACTTTTGATCACATCAAAATTCCGTGGCAACCGATCAAGTGAGACTAAACTGCTATGTTTATAATATTCATTCAGTTATCTCATAACTTATTGTGAATTCCAAGTATTGTATCACATTCCAGATAAATAGAAAATGCTAAACTTTTCGATCGAACAGTCAAACACCCAAGTTTTCCCGATACAGATCAACACATGAAACAAGTCTAAAAACATTCAGTTCGTGCCTCAGTACCAACGGTCCAGCCGTAGAAGGGTCAAGCCAACGCCTCACATGTGGCACGTCGTACTGCCCCAAACCCTAAGGTTCAAAGGGCAGTTCAAGATGGTCACATAATCGAGTTAAGGTTTGTTGTCTTCTAGAGGGACCATCGCGTTACTTGCACTACTTAGAACGTCGTTAAACTACGGAAAAATCCAACACTTGGAAAATTTCCCGACAGGGAAAAATTGGGTATTTTTATCCGGTCGAACTTTTTAACATATTCTAAAATTACCCGGAAAAAACACACTGACAAAATTAGACAATCCGATCGATACACCGAGTCCCCAATACAACCCAGAAAATTCAACTCTTGAAAAAATATTAAAAATTCCCAGGAAAACCAACACTGTAAACTAAGAATTACTGTGCAAAAAGTAAAGTATGATCTGACTCATTGGCCGCGGAACCGCCGCAATAGCCATGCTATTGCCGCGGTTCCGCCGCAGTTTAGAGGATTCATGATCACGTGCTCCACAGTAATTCTTCAAATTCCCTGCTGATTTTTCTGCATATTTTTAATTTCGAAAAAGACCAGATTTCAGAAATTGTCCAGAGAGCATTTTAGGGTTTTGGTTTTGGTTCGATCGGATTTCTAATTCCGTCTACGCATCGCCTAAGGCTCTAGCTAGGCTCTGATACCACTGTAGGACAGGAAGCAACCCCATCCAATGGAGTTGCCGTGGCACCAACGGGTCCCTCAGCAGCTACTTTTTACGCATGCCCCCAAACGAGGACTACAACCCGCCGGAACACCTTCCGGTCTCGGGACACCCTGGGAGTAAGAGCCTATGCTTCGCCACACTGTCACACAATGAGAACCACCCCCCATAGGTCGACATCCAATGCCTAATAGCTCTGATACCACTGTAGGGTTCCTAGGCACACTAAGGAGGTCTCACAAGGCATCAACCATGCCAATTTCAAATTTTACGGTGCCGAGAAACCCTAGACTACGGATCGTTAACTAGATGTCTAGGCGATAACAACGAGCTAGTTAACAACTTAACTATTGTAATCGGAAATACAACCTTTGTAGATCCGGTTCTCCACCTCCACGGCTCCGTGATGAAGTCCTCTCCGCTGTCCAAAGCAATCCCGTGCTCTAGCGTCGGATTCATCGGAGAAAGAGCGGGCTAGGTCATCGACGACGATGCCGAAGATGATCTACGTCGAGGCATCACTAGGTCAAGCTCCACCTTCACCAAGCCATGATAACTTGTGAAGGAAACACCCTATACTACTTGGCAAGAGGTAGAGGATGAAGAAATAGGAAGTGGGTTCATTTTAGAATTGGATTTCTCACTCTTTTTCATCAATCACCATTGATGAAGTCAAGCTTTCTTCATTGAAGAAGATGAAGAAGAAGAAGCTAATATTATGATAAGTTCTTGTAAAATAGAAAGGAAAATGAATTCTTATCATAATTGTAACCATGGTAAAGTGTAGAGAGCTAACTATAGTTAAATGAATGGTTAGGGTTAAAGAGATGATGACAAAAGGGTTTCTTTGGTCAAAGCTTCATGAAGCTTCAACAAGCTTCATGAAAGAAACCCTTTTGTTTTTCTTTTCTCTTTTCATTTCTTTTAATCCAAATTAAAAGATAATTGAAAGAATAAATGAAAACCCTAACCATTAACTAACCATGGTTTAATCTTTACACTTGACCAAGTTAACATGTATCATCAAACATGATACAATCAAGTGCACAAAATATATCACATATACAATGTGCACATCCGAGTGAGAAAATCGATCTTAAATGAACCGATACTAGTTAATGCAAAGTAATATATCAAATATATAATTATGCATTAAATCATTAAATCAACACTTGATTTAATGATCCGGTCATATCGCATATAACCGACTAATATCAACAGTAACAACTTATCGAATCAACACTTGATCCGATAACCCGGCTATTTCGCGAGAATCGAATACAGTATCACATACTGGTATCATTCTCGGTCCCGCACATATCTCATATGCACTCCCATTTCGTTTCGCTTGAGCCAGGAAACCTCTGTGTAGGACTCTAAAGACTCGTCAATACGCCGGCAGCAGATGATGATCATATCAAGCACCCACAAGCCGCAAGCGGTCTGCTAAACATAACGGCCACCCGGGTATTGAGCGATCAGAAGATCGACGAGCAAGCCCGCTCACACTCCTGTGAATCCAACCAGTAACACTTACCGTACAGTCCGGTCTGATCGTCTGATATGTCGCATATCTCGCCTAGGGGTGGTAAACGTCAGACCCCAATAGCTCGATAAGTCGTGTCGATATGACGCCTATAACTGTTCGAGAAACTACTGGTAACACTTACCAGTAAATCTCAGCAACCCTGGCCAGGGATTTCCGGTTATAGCCAATCGAACACAGCGCAACATCAACTCCCTATACCGGGAGAGACGAATCCCCTCCTATCGCTCATTGCCTCCATGTGATTCGGGACTGTACCCAAAAACCACCGTTTTGCACGCCCTCTTGGACGTGGTAAGATGGAAATCAAAGCAGAGTGGGAACCACACAAGACTCTATGACGATCTCGGGTCAACAGACTACTCTGTACCAGTGTCACCAGAGAACTGCCATCTGACGTAAGGTATAATACCATCTGGGAGTTCTCGGCGAGTCCGTCCAGTGTACCCAGTCTCCACTGAGCACCCGTATATCATCTCTGATGTCAAACACCAATGGATATGGGATCATCCATCGCCCATCTGTATGGGTCGAGAAGGTATACGCTAGTCTAATCTGGTATATCGATGCCCCGTCTCGATATACCCACGACTAGGGACTTTGAAGGATGTACTTATGGACTACCATGTCCCCACTAGTATGATCCGCATCATAGTCCAGGTAGTCAAGTACACATCCTAAGGGCTTTACCAACATGTAACAGAGAGACAATCAGTATACACGTTAAGGTAAAGATCAACCAGATAGCATACTATCATGTCGAGCAAGAAAGTCCTCCCTATATATGTCCAAGCATCCACTACAATATACATCCTATGTATAGTAATGGCCTTTAGGGCATACATATAACTAACAATCGTAATATTAGATTTGTTGGATTACTTTAGTCTCATCGCATTCGCATTTAGTCGGAATGCGGATGCATGTATGTATATACAGGTGAGGGGTATCCTTATGATCCGTCACGAGTTTACTTTAGATGTTGCCATATCTTTTTATTGTTGTAAACATTTGGATTAATGTTTACATGTGAAAATTGTGAGTGGAAATGATCATGAAGTGCAATTAATATGACATGGACATGTTTAGTGACTCATGGTCTCTTTATTTGTGCTTATGTCATATTAGGAGTTGTTTATTGTGTTGATATGATGCTTGGAGAGAGAGTGGACAGCAATATAGGCTTGGGTTTGCTCTTGGATTTCTTATGCTAGCTCTCATTTTATCATCTCGACATAATAAAACAAAAGGCTCCTCCTCTTCTTCTTCCTCTAGCTCACCATTTCCACTAATGGCATCATCTTCAACCTCCATCCATACACTCTCATGCGTTGAGAATCATTGGATGCTTGAGACAAAGTGATCGCACACATTCTCTACTTCACCTTGGACACGTCGGCTAGCAAACTTCGTGTCCGAGTTGCTTTGGACTAAGCGGGAGCCCGTAAAAGGATTCGACGATGTGGTGCCCTTTCCGATGAGGAGACCGAAGATCGGAGATGCCGCGAGGAGCTTGGGTTGGTGGCCAAAGACCGAAGGACACGGATCGATCGGTATAGCTTTTCTAACCCTTCTCTAGTTAGCTAGTTATAGGTTAATGGTTCGATCCGGGTTTTAAAGTCTGCGATAGCGCCGGTTTTAAGTTTATAAAAAGTTTTCGTTTCCGCATTTTGGCCTCGGACAGACGGCCGGGGCGCTACCGTAGACTTACACTTGTGTGATAAGAAAAGCTTGACCGATTATAGCATAGGAACATCGTTTCCTATCAAGAGTATGTCATCTACGTACAATACGAGGAAGAAAACCTTACTCTCTACAACCTTCTTGTATATACAAGGTTCATCTACGTTTTTGATGAAGTCAAACTCTTTGATAGCTTCATCAAAACAAATGTTCCAGCTCCGCGGTAGATGGTTTAATCCGTAGATTGATTTAAGCAGCTTGCACACGCTTCCGCTTCTCCCACTATCTACGAAGCTCTTTGGCTGTGTCATGTACACGCTCTCTTCTGAATCATCATTTAGAAAGCGGTCTTAACGTCCATCTGCCAGATTTCGTAGTCATGGTATGCAGCAATGGCAAGTAGGATCCTGATGGACTTAACCATGGCAACAGGAGAAAAGGTCTCATCATAATCGACACCAGGTCGTTGACGAAAACCTTTTGCTACAAGTCTAGCTTTGAAAGTCTTAACTTTTCCATCTACACCAATTTTCTTCTTAATGATCTACTTGCTCCCGATGGGTTTTACTCCTTCAGGAGCAACTTCCAAAGTCCTTTCTTTGTTGGTGTACATGGATTCCATCTCGGATCGCATAGTATCCAGCCATTTCACAGAGTCTCCACTTGTGATGGCCTGCTCGAAACTATTTGGGTCATCATCTTCTATGATGCAATGCTTGCTCCCACCGTCTACGAGAAAACCATAGTACCTCTTAGGTGGATGAGAAACCTTACTAGATCCGCGAAGTGGCTGGGGTTCGTCGGGGACTATTGAATCCTCCGGTTATACCAAATTGTCAGTTATAGTTTGTGTAGCTGGAACTTCTTCCAGTTCTACCTCATTGCCATTAATTTCTTTCACAAGAAATTTCTTTTCTAAAAAGGTGGCATATTGAGAAACAAACATATTTTGTTCCTCAGTGTGGTAGAAAATATATCCATATGAATCCTTTGGATATCCTACAAACTTGCACAAAACAGACCTTGCCTCGAGCTTGTCCGGATTCTTCTTTTTAACATAGGATGGACAATCCCGTATCATAACTCGTTTAAGAGATGGTCTCTTCTCATTCCATATCTCATATAGAGTGGTAGGCACGGATTTGGTCGGAACTCTATTAAATAGGTATGCAGCTATCTCAAGTGGATAACCCCAACAGGAAATCGGTAACTCAGCAATACTCATCATAGAGCGCACCATATCTAAGAGGGTGCGATTTCTCCGCTCCGATACTCCATTGTGTTGTGGTGTATAAGAAGGAGTAAGCTAAGAGAGAATCCCATTCTTTTTTAAATAGTCCTAGAACACCGTGCTCAAGTATTCTCCTCCCCGATCAGATCGAAGGGTTTTAATACTTTTACCCGTATGGTTCTGTACTTCGTTCTTTTATTCCTTGAATTGCTCAAAAGCTTCAGACTTGTGTTTCAACATGAACACAGGTCCGAATCTAGAGAGATCATCGGTGAATGTAAAAAAGTATGAGGAACCATTCCAGGCATGAGTAGACATAGGACCGCATACATCACTATGTATCAGTCCCAAGAATTCAGTAGCTCTTTTTCCGTGTCCAGTAAATGGAGTTTTGGTCATTTTACCTTTGAGACATGAATCGCAGGTTTCATAACAAGTTAATTCGAATGGGTTCAAATATCCATCTTTATGTAACATAGCTAGTCTTGTCGCATTGATATAACCTAGTCTACAATGCCACAAGTAGGCTTCGTTCATTTCTGAACTTTTCCTCTTGTGTGTGTTCTGTATATTTAGAACTGTAGTTTAATTCAGAATGTATATTCCGTTACACAATATACCAAACCCAATTAACACTTGATTTAGGAAAATGTTCATAAAATTATCCTTTAATGCGAAATTATATCCTTCTTTAGTTAGCAAAGAAACATATATAATATTGCACATCATCTTTGGTACGTAGTAACAGTCGTTCAGAATCAATGTATTACCAGTTGGTAACACTAGGTGATATTCGCCAACTGCTTTGGCTGCAACAATTGCACCATTCCCTACTACTAGAGATTTATCACCTTTTCCCAGTTCTCTACCTCTCTTTAGCCTATGTAACAAATTACATACGTAGGATCCTGATCCGATATCCAATACCCAGGACGTATAGCAAACTGAGAAACAGTTCTTGGTAACGAACACACCCGAAGAAGATGCATGAGTATGCTCCTTCTTCGTTCGGGTGGCGTGGGAATCCGGGTATTCCCCTATTCCTTGCTCAAACTTATGACAGTCATAAGATAGAGCGGAACCTACCCCAGTATAATAAGCGGGTTTGGTCAATACATACATATTATTATCTTGATTAAGGCGTGTCAATGGTCGCTACGTGGAGAGAGAGAGAAGGAAACACATAGCGTGCGTTCTTTGCAAGATTAGATGGGTTATTTTCTTATCTAATCAGGATGGCTCCCACTGTTTTTATCAAATCTTCCTTCAAACCATAAAAGGTAAGATTAGCCGAGATTAATTACACCCTGCAAGTTCGCCGATCGTTCCGCCAGGAAGGTATTGGTATTCCGATGGAGTCTCCCCATGCTTTCGCATGGAACTAATTAAATAACCTCGTTTCCGTAAGGGCATCACCCTGTTAACACCTTTCATAGACACCTAATGGTCGGCTAATTGTAAAGTGGAAAACTCTCCTAGAAGTAACTTTTACTCGCAGTGGGTATCGGGATCCAACAATCTCATAGAAGGTATGCAATCTCATTGCAAATTTTAACACTTGAAATCCCCAATATCTGTTTTTACCCCTAGCAACTTATGACCTAAACTATGGTCAACAAATCATAAGCGCTAGCCAAGTTCAACCCGTCATTTCGTGATTGAAATAAACCCACCCGTACGACCCTTAACTATGGTCAACAAAGTCGTACGACAACCTGTTCATAACTCACTGTGTCGTGCCGTTGAAGGCTTATGTCAAATTAGGATATGTCGGTTTTGTTAATGAAAATAGTGCATAACGTGAGTCTCGAGTTCAAAAAATACTGCAAGTGCACGGTGCGTTGATGCAAGCCTGCAAGTACGGGTCGAACCACAGGGAGTGGATATCACGACATTATTTTGAGTTATGAAACAATGGGTTGGAAAAGGATTTTTGTCACGTTTTTACAATAATTAAATGAAGAAAGGTTTAGGGTTGTTTAGAGAAAACTTTGGCTATGGTTTTGTATGGTTGAAATACGTCTTTTACCTCCAACTCTCCGTCTTGATTCAAGGTCCATTTTTAGTTTTTATTGGATTTACGAAAGCATACCGCATCTATCTGAAACAAGCGTCGGTTTAGAATACAATATCAAGGTTAAGTTAAAAAGAAAATAAAAATTTAAGTTTTTAGAATGAAATGAATACGGAATTAGTTAAGTGAAGTTAGCAAGCATAGAATATATGTTTGTATGCTATATATCCTATCTAGCTAGTTTGCAACACTTAACTTAATTTCGTATTCCTTTCAACTTCAAATCATAATATAGAAACAATAAAATCTAAAGAAGGAATATGATATATCTTAAAGATTGATTTGCAATCATTCAAAACAATATATCTTATCAAGAAAAACTCAATAAAATTGCATAATTAAGAAAGAAAGTGTAAAATGCAAGAATCAAAAAGAGATGGGTTAGATGAAAAGCCATTCCACAACCTACCTCATCATAGCCCAAGAACAAACTACTCGCACATCATAAATTGAAATAACAACAAAGAAGAAAATGCAAAAAGCGAAGAGATACAAGAATCAACTTGATCTAAATGAAGCTTTGATTGCAATGGTTCCAAGTACAAACAAGTAAATTCAAATACCAAAATCTAATCTTGCAAGCTCAAGAAAGAGGTTGCAAGACTAGAGGAAGGTAAGGAATTCACACTAAGGGTTACAAGATCACTAGTTACAATGTTTACAAACTTCTCTTTCACAAAAAGTAGTGCCCTCTAACTTGCCAAAAGGCCTGGTATTTATAGGCTCAAAACAAAATTAAACAAATAATAAAAAGAGGATGATGGGACAACAATGAGTGACCAGACAAAATACGAAGTGATTTGGGCAAAGGGGGCCCGGCGGCGCCGGATTTTTAAGGAATGTCGTCGGCCTTGGTCCGAGATTTAGGGCTCGTTTTGGTGTGGTGAAGTCTAGTGCCCGTAACAACTCCACTGGTGTTGTTTGATTTCTTCATATCTGCTCAGATTATACTCAGTAGTTTTGGTGGGAACTTGATGCATTAAGTCACATCACAACTTTTAGCATTTAATGCACATCACCCTCATTAGTGCTCATTGTGTGCTAAGGCAGCCCCCATCATGGTCTAGTGCACATGAATTGTATAGGACCAAAAATTGTGTATGCAATATTCTTCGCACAAGATCTCATTGGATATCGATCGGGTTTCTGTTCCGTTTGCAGTGTCAGCTCCCAAACATTATATCCGTGATTTTGAGTGTGTTTCTAGTCATTATTATCACGAACACCTGTAATCTGTAATTACTGAGCAGACACTAGTTAATAGTACCGATATATACAAAATAGATAACGAATGAGTGGTATTAAAACGTAGTTTTCTGTGATGAACACTATCCTAATCCAATCGCATCACAAGCGGCAGATATCCACTAATCAGCTAACCGTACACTACGCCTTGACTATGGTGAACAAATGCAGCACGAATACTAAATAGTACTTATCTGAAATAACGGAGGGCTTCGGCTGGTTTTTAAGAAAACCTTTAACGTAATGAACTTGATATCATTATAGAATCTAATGATTTGAAAGGGAGTGTTTTTTGTAGCCTTTGCTAGTTTCTCTAAAGATGTCACTATCGGTGAAGGGATCTCGGCTCTTTTCTCATCGAATGAAGTGCTGGATATTCATCAAGGAATACCACTATGCAAAACAAGAACTAGAGAACCTAAAAAAAACAAAACCGAGAGGGTTATAGCATTTGCTAGTTTTGCTAAAGCGGTCACTCCCGGTGAAGGGATCTTGGCTCTTTCCTCATCGAATGAGGTGCTGGATATTCATCAAGGAATACCACTATACAAAGCAAGAACTAGAGATACATTTTAAAAACTTTTGATCCTACAACATCTTTAGGATTCTTTTCTTTTCATTAATCTCATTAATGAAGTCCCATCATTTAATACTTCCCTAAACATCACAGAAAAAGAAACGAAAATAGAATGTACGCTTATGCCATCCGCATACGCCACGGAGCCCCGTCATGCACCGTTAGGTTACTTAACTAACGGCAGAGCGGGGGCTGGACTAGTGCGGGTGCAAAACATAAACAACGTTTATTACATATATTATATATATATAGCATTCGTCTCACATAGTTATATGTTCACATCATAGAACTCAAGCAGCAGAAGCAAAACATATGAAATATTAGTTATACTAGGAGGTCCGTGTTTTAAATTCAGCCAATATTGAAAAACACAGATTCCTCAGTCGTGATGAATAGCCAAACCCACATCCCTAGAACCCTACGAGAACGACAAGCAACCCTGCCAATTCTAGAGTTAGGAGACCCGGTGTCGACTTCTCGAGATGGTCTCCCACTGGACTCCAGAACCCGGTTACTTGTGCTCCCTGTTAGTTATATGTATGCCCTAGAGGCCATTACTGTACATACGATGTATATTGTAGTGGATGCTAGGACATATATAGGGAGGACTTTCTTGCTCGACATGATAGTATGCTATCTGGTTGTACTTTATCTTAACATGTACTCTGATTGTCTCTATATTACATGTTGATAAAGCCCTTAGGATATGTACTCGACTACTGGGACTATGATGAGATCATACTAGTGGGGCCACGGTAGTCGACGAGTACATCCTATAACTGTTCCTAGTCGAGGGTGTATCGAGACAGGGCATCGATACACCAGAGTAGACTAGCGTATACGCATCTTGACCCATATGATGGGCGATGGATGATCCCATATCCATCGGTGTTTGACATCAAGGATGGTGTACGGGTGCTCAGTGGAGACTGGGTACACTGGACGGACTCGCCGAGAACTCCCAGATGGTATTATACCATACGTCAGATGGCAGTTCTCCGGTGACACTGGTACAGAGTAGTCTGTCGACCCGAGATCGTCATAGAGTCTTGTGTGATTCCCACTGTGCTTTGATTTCCATCATACCACGTCCAAGAGGGCGTGCAAAAAGGTGGCTTTTGGGTACAGTCCCGAATCACATGGAGGCAATGAGCGATAGGAGGGGATTCGTCTCTCCCGGTATAGGGAGTTGATGTTGTGCTGTGTTCGATTGGCTATAACCGGAAATCCCTGGCCAGGGTTGCTGAGATTTACTGGTAAGTATTATCAGTAATTTCTCGAACTGTTATAGACCTCATATCGACACGACTTATCGAGCTACTGGGGTCTGACGTTTACCACCCCTAGGCGAGATATGCGACATATCAGACGACGAGACCGGACTGTACGGGAGTGTTACTGTTTGGATTCGCAGGAGAATATACAGGCTTGCTTGTTGATCTTCTGAGCGCTCAATACCTGGGTAGCTGTTACGTTTAGCTGACCGCTTGCAGCTTGTGGGTGTTTGATATGATCATCACCTACTGCCGGCGTATTGACGATTCTTTAGAGTCCTACACAGAGGTTTCTTGACTCAGGCAAAACGGAGTAGGAGCACATATGTGATATGTGCGGGACCGAGGATAATGCGATATGTGATACCGTATTATATTCTCGCGATATTTGATATCAGCCGGGTCATCGGATCAAGTGTTGATTCGATGAATCGGTACGGATAAATATTAGTCGGTTATATGCGATATAGCCGGATTGTCGGATCAAGTGTTGATTCGATAATTTAATGTATAATAATATATATGATATATTAAATTGCATTAACTAATATTTGCTCACTAAAAGATTCTTTTTCTCACTCGGATAATACATTGATATATATGCGATATATGTTAATTGTATTATTTTATTTTGTTACGATAAATATTATATATGTGATATATAATATTGTAACATGATATGATAACTAATGCAACTTGTTTAGTAGAGATTAAACATGGTTAGGGTTTGATTAGGGTTAAGGTTTTCTAGAAGTTTCTAGAAGCTTTATTTCTTTGTCTTTGTTAAGATATTATGCTAGATATTTCCTTAACCTAACCAAACCTTTAACCTTAGTCAAATCTCTACAAGGGTTAGTTTGACCATGGTTACATTATTCATCATATCATTTCTTTTCCTATTCATCACAAAAGGATTCTGACATTGTTCATCATCTTCTTCCTTCTTCTTCTTTGCTTGAAATGGTTTCTTGCTTTGATTTTTGTGATGGATAAATATGAGAAAAAGATAAATAAATAGAGCAAAAATCCTACTTCATCATCCTCATCTTCCCTTGCCATTTAGATGAGGGTGTTCACATCATTTCATGAGTGTTAGCTTGTGTTAAAGAAACTTCAAGGTAGATCATCTTAGTATCGAAGATCGGAAGCAAAGGTTGCGTCTTTCTCTTCGTGGAACCTCTCGAGAGTCCGGATCCCGATGATCGCAGCGAAGGGACCACAACACGGAGCATATGAAGTGATGGACCGGATCTACAAAGGTTGTAATCCCTCTCACTTAGTGTTAAAGTTGTTAACATGCTTGTTTTCGCCTAATCTCTAGTTTAAAGTTCCGTATTCGGGTTGTTCGGCACGGCTAAATTTTTAATCGGGCATGATTGATGCCTCGTAGACCCTTGTGCGCATGCCTAGCAACCCTACAGTGGTATCAGAGCCAAGCTAGAGCTTTAGGCGAAGTCTAGACGAAGTTTAAAGTCCGATTGAAACCCGAAACCCCGATAAAACCCGCTCTCTGGACTTTTTCTAAAAACTGGGATTTTTCCACATTAAAAATGCTTAAAAAATTCAGCAGGGAATTATAAGAATTACAGTGCAAATTTTTTTCGATGAACAGTATAAAGCGCGGCGGAACCGCGGCAGAAGCATGCCTTCTGCGGCGGTTCCGCGGCGAAATGATGACGTCAGCATCCCCTGTTTGCACAGTAACTCCTATTTTATTATGCTGGATTTTCTGGGAATTTTTAATATTTATTAAAAAGTTGAATTTTTTGGGGTTGTTTTGGGGATTCGATGTTTCGACCGGGATGTCTAATTTTGTCTATGTGGCTTTCCGGATAATTTTTAGAAACTGTTAAAAAGTTCGAACGGATATCAATAACTCACTTTTTCCCCTGTCGGAAAATTTTTCAAAAGTTGGATTTTTCCTCGTGTTTAAGAACGTTCTAAGTCGTGCAAGTAACGCGGTGGACCCTCTAGAAGACAACAAACCTTAACTCGATTATGTGACCGTCTTGAACTGCCTTTTGAACCTTAAGGTTTGGGGAAGTACGGCGTGCCACATGTGAGGCGTTGGCTAGACCCTTCTACGGCTGGACCATTGCTACTGTGGCATATAATGGATGTTTTTAAACTGATTTCAAGTGTTGAGATATATTGGGGAAATCTTGGGTGTTTGATGATTCGATCGGAAAGTTTAACTTTTTCTATTTATCTGGAATGTGATACAATATTTGGAATCCACAGGTAGTTATGAGATAACTAATTTGAATATTATAAACATAGCAGTTTAGTCTCAGATGATCGGTTGCCACGGAATTTTGATGTGATCAAAAGTCCGTCGCAATCACGTAGCGTACGCGGATACTCGCCGGGAAAACTTAATAGACAGCTACACCTCTTAGCCCCGACCAAGTGACTGTAGGAGAATCCCGTCGCCAAAAGCATCCGTTCGGGTGCTCGCGGTAGCGGTGTTCCGCCTTAGTGCACTTCGTCGACGGCATCCAGGGGTGCAGCCGTCTACTAAAGTTTGCGACGATCATTCGATCAGGACGTCGGGAATCTTGTTGAATTGGCCGACTTGATATTGAAAAGAGTTTTCGATAAATGAGACTAAAATGCGGGGTTTATAATTGTTAGGCATGTGATGTCTAAGGAATTCATTTGGTTAGGCATGCGATGTCTAAGGAAGTTGCGGATTCCAACTGTTGTAGTTTTACACTTTCTTTTCTGTGACCGTAAGCGTAGTATGTGGTGTATCGCCGGCTTCGTTGCTATACATCAACGACAATCGGGATACGCATACTTGTTTACGTTGATGATATGAGATATTATGTGTTGCTGTGATATGTTGTATTGGATCGTCGCGTTTGAATAGCCGGGGTTTTTATGTGAGATGAGAGGTTTTTCTTTTTCATTCATGTAAAATTCATTTGTATGTAATATTCTTTTATTGGGGCACTTCCAGGTAGCGGAAGATGTCACCGTTGTATATTATTTACTTTTCCGCATTAGGTAGACCCAAGGCGGGGAGCACAAGTAACCGGGTTCTAGGGTCCAGTGGGAGACCATCTCGAGGAGTCGAGACCGGGTCTCCTAACCCTACAATTGGCAGTGTTGCTTGCCGCTCTCGTAGGGGTCTAGGGATGTGGGGTTTGGCTATTCATCGCGACCGTGGAATCCGTGTTTTATACAGGCTCGTATTGAAAACACGGACGTCCTAGTATATCCAATATTTCATATATGTTCTTCTGCTGCAATGTTCTGTGATGAGATCATATTACTGCCTGAGACGAATGTTTATATTATATATATGAGATATATGTTATATTGCAGATTTCGTTTCAAAAGAGATGCTTGTGAAGCATAATAAAATGGGACTTCATTAATGAGATTAATGAAACTAAAAGAAACCTAAGATGTTGTAGAAACTTGTTTATAAAAACTGGTAGCTCTAGTTGTTGCTTTGCATAGCGGTGTTCCTTGTAGAACATCCAGCACCTTATTCGATAGGGAAAGGACCGAGATCCCTTCACCGGGAGTGACTCCTTTAGCGATAACTGGCAGATGCTACAAACTCGGTTTGTCTTTTGATTGCTTTTATAGTTTCTGCTTTGCATAGTGGTATTTGTGAAATATCCTGCACCTTATTCGATGAGGAAAGGGCCGACGATCCCTTCACCGGGAGTGACCCCTTTAGCAAAACTAGAAAAGCCTCAAAAACACTCCATTTAAAAGTCACTCGATTCTACAACGATATCAAGTTCATTACGCAAAGGGTTTTCTTAAAAACCTGTTGTATCCCTCCGTCATTTCAGATAAGTACTACTTAGTATTCGTACTGCGGTAGTTTGGCATGCGTCAAGGCGTAGTGTACGGTAGCTAACTAGTGCATATCTGCTAGCATACGATGCGATTGGATTAGGGTATTCGTACGGCGTTGTTTGGCATGCGTCAAGGGTCGTGCGGGTGGCTTTAATTCAATCAAGAAATGTACGGGTTGAACTTGACTAGCGGACTATGGGTTGTTTGGCATGCGTCAAGGTCATAGCACGCTAGGGGCAAAATATTATTGGGAATTTCAAGTGTTGAAATTTGCAATGAGATTGCATACCTTCTATGAGATAGTTGGATCCCGATACCCGCTGCGAGTAAAAGTTACTCCTGGGAGAATTTTACACATTACAATTAGCCGATCAAGTAGGTGTCTAGAAAGGTGTCAACGGGGTTACGCCTCTGGGAAAACGAGGTTTACATTAATTAGGTTCGTGCGAAAGCACGGGGGACCTCCCTCAAAGTACCGACACTGGCCTGGCTGAAAGATTGGCGAACTTGTAGCGTGTAATTAATCCCGGCTAGTCTTTCCTTTTAGGGTTTGAAGGAAGATTTGATTAAAACAGTGGGAGACATCCTGATTAGATATATTAGATAACCAATCTAATCTTGCAAGAGCATACGCTGAGTGTTTTCTTCTCTCTCTCTCTTCAGGTAGCGACCATATCACGCCTTAATCAAGATAATAATACGGATATATTGACCGAACCCGCTTGTTATACTGAGCTGGGGAACGTTGGTCCCGCTCCAACTTATAATTGTTATAAGACAGAGCAGGAAATTGGGGAATACCAGATTTCCCGTGCCGCCCAAACGAAGAAAGTGCATGTTGATGCATCATCTTCGGGTGTGTTCATTACACAGAACTGTTTCTCAGTATCCTTTACGTCCTGGGTATGTGATACCGGATCAGGATCCCGTATATGTAATCCGTTACATGGGCTACAGATAGGTAGAGAACTGAGAACGGGTGATAAGTTTCATGAGACAGAAAACGGTGCAAGTGTTGCAGCCAAGTCTGTTGGTCACTGTCACCCTGTATTACCGGAATACATTGATTCTGAACAAATGTTATTAGATACCGAACCTGATATACAAAATCATATCATTCTCTTTATTAGTAAAGAAAGGATATAATTTTGTATTGTTGGATAATATTTTGAACATTTCCTATATCAAGAGTTGATCGGTTCAGGCACGTTATCTAAAAGCATTGACGTTCTAAATCAAAATACAGTTCTTAGTATACAGAACACACACAAGAGGAAGAGTTCAGAAATGAACGAATCCTTCTTGAGGCATTGTATACCAGGTCATATCAATGCGACCCGACTGGCTGAAGTTACATTTAGATGCATATTTAAATTAGTTTGAATTTACATCTTGTGAAACTTGCCGGTCATGTCACAAAGATAAGATGACCATAGCTCTGTTTATTGGAAACAGAGAAAAAGTTAGTGAACTCTTGGGATTGATACATGCTGATGTATGAAGGTCCCCTGTCTACACATGCCAAGACCGGTTCTCTTTACTTCATTACGTTCTCTGATAATCTCTCAAGATTCAGACATGTGTTCCTGTTGAAACATAAGTCCGAAGCTTTTGAGATATTCACAGAATATAAGTTAGAAGTAGAGAACCAAAATACGGGTATAAGTATTATGTCCTTTGATGAGATCAAGGAGGAGAATACTTGAGCACGAAACTACCTGGACTATTCTAAAGGAGAATGAGATTCTCTCTCAGCATTACTCCTCCGAATACACCACAACACGTCGGTGTATCGGGGAAGAGCAATAGCACCCTATTTGATATGGTGTGCTCTATGATGAGTACTACTGAGTTTCCTATTTCTTTTGGGGAGTTGTGCACTTGAGAAGCTACATACCTATTGAATAGGGTTCAAATCAAATCAGTTGCCTACCACTTCATATGTGATATGGAAAGGGAAGAGCCTGTATCTTAAGCTTGTTAAGATTTGGGGTTGTCCGGCCTATGTCTGAAAGCAAAATCCGGACAAGCTCGAGGCAAGGTCTGTTATGTACAACTAGAAAGGTTCCAGCTATACAAAATGCAGCTGATGATTTGGTAGAACCAAAGGATTCAATAGTTTCCAACGAACCTCAGCCTCTCCGCCGATCTAGTAGGGTTCCTCACCCACCTGAGAGATACTTCGGTTTCTCTATGACAGTGGGAGCGAGGATTGCATCATGAGATGATGACCCAACTAGTTTCGAGCCGGCCATCAGGAGTGGGACTCTGTAAGAATGGCTGGATGCTTATCGATCTGAGATGAAATCCTTATACACCAACAAAGTATGGACTTTGGTTGCTTTATCTGAAGGGTTAAATCCCCATCAGGAGCAAGTATATCTTGAGAAGATTACTTGGTGTACATGGAAGAGTTGAGACTTTCAAAGCTAGACTTGTTAAAGGTTTGCATCATAGACCAGGTATGGATTATGTTGAAACCTTTTCTAAAGATCTATGCTTAAGTCCATCCAGATCCTACTTGCCACGGCTACATACCATGACTACGATATCTGGTGGTTGGGTGTCATGACTGCTTTTCTAAGTGATGTTTTAGAAGAGAACGTCTATAAGTACACAGCCAGAGGGCTTCGTAGACAGTAGGAGCAGCGAAAACGTGTGCAAGATGTTTTATATGATAAAACAGGCATCGCGGAGTTGGAACATCTGTTTTGATGTGGTAGTCAAAGAGTTTGACTTCATCAAAATGGTAGATGAACCTTGTATATACGAAAAGGTAGTAAAGAGTATGGTGGTGATCCTCGTAGAGTACGTGGATGACATACTCTTGATAGGGAAGGAGTTTCCTATGCTACGCTCGGTCAATCTCCGCTTATCACAAGGATTCTCCATATAGGATCAAAGTGATACCTACTAAATCCTAAGTTTTGGATCTATGAGATAGATCTAATTGGATGTTAGGATACTCACTAGTTGTAGTGAGATGGTATCAATCGATCCTGGGGAGAATCACTGGAATGGTTCCAGGGTGATAAGGACGACTGAATGTCAGTCGCAGACTTGTCTATACCCTCAGTGGAGGGACGGTATGTTGGAAGAGTTCCAAGCTAGATACCATGACATACTAGATGATTAAAGGCAAGATACATCGTTACCAAGGATGCTACCAAAAGAGGCAGTCTGGATATTTATAAGTTCATGCGATGAACTTCGTTCCTACCATTGTGAGACAATGGAGTTGTGGCTTATGCCAAAGAATGACCGTCCCATCAGAAATCCAGATATAATTCTTAGGCAGTATCACCTGATCATGGAGATGGTTGATCTCCAGGGAGATCGAGGTTAGGAGAGCAGACACAGAGGACGACAGCGCGGATCCATTCACAAAGGCCTTTTTCCCAGTAGAGACTTTTATGGGATGGTTGAGTATGAGATACTTCAACCGCAGCTAATTGTTGGGTATGCGATACCATAACAGATGGCCCTAGTGCAAGTGGGAGATTGTTAGTTATATGTATGCCCTAGAGGCCATTACTGTACATACGATGTATATTGTAGTGGATGCTAGGACATATATAGGGAGGACTTTCTTGCTCGACATGATAGTATGCTATCTGGTTGTACTTTATCTTAACATGTCCTCTGATTGTCTCTATATTACATGTTGATAAAGCCCTTAGGATATGTACTCGACTACTGGGACTATGATGAGATCATACTAGTGGGGCCACGGTAGTCGACGAGTACATCCTATAACTGTTCCTAGTCGAGGGTGTATCGAGACAGGGCATCGATACACCAGAGTAGACTAGCGTATACGCATCTTGACCCATATGATGGGCGATGGATGATCCCATATCCATCGGTGTTTGACATCAAGGATGGTGTACGGGTGCTCAGTGGAGACTGGGTACACTGGACGGACTCGCCGAGAACTCCCAGATGGTATTATACCATACATCAGATGGCAGTTCTCCGGTGACACTGGTACAGAGTAGTCTGTCGACCCGAGATCGTCGTAGAGTCTTGTGTGATTCCCACTGTGCTTTGATTTCCATCATACCACGTCCAAGAGGGCGTGCAAAAAGGTGGCTTTTGGGTACAGTCCCGAATCACATGGAGGCAATGAGCGATAGGAGGGGATTCGTCTCTCCCGGTATAGGGAGTTGATGTTGTGCTGTGTTCGATTGGCTATAATCGGAAATCCCTGGCCAGGGTTGCTGAGATTTACTGGTAAGTGTTATCAGTAGTTTCTCGAACTGTTATAGACCTCATATCGACACGACTTATCGAGCTACTGGGGTCTGACGTTTACCACCCCTAGGCGAGATATGCGACATATCAGACGACGAGACGGGACTGTACGGGAGTGTTACTGTTTGGATTCGCAGGAGAATATACAGGCTTGCTTGTTGATCTTCTGAGCGCTCAATACCTGGGTAGCTGTTACGTTTAGCTGACCGCTTGCAGCTTGTGGGTGTTTGATATGATCATCACCTACTGCCGGCGTATTGACGATTCTTTAGAGTCCTACACAGAGGTTTCTTGACTCAGGCAAAACGGAGTAGGAGCACATATGTGATATGTGCGGGACCGAGGATAATGCAATATGTGATACCGTATTATATTCTCGCGATATTTGATATCAGCCGGGTCATCGGATCAAGTGTTGATTCGATGAATCGGTACGGATAAATATTAGTCGGTTATATGCGATATAGCCGGATTGTCGGATCAAGTGTTGATTCGATAATTTAATGTATAATAATATATATGATATATTAAATTGCATTAACTAATATTTGCTCACTAAAAGATTCTTTTTCTCACTCGGATAATACATTGATATATATGCGATATATGTTAATTGTATTATTTTATTTTGTTACGATAAATATTATATATGTGATATATAATATTGTAACATGATATGATAACTAATGCAACTTGTTTAGTAGAGATTAAACATGGTTAGGGTTTGATTAGGGTTAAGGTTTTCTAGAAGTTTCTAGAAGCTTTCTTTCTTTGTCTTTGTTAAGATATTATGCTAGATATTTCCTTAACCTAACCAAACCATTAACCTTAGTCAAATCTCTACAAGGGTTAGTTTGACCATGGTTACATTATTCATCATATCATTTCTTTTCCTATTCATCACAAAAGGATTCTAACATTGTTCATCATCTTCTTCCTTCTTCTTCTTTGCTTGAAATGGTTTCTTGCTTTGATTTTTGTGATGGATAAATATGAGAAAAAGATAAATAAATAGAGCAAAAATCCTACTTCATCATCCTCATCTTCCCTTGCCATTTAGATGAGGGTGTTCACATCATTTCATGAGTGTTAGCTTGTGTTAAAGAAACTTCAAGGTAGATCATCTTAGTATCGAAGATCGGAAGCAAAGGTTGCGTCTTTCTCTTCGTGGAACCTCTCGAGAGTCCGGATCCCGATGATCGCAGCGAAGGGACCACAACTCGGAGCATATGAAGTGATGGACCGGATCTACAAAGGTTGTAATCCCTCTCACTTAGTGTTAAAGTTGTTAACATGCTTGTTTTCGCCTAATCTCTAGTTTAAAGTTCCGTATTCGGGTTGTTCGGCACGGCTAAATTTTTAATCGGGCATGGTTGATGCCTCGTAGACCCTTGTGCGCATGCCTAGCAACCCTACACTCCCCACCTTAGGTTTATACTAATGCGGAAAAGTAAATAATATACATCAATGGTGACATCATCCTCAACCCGGAAGTGTCCCAATAAAAGAATATTACATACAAAATTTACATGAATGTGTAGGGTTACGGCAGCGCCCCGTCCATCAATCAGTGGCCAAACGCGGAACAAAAACTTTTAAAAACCCGGCACTAATGGAACCCTAATCGACGGATCAGAACATTAACCCTATACTAGTTCTATTAAAAGAGTTTAGAGAGGTTATACCGATCGATCCGTGTCCTTCGGTCTTCAATCTCTGTCCCAAGCTCTTCGCGGCTGCCTCGATGAAGTTTGGTCTCCGGTCTCCCTCGTCGAAGATGATCCACATCGAGGATTAGTAATATGGGCTCCCGCCTCAAAACCGAAGCAACTCGGGCATCCAGTTTGCTAGCGTAGATACCCAAGATGAAGTAGAGATAGTGTGTGATTACTTTGTCTCAAAACACTCAAGGATTCTCAACTCATGAGAGGGAATGGTTGAAGGTTGAAGAAGAGGCCATCAGTGAAAGTGTGAGCTCAAGTTTTGGCTTGTGAAGAAAATGAGTGTCTGTTGTTTTCTTGAGATGAATTGTGAGGTATTTATAGGGATCCTAGGCACACCTAAGAGGTTCCACAACTGATCAACCATGCCAAAATCAATTTTTTCATGTGTCGAGAAACCCTAATGCTAGATCGTTAACTAGAGGATAGGCGAAAACAAAACTAGTTAACAACTTTAACTACAAGTGAAAGGGGCTACAACCTTTGTAGATCTAGTCCTCCACTTCTTTAGCTCCATGATGACGTCCTTCCGCTTTGATCATCGGGATCCCGGACTCTAGCGATGGTTTCGTCGGAGAAATGATTGGGCTAGGTCGTTGACTTCGATGCCGAAGATGATCTACGTCGGGGCGACTCAAACTTAAGCTCCATCTTCACTAGGTCATGAAACTTGTGAAGATAACACACTGTACTACATGGCAAGTGGTAGAGGATGAAGAAATAGGAAGTGGGTTCACTTTGGATTTGGATTTCTCACTTGGATTCAGCACTTGGAATTTTCTAGCAATGGTTTCTTCTCTTCATGATGAAGAAGAAGAAGAAAGAAAAGATTGAATGAATATCAAAAAAAGTAAAATCAAGTGATGCTTATCATTTAGCAACCATGGGTGAGTGTAACTAATGTAGAGAATAAACTAGGGTTTAGGTAAATGGTTAGGTTAAGAAAAAACAAAATGGTCACGAGTTTCAAAGATGCTAAGAAGCTTCATGAAGCAAAGGAAGAAACCATTTTGTTTTTGCCAAAAATAAATGAAATAAAATAAATAAATAAGGAAAATGAAACCCTAACCATTAACTAAACATGGTGTATAGCATACACACACCAAAGTTTGCATGTATCATCAAACATGATACAATCAAGTGCACAAAAATATATCACATATACTACCTGTGCACATCAAGTGAGAAAATAAATCTTAAGTGAACAAATACTAGTTAATGTAAAGTAATATATCAAATATATAATTATACATTAAATCATTAAATCAACACTTGATTTAATGATCCGGTCATATTGCATATAACCGACTAATATCAAGTGCATCATCATATCGAATCAACATTTGATTCGGTAACCCGGCTATATCTTATATAACCGTCTGATGATACGAATAGCGAGAATAGAATTCAGTATCACATACTGGTATTATTCTCGGTCCCGCACATATCTCATATGCGCTCCTATTTCGTTTCGCTTGAGCTAGGAAACCTCTGTGTAGGACTCTAAAGACTCGTCAATACGCCGGCAGTAGGTGATGATCATATCAAACACCCACAAGCCGCAAGCGGTCTGCTAAACGTAACGGCCACCCGGGTATTGAGCAATCAGAAGATCAACGAGCATGCTCGCTCACACTCCTGTGAATCCAACCAGTAACACTTACCGTACAGTCCGGTCTGTTCGTCTGATATGTCGTATATCTCGCCTAGGGGTGGTAAACGTCAGACCCCAATAGCTTGATAAGTCATGCCGATGTAAGGTCCATAACAAGCATGAAGCTACTGATAACACTTACCAGTAAATCAGTGCAACCCTGGCCAGGGATTTCCAGATATGGCCAGTCGAGCATAGCGCAACATCAACCCCCAATACCGGGAGAGACGAATCCCCTCCTATCGCTCATTGCCTCCATGTGAATCGGGACTGTACCCAAAAACCACCTGTTTGCACGACTCAGTAGAGCCGTGGTAGGGTGGAATTCAAAGCACAGTGGGAGACACACAAGACTCTATGACGATCTCGGGTCAACAGACTAAGCTGTACCAGTGTCACCAGAGAACCGCCATCTGACGTGAGGTATAATACCATCTGGGAGTTCTCGGCGAGTCCGTTCAGTGTACCCAGTCTCCACGGAGCACCCGTATACCATCTCTGATGTCAAACACTAATGGATATGGGATCTTCTATCGCCCATCACATGGGTTGAGAAGATATACGCTGGTCTACTCTGGAATATCGATGCCCCGTCTCGATATTCCCACGACTATGAACATTGAAGGATGTACGCATGGACTACCCAGGCCCCACTAGTATGATCTACATCATAGTCTTGGAAGTCGAGTACACATCCTAAGGGCTTTATCAACATGTAACAGAGAGACAGAAAGTATACATGTTAAGATAAAGAGCAACCAGATAGCATACTATCATGTCGAGCAAGAAAGTCCTACCTGTATATGTCCCAGCACCCACTACAATATACATCCAATGTATAGTAATGGCCTCTAGGGCATACATATAACTAACAATCTCCCACTTTCACTAGGGCCATCTGTAGCAGTGGTTGTAGTATCTCATACTCAACCATCCCATATAAGTCTCTCTCTGGGAAAAAGCCTTTGTGAGTGGATCCGCCGTGTTGTCCTCTGAGTCTACTCTCCTAACCTCGATCACCCAGGAGATCAACTATCTCCATGATCAGGTGATGCTGCCTCAGAATATGTCTGGGTCACTGATGGGACCAGGGTTCCTGGGTCAAAGCCACACTTCCATTGTCACAGAATGGTAGGAACCTAGTTCATCTTATGAACCATTATACACCCAAACTGCCTCTTTGGTAGTATCTTTAATAGCGATTTTACCAGCCTTTATCGTCTAGTTTGCCACGGTATCTCACATGGAACTTTTCCAACATACCGTCCCTTTACTGAGGGTAAAGACAATGCCTGCGACTGACATTCAGTCGTTCTTATCACCCTGGATCTTTTCCAGTGATTCTCCCCAGGATCGATTGATACCATCTCACTAAACCTAGTGAGAACCCTAATATCCATTTAGATCTATCTCATAGATCCAAATCCCAGAAATTAGGAGGTATCACCTTTATCCTATATGGAGAATCCTTGTGATAAGAGGAGATTGACCGTGTGTAGTATAGGAAACTTCTTCCCCATCAAGAGTATGTCATCCACGTACTCTACGAGGATCACCACCATACTCCCTAATACCTTTTTGTATATACAAGGTTCATCTACCATTTTGATGAAGTCAAACTATTTGACTACTACATCAAAACAGATGTTCAAACTCCGCGATGCCTAGTTTATCCTGCAAAGCAACTTGCACACGTTTCCGCTGCTCCCACTGTTTACGAAGCCCTCTGGCTGTGTTCTTACAGACGTTCTCTTCAAAATCATTATTTAGAAAAGCAGTCATGGCATCCAACCACCAGATATCGTAGTCATGGTATGTAGCAATGGCAAGTAGGATCAGGATGGACTTAAGCATAGCTACTGGAAAAAGGTTCCATCATTATCCACGCATGGTTGATGACGAAAACCTTTAACAAGTCTAGCTTTGAAAGTCTTAACTTTTCCATCTACACCAAGTAATCTTCTCAAGATATACTTGCTTCTGATGGGAATTTAACCCTTCAGATATAGCAACCAAAGTCCATACTTTGTTGGTGTACATGGATTCCATCTCAGATCGCTAAGCATCCAGCCATTCTTACAGAGTCCTTACTCTTGATGGCCTGCTCGAAACTAGTTGGGTCATCATCTCATGATGCACTCCTCGCTCCCACTGTCACCAAGAAACCGAAGTATTTCTCAGGCGGATGAGGAACCCTACCAGATCGGCGGAGAGGCTGAGGTTCGTCGGGGACTATTGAATCTTTTGGTTCTGTCAAATCATTAGCTGCAGTATTGTATAGTTGGAACCATTCCAGTTCTACAGAACTGACCTTGCCTCGATCTTGTCCGGATTTTTCTTTTGACATAGGCCGGACAATCCCAAATCTTAACTAACTTAAGAGATAGGCTCTTCCGATACCATATCTCATATGGAGTGGTAGGCACTAATTTGATTCGAACCCAATTCAATAGGTATGCAGCTTCTCAAGCGCATAACCCCTAAAAAGGAAATAGGTAACTCAGTAATACTCATCATAGAGCACACCATATCCAATATGGTGCGATTGCTCCGCCCCGATACGCCTACGTGCTGTGGTGTATACGGAGGAGTAATGCTGAGAGAGAATCTCATTCTCCTTTAGAATAGTCCAAGAATTCCATGCACAAGTATTCTCCTCCCTAATCTCATCATAAGACATAATACTTATACCTGTATTTTGTTTCTCTACTTCTAACTTATATTCTGTGAATATCTCAAAAGCTTCGTACTTATGTTTCAACAGGAACATATGGCTGAATCTTGAGAGATTATCAGAGAATGTAATGAAGTACAAAGAACCGGTCCTGGCATGTGCAGACAGGGGACCTTACATACATCATCATGTATCAGTCCCAAGAGTTTACTAACTCTTTCTCTGTTTCCAATAAACAGAGCTATGGTCATCTAATCTTTGTGACATGACTGGTAAGTTTCACAAGATGTAAATTCAAACTGATTTAAATATGCATCTAAAATGTAACTTAAGCAAGGCGGGTCGCATTGATATGACCTAGTCTACATTACCTCAAGAAGGAATCGTTCATTTCTGAACTCTTCCTCTCGTGTGTGTTCTGTATACTAGGAACTGTAGTTTGATTTAGAACGTCAATGCTTTTAGATAACGTGCCTGAACCGATCAACTTTTGAAATAGGAAATGTTCAAAACATTATCCAACAATACAAAATTATATCCTTCTTTAATAAATAAAGAGATTGATATGATTTTGTATATCAGGTTCGGTATCTAATAGCATTTGTTCAGAATCAGATAATACAGGGTGACAGTGACTAACAGACTTGGCTGCAACACTTGCACCGTTTTCTGTCTCGTGAAACTTATCACCCGTTCTCAGTTCTCTACCTTTCTGTAGCCCATGTAACGGATTACATTTGCGGGATCCTGATCCGGTATCTAATACCTAGGACGTAGAGGATACTGAGAAACAGTTCTTTATAATGAACACACCCGAAGGAGATGCATCATATGCACTTTCTTCGTTTGGGCGGCATAGGAATTCTGGTATTCCCCTATTTCCTGCTCGGTCTTATAACAATTATAAGTTGGAGCGGGACCAACATTGCCCAGCTCAGTATAACAAGCGGGTTCGGTCAATACTTCCATATTATTATCTTGATTAAGGCATGATATGGTCGCTACCTGGAGAGAGAGAGAAGAAAACACTCTGCATGCGCTCTTGCAAGATTAGATTGGTTATTTATTTTATCTAATCAGGATGGCTCCCACTGTTTTTATCAAATCTTCCTTCAAACCTTAAAAGGAAAGACTAGCCGGGATTAATTACACTCTACAAGTTCGCCAATCTTTCAGCCAGGCCAGTGTCGGTACTTTGAGGGAGGTTTCCCGTGCATTCGCACGGACCTAATTAAAGTAAACCTTGTTTTCCCAGGGGCGTAACCCCGTTGACACCTTTCTAGACACCTACTTGATCGGCTAATTGCAAAGTGCAAAACTCTCCCAGGAGTAACAATTACTCGCAGTGGGTATCGGGATCCAACTATCATATAGAAGGTATGCAATCTCATTGCAAATTTCAATACTTGAAACTCCCGATAATGGTTTTTACCCCTAGCACTTATGACCTTAACTATGGTCAACAAATCATAAGCACTAGTCAAGTTCTACCCGTCATTTCGTGATTAATTAGACCCACCCACATGACCCTTAACTAAGGTCAACAAAGTCACGCGACTGTCCTAACTAATCACATCATATGCGGTGTAGGAAGACATCACTTAGCTACCGTATACTGTGCCTTAACTAAGGTCAACAAACACAGCACGAATACTAAGTACTCTACTTCCTAAAATGACGGAGAGTTGCGAATGGTTTTTAAGAAAACCTTTAACGCTTTGAACTTGATCTCGTTGTGGAATCAAATGGTTTTTAAATGGAGTGTTTTTTAGGCTTTTCTAGTTTTGCTAAAGGGGTCACTCCCGGTGAAGGGATCGTCGGCCCTTTCCTCATCGAATAAGGTGCAGGATATATCATATATACCGCTGTGCAAAGCAGAAACTATAGAAGCAATCAAAAGACAAACCGAGGGTTGTAGCATCTGCCAGTTATTGCTAAAGGGGTCACTCCCGGTGAAGGGATCGTCGGCCCTTTCCTCATCGAATAAGGTGCAGGATGTTCTACAAGGAACATTGCGATGCAAAGCAAGAACTGTAGCTACCTGTTTTTAAGAAATTCGATTCCACAACATCTTTTAGGTTTATTTTCTTTCATTAATCACATTAATGAAGTCCCATCATTTAAGTCCACCTAAACATCACAGATGAATATAACGTACGCTTATGCCATCCGCATTCGCCTCGATGTCCCGTCTGCACCGTTAGGTTAGGTAACTAACGGCAAAGCGGGGCAGGGCTAGCGTGGGTGTAAAACATAATCAACGTCTATATAATATATCATATATACTATATACAATATCTATCTGAACAAATCGCATGATCACATCACAGATAATGCAGCAGAAAAATATCATATGAAATATTAGATATACTAGGACGTCCATGTTTTATTTTGAGCCTGAATAAAACACGGATTCCACGGTCGTGATGAATAGCCAATCCCACACCCCTAGACCCCTACGAGAGCGGCAAGCAACCCTACCAATTCTAGGGTTAGGAGACTCGGACTCGACTCCTCGAGATGGTCTCCCACTGGACCCTAGAACCCGGTTACTTGTGCTCCCCTCCTTGGGTCTATCCTAATGCGGAAAAGTAAATAATATACATCAACGGTGACATCTTCCGCAACCTGGAAGTGCCCCAATAAAAGAATATTATATACAAGTTTTTACATGAATGAAAATGAAAAACACTCATCTCACATAAAACCCCCCCGGCTATTCAAACACGACGATCCAATATAACATACCCAGCAACACATAACATCACATGTCATCAACGTAAGTAAATATGCCCATCCCAATTGTCGTTGATATATAGCAACAAAACCGGCGATATCACATATTACACTTACGGTCATAGAAAAGAAAGTGTAAAACAACAACAGTTGGAATCCGCAAACTCTTTAGACATCGCATGCCTAACAAAATGAATTCCTTAGATATCGCATGGCTAACAATTATAAACCCCGTATTTTAGTCTCATTATCGAAAACTCTTTTCAATATCAAGTCGGGCAATTCAACAAGATTCCCGGCATCCTGACCGAATGCTCGTCGCAAACTTAAGTAGACGGCCGCACCCTCGATACCGTCGACGAAGTGCACTAAGGCGGAACACCGCTGCCGCGAGCACTCGAACGGATGCTTTCGGCGACGGGGTTCTCCTACAGTCACTTGGTCGGGGCTATGGGGTATAGCTGTCTATTAAGTTTACCCGGCGAGTATCCGCGTACGCTACGTGATTGCGACGGAGTTTTGATCACATCAAAATTCCGTGGCAACCAATCAAGTGAGACTAAACTGCTATGTTTATAACATCCAAATCAGTTATCTCATTACTACTTATGGATTCCAAATATTGTATCACATTCCAGATAAATAGAAAATGTTAAACTTTCCGATCGAACAATCAAACACCCAAGTTTTCTCGAAACAGCTCAACACATGAAATAAGTTTAAAAACATTCACTTCATGCCACAGTACCGACGGTCCAGCCGTAGAAGGGTCAAGCCAACGCCTCACATGTGGCATGCCGTACTGCCCCAAACCCTAAGGTTCAAAGGGCAGTTCAAGATGGTCACATAATCGAGTTAAGGTTTGTTGTCTTCTAGAGGGTCCATCGCGTTACTTGCACTACATAGAACGTTATTAAACTACAGAAAAATCCAACAATTGGAAATTTCCCGGCAGGGGAAAAATTGGGTATTTATATCCGGTAGAACTATTCAACATGTTCTAAAATTACCCGGAAAAACACATAGAGAAAGTTAAACAATCCGATCGTAACATCGAGTCCCCAATACAACCCAGGAAACTCAACTCTTGAGTATAATTTAAAAATTCCAAGAAAACACAGCAATTCCAGAAATAAATTACTGTGCAAACCACATGGCCTAACTCTCCAATATGGCCGCGGAACCGCCGCGCAAGCCAGGGCGGGGCCGCGGTTCCGCGGCGCTTTGGTTGAGTTGTGGTCACGTGCTGCACAGTAACTCATAAAATTTCCTGCTGAATTTTTTGGATATTTTTAATTTGGAAAAATCCACTGTTTACAAAAATGTACAGAGAGGGGTTGCAATTAGGGTTTCGGGGTTCGATCGGGTTTCTAACTTCGTCTACACTTCACCTAAAACTCTAGCTTGTCTTTGATAACACTGTAGGGATCCTAGACACACCCAAGAGGTTCCACAACTGATCAACCATGCCAAAATCAAATTTTTCATGTGCCGAGAAACCCTAATGCTAGATCGTTAACTAGAGGATAGGCGAAAACAAAACTAGTTAACAACTTTAACTACAAGTGAAAGGGGCTACAACCTTTGTAGATCCAGTCCTCCACTTCTTTAGCTCCGTGATGACGTCCCTCCACTGCGATCATTGGTATCCCGGACTGTAGCGATGGTTTCGTCGGAGAAATGATCAAGCTAGGACGTTGACTTCGATGCCGAAGATGATCTACGTCGAAGCGACTCAAACTCAAGCTCCATCTTCACTAGGTCATGAAACTTGTGAAGATAACACACTCTACTACATGGCAAGTGGTAGAGGATGAAGAAATAGGAAGTGGGTTCACTTTGGATTTGGATTTCTCACTTGGATTCATCACTTGGAATTTTCTAGCAATGGTTTCTTCTCTTCATGATGAAGAAGAAGAAGAAAGAAAAGAATGAATGAATATCAAAAAAAGGAAAATCAAGTGATGCTTATCATTTAGCAACCATGGGTGAGTGTAACTAATGTAGAGAATAAACTAGGCTTTAGGTAAATGGTTAGATTAAGGAAAAAACCAAATGGTCAAGACTTTCAAAGATGCTAAGAAGTTTCATGAAGCAAAGAAAGAAACCATTTTGTTTTTGCCAAAAATAAATGAAATAAAATAAATAAATAAGGCAAATGAAACCCTAACCATTAACTAAACATGGTGTATAGCATACACACACAAATGTTTGCATGTATCATCAAACATGATACAATCAAGTGCACAAAAATATATCACATATACTACTTATGCACATCAAGTGAGAAAATCAATCTTAAGTGAACAAATACTAGTTAATGTAAAGTAATATATCAAATATATAATTATACATTAAATCATTAAATCAACACTTGATTTAATGATCCGGTCATATTGCATATAACCGACTAATATCAAGTGCATCATCATATCGAATCAACATTTGATTCGGTAACCCGGCTATATCTTATATAACCGTCCGATGATACGAATCGCGAGAATAGAATTCAGTATCACATACTGGTATTGTTCTCGGTCCCGCACATATCTCATATGCGCTCCTATTTCGTTTCGCTTGAGCTAGGAAACCTCTGTGTAGGACTCTAAAGACTCGTCAATAAGCCGACAGTAGGTGATGATCATATCAAACGCCCACAAGCCGCAAGCGGTCTGCTAAATGTAACGGCCACTCGGGTATTGAGCGATCAGAAGATCAACGAGCAAGCCCGCTCACACTCTTGTGAATCCAAGCAGTAACACTTACCGTACAGTCCGGTCTGTTCGTCTGATATGTCGCATATCTCGCCTAGGGGTGGTAAACGTCAGACCCCAATAGCTTGATAAGTCATGCCGATGTAAGGTCCATAAGAAGCGTGAAACCACTGATAACACTTACCAGTAAATCAGTGCAACCCTGGCCAGGGATTTCCAGTTATAGCCAGCCGAGCATAGCGCAACATCAACCCCCAATATCGGGAGAGACAAATCCCCTCCTATCGCTCATTGCCTCCATGTGAATCGGGACTGTACCCAAAAACCACCTGTTTGCATGACTCAGTAGAGCCGTGGTAGGGTGGAAATCAAAGCACAGTGGGAGACACACAAGACTCTATGACGATCTCGGGTCAACAGACTAAGCTGCACCAGTGTCACCAGAGAACTGCCATCTGACGTGAGGTATAATACCATCTGGGAGTTCTCGGCGAGTCCATTCAGTGTACCCAGTCACCACTGAGCACCCGCATACCATCTCTGATGTCAAACACCAATGGATATGGGATCATCCATCGCCCATCACATGGGTCGAGAAGATATACGCTAGTCTACTCTGGAATATCGATGCCCCGTCTCGATATTCCCATGACTTGGAACATTGAAGGATGTACTCATGGACTACCCAGGCCCCACTAGTATGATCTACATCATAGTCCTGGAAGTCGAGTACACATCCTAAGGGCTTTATCAACTTGTAATAGAGAGACAGAAAGTATACATGTTAAGATAAAGAGCAACCAGATAGCATACTAGCATGTCGAGCAAGAAAGTCCTACCTATATATGTCCCAGCACCCACTACAATATACATCCAATATACAGTAATGGCCTCTAGGGCATACATATAACTAACAGTATTTGTGTGTAGCAACTAAAGAAAAATCATCATACAAAAAAATATCCGCCTTGCCACAACAAATATCTCACAACCAAACCAATAAAGAATCAAGCATGGCACATGCCACAATCAATGCCACAAGCCAAGACTTGCTCTCATAATCCAAAACAAAACTTCACATTTTCCATAATATTTAAACATTAATCCAAATGTTTAAAGCAAGAAAAAGAAATGGCAACCTCAAAAGTAAACTCGTAACGAATTACAAGAATACCCCTCATCTGTATATACATACCTGTATCCGTATTCCGACTGAATACGAATATAACGAGACGAAAATAATCCAACAATATAATACTAGGATCCGGCTTAAACCAAAGCCCACTAGTATTATCCGTCCGATCATGATCCGTGCACTAGCGCACGAATATGATCGAACCCTGCCCTAAAACCATACGGCATCTACAACATTTCGCCCGAACCAGGAAAACCCTCTGTGTGGGACTCTAAAGACTCGTCAATACGCTGGCAGTGGGTTCAACCATAAGCACGTCAGTGGCTCTAACCGTACGTAACGGTTACCCAGGTATTTAACGAAAGGTAGGACGATGAGCAAACTCATCCTGAAAACCTACTGAGCCTGACAGTGACAATATCCGTACAGTGCGGTCCGTTCATCTATGAGTATCGCTTATCGAGTCTAGAGGGATGGATAAAGTCAGACCCCTAATAACTTGACATTTAGTGTTGGCATGAAACCTATCACCAACTGAGAAACTACCGATCCTAGATCGGTAATTCTCGTCTACCCCGGCCGAGGATTTCTGGTAATGGCCACCCGTGTACTCTGCGAGATCAACCCCCAATACCGGGAGAGACGCTTCCCCTGACGATCCGCTCACTGCCTCCATGTGGCTCGGGAGTGTACCGAACTAAAACCTGTTTGAACGACTCCTTTGAGCCGTGGTAGGGTAGTAATCTAAGTATTGTGGGAACTCATATGAGACAAATGACGATTTCAGGTCGATAGACTAACCGGTACACATGTCACCTGGGAACTGCTATCTGACAATAGGTATAATACCAACTAGCATGTTTCAGCGAGTCCGTACGGTGTACTCATAACCCAATGAGCACCTGTATACATCTTAGGTGAACCAACTAACACCAATGGCTTGTGAGACCGGCCACCGCCCCTCGTCAGGGTCTCGATCAGTATACACTAAGCTACTCTTGGAGTATCGATGCCAAGTCTCGAAACTCCCACGACTAGGGACACTTTAAGGATGTGCATATAGACCACCCAACTCTCACGTATATGATCGCCATCATACTGCTGGTAGTCAAGCATGAATCCTATGGGCTCTATCAACAGTAATAGTGATCTGTAATGTCACGTGAAGCATGTACACGATGATAAAGACAAACCTGATAGCATACTTGTAGGGTTCCTAGGCACACTAATGAGGTCACACAAGGCATCAACCATGCCAATTTCAAATTTTACAAGTGCCGAGAAACCCTAATACGGATCGTTAACTAGAATTTTAGGCGAAAGATGCAACTAGTTAACAACTTAACTAAAAGAACGGAAATACAACCTTTGTAGATCTGGTCCTCCACCTCCATAGCTCCGCAATGAAGTCTCCTCACTGTCCAAATCGAATCCCGGGCTCTAGCGTCGGCTTCATCGGAAAAATGGGCGGGCTAGGTCGTCGACTTCGATGCCGAAGATGATCTACGTCGAGGCATCACAAGATCAAGCTCCCACTTCACCAAGTCATGAAACTTGTGAAGAAAACACCCTATACTACTTGGCAAGAGGTAGAGGATGAAGAAATAGGAGGTGGGTTCACTTTAGAATTGGATTTCTCACTCTTTATATCAAGTTACCATTGATGAAGCAAGGTTTTCTTCAAGTGAAGAAGAAGAAGAAGATAAAGATAATCATATGAAAAGTGAAAAGAAAATAATACTTATCATATATTTAACCATGGTCAAGTGTAGAAAATTAACTAAGGTTATGTGAATGGTTAGGGTTAAAAGAAGAAGACAAAATGGTCACTTGGTCAAAGCTTCATGAAGCTTCAACAAGCTTCATGAAAGAAAACAAAGAAAGAAACCATTTTGCTTTTCTTTTATGCATTTCTCAAAAAGAATAGATAAATAAATAAATGAATAAGTAAAAACAAAACCCTAACCATTACACAACCATGGTTTAATCTTTACACTTAGCCAATTTTGCATGCATCATCAAACATGATACAAACAAGTGCACAAAATTATATCGTATATACAATATGCACACCCGAGTGAGAAAACCCATCTTAAGTGAACCAATACTAGTTAATGCAAAGTAATATATCAAATATATATTTATGCATTAAATCATTAAATCAACACTTGATTTAACGATCCGGTCATATCGCATATAACCGACTAATATCCAATGTATCGACTTATCGAATCAATCCTTGATTCGATAACTAGGTTATATCGCATACAACCAATCGATACATTTATCGTGAGAATAGAATACGGTATCACATACACGAATTATTCTCGGTCCCGCACATATCTCATATGCGCTCCTATTTCGTTTCGCTTGAGCCAGGAAACCTCTGTGTAGGACTCTAAAGACTCGTCAATACGCCGACAGCAGGTGATGATCATATCAAACACCCACAAGCCGTAAGCGGTCTGCTAAACATAACGGCCACCCGGGTATTGAGCGATCAGAAGATCAACGAGCAAGCCCGCTCACACTCCTGTGAATCCAACCAGTAACACTCACCGTACAGTCCGGTCTGATCGTCTGATATGTCGCATATCTCGCCTAGGGGTGGTAAACGTCAGACCCCAATAGCTTGATAAGTCGTGTCGATATGAGGCCTATAACAGTTCGAGAAACTACTGGTAACACTTACCAGTAAATCTCAGCAACCCTGGCCAGGGATTTCTGGTTATAGCCAATCGAACACAGCGCAATATCAACTCCCTATACCGGGAGAGACGAATCCCCTCCTATCGCTCATTGCCTTCATATGATTCGGGACTGTACCCAAAAACCACCGTTTTGCACGCCCTCTTGGACGTGGTAAGGTGGAAATCAAAGCACAGTGGGAACCACACAAGACTTTATGACGATCTCGGGTCAACAGACTACTCTGTACCAGTGTCACCAGAGAACTGCCATCTGACGTAAGGTATAATACCATCTGGGAGTTCTTGGCGAGTCCGTCCAGTGTACCCAGTCTCCACTGAGCACCCGTATATCATCTCTGATGTCAAACACCAATGGATATGGGATCATCCATCGCCCATCTGTATGGGTCGAGAAGGTATACGCTAGTCTACTCTGGTATATCGATGCCCCATCTCGATATACCCACGACTAGGGAATTTGAAGGATGTACTTATGGACTACCATGTCCCCACTAGTATGATCCGCATCATAGTCCAGGTAGTTAAGTACACATCCTAAGGGCTTTACCAACATGTAACAGAGAGACAATCAGTGTACACGTTAAGGTAAAGAGCAACCAGATAGCATAATATCATGTCGAGCAAGAAAGTCCTCCCTATATATATCCCAGCATCCACTACAATATACATCCTATGTATAGTAATGGGCCTCTAGGGCATACATATAACTAACAATCTCCCACTTGCACTAGGGCCATCTGTAGCAGTGGTTGTAGTATCTCATACTCAACCATCCCATAAAAGTCTCTCTCTTAGAATAGGCCTTCGTGAGTGGATCCGCCGTGTTGTTCTCTGAGTCTACTCTCCTAACCTCGATCACCCTGGAGATCGACCATCTCCATGATCAGGTGACACTGCCTTAGAGTTTGTCTGGATCACTGATGGGACGGGTGTTCCTTGGCATAAGCCACAACTCCATTGTCACACAATGGGAGGAACGAAGTTCATCTCATGAACTAATATACACCCAGACTTACTCTTTGGTAGCATCTTAAGTAGCGATGTATCCAGCCTTTATCGTCTAGTATGCCACGGTATGTAGCTTGGAACTTTTCCAGCATACTGTCCCTCCACTGAGGGTAAAGACAATGCCTGTGACTGACATTCAGTCGTCCTTATCACTCTGGAACCCTTCCAGTGATTCTCCCCAGGATCGATTGATACCATCTCACTATAACTAGTGAGAATCCTAACATTCATTTAGATCTATCTCATAGATCCAAAATCCAGGATTTAGGAGGTATCACTTTGATCCTATATGGAGAATTATTGTGATAAGCGAAGATTGACCGAGCGTAGCATAGGAAACCCCTTCCCTATCAAGAGTATGTCATCCACGTACTCTACGAGGACCACCACCATACTCCCTACTACCTTTTTGTATATACAAGGTTCATCTACCATTTTGATGATGTCAAACTCTTTGACTAATCCATCAAAACAGATATTCCAACTCCGCGATGCCTGCTTTATCACATAAACCATCTTGCACACGTTTCCGCTGCTCCCACTGTCTACGAAGCCCTCTGGCTGTGTACTTATAGACGCACTCTTTTAAAACTTCATTTAGAAAAGCAGTCATGGCACCCAACCGCCAGATATCGTAGTCATGGTATGTAGCCGTGGCAAGTAGGATCTGGATGGACTTAAGCATAGCCACTTGAAAAGGTTTCATCATTATCCACGCCTGGTCGATGACGAAAAGCTTTAACAAGTCTAGCTTTGAAAGTCTCAACTTTTCCATCTACACCAAGTAATCTTCTCAAGATATACTTGCTCCTGATGGGGATTTAACCCTTCAGATATAGCAACCAAAGTCCATACTTTGTTGGTGTACATGGATTCCATCTCAGATCGCTAAGCATCCAGCCATTCTTATAGAGTCCCTACTCTCGATGGCCTGCTCGAAACTAGTTGGGTCATCATCTCATGATGCAATCCTCGCTCCCACTGTCATAGAGAAACCGAAGTATCTCTCAGGTGGGTGAGGAACCCTATTAGATCGGCGGAGAGGCTGAGGTTCGTTGGTAACTATTGAATCCTTTGGTTCTTTCAAATCATCAGCTGCAGTTTTGTATAGCTGGAACATTTCCAGTTCTACATAACAGATCTTGCCTCGAGCTTGTCCGGATTTTGTTTTTCAGACATAGGCTGGACAACCCCAAATCTTAACTAACTTAAGAGATGGGCTCTTCCCTTATCATATCAAATATGAAGTGGTAGGCAACTGATTTGATTTGAACCCTATTCAATAGGTATGCAGCTTCCCAAGTGCATAACTCCCAAAAAGGAAATAGGTAACTCAGTAATACTCATCATAGAGCACACCTTATCATATAGGGTGAGATTGCTCCGCCCCGATATACCATCGTGCTATGGTGTATACGGAGGAGTAATGCTGAGAGAGAATCTCATTCTCCTTTAAAAAAGTCCAGGAATTCCATGCACAAGTATTCTCCTCCCTGATCGCATAAAAGGACATAATACTTATACCCTCAATTTGGTTCTCTACTTCTAACTTATATTCCGTGAATATCTCAAAAGATTTGGACTTGTGTTTCAACAGGAACATATGTCTGAATCTTGAGAGATTATCAGAGAATGTAACGAAGTACAAAGAACCAGTCCTGGCATATGTAGACAGGGGACCTATCATACATCAACATGTATCATCCCAAGAGTTCAGTAACTCTTTCTCTGTTTCCAGTAAACGGAGCTATGGTCATCTTATCTTTGTGACATGACTGGCAAGTTTCACAAGATGTAAATTCAAACAGTTTTAAATATGCATCTATGTGCAACTTAGCCAGTCGGGTCGCATTGATATGACCTAGTCTATAATACCTCAAGAAGGATTCGTTCAGTTCTGAACTCTTCCTCTTGTGTATATTCTGTATACTAAGAACTGTAGTTTGATTTAGAACATTAATGCTTTTAGATAACGTGCCTGAACCGATCAACTTTTGATATAGGAAATGTTCAAAACATTATCCAACAATACAAAATTATATCCTTTCTTTACTAATAAAGAGACTGATATGATTTTGTATATCAGGTTCGGTATCTAATAACATTCGTTCAGAATTAATGTATTTGGAATACAGGGTGACAGTGACCAACAGACTTGGCTGCAACTCTTGCCCCGTTTTCTGCCTCATGAAACTTATCACCCGTTCTCAGTTCTCTACCTTTCTGTAGCCCTATGTAATAGATTACATATCTGGGATCCTGATCTGGTATCACATACCCAGGATGTAGAGAATACAGAGAAACAGTTCTTTGTAATGAACACACCCGAAGATGATGCATCAGCATGCACTCTCTTCGTTTGGGCGGCACGGGAATTCTGGTAATCCCCAATTTCCTGCTCTGTCTTATAACAATTATAAGTTGGAGCGGGACCAACGTTCCCCAGCTCATATAACAAGCAGGTTCGGTCAATATCCGTATTATTATCTTGATTAAGGCGTGATATGGTCGCTACCTTGAGAGAGAGAGAAGAAAACACTCAGCGTGCTCTCTTGCAAGAATAGATTGGTTTTTATTTTATCTAATCAGGATGGCTCCCACTGCTTTTTATCAAATCTTCCTTCAAACCCTAAAAGGAAAGACTAGCCGGGATTAATTACACACTACAAGTTTGCCAATCTTTTAGCCAGGCCAGTGCCGGTACTTTGAGGGAGGTACCCCGTGCTTTCGCACGAACCTAATTACAGTAAACCTCGTTTTCCCAGAGGCGTAACCCCGTTGACACCTTTCTAGACACCTACTTGATCGGCTAATTTTAATATGTTAAACTCTCCCAGGAGTAACTCTTACTCGCAGCGGGTATCGGGATCCAACTATCTCATAGAAGGTATGCAATCTCATTGCAAATTTCAACACTTGAAATTCCCGATAATATTTTGCCCCTAACGTGCTATGACCTTGACGAAAGCCAACAAACCATAGCCCGCTAGTCAAGTTCAACCCGTACATTTCTTGATTGAATTAAACCCACCCGCACGACCCTTGACGAAAGCCAACAAAGCCGCACGACTACCCTAATCCAATCGCATCGTATGCGGCAGATAAGCAGCATATAGCTACCGCACACTGCACCTTGACGAAAGCCAACAAATGCAGCACGAATAATATATACAACTTATCTGAAATGACGGAGGGCTACGACAGGTTTTTCTGAAAACCTATTGCGTAATGAACTTGATATCGTTGTAGAATCAAATGATTTTAAAATGGAGTGTTTTTGAGGCTTTTCTAGTTTTGCTAAAGGAGTCACTCCCGGTGAAGGGATCGTCGGTCCTTTCCTCGTCGAATGAGGTGCGGGATATATCATATATATCACTGTGCAAAGCAGAACTCTTAAAAGCAATCAAAAGACAAACCGAGTGTGTAGCATCTGCCAGTTATTGCTAAAGGAGTCACTCCCGGTGAAGGGATCTCGGTCCTTTCCTCATCGAATAAGGTGCAGGATATATCACATATACCTCTGTGCAAAGCAAGAACTGTAGCTACCTGTTTTAATTTTGAAATTCGATTCTACAACATCTTAGGTTTCTTTTACTTTCATTAATCACATTAATGAAGTCCCATCATTTAAGTACCTAAACATCACAGATAAATACGACGTACACTTATGCCATCCGCATTCGTCTCGATGTCCCCTCGTGCATCGTTAGGTTAGGTAACTAACGGCAGAGCGGGGCAGGGCTAGCGCGGGTGTAAAGCATAAGTAACGTCTATAAAATATATCATATATACTATATACTGTATCTATCACAGAACATCACATGATCACATCACAGATATCGCAGCAGAAGAATCATATGAAATATTGGATATATTAGGACGTCCGTGTTTTCAATACGAGCCAGTACAAAACACGGATTCCACGGTCGTGATGAATAGCCAAACTCACACCCCTAGACCCCTACGAGAGTGGCAAGCAACCCTACCAATTCTAAAGTTAGGATACCCGGACTCGACTCCTCGAGTTGGTCTCCCACTGGACTCCAGAACCCGGTTACTTGTGCCCTCCTCCTTGGGTCTATCCTAGTGCGGAAAAGTAAATAATATACAAACGGTGACAACTTCCGCAACCTGGAAGTGCCCCAATAAAAGAATATTACATACAAGTTTTTACATGAATGAAAATGAAAAACACTCATCTCACATAAAAAAAACCCTGGCTATTCAAACACGACGATCCAATATAACATATCCAGCAACACATAACATCACATGTCATCAACGTAAGTAAATATGCGCATCCCAATTGTCGTTGACATATAGCAACGAAACCGGCGATATCACATATTACACTTACGGTCACAAAAAAGAAAGTGTAAAACTACAACAGTTGGAATCCGCAACCACCTCAGACATCGCATGCCTGACCAAATGAATTCTTTAGACATCGCATGCCTAACAATTATAAACCCCGCATTTTAGTCTCAAAATCGAGAACACTTTTCAATACCAAGTCGGGCAATTCAACAGGATTCCCGACAATTTGATCGAATGCTCGTCGCAAACTTCAGTAGACGGCCGCACCCCCGATACCGTCGACGAAGTGCACCAAGGCGGAACACCGCTACCGCGAGCACCCGGACGGATGCTTTCAGCGACGGGGTTCTCCTATAGTCACTTGGTCGGGGCTATGGAGTGAGGCTGTCTATTAAGTTTACCCGGCGAGTATCCGCGTACGCTACGTGATTGCGACGGACTTTTGATCACATCAAAATTCCGTGGCAACCGATCAAGTGAGACAAAACTGCTATGTTTATAACATTCATTCAGTTATCTCATAACTACTTGTGGATTCCAAGTATTGTATCACATTCCGAATAAGATAGAAAATGTTAAACTTTCCGATCGAACAATCGAACACCCAAGTTTTCCCGAAACAGCTCAACTCATGAAATTAGTTCAAAGACATTCACTTCGTGCCTCAGTACCAACGGTCCAGCCGTAGAAGGGTCAAGCCAACGCCTCACATGTGGCACGCCGTACTGCCCCAAACCCGAAGGTTCAAAGGGCATTTCAAGACGGTCACATAATCGAGTTAAGGTTTGTTGTCTTCTAGAGGGACCATCGCGTTACTTGCACTACTTAGAACGTCTTTAAACCTCGGAAAAATCCAACACTTGGAAATTTTCCGGCAGGGGAAAGATTGGGTATTTATATCCGGTCGAACTTTTTAACATATTCAAAAATTATCCGGAAAGCCACACAGACAAAATTTGATAATCCGATCGAACATTCGAATCCCCAAAACAACCCAGAAAATTCAACTCTTGAAAAAATATTAAAAATTCCCAGGAAAACCAGCACTGCAAATTATGAATTACTGTGCAAAATTCGATGCCACATAAGACAAAACGGCCGCGGAACCGCCGCACGAGCCATGCTCGTGCCGTGGAACCGCGGCGCATTGATGGAATTAGGCACACGAATTTTACAGAAACCCTTAGAATTTCCTGCTGATTTTTCTGCATATTTTAATATCGAAAAACTCCAGATTTTGGAAAAAGTCCAGAGAGCATGTTTGTGTTAGGGTTTCGGGTTCGTTCGGGTTTCAAACTTCGTCTACGCATCGCCTAAGGCCCTAGCTAGGCTCTGATACCACTGTAGGGTTCCTAGGCACACTAATGAGGTCACACAAGGCATCAACCATGCTAATTTCAAATTTTACAAGTGCCGAGAAACCCTAATACGGATCGTTAACTAGAATTTTAGGCGAAAGATGCAACTAGTTAACAACTTAACTAAAAGAACGGAAATACAACCTTTGTAGATCCGGTCCTCCACCTACATAGCTCCGCAATGAAGTCTCCTCGCTGTCCAAATCGTATCCCGGGCTCTAGCGTCGGCTTCATCGGAAAAATGGGCGGGCTAGGTCGTCGACTTCGATGCCGAAGATGATCTACGTCGAGGCATCACAAGATCAAGCTCCCACTTCACCAAGTCATGAAACTTATGAAGAAAACACCCTATACTACTTGGCAAGAGGTAGAGGATGAAGAAATAGGAGGTGGGTTCACTTTAGAATTGGATTTCTCACTCTTTATATCAAGTTACCATTGATGAAGCAAGGTTTTCTTCAAGTGAAGAAGAAGAAGAAGATAAAGATAATCATATGATAAGTGAAAAGAAAATAATACTTATCATATATTTAACCATGGTCAAGTGTAGAGAATTAACTAAGGTTATATGAATGGTTAGGGTTAAAAGAAGAAGACAAAATGGTCACTTGGTCAAAGCTTCATGAAGCTTCAACAAGCTTCATGAAAGAAAACAAAGAAAGAAACCATTTTGCTTTTCTTTTATCCATTTCTCAAAAAGAATAGATAAATAAATAAATGAATAAGTAAAAACAAAACCCTAACCATTACACAACCATGGTTTAATCTTTACACTTAGCCAATTTTGCATGCATCATCAAACATGATACAAACAAGTGCACAAAATTATATCGTATATACAATGTGCACACCCGAGTGAGAAAACCCATCTTAAGTGAACCAATACTAGTTAATGCAAAGTAATATATCAAATATATATTTATGCATTAAATCATTAAATCAACACTTGATTTAACGATCCGGTCATATCGCATATAACCGACTAATATCCAATGTATCGACTTATCGAATCAATCCTTGATTCGATAACTAGGTTATATCGCATACAACCAATCGATACATTTATCGCGAGAATAGAATACGGTATCACATACACGCATTATTCTCGGTCCCGTACATATCTCATATGCGCTCCTATTTCGTTTCGCTTGAGCCAGAAAACCTCTGTGTAGGACTCTAAAGACTCGTCAATACGCCGGCAGCAGGTGATGATCATATCAAACACCCACAAGCCGCAAGCGGTCTGCTAAACATAACGGCCACCCGGGTATTGAGCGATCAGAAGATCGACGAGCAAGCCCGCTCACACTCCTGTGAATCCAACCAGTAACACTCACCGTACAGTCCGGTCTGATCGTCTGATATGTCGCATATCTCGCCTAGGGGTGGTAAACGTCAGACCCCAATAGCTTGATAAGTCGTGTCGATATGAGTCCTATAACAGTTCGAGAAACTACTGGTAACACTTACCAGTAAATTTCAGCAACCCTGGCCAGGGATTTCTGGTTATAGCCAATCGAACACAGCGCAACATCAACTTCCTATACCGGGAGAGACGAATCCCCTCCTATCGCTCATTGCCTTCATGTGATTCGGGACTGTACCCAAAAACCACCGTTTTGCACGCCCTCTTGGACGTGGTAAGGTGGAAATCAAAGCACAGTGGGAACCACACAAGACTTTATGACGATCTCGGGTCAACAGACTACTCTGTACCAGTGTCACCAGAGAACTGCCATCTGACGTAAGGTATAATACCATCTGGGAGTTCTTGGCGAGTCCGTCCAGTGTACCCAGTCTCCACTGAGCACCCGTATATCATCTCTGATGTCAAACACCAATGGATATGGGATCATCCATCGCCCATCTGTATGGGTCGAGAAGGTATACGCTAGTCTACTCTGGTATATCGATGCCCCGTCTCGATATACCCACGACTAGGGACTTTGAAGGATGTACTTATGGACTACCATGTCCCCACTAGTATGATCCGCATCATAGTCCAGGTAGTTAAGTACACATCCTAAGGGCTTTACCAACATGTAATAGAGAGACAATCAGTGTACACATTAAGGTAAAGAGCAACCAGATAGCATACTATCATGTCGAGCAAGAAAGTCCTCCCTATATATATCCCAGCATCCACTACAATATACATCCTATGTATAGTAATGGCCTCCAGGGCATACATATAACTAACAATACTATCAACTCGAGTAAGACTGTCCTACCGGTATAGGTTCTCCCTCAATCATTGCAATCACGTGCCTGCGATCCAATAATTGACTTGAGGGCACTATAGCCAACAGAATGAAAATTGTAAAACTCTTATCTCACATAAAACCCCCGCCTATTCATTCACGACGATCCAATATAATATATCACAGCAACACATAACATCACATGTCATCAACGTTAGTAAATACGCGTATCCTAAATTCAGTTGACATATGGCAACGAGATTTTGGATACCACACATATTACACTTACGGCCGCAGAAAAGAAATGAAAAACTACCATAATTAGAATCCACATTTCTTAAAATATCATAAACCCGGAATATCTCATATGACGAATTTCATGCCTAACCTATAAACCTTAAATTTTAGTCTCATATCGAAAACACTTTTCAATAACTTAGTCGGGTAATTCAACAAGATTCCCGACTACCCGATCGAATACTCGTCGGGAACTTTAGTAGATGGCCGCACCAACGATGTCACGACCCGAAATGGTACGTGACTGGCCCTTGAATCAAATGAAGTTTATAAGACCCCATCTAATTCAAGTAAGCCAAAAGCCCAGAAATCTAAAACCATTTTAATTAGTAAATGAATGAAAACTGGTTTTTAAGAAGTGGTTTTAATAACATAAGCCGAATTATGCATTTTTTAAATCCCAAGTCTTTTCTGAAAATTTCGGCAGAGTTTCCTTAATAAATACTGGCCCCAAACGGGGTACAACATGAATAATATATGTACAATAATAAAAGGCATCCCCAAGCGGGAGCTATCTCTTCGTCAATCGACGGTCACAACCACGGAAACAACGCCGAAGGGCGTGGTTAAAAACTCAAAAAGGAAACTCCAACATCAAGAAATCCCATAATAATACAAGCGCGACTCTACATTCGAAATGATAAACAACTGGTCTTCTAAGACTAATAAATAATACAGTCTTCTTGATGGAGTTTACTAGATACAACTGAATAAATAAAATACAATGGTGGTCACGATGCAAGTGAACCTACCTTCCAAGCTATCATCCGGAATGGAAGCAGTGTGCCAGCAAAGCCGCAATGAAAGCTATACGGCAAGACCTGCAAGAAACTGTGGCACAACAGGGGTGAGTTGCCAACTCGTGAATAGAAAACAAGACAGAGCAGAAATCGTATGCATGACTTAATCCTAGGTCAATACGATCAGTAATTTATATATCCTCAAAATGATAAAGTCTGAAGCATGATAAGGTGGTAAGGGTAAACATCTATACATTAGTGTAATACCAAGTGCTCGTGTCAGTGCCTCAGGTAGCAACATATCATAGACATGAGGTGTGATCAATGTAATCATCATAAAATCAGTGTCAACTATATCATGAAGTCTATAAGTATGTGGATATCATCCAACTATATAATCAATGCCTGTATGCATGTGGATCTCGTCCACGGGTCAACCAATGACACAACAACATCATGCATGTAAATATCATAAAAGCATATGCATGAAAGTATGAGGATATAAATCCACGTGTGTCCCTCACGACACATCAACATCATGGAACCTGAGTTCCTAGTATCGACACTCGAAAGCATCATGAAAACCGGCATCGGCACGTAAATCCTCATATATTGGGCTCCGTCAATCCGGATCGGCCCACGGGCTCCGTCGGTCCGGATCGGCCCAAATCATCTCTCGACTCAGGTCGGTATCCTCCGGATATCTGCCAGGCCCAACCAATCACCGGTTGGTAGTTGTCCCTCTGCCAGGCTCACCGTCCGTATACACAGCATCCATTTCTTGCCCCAGGGTACGATACCGGGTCCACCATGTACCCGCAAACGGAATCATCCGCCTCCTAGAATCGGATTTCATATATCACACGTCTCAGAACCGAGAAAACGCATGGTGGACGCACTGAAATATCATATCAAAAGAAACCGGGTTTTTAAAATTGTACATATATTCTTTTGAAATACCCAAGGTTCTCAAATCCAGGAATATCATGGAAACAACATATCTCAATGTGTATAATCATAAAGCATGATGTATGCGACATATAATAGAAATGTAAGCATATCAGTATATCATGCAACATAAACAGTAATATGCACATATCGAGGAAAAACCACTCCCTTAAATGAATCCAGTTTTAAAATATATCTTGCAGTTCCCAAATCTCCCAAATCAAGCCAGAATCATTTATGTATGTGTAAACATGTATGTATGCAAGTTTGAGTGTACAATATGTATGTACGCAAGTATGAGTGTACAATATGCCTGTGTGCCAATATGGATGTACAAGTAGGTATATACGCAAGTATGAGTGTACAATGTGCATGTGCGCCAATATGGATGTACAAGTAGGTATATACACAATATATACGCAAGTATGAGTGTACAATGTGCATGTGCGCCAATATGGATGTACAAGTAGGTATATACGCAAGTATGAGTGTACAATGTGTATGTACGCAAGTATGTAATTCTAGGAGTCATATCCTGATGCAACAGTCCTACTGTGTAGTGACATGGCAATTATCGATGATGAAGTGTGTGAGCCGGCAAGCAGGTGTACGTGGAACATACGCATCATCGATAATGGTGCTGGTGTCCTGACAACATGGATGTAATAAAACAATAAACACATTTAAACATGCAATGCGATGCGAATAGTAAGAATATGCGAAAAATGAATAATAAAGACAATAGTGAAGAATCTACGTCAATATATATATGTCATACAGTTTTGCCATTTGAAATAACACGAATCGTGGTATTTAGAAAAATAAGGGCTACGGTGTTTTTAAGAAAAGATGCGTCTTTTGAAAATATCTGTAGAATCACTTGGCCTATCTTTAAAATACTCACGATTCGTTAGTTTTGAAATAGGTATGACTCGAGTCTAGTCTAACATATATAAGTAAACTACAAGACTAATCGAACGATAAGGAAACCACCTAAATCTGAGTCGATACATATAAATGTAATAGACGGTGATCCCGCCTCAATAGTTTCACATACGATACAATATATATTATGACATCCTCGAGTCAAGAGTGCGGATCTCTCATCAATATATAGCTCGTACGTAAATCCGTCGTACGGCATCCCAAATCTGGGTACAGGTCAAAAATCACATTCATCTCATTATTCATCTGGTATCCATTAACATCATAACTCATGAACTGGGCTACTGATCTAAGTCTAGTACAAACTGATACCATATATATATATATATATATATATATATATATATATACGCGTGTATGAAAACACACGCCTAAAGGCCCGCTAAAATCTCATGCCGTATCTCACAATACGAAATAAAACATATCACCGATCTCATAGCATCATGCACAATCTCATCGACTCATCTCCAAATACCATATATAATCCTCATTATCCATGTATAGGTATACGTACAAACACACACACACACACACACAGTCCCATACCTATGTGTATGTAAATATAAATATATATGTATCCCCATATACGCACAAGTATAACAAAGTAAGAATGTGTATGCGTGTGGGTGTAAACCTCATTCTAGGGCTCACGACTAAGAAGCTAAACTAAGTTACTTCTAACTACCCTAAACTAAACCATGAACACAAAAATCATATCTTGATAATCATCCACGTAACCTAAAACACATATATAACCATATATATATATATATATATATATATGCTATACTACGAACTGCGGGGGTGCCATACGCCATCCACCCGACTTCCCCCGTAGATATATATCTACTCACCTTGACATTCGCTTACTGGAGTCGATGACACCATGCTCATCCTCGTCGTCTCGAAGTCCACGTGAGGGTACCTACAATTTCCAATGCGTCATATAGTATCAAGAATCGAACATGAAAGCCAAAACGGCATGCGAATCGCTTATAGGTTAGAACCTATAGCCTACGCCTGCAAAACCATCAAACAACCCCCGTCGCTGACGTACAAACACCAGACGAAGAAACACAAAAACAAATACCAAATCCATAATTAAAACGAAGTAGCGAAACAATGCAGCAACTCAAGAAAATGGTCCCAGATTTTACCCTAGGTGAAATTAGACAATTTTGCACATATGGAGGGTCTAATTTACTGAATATAAAGCCCTGGACCAAGCACGAACCAATTTAGAAGTACCAAGGCTGCAATTTGCGGCCCAAATGATTAAATCTGAGGCCAGAATTTGGAATGGGGTCTCAGGTTTTGGGTATAGGTTCTAGGTTTCCTGCACATCTCTCAGTCTTCGCTGAATATTTTTCAGGTGTCCCGGGTGATAGCAGATACCAAAATACATCACAATTTCCATAAATTCTGCCGATGTCGGGGTTTCTAAGTTTGGGTTTTGTGTTCAATTCTCTGGTTTCAGTCCATTTTACAATCCCTACAGGGGTTTAAGGCCACTATTAACCCCAATTACGCTTTTGCAATCAATTCAAACCCTAATCCTTTTTTAGGAATCTCCAAATCCCACTAAACATCGCCTAATCACTTCTAAACATACATGGAAGCAAAGGTAAACCAAATAATATACTAATGGTTTAGAAATTACCTCACTTGGCACTCATGAATCCGCTAGAGCACCAAAATGCAAACTTTCTTGGTCTGATGTGTTTGTATAGAGCTTGAGCAAGTTTTTTGTGAAGGGAAGTATGTGTTTTGATGTTGATTTGGGGGTGAAGTGAGGTGTAGGAGATGGTGGAGGGAGAGGGCAGCCATGGGAGTTGAGGGGAGAGAGAATGAAGAAGAGAAAATGAGAGAGGAATGAGACCTAGACCAAGGTTGACCCCCTCACCTACCTCTCTCTCTCGTGCCCATACCTCTTACTATATTCATTTCTTTTCTTTCTTTTTATTTTCTTTTCTTCTCTCTTCTCATAATAAAACCCAAATCAAGCATGAAGAAATAAAGTAAGGCCATGATAAAATGTAACAAATGTTAAAATTACATGGTGCACGTTTTGCACAAAAATAAGCTTAATGCGCGATTAGCGATATTTAATCGCGATTAGCACTAAATAGTATATAATTAATCATAAAAACTTATAATTTGCATAATTCACATAAAACACCTTCATTTCAGTAATTCCATAATTTTCCAAATTTTCCCAATTTATCGGTATTTAATTATACCGCCTTAATAAAATATTCCATATAATATTATTTAATTATAAAAATCACTAAAAATAATATTTTATTTTTCTGAAATGTTACAATCTTCCCCCCTTAAAGAGATTCGGCCTCCAAATTTAAATTTAAACCCCTCAACTACGAAAACATTTCTGTAAAAAGTCCTAGTCACTGGGGCTCCGAAATTATCAATACATAAAACGCATCATAGCGCAATGCATGGGCATGAACAATGAGCAGATAACTAAAAATCAAAACTCTGTCAAGCATCCCGTAATTATCGGAGTCATGGTGAAGACACAAATGTCAAATCCAATACAAAAACCAATATGATATAAATCAAAACTATACATGTAAACATCTGAAGGAAATGCATGCCAAACCTTTCATGTTGCTGTGCGATGTGCATATCGTGGCACAGTGGCGGACGTTTATTGTAAGAAAATAACTCTATATATACTTATCCTTTGTTTAATATGTACGTCCCGCCGTTTTTGAAAATAATTTCGAAGGGTTCCCTTTGTTAAATGTTTTGTGTCATCTCGGACACGTAGGTAAATACTGAGACTATAGCTCCCTTTTTGGAAATCCCTTCGATAACTCTCAATGCATGCAAAAACATATTCAGGTACTGTACTCTGACTAGTCCTGCTCAGCTACTATACCAAATAGTAAATATCATAAAAACAACCTGCTCCATAAGAAATAAATCCAAAAATCTGCATAAGAATGTCGCGTGCGTCTGGTGCGCACGGAAATCAAAACCCATGAATATGCCATACACGTGCACAGAAACAACATCTAAGTGCAACGGGTATGCACGAAACATCTGTCAAGGGCAACGGGTGTGCCTGACAGCAATATCAGGTGCATCTGATATGCATAAGGAATCCCGATTTAGTGCATCTGGTGTGCACCAAAATCGCATCTCATATCATACGCCCAACATGCGCGAAAATCCAAATCAGGTGCATTCATCATGCACGAAAAAAATCTAAATCATGTGCATCCAACATACACGAAATCACAAAATCCAATATCAAGCGCCGAACATACGCAAAAGTCCAATCCAAGAGTGTCAAATATGCGCAAGAATCCAATCAGGTGTACAAGGTGCACAAAACAAATATCGAGTATCACAATCAAAATCGACGGTATACAACACATTTCAATCCAAATCCAAATCAGGTATACCGTGGTATATAATCTCACAACCATGTGCATCAGTGTGCACAAAAGCAAATCAAAATACTAAAAGCGCATGAAAACTATGCCGAAAGCATAAGTCAAATCACATGCATAACGTAGGCATTAAATCAAAATCAATGTCTCGAATGACATCAAAACGAAGTCAGGTGCAACTGTGGTGCACAAAATACGTATCAATGCAGTATAAGCATATATAAACAATACCGAGTGCAAAAACCGAATCATGTGCGTACCATATGCACAAAATCAACCCAACTCTATGAAATCCATGAAATCATAAACATGTGCGGGCAAGGCACAAAAACGATATTAAGTACAACAATTTTGCACAAATCATAAATCAACACAACGGTGTATAAAGCATATCTCAAGGATAATAACTATCTACAAAATATGAATACTCAGTAGGTGCAAACATGGTGCACGAAAACAAATATCATGAAACTCAGTCATCAAGACCAAATCATGCGAATAGATCGCCCAAAATACCGAAATCCAAGATGACGGATACGTGATAATCGAATCACCAAATCACAATTCACAAATACCGTTGTCGATATTTCCTCCTTCAACGTCTAGAAGGTGTTGGTGCATCCAATGCGAGCAGAGCAAGATATCTACTTGCCTACTTTTCGTGGCCTGTCGCCTGGTGCCATTAGGCTCTCGTCTCCCATTGTAGATTTCTAAGTGCATAGCTTCTCGGCTCAACGGTTCAATATGGGAACGATAATAGAAGCAGTCCGCTCTGGCACATCCTCTAAAGATTTCTGGCCAACTATCTCGTCGACGATGCCGAACTCTGGCCTGTTGGGTGTGCACAATATGACCGCTCCTGGATCCAAGTCTTCTCGTATAGTATTCCACAAAGGTCCTATAGAGGTCTCTCCTAAATCTCGTCTCTGCCGAACTATCCGGAGGTTATCACCTTTTACTAAATCTGTATCTTGTTACGGAACGGCTGCATACTCATCGCGACTCCTTCTGGAAGATATATCCATATACAACGCCTCTGCATGCGTATCACATCTCTGATGTCGGCGGAGTGGAACGTCATTTCATCAAGATCTCGTACGAACCTCTTACTCCACTTTTCTCCAATGTCGACTGCTTCGGACTCGTCTCTTCGTGGCTGCATGGACTGCGCGCTCCAACGGCTATACTCGTATCTGGAGTCTCCCAAGCAATGTATCCCATCACATGATATCTGAATGATGTCGAACCTTTCGATCGATTCGTCAAGGTTCCATAATCCCGCAAGAGATCAACATCCTGGGTATAGTTTAATAGTATTTAAGTACATGCCACAGTACCTGTGGACCAACCGTAGAAGGGCAAACCCAAGCCTCACCAATGGCACCGCTGAACTGCCGCAAACCCTAAGGATTCAAAGCGTTCTCATGGTCATTATTTCGAAATAGGGTTTCATTCTTCTAAAGGGTCCATAGCATTACTTGCATTTGTCTCTGAATACTTCAAACTTGGAAAATGGGCTTTTGACATTCGATCGTCTCCATCGACTCCCAACGTACCTGCGTGAAGTCGTCTCTAGCTGGAATCAATCAATCTGATGACCTCGCATCGGGGTAGGCAACGAATCACATGTCCTAGTCCTTCCTCCATGGGTGACTAACGATCTCCTATCATATCTCTAAGTACAACTCGTGCGTAAATAGCTCCAAACATCTGGGGCGATATCTCGTCATTGGTAGCAACAACTGCCTCATTTGTTCGCACGGTGAACAATGCCTCAATCATCAAATAATTGGTGCTTCGACGGTCATCACATTCTAGTTGGACTCTAGCAGTAGCCTGATCCTCTGGTGCTGATCTGCACGTCCGAGAAATCTCGTAAAAGCGATCCATCAAACGCTCATGGCGCGAAAACAAAATAAAACGACGCCTCTATGCTATCGTAAGTCCCTGGAATCATGCCCTGGTCAGTCCTCGTCCGCGATGAGCTCGTGTTGACTGTAACTCTAGCCGTAGCTCTATCTCTCTGCCCGTGTAATCGTGGCAGCAAAATCATAAACCAACATCGATGAGGATAGATCATAGGAATGAATATAATACTGTGCAAGGAAATGCACATCCTAAGGCTCCTTAAACGGAGTAGCGTATCATAAGTATGCCGCGGAACATACACACGGTACGTCACTCTACTGAAGTCACCTACTCCATCAACCAAGGTCAACCTACGCGACGAATGTTCGGGTATAATACCCCCTCGACTAAGTCGAAGTTCCTTAAGGTCAAGCCTAGATCCCGTATATATACAAACGCCCTAGGCTCCGCATAGTCAAACATAGACTCGAACCAAGGTTAACCTAGCTCTCTCATACCAACTTTATCACGACCCGAAATGGAACATGACTGGACCTTGAATCATATGAAGTCTATAGGTCCCCATCTAATTCATGTTAGTTATATGTATGCCCTAGAGGCCATTACTGTACATACAATGTATATTTTAATGGATGCTTGGACATATATAGGGAGGACTTTCTTGCTCGACATGATATTATTCTATCTGGTTGCACTTTATCTTAACATGTACTCTGATTGTCTCTATGTTACATGTTGATAAAGCCCTTAGGATATGTACTCGACTACTGGGACTATGATGAGATCATACTTGTGGGGCCACGGTAGTCGACGAGTACATCCTATAACTATTGCTAGTCGAGGGTGTATCGAGACAGGGCATCGATACACCAGAGTAGACTAGCGTATACGCATCTTAACCATATGATGGGCGATGGATGATCCCATATCCATCGGTGTTTGACATCAAGGATGGTGTACGGGTGCTCAGTAGAGATAGGGTACACTGGACGGACTCGCCGAGAACTCCCAGATGGTATTATACCTCACGTCAGATGGCAGTTCTCTGATGACACTGGTACAGAGTATTCTGTAGACCCGAGATCGTCATAGAGTCTTGTGTGATTTCCACTGTACTTTGATTTCCATCATACCACGTCCAAGAGGGCTTGCAAAAAGGTGGCTTTTGGGTACAGTCCCGAATCACATGGAGGCAATGAGCGATAGAAGGGGATTCGTCTCTCCCGGTATAGGGAGTTGATATTGTGCTGTGTTCGATTGGCTATAACTGGAAATCCCTGTCCAGGGTTGCTGAGATTTACTGGTAAGTGTTATCAGTAGTTTCTCGAACTGTTATAGACCTCATATAGACACGACTTATCAAGCTACTGGGGTCTGACGTTTACCACCCCTAGGCGAGATATGCGACATATCAGATGAAGAGACCGGACTGTACGGGAGTCTTAGTGACAGGATTCACAGGAGAATGTACAGGCTTGCTTGTTGATCTTCTGAGCACTCAATACCTAGGTGGCTGTTACGTTTAGCTGACCGCTTGTAGCTTGTGGGTGTTTGATATGATCATCACCTACTGCCGGCGTATTGACGATTCTTTAAAGTCCTACACAGAGGTTTCTTGACTCAGGCAAAACGGAGTAGGAGAACATATGTGATATGTGCGGGACCGAGGACAATACGTGTATGTGATACCGTATTAGATTCTCACAATATGAGATATCGGCCGGGTATATGTGATATAGCCGGGTCATCGGATCAAGTGTTGATTAGATGAACTGATACAGATTATATTAGTCGGTTATTTGTAAAATAGCCGGATTATCGGATGAAGTTTTGATTCGATAATTTAATGTATAATTATATATTTGATATATTAAATTACATTAACTGATATAAGCTCACTAAAAGATTTTTTTTCTCACTCGGGTAATACATTGATATATATGCAATATATGTTAATTGTATTGTTTTATTTTGTTACAATAAATATTGTATATGTGATATATAATATTGTAACATGTTAGGGTTATTAATGCAACATGTTTAGTTGAGATTAAACATGTTTAGGGTTTGATTTGGGTTAATCTTTTTTAGAATCTTCTAGAAAGTTTTATTTTGTTTTGTGCAAAGATATTTGTGTTGATATTTTGCATAGATATTTGTTTAACCCAACCAAACCTTTAACCATGATTCAATCTCTAAAAGGGTTAGTTCTTCTCACATAAACCATGGTTGCATTTCTAACCTTAGGATATAGTTATTCATTATTCATCACAAAAGGATTCTTCTTCTTCTTCCTTGAGTTCTTGAAGGAAAGCTTTCTAGCTTTTTTTTTGGTGATGAAAATGAGTGAGATTAAGATAATAAATGAGAGCTAAAATCCTACTTCATCATCCTAATCTATCCTAGCCATTTAGATTAGGGTGATTCATTTAGTGAGTGAGAGCTTGTGTTAATGAAACTTCAAGTTAGATCATCTTTGTTATCGAAGATCGGAAGCAAGCATGCATCTTTCTCTTCGTGGAGCCTCTCGAGAGTCCGGAACTTGATGATCGTAGCGAAGGGACCACAACACAGAGCTTATGAAGTGAAAGACCGGACTACAAAGGTTGTAATCCCAAACTCTTAGATGTTAAAGTGTTTAACATGCTTTGGTTCGCCTAATCTCTAGTCTAAGATCTTGGTTTAGGGTTGTTTGGCACGGGTAAATTTAAAATCGGGCATGGTTGATGCCTTATAGACCCTTGTGCGTGTGCCTAGCAACCCTACAGTGGTATCAGAGCCAAACTTGAGCTTTAGGCGAAGTCTAGGCGAAGTTTAAAGTCCGATCGAACTCCGAATACCCGTAAAACCCTAGTTTCTGGAAAAAATTTCAAACTGTTGATTTTTTCATATTAAAAATACTCAAAAAAATCAGCAGGTAATTTTATGGGTTACTGTAAAAATTGACCCAAAAATACCTCTATTGCGCCGCGGAACCGCGGCCGTACCCCTGCTTACGCGGCGGTTCCGCGTCGCTACAGTTCGAATTTGGTGTTCTTTTTCTACAGTAATAACCGTAGCAATTTCCCGACTGTTCTGGGAATTTTTAATTTACTCAAGTGTTGAGTTTTCTGGGATGTATTAGGGACTCATTGATTCGATCGGATAATTTAACTTCATTTAATTTTTTCCGAGTAATTTTAGAAACTGTTAAAAAGTTCGAACGGATATCAATAACTCACTTTTTCCCCTGTCGGAAATTTTTTCAAAAGTTGGATTTTTTCTCGAGTTTGAAACTTCCAGAAAATCATGCAAGTAACGCGGTGGACCCTCTAGAAGAACACAAACCTTAACTCGATTATGTGACCGTCTGAACCACCTCTGAACCTTAAGGTTTGGGGCAGTACGGCGTTGCCACATGTGAGGCGTTGGCTTGACCCTTCTACGGCTGGACCATTGGTACTGTGGCATGTGATGGATATTTTTTGAACTCCGCTCAAGTGTTGAGCTATTTGCGAAATCTTGGGTGTTTGATTATTCGATCAGAAAGTTTAACATTGTCTTTTTATCTGGAATGTGATACAATATTTGGAATCCATAAGTAGTTATGAGATAACTAATTTGAATGTTATAAATCTTGCAGTTCAGTCTCAATTGATCGGTTGCCACGGGATTTTGATGTGATCAAAAGTCCGTCGCAATCACGTAACGTACGCGGATACTCGCCGGGTAAACTTAATAGACAGCCACGCCCCATAGCCCCGACCAAGTGACTGTAGAAGAACCCCGTCGCTAAAAGCATCCGTTCGGGTGCTCGTGGCAGTGGTGTTCCGCCTTAGTGCACTTCGTCGACGGCATCCGGGGGTGCGGCCGTCTATTAAAGTTTGCGACGAGCATTCAATCAGGATGTCGGGAATTTTGTTGAATTGTCCGACTTGATATTGAAAAGAGTTTTCGATAATGAGACTAAAATGCGGAGTTTATAATTGTTAGGCATACGATATCTAAGGAATTCATTTGGTTAGGCATGCGATGTCTAAGGAGGTTGCGGATTCCAACAGTTGTAGTTTTACACTTTCTTTTCTGTGACCGTAAGTGAAGTATGTAGTGTATCACCAGCTTCGTTGCTATACATCAACGACAATCGGGATATGCATACTTGCTTACGTTGATGATATGAGATATTTTGTGTTGCTGTGATATGTTATATTGGATCATCGCGTTTTGAATAGCCGGGGGTTTTATGTAAGATGAGAGTTTTTCTTTTTCATTCATGTAAAATTCATTTGTATGTAATTTTCTTTTATTGGGGCACTTCCGGACTGAGGATGATGTCACCATTGTATATTATTTACTTTTCCGCATTAGGTAGACCCAAGGCGGGGAGCACAAGTAACCGGGTTCTAGGGTCCAGTAGGAGACCATCTCGAGGAGTCGAGACCGGGTCTCCTAACCCTAGAATTGGCAGTGTTACTTGCCGCTCTCGTAGTGGTCTAGGGATGTGGGTTTGGCTATTCATCGTGACCGTGGAATCCGTGTTTTATATAGGCTCGTATTAAAACACGGACATCCTAGTATATCCATTATTTCATATATGTTCTTCTGCTGCAATGTTCTATGATGAGATCATATTACTGCCTGAGACGAATGTTTATATTATATATATGAGATATATGTTATATTGCAGATTTCGTTTCAAATGATGATGCTTGTGAAGCACAATAAAATGGGACTTCATTAATGAGATTAATGAAACTAAAAGAAGCCTAAATATGTTGTAGAAATTTGTTTAAAAACTGGTAGCTCTAGTTCTTGCTTTGCATAGCGGTGTTCCATGTAGAACATCCAGCACCTTATTCGATAAGGAAAGAGCCGAGATCCCTTAACCGGGAGTGACCTCTTTAGTGAAACTAGCAGATGCTACAAACTCGGTTTGTCTTTTGATTGTTTTTATAGTTTTTGCTTTGCATAGTAATATTTGTGAAATATCCTGCATCTTATTTGATGAGGAAAGAGCTGACGATCCCTTCACCGGGAGTGACCTCTTTAGCAAAACTAGTAAAATCCTCAAAAACACTCCATTCAAAATCACTCGATTCTACAATGATATCAAGTTCATTACGTAAAGGGTTTTCTTAAAAACATGTCGTAGCCCTCCGTTATTTCAGATAAGTACTAGTTAGTATTCGTGCTACGTTTGTTGACTATGTTAAGGTGTAGTGTGCGGTAGCTGATTAGTACTTATCTGTATAAGCATATGATGCGATTGGATTAGGGTAGTCGTGCGACTTTGTTGACCATGTTAAGGCTCGTGCGGATGGGTTTAATTCAATCGGGAAATGACGGGTTGAACTTGACTAGCACTTATGATTTGTTGACCATGTTAAGGTCATATAGCTGTTAGGAGTAAATATTATTAGGAATTTCAAGCGTTGAAATTTGCAATGAGATTGCATACTTTTTATGAGATGTTGGATCCCGATACCCGCTGCGAGTAAGAGTTACTCCTGGGAAAGTTTTACACATTACAATTAGCCGATCAAGTAGGTGTCTAGAAATGTGTTAACGGGGTTACGCCCCTGGAAAAACGAGGTTTATTTTAATTAGGTCCGTGCGAAAGCACGGGGAACCTCCCTCAAAGTACCGGCACTGGCCTGGCTGAAAGATTGGCAAACTTGTAGGGTGTAACTAATCCCGGCTAGTCTTTCCTTTTAGGGTTTGAAGGAAGATTTGACTAAAACAGTGGGAGACATCCTGATTAGATAAATTGATAACCAATCTAATATTGTAAAAGCGCACGCTGAGTGTTTTGTTCACTCTCTCTCCTGGTTACGACTATATCACGCCTTAATCAAGATAATAATACGGATGTATTTGACCGAACCCGCTTGTTATACTGCGCTAAGGAACGTTGGTCCCCCTCCAACTTGTAATTGTTATAAGACAGAGCAGGAAATAGAGAATTACCAGAATTCCCGTGCCGCCCAAACGAAGAAAGTGCATACTGATGCATCTTATTCGGGTGTGTTCATTACACAGAACTGTTTCTCATTATCCTTTACGTCCTGGGTATGAGATATCGGATCAGGATCCCACAAATGTAATTTGTTACATGGGCTACAGATAGGTAGAGAACTGAGAACGGGTGATAAAGTTTCATGAGATAGAAATGGTGCAAGTGTTGCAGCCAAGTCTGTTGTTAGTTATCACCCTGTATTACCAGAATACATTGATTCTGAACGAATGTTATTAGATACCGAACCTGATATACAACATCATATCAGTCTCTTTATTAGTAAAGAAAGGATATAATTTTGTATTGTTGGATAATGTTTTGAACATTTCCTATATCAAGTGTTGATCGGTTCAGGCACGTTATCTAAAAGCATAGACGTTCTAAATCAAAACACAGTTCTTAATGTACAGAACACACACAAGAGGAAGAGTTCAGAATAAACGAATCCTTCTTGAGGCAATGTAGACTAGGTCATATCAATGCGACCCGACTAGCTGAACTTGCATTTAGATGCATATTAGTTTGAATTTACATCTTGTAAAACTTGTCGGCCATGTCACAAAGATAAGATGACCACAGCTCTGTTTATTGGAAACAGAGAAAGAGTTAGTGAACTCTTGGGATTGATACATGCTGATGTATGAAGGTCCCCTGTCTACACATGCCAAGACCGATTCTTTGTACTTTATTATATTCACTGATGGTCTCTCAAGATTCGCACATGTGTTACTGTTAAAACACAAGTCTGAACCTTTTGAGAAATTCAATAAATATAACTTAGAAGTAGAGAACCAAAAACGGGTATAAGTATTATGTCCTTTGATGAGATCAAGGAGGAGAATACTTGAGCACGAAAATCCTGGACTATTCTAAAGGAGAATGAGATTCTCTCTCAGCATTACTCCTCCGTATACACCATAGCACGTCGGTGTATCGAGGCGGAGCAATCACACCCTATATGATATGGTGTGCTCTATGATGAGTACTACTGAGTTTCCTATTTCCTTTTGGGGGTTGTGCACTTGAGAAGCTGCATACCTATTGAATAGGGTTCCAATTAAATCAGTTGCCTACCACTTCATATGTGATATGGTATGGGAAGAGCCCATATCTTAAGTTTGTTAAGATTTAGGGTTGTCCAGCCTATGTCTAAAAGCATAATCCGGACAAGCTCGAGGCAAAGTCAGTTCTGTAGAAATTTGTTGGATATCCCAAGCATTCGCAAGGGAATATCTTCTACCTAACCGAGGAACAATAGATGTTTTGTTTCTCAACATGCCACCGTTGTGAAAGGGAATTTCTTATGAAGAAATTAGTGGTCATGAGGTAGTACTGGAAGGAGTTCCAGCCATACAAACTACAGCAGATGATTTGGTAGAACCGAAGGATTCAATAGTAACCAACGAACCTCAGCCTCTCCGCCGATCTAATAGGGTTCCTCGCCCACCTAGAGATACTTCGGTTTCTTTATGACAGTGGGAGCGAGGATTGCATCATGAGATGATGACCCAACTAGTTTCGAGCAGGCCATCAGGAGTGGGACTCTGTAAGAATGGCTAGATGCTTAGCGATCTGATATGGAATCCTTATACACCAACAAAGTGTGGACATTGATTGCTTTATCTGAAGGGTTAAATCCCCATCAAGAGCAAGTATATCTTGAGAAGATTACTTGGTGTACATGGAAAAGTTAAGACTTTCAAAGCTATGCTTAAGTCCATCCAGATCCTACTTTCCACTGCTACATACCATGACTACGTTATCTGGCGGTTGGGTGTCATGACTGCTTTTCTAAATGTTGATTTGGAAGAGATCATATATAAGTACACAGCCAGAGGGCTTCATAGACTGTGGGAGCAGCGGAAACGTGTGCAAGATATTTTATGTGATAAATCAGGCATCGCGGAGATGGAACATCTGTTTTGATGTGGTAGACAAAGAGTTTGACTTCATCAAAATGGTAGATGAACCTTGTATATACAAAAAGGTAGTAGGGAGTATGGTGGTGATCCTTATAGAGTACGTGGATGACATACTCTTGATAGGGAAGGAGTTTCTGTTAGTGTATATGCCCTAGAGGCCATTACTGTATCATACTGGTTTGTATATTACTTAATGGATGCTTGGGATATTCACCTTGTATATACAATCTTGCTCAAAATAGTAGTATGCTACTTGGTTTGTTTCTACTTCAATGTGTACATGTGTTTATTTTTGTATATCGCCTATACACATTAGTAGAGCCCTTAGGATCTTTGCTTGATTACCAGCGATGTGATGGCCGTCACACTAGTGGGGCTGGGTAATCTATAAGCACATCCTTATGCAGGTCCCTGGTCGTAGGACTATCGAGACAGGGCATCGATACTCCGGAGTAGACCAGCGCATGCGCTTCTCATCCCAGTATGGGAGACGGTCTGTCCCACAGCCGTCAGTACGTCGTACTTGAGATAGTATGCGGTTGCTCGTTAGGTTACGGGTACACTGGACAGGACTCGTCGGGAACTGACTAGTTGGTATTATACCTATCGTCAGTTATCAGTTCCCAGGTGACATGAGTACAGCTTAGTCCGCTGACTTGACACTGTCACTCCGCCTCGAGTGTGTTCCCACTGTACTTTGATCACTATCCTACCACGGCTCAAAGGAGTCGTGCAAACAGGTAGTGGTTGGGTGCAGTCCCGAAGCACTTGGAGGCAGTGACGGTTAGACAGGATTCGTCTCTCCCGGTATTGGGGGTTGACATCGCGCTGTGTCTAGGAGAGCCATTACACGAGTAGTCCCTGGCCAGGGCAATCGAGATATACTGGTAGGTTTCCAGTGTTATCTCAGGGTGTTTTGGGCTTCGCTCCGGCACGACTTGTACCGCTATTGGGGGACTGACGTTTACCGCCCCCTAGGCCCGCCATGCGATGTATCAGACGAACAGACCGGACTGTACGGAGAATGTCACACTCAGGCTCAGTAGGAGTTCAGATGGGTTTCGCCTCGTCGGTCTTCTTGTCGGCATTACCTGGGGACCGTTACGCACAGCTAGTGCCGCTTGCGGTCTGTGGTTAAACCCACTGCCAGCGTAGTGTCGAGTCTTTAGAGTCCCACACAGAAAGCTTTTCGCCTTTAGGCAAAAGAGTAGAGGTCGCATGGTATTGCGACAGGTCGCATGGTTTTGCGACAGGGTTCGGTCACATCCGTACACTTGTGCGCGTACAGTGTCCGGACAGTTTACACTAGCGGGCTTTGGTTTAAGCCAGATCCTAGTGTACCTTATGGGATTGGATTTATCCAGTTTGCATTCGTGTTCCTCGGAACGCGGATGCGGGTGTGTATGCACAGTTGACAGGGAGGCAGAGGCAGCGGATTCTCATTAGGGTTGTTGACAGTTGACCGTTGACTATTTGACTTTATGCTCAACCCTAATGAGAATATGATATGTGATTAACTATTATATTAATTAAGTATTATGGTGATATGGTTGTTGACTTGTTGACTTTTGTTGACTTGTTGACTTTGTTGACTTGTTGACTTTTGTTGACTTGTTGACCGGTTGACTAGGCTTGACTAGTTGACCATCATGATAACCATAGCCATCATTTCATGGCAAAGACTTTTGTTTACTTGCTCATTTGTGTAAAATGAGTGCATGAAATGATATGGTTGTGGTTGCTTCTAACCATCACATAAGACCTTTTTTGATATGATGAGTTATGATCACTTTGGATTATGAGAGGGTGAAAGACAAAAGAGAGCCTCATTCTTTCTTGCTCATTCTCTCTCTTTTTCTTGAGCTCTCCTCTTGCTCTCACCCTCAACCTCTTGCTCCCTCTCTTGATCTATGGTTCTCTTGTCTCATGAGTTGAGAATCAAGAACCATAGATAAAATCCCATTCTATTTCCTCTCTACTCATTCTAGTTCACTAGGTTTAGCAAACCAAGTGAACTAGTTTCTTCAAAGAACGAAGAAGGAGCTATAGGTTGGAGCTTTCAAGTGGATCTATCTTCGGCGTACGGAGACGACGAGAAGGAGCCATCGGACCACCATCGGAGCTTGAAGAGAAGGAGTTCAAGACAAGCTAGGTATAACCCCCTAACCGAGTAGTTAGAATCTCTTAGTTAGGATGTTAGATAGATGTTTAACCAAGATCCGGGTTATAGGTCCATGTTACCATCTTTAAGAAAATCGTTTTTTACCAAATTCCGCATTCCCGAAAGTACCGGGAGAGGTAGCATGGAGTTACAGTGGTATCAGAGCCTAATTAAACTCTATCTAACATGTTAGCAAGTAACTAGAAGATCGATCAACGAAAAAGTCCCGAAACGAACCCCAGAATTTTAAACTTTCTGTCGATTTTAAAAGTGCTGGAAAACTTTTTTGAAAAACACCAAAAATCGACTCAGGCTTTTTTAAAGATACTGCAAAAATTTGGGCCGCTGAAACGATCAAAGCGCCGCGCTTCCGCGGCGGGAGCACGCTCCCGCCGCGGAAACGCGGCCGAGTTGACTCGTTCAACGGTTTTCTTTTCTGCAGTTTGGTCATTGGGGTATTTTGGGATTTTTAGAATATATATTTTCAACCCAGATTTTCCAGAACGAAAATTTTATTTTGGGGTCCCGAAAATCCGTATTTTTGATCGAACTTCTAAAAGACTTGAGCTAACGGGTTTTCTGTAATGTGATATTTGTATTGAACGTCTACTAATCGCTATATGTCGATTAGTGGGGGTTATACAAATCTGTGATCTGTAATGTGCTGGAATGTGTATATAAATATGTTGGATTGTCGCGGGTGAATAGCTGGGGGTTGTGACACGAGAGTTTTCTTTTCTTGCAATTCATGTAAATTTGTAAATTGATGTAATAATTATTTGTATGGCCGCACAACCGGGTCGGGGTTGTAGCCGTCATTGTATAATTTCTTTTTACTGTTTTTGCTCCTAGGATAGACCCATGGAGGGGTGCACAAACTACCGGGTATGCCGAAGTGTCGAGTGGCCTACTCATGGAGATGAGGGAGGTTGCTACGCTTCGGGTACTTGGCGGGTAGTTTGCCGCACCCGTAGGGGTCTTGGGTGGGGTATTGGCTATTCACCGCGACCGTGTTATCTGTTTTTGTTACAGGCTCGTACAAATTACAGATTGCTAGTATATCCAATGTATTTATCTGTGATCTGAAATGTTTATCATTGCAGTATATCTATATATGATATTATTTAGGCGTTGCTTATGTTTTACAGACGCGCTAGCCCAGCCCCCGCTCTGTCGTTAGTTAAGTAACCTAACGGGTAATGACGGGGCCCAGTGGCGAATGCGAATGGCATAAGCGTACGTCATATTTTGGTTGTTTTCTGCAATGGTAGGATTAAATGATGGGTCGCATTAAAAGAACTAATGCAAGAATATCACGCATTAAAAGAACTAATGAAAGATAATAAACCAAGTTAAAGTCGTTGGAACGCTTTCGAAAAACCACTCGGTTCTTTTCAAAAACAACTTTTAAATGCGGAGCTTGAGCCACTCCTTTTAAAAGCTATCTCGTTCCATCGACCAAATCAAGTTCACTACGTTCACGGTTTTGCCAAAACCATTCGTAGCCCTCCGTCGTTTCGTATGAATATTCAATAGTATTCAAGCTGTGTTTGTTGACCTTCGTCAAGGCATAGTGATTGGTAGCTATTGGGTATTCATATGTAGCATAGATAGATGCGTTGGTTTGGGACATTCGCATTACCTTGTTGACCTTCGTCAAGGGTATATACGGGTGGATTCAAATTAACCTGGATAATGACGGGCAGAACTTGACATGTGACTTATGATTTGTTGACCTTCGTCAAGGTCATAAGAGCATGGGGCAAAAATCCACATCGGGAGTTTCATAAGTACTGAAACTTGCTAGATTTGCATACCATTTGGAGTGTGATGATTCTGGTAGGATTCCTTCAGTTTCGTCACGCAATGATATTTGGATCCCGATCCTACTGTGAGTATATGCTACTCCTCGGGAAATTTCTCACTTAACGATCAATGCTATAAACCTAGTAGGTGCCTAGAAAGGTGTTAGCGGGGCTACGCCCCCAGGGAAAAGAGGTTCTTTAATTAAGGAACTTCGCGAAAGCGTTGGAAAACCTCCCTCGAAGTACCGACACCGGCCTGGCTGAACGGTTAAGCAAGTATTGTGCGGTGGGATTGATCCCGGCTAATTCTTCCTTTATGGTTTGAGGAGGGATTCGAGAAACAGTGGGAGCCATCCTGTTTAGACAAACTAAAAACCACTCTAAACTTGCAAGAGCATCATGCTGAGTGTTTCTTCTTCTCTCTCCTAATTGCAGCGACCAATCAACATGACTGGACTTAAGTTACTCCTAGATAAAAACAAACTGACAGGGCCAAACTACAAAGATTGGCTCAGGAATGTCAAGATAGCAATCACTTATGACAAGCTGGGGTATCTTCTTACCACCAAAGCTCCCCCTGTCCCTGGTCCAACTTCCAGCGTCGCGGATAAGGAAATCCGCAAGACTTGGGAGATTGATAGCGCGAAGGCCAAATGCCTCCTGCTTGCCTCGATGGACAACGAACATCAGAGGAGGCATGAGAATATGGACATGGAATCCATATTGCTTCATACAAAAGAACTGTATGGAGAGCAATCTCGTATCGCAAGATACGAAGCGTCGAAAAAGTTATTTTCGACAAGAATGGCCGTCGGATCATCAGTAGCCGAGCACGTGCTAAAGATGATCGGCTACATTGAGGAGCTCGCTGACCTAGGGATCACATTGGAGAGTGAGCTATATACGGATATAGTTCTCCAGTCCCTTCCTTCCACTTACGCCCAGTTCATACTGAACTTCAACCTACAAGAAAAAGAGGTTGAACTTTCAGAGCTCCTCAACATGCTGAGGAGCGCAGAGGGCACCCTACAGAAAGGTAGGGATACATCCACTTTGTTTGTAGGAGGATCATCTTCTTCTAGGTCCAAGGCGAAAGCCAAGGGAAAGAAGAAGAAGGCCCCCGCCAAACCAAGGGGCGGTGTTAGTAAAGTGGATACGAAGGGAAAAGCAAAAGCAACAAAGATAGCGGGGAAGCTTGTGGACAAGGAAGAATGCTTCTATTGTCATAAGAAAGGACACTGGAAGAATGATTGCAGGGCCTGGAAGGCCAGAACACAGGAATTGAAGCAGGTTGCAGCTTCAGCTTCAGGTGTGTATGTTATTGAAAATTGTCTTTCAATAAACTCTACTTCCTGGGTATTGGATACCGGATCAGGATCTCATATCTGTAATTCTTTGCAGGCGTTGAGAAACCGTAGGGTTTTGAAGGCAGGTGACATGACCCTCAATGTTACGAACGGAGCTAGCATGGATGCTAAAGCCGTGGGGGACTATCACCTGGGAATGTCAGATGGACATGTTTTGGTTTTGCGTAATTGCTTTTTTGTACCCAACGCAACTTGTAATATCATTTCTGTATCTTTAGTTTCTAAAGAAGGTTATGAATTTGCGTTTGTAAGTAATGTTGTAAACATTCACCTTAATCAAGTTTTGATTGGGTCAGTTACATTGAGTAATGGTATATACGTGTTAAACCAACCACAGATTTTCAACGTCCAGAATACACACAAAAGAAAGTCTCCGGAAATGAATCAGACTTTCTTATGGCATTGTAGATTGGGTCACATCAATGAGAGAAGGTTGACTAAGTTACATACAGAAGGATATTTGAATGCGTTCGAATATCAATCGTATGCCACTTGTCAATCTTGTCTCAAAGGAAAGATGACAAAGACTCCGTTTACTGGACAAGGAGTAAGAGCGAGCGAGCTCTTGGGACTCGTACACAGTGACGTGTGCGGTCCAATGTCTACACATGCCCGAAGCGGACATTCTTACTTCATTACTTTTGATGACTTCTCAAGGTACGGTTATGTCTTCTTGATGAAACATAAGTCCGAGGCCTTTGGAAAATTCCAGGAGTATAAGAATGAAGTAGAGAAACAGACCGGCAAAAGTATTAAGATTCTAAGATCGGATCGAGGTGGAGAATACTTAAGTGCCGAATTCCTGAATTACTTAAAAGAGAATGGTATTCTCTCTCAGCTTACTCCTCCATACACTCCGCAACATAATGGTGTATCGGAGAGACGGAACCGAACCCTATTGGATATGGTTCGGTCCATGATGAGTAACGCTGAGTTACCGCGATCATTCTGGGGATATGCACTAGAAGCAGCTGCGTATCTCTTGAACAAGGCTCCCACCAAGACTGTGCCTACCACCCCATATGAGATGTGGACTGGGAAGAAACCCTGTCTAAAGTATCTTAAGGTATGGGGATGTCCAGCTTTTGTAAAGAAGCAGCATGCGGACAAGCTTGAGGCACGTTCAGTACAGTGTAAGTTTGTGGGATACCCAAGGAACTCCAGGGGGTATCTTTTCTATTCCGCTGAGGAACAAAAGGTTTTTGTTTCTCAGCATGCCCGCTTCTTGGAAACTGAGTTTTTGGAAACCCAGATAAGTGGGAGCACAATAGAACTGGAAGAAGTTCCAGAACCACAGACTGTTACTGAAAGCATAGTGGAACCAGAGGGTTCAACAGAACAGGACATTCCTGCGCCACTCCGCAGGAGTAGTAGGCAGTCTCATCCGCCCGAGAGATACTACGGTTTTCTCATAAACGGGGATAGAGAGGATTGCATCATAGATTATGATGAGCCTACTAGCTTCCAGCAGGCCGTTCAGAGCGTTGACTCAGTGAAATGGCTGGATGCAATGCGGACCGAAATGGAGTCCATGTACACCAACAAGGTATGGACGTTGGACATTGCTCCAGACGGGGTAAAACCCGTAGGATGCAAGTGGATCTTCAAAAGGAAGATTGGTGTAGATGGACAGGTTGAGACCTATAAAGCTAGGCTGGTAGCAAAGGGTTTTCGTCAAAGACCTGGTTTGGACTATGACGAAACCTTTTCTCCAGTAGCCATGCTGAAATCCATTCGGATCCTTCTTGCCATTGCTGCCTTCCACGATTATGAGATCTGGCAAATGGACGTAAAGACAGCTTTTCTAAATGGAAATTTAGAGGAGTGTGTCTATATGGACCAACCAGAGGGTTTCATTCAGAGTGGGAGCAGCGGAAAGGTGTGCAAGTTGCTTAAGTCCATCTATGGACTAAAGCAGGCATCGCGGAGTTGGAACATCTGCTTTGATGAGACGGTCAAAGAATTTGGCTTTATCAAAAATCCAGATGAACCATGCATCTATAGTAGATTTGTAGCGAGAACTGTAGTATTCCTCGTTTTATACGTGGATGACATTCTCTTAATAGGAAATGACATTCCTATGCTACAATCTGTCAAGGGGTTCTTGTCACACAGGTTCTCCATGAAAGACCTGGGTGATGCCTCATACATTTTGGGTATCCGGATCTACCGTGACAGATCCAAGAGGATACTAGGACTTTCACAGTCCAGGTACATCGACACCATACTGAAGAGATTCAGTATGGAAGATTCCAAGCGCGGTAACCTACCGGCTTGTCACGGGATCACCCTCTCTAAAGAGATGTCTCCCAAGACTGATTTGGAGAGGGATCGCATGTCTATTATACCCTACGCTTCTGCGGTAGGCTCTATAATGTATGCGATGTTGTGTACCAGACCGGATGTAGCTTATGCACTGAGTGTGGTAAGCCGGTATCAGTCAAACCCTGGGGAGAAACACTGGATAGCGGTAAAGAACATTCTCAAGTACCTGAGAAGGACTAAGGAGATGTTCTTGGTGTATGGCGGAAAAGACCTCCAGATCGAGGCCTTTGCTGACTCCAGCTTCCAAAGTGACAAGGATGATTCCAAGTCCATGTCGGGTTTTGTCTTTACCCTCAATGGAGGGGCGGTGTGTTGGAAGAGTTCCAAACAGGAAACCGTTGCAAACTCGACGATGGAAGCGGAATACATCGCTGCATCTGATGCCGCAAAAGAAGCTGTCTGGATGAGGAAGTTCTTGAAAGAACTTCAGGTGGTTCCGTCCATTGTTGATCCAATACCTCTGTATTGCGACAACAACGGGGCTATAGCTTTAGCAAAGGAACCAAGGTCCCATCAGAGATCCAGGCACATCTTGAGGCGGTATCACCTGATCAGGGAGATCGTAGATCGCCAGGAGATCGAGGTTCGGAGAGTCGCTTCAGAAGATAACACTGCAGATCCATTCACCAAGGCCCTACCCCAGACTCAGTTCGAGCGGCTGATCGAGATGATAGGTCTTCGATACGCCAGTACATGGCCTTAGTGCAAGTGGGAGATTGTTAGTGTATATGCCCTAGAGGCCATTACTGTATCATACTGGTTTGTATATTACTTAATGGATGCTTGGGATATTCACCTTGTATATACAATCTTGCTCAAAATAGTAGTATGCTACTTGGTTTGTTTCTACTTCAATGTGTACATGTGTTTATTTTTGTATATCGCCTATACACATTAGTAGAGCCCTTAGGATCTTTGCTTGATTACCAGCGATGTGATGGCCGTCACACTAGTGGGGCTGGGTAATCTATAAGCATATCCTTATGCAGGTCCCTGGTCGCAGGACTATCGAGACAGGGCATCGATACTCCGGAGTAGACCAGCGCATGCGCTTCTCATGCCAGTGTGGGAGACGGTCTGTCCCACAGCCGTCAGTACGTCGTACTTGAGATAGTATGCGGGTGCTCGTTAGGTTACGGGTACACTGGACAGGACTCGTCGGTAACTGACTAGTTGGTATTATACCTATCGTCAGTTATCAGTTCCCAGGTGACATGAGTACAGCTTAGTCCGCTGACTTGACACTGTCACTCCGCCTCGAGTGTGTTCCCACTTTACTTTGATCACTACCCTACCACGGCTCAAAGGAGTCGTGCAAACAGGTAGTGGTTGGGTGCAGTCCCGAAGCACTTGGAGGCAGTGACGGTTAGACAGGATTCGTCTCTCCCGGTATTGGTGGTTGACATCGCGCTGTGTCTAGGAGAGCCATTACACGAGTAGTCCCTGGCCAGGGCAATAGAGATATACTGGTAGGTTTCCAGTGTTATCTCAGGGTGTTTTGGGCTTCGCTCCGGCACGACTTGTACCGCTATTGGGGGACTGACGTTTACCGCCCCCTAGGCCCGCCATGCGATGTATCAGACGAACAGACCGGACTGTACGGAGAATGTCACACTCAGGCTCAGTAGGAGTTCAGATGGGTTTCGCCTCGTCGGTCTTCTTGTCGGCATTACCTGGGGACCGTTACGCACAGCTAGTGCCGCTTGCGGTCTGTGGTTAAACCCACTGCCAGCGTAGTGTCGAGTCTTTAGAGTCCCACACAGAAAGCTTTTCGCCTTTAGGCAAAAGAGTAGAGGTCGCATGGTATTGCGACAGGTCGCATGGTTTTGCGACAGGGTTCGGTCACATCCGTGCACTTGTGCGCGTACAGTGTCCGGACAGTTTACACTAGCGGGCTTTGGTTTAAGCCAGATCCTAGTGTACCTTATAGGATTGGATTTATCCAGTTTGCATTCGTGTTCCTCGGAACGCGGATGCGGGTGTGTATGCACAGTTGACAGGGAGGCAGAGGCAGCGGATTCTCATTAGGGTTGTTGACAGTTGACCGTTGACTACTTGACTTTATGCTCAACCCTAATGAGAATATGATATGTGATTAACTATTATATTAATTAAGTATTATGGTGATATGGTTGTTGACTTGTTGACTTTTGTTGACTTGTTGACTTTGTTGACTTGTTGACTTTTGTTGACTTGTTGACCGGTTGACTAGGCTTGACTAGTTGACCATCATGATAACCATAGCCATCATTTCATGGCAAAGACTTTTGTTTACTTGCTCATTTGTGTAAAATGAGTGCATGAAATGATATGGTTGTGGTTGCTTCTAACCATCACATAAGACCTTTTTTGATATGATGAGTTATGATCACTTTGGATTATGAGAGGGTGAAAGACAAAAGAGAGCCTCATTCTTTCTTGCTCATTCTCTCTCTTGTTCTTGAGCTCTCCTCTTGCTCTCACCCTCAACCTCTTGCTCCCTCTCTTGATCTATGGTTCTCTTGTCTCATGAGTTGAGAATCAAGAACCATAGATAAAATCCCATTCTATTTCCTCTCTACTCATTCTAGTTCACTAGGTTTAGCAAACCAAGTGAACTAGTTTCTTCAAAGAACGAAGAAGGAGCTATAGGTTGGAGCTTTCAAGTGGATCTATCTTCGGCGTACGGAGACGACGAGAAGGAGCCATCGGACCACCATCGGAGCTTGAAGAGAAGGAGTTCAAGACAAGCTAGGTATAACCCCCTAACCGAGTAGCTAGAATCTCTTAGTTAGGATGTTAGATAGATGTTTAACCAAGATCCGGGTTATAGGTCCATGTTACCATCTTTAAGAAAATCGTTTTTACCAAATTCCGCATTCCCGAAAGTACCGGGAGAGGTAGCATGGACTTACAGTTTCCTATGCTATGCCCGGTCAATCTCCACTTATCACAAGGATTCTCCATATAGGATCAAGATGATACCTCCTAAATCCTAGGTTTTATATCTATGAGATAGATCTAGATGGATGATAGGATTCTCACTAGTTGTAGTGAGATGGTATCAATCGATCCTGGGGAGAATCACTGGAAAGGTTCCAGGGTGATAAGGACGACTGAATGTCAGTCACAGGCATTGTCTTTACCCTCAGTGGAGGGACGGTATGTTGGAAGAGTTCCAAGCTAGATACCGTAACTTACTAGACGATTAAAGGCAAGATACATCGTTACTAAGGATGCTACCAAAGAGGCAGTCTGGATATATATATAGTTCATGAGATGAACTTCGTTCCAACCATTGTGTGACAATGGAGTTATGGCTTATGCCAAGGAACCCTCATCCCATCTGAAATCCAGATATAATTCTTATGCAGTATCACCTGATCATGGAGATGGTTGATCTCCAGGGAGATCGAGGTTAGGAGAGTAGACACAGAGGACAACAGCGCGGATCCACTCACAAAGACCTTTTTCCCAGTAGAGACTTTTTATGGGAGGGTTGAGTATGAGATACTTCAACCGCAGCTAATTGTTGGGTATGTGATACCACAACAGATGGCCCTAGTGCAAGTGGGAGATTGTTAGTTATATGTATGCCTTAGAGGCCATTACTGTACATACGATGTATATTGTAATGGATGCTTGGACATATATAGGGACGACTTTCTTGCTCGACATGATAGTATGCTATCTGGTTGCACTTTATCTTAACATGTACGCTGATTGTCTCTATGTTACATGTTGATAAAGCCCTTAGGATATGTACTCGACTACTGGGACTATGATGAGATCATACTAATGGGGCCACGGTAGTCGACGAGTACATCTTATAACTGTTGCTAGTCGAGGGTGTATCGAGACAGGGCATCGATACACCAGAGTAGACTAGCGTATACGTATCTTGACCCATATGATGGGCGATGGATGATCCCATATCTATCGGTGTTTAACATCAAGGATGGTATACGGGTGCTCAGTAGAGACTGGGTATACTGGACGGACTCGTCGAGAACTCCCAGATGGTATTATACCTCACGTCAGATGGCAGTTCTTTGGTGACACAGGTATAGAGAAGTCTGTAGACCCGAGATCGTCATGGAGTCTTGTGTGATTCCCATTGTGCTTTGATTTCCATCATACCACGTCCTAGTGGGCATGCAAAAAGGTGGCTTTTGGGTACAGTCCCGAACTACATGGAGGCAATGAGCGATAGGAGGGGATTCGTCTCTCCCGGTATAGGGAGTTGATGTTGTGCTGTGTTTGAATGGCTATAACTGGAAATCCCTGGCCAGGGTTGCTGAGATTTACTGGTAAGTGTTATCAGTAGTTTCTCGAACTGTTATAGACCTCAAATCGACACGACTTATCAAGCTACTGGGGTTTGACGTTTACCACCCCTAGGCGAGATATGCGACATATTAGACGAAGAGACCGGACTGTACGGGAGTGTTACTGACTGGATTCACAGGAGAATGTACAGGCTTGCTTGTTGATCTTCTGAGCGCTCAATACCTGGGTGGCTGTTACGTTTAGCTGACCGCTTGCAGCTTGTGGGTGTTTGATATGATCATCACCTACTGCCGGCGTATTGACGATTTTTTAGAGTCCTGCACAGAGGTTTCTTGACTCAGGCAAAACGGAGTAGGAGCACATATGTGATATGTGCGGGACCGAGGACAATACGTGTATGTGATACCGTATTAGATTCTCACGATATGAGATATCGGCCGGGTATATGTGATATAGCCGAGTGATCGGATCAAGTGTTGATTCGATGAAGTGATACAGATTATATTAGTCGGTTATTTGTAAAATAGCCGGATTATCGGATCAAGTGCTGATTCGATAATTTAATGTATAATTATATATTTGATATATTAAATTACATTAACTAATATAAGCTCACTAAAAGATTCTTTTTCTCACTCGGGTAATACATTGATATATATGCGATATATGTTAATTGTATTATTTTATTTTGTTACAATAAATATTGTATATGTGATATATAATATTGTAACATGTTAGGGTTATTAATGCAATATGTTTAGTGGAGATTGAACATGGTTAGGGTTTGATTTGGGTTAATCTTTTCTAGAACTTTCTAGAAGGTTTTATTTTGTTTTGCGCAAAGATATTTGTGTTGATATTTTACATAGATATTTGTTTAACCCAACTAAACCTTTAACCATGATTCAATCTCTACAAGGGTTAGTTCTTCTCACATAAACCATGGTTGCATTTCTAACCTTAGGATATAGTTATTCATTATTCATCACAAAAGGATTCTTCTTCTTCTTTCTTGAGTTCTTGAAGAAAAGCTTTCTAGCTTATTCTTTGGTGATGAAAATGAGTGAGATTAAGATAATAAATGAGAGCTAAAATCCTACTTCATCATCCTAATCTATCCTAGCCATTTAGATTAGGGTGTTCACTTCATTTAGTGAGCGAGAGCTTGTGTTAATAAAACTTCAAGGTAAATCATCTTTGTTATCGAAGATCGGATGCAAGCTTGCATCTTTCTCTTCGTGGAGCCTCTCGAGAGTCCGGAACTTAATGATCGCAGCGAAGGGACCACTACACGGAGCTTATGAAATGAAGGACCGGACTACAAAGGTTGTAATCCCAAACTCTTAGATGTTAATGTGTTTAACATGCTTTGTTTCGCCTAATCTCTAGTCTAAGATCTTGATTTAGGGTTGTTTGGCACGACTAAATTTTAAATCGGGCATGGTTGATGCCTTATAGACCCTTGTGCGTGTGCCTAGTAGCCCTACAATTCAAGTAAGCCTAAAGCCCAGATATCTAAAACCATTTTAATTAGTAAATGAAGGAAAACTGGTTTTTAAGATGTGGTTTTAATACCATAAGCCGAATTATGCGTTTTTGAAATCCCAAGTCTTTTCTGAAAATTTCGGCAGAGTTTCCTTTGTAAATACTGGCCCCAAACGGGGTACAACATGAATAATATATGTACAATAATAAAAGGCATCCCCAAATGGGAGCTAGCTCTTCGTGAATCGACGGTCACAACCACGGAAACAATATAATATACAACACCGAAGGGCGAGGTTAAAAACTCAAAAAGGAAACTCCAACATCAAGACAACCCATAAAAATACAAGCGCGACTCTACGGACGAAATGATAAACAACGGGTCTTCTAAGTCTAATAAATAATACAGTCTGGTTGATGTAGTTTACTAGATACAACTGAATAAATAAAATACAATGGTGGTCTCGATGCAAGTGAACCCACCTACCAAGCAATCATCCGGAATGGAAGCAGTGTCCCAGCAAAGCTGCAATGAAACCTGTACGGCAAGACCTGCAAGAAACTGTGGCATAATGGGGGTGAGTTGCCAACTCTTGAGTAGCAAACATCACAGAGCAGAAATCGTATGCATGACTCAATCCTAGGTCAATACGATCAGTAATATATATATATATATATATATCCTCAAAATGATCAAGTCTGAAGCATAATCAGGTGGCAAGGGTAAACATCTATACATCAGTGTAATACCAAGTGCTCGTGTCAGTGCCTCAGGTAGCAACATATCATAAACATGAGGTGTGATCAATATAATCATCATGAAATCAGTGTCAACTATATCATGAAGTCTATAAGTATGTGAATATCATCCAACTATGTAATCAATGCTTATATGCATGTGGATCTCGTCCACGGGTCAACCAATGACACAACAACATCATGCACGTAAATATCATAAAAGCATATGCATGAAAGTATAAGGATATAAATCAACGTGTGTCCCTCGCGACACATCAACATCATGGAACCTGAGTTCCTAGCATCGACACTCGAAAACATCATGAAAACCGTGGCAAGCATCGGCACGTAAATCCTCATATATCGGGCTCCGTCAATCCAGATCGGCCCACGGGCTCCGTGAGTCCGGATCGGCCCATATCATCTCTCGACTCCGGTCGGTATCCTCCGGATATCCGCCAGGCCCAACCAATCACCGGATGGTAGTAGTCCCTTTGCCAGGCTCACCGTCTGTATACACAGCATCCCTTTCTTGTCCCGGGGTACCATACCGGGTCCACCATGTACCCGCAAACGGAATCATCCGCCTCCTCGAATCGGGTTTCACATATCACACGTCTCATAACCGAGAAAACACATGGTGGACGCACTGAAATATCATATCAAGAGAAACCGGGTTTTTTAAATAGTACATACATTCTTTTGAAATACCCACGGTTCTAAATCTAGAAATATCTTGGAAACAACATATCTCAATGCGTATAATCATAAAGCATGATGTATGCGACATATAATAGAAATGTAAGCAAATCAGTATATCATGCAACATAAACAGTAATATGCACATATCGAGGAAAAACCGCTCCTTTAAATGAATCCAGTTTTAAAATATATCTTGCGGTTCCCAAATCTCCAAAATCAAGCCGGAATCATCTATGTATTGCAAACATGTATGTATGCAAGTATGAGTGTACAATATTCCTGTGCGCCAATATGGATGTACAAGTCGGTATATACGCAGGTATGAGTGTACAATGTGCATGTGCGCCAATATGAATGTATAAGTAGGTATATACGCAAGTATGAGTGTACAATATGCATGTGCGCCAATATGGATGTACAAATAGGTATATACGCAAGTTTGAGTGTACAATGTGTATGTACGCAAGTATGTCATGCAAGGAGTCATATCCTGATGCAACAGTCCTACTGTGTAGTGACATGGCAATTATCGATGATGAAGAGTGTGAGCCGGCAAGCAGGTGTACGTGGAACATACGCATCAACGATAATGATGCTGGTGTCCTGACAGCATGGGTTTAATAAAACAATAAACACATTTAAACATTCAATGCGATGCGAATAGAAAGAATATGCGAAAAATGAATAATAAACACAACAGTAAAGAATCTACGTCAATATATATATGTCATACAGTTTTGCCATTTGAAATAACACAAATCGTGGTGTTTAGAAAAATAAGGGCTACAGTGTTTTTAAGAAAAGATGCGTCTTTTGAAAATATCCGTAGAATCTCTTGTCCTATCTTTAAAATACTCACGATTCGTTAGTTTTGAAATAGGTATGACTCGAGTCTAGTCTAACATTTATAAGTAAACTACAGGACTAATCGAACGGTAAGGAAACCACCTAAATCTGAGTCGATACATATAAATGTAATAGACGGTGATCCCGCCTCAATAGTATCACATACGATACAATATATATTATGACATTCTCGAGTCAAGAGTGTGGATCTCTCATCAATATATAACTCATAAGTAAATCCGTCGTACGGCATCCCAAATCTGGGTACGGGTCAAAAATCACATTCATCTGGTATCCATTATCATCATAACTCATGAACTGGGGTACTGATCTAAGTCTAGTACAAACTGATACCATATATATATATATTTATATATATATATATATATATTCGCGTGTATGAAAACACATGCCGAAAGGCCAGCTAAAATCTCATGCTGTATCTCACAATATGAAACAAAACATATCATTGATCTCATAGCATCATGCGCAATCTCATCGACTCATCTCCAAATACCATATACAATCCTCATCATCCATGTGTGTGTGTGTATATATATATAGTCCCATACCTATGTGCGTGTGTGTGTGTATACGTATCCCCATATACGCACAAGTATAACAAAGTAAGCATGTGTATGCGTGTGGGTGTAAACCTCATTCTAGGGCTTGCGACTAAGAAGCTAAACTAAGTTACTTCTAACTACCCTAAACAAAACCATGAACACAAAATCATATCTTGATAATCATCCACGTAACCTAAAACACATATATAACCATATATATATAAGCTATACCACGAACTGCGGGGGTGCTATACGCCATCCACCCGACTTCCCCCGTAGATATATATCTACTCACCTTGACCTTCGCTTGCTGGATTCGATGACACCATGCTCATCCTCATCGTCTCGAAGTCCACGTGAGGGTACCTACAATTTCCAATGCGTCATATAGTATCAGGAATCGAACATGAAAGCCAAAACGGCATGCGAATCGCTTATAGGTTAGAACCTATAGCCTATGCCTGCAAAACCATCAAAAAAACCCGTTGCTGACGTACAAACACCAGACGACGGAACACAAAAACAAATACCAAATCCCAAATTAAAACGAAGTCGCGAAATAATGCAGTAACTCAAGAAAATGGTCCCAGATTTTACCCTAGGTGAAATTAGCCAATTTTGTACATATGGAGGGTCTAAATTACTGAATATAAAGCCCTGGACCAAGCATGAACCAATTTGGAAGTACCAAGGCTGCAATTTGTAGCCCAAATGATTAAATCTGTGGCCAGAATTTGGAGTAGGGGTCTCAGGTTTTGGGTATAGGTTCAAGGTTTCCTGCACATCTCTCAGTCTTCGTTGAATATTTTTCAGGTGTCCCGGGTGATAGCAGATACCAAAATACATCACAATTTCCATAAATTCTGCCAATGTCGGGGTTTCTATGTTTGGGTTTTGGGGTTCTATTCTCTGGTTTCAGTCCATTTTACAATCCCTACAGGGGTTTAAGGTCACTATTAACCCCAATTACGCTTTTGCAATCAATTCAAACCCTAATCCTTTTCTAGGAATTTCCAAATCCCACTAAACATCGCATAATCATTTCTAAACATACATGGAAGCTAATGTAAACCAAATACTACACTAATGGTTCAGAAATTACCTCATTTGGCACTCATGAATCCTCTAGAGCACCAAAATGCAAACTTTCTTGGTCCGATGTGTTTGTATTGAGCTTGAGCAAGTTTTTCGTGAAGGGAAGTATGTGTTTTCATGTTGATTTGGGGGTGAAGTGAGGTGTAGGCGGTGGTGGAGGGAGAGGGCAGCCATGGGAGTTGAGGGGAGAGAGAATGAAGAAGAGAAAATGAGAGAGGAATGAGACCTAGACCAAGGTTGACCCCCTCACCTCTCTCTCTCATGCCCATACCTCTTACTATATTCATTTCTTTTCTTTTCTTTTTCTTTTCTTTTCTTCTCTCTTCTCATAATAAAACCCATATCAAGCATGAAGAAATAAAGTAAACCCATGATAAAATGTAATAAGTGTTAAAATGACATGGTGCACGTTTTGCACAAAAACAAGTTTAATGCGCGATTAGCGATATTTAATCGCGATTAGCACTAAATAGTATATAATTAATCATAAAAACTTATAATTTGCATAATTCACATAAAGCACCTTCATTTCAGTAATTTCCATAATTTTCCAAATTTTTCCCAATTTATCGGTATTTAATTATACCGCCTTATTAAAATATTCAATATAATATTATTTAATTATAAAAATCCCCAAAAATAATTTTTTTCTGAAATGTTTCAATCGATACCGTCGACCAAGTGCACTTAGGCGGAACACCGTAACCGCGAGCACCCAAATAGATACTTTTGGCAATGGGGTTCTCCTAAGGTCACTTGGTCGGGACTATGGGGTTTGCTACCAAGTACAGTTATCCGGCGAGTATTCGCGTACGTTACGCGATTGCGATGGAGTTTCGATCCGAATCGAAACTACGTGGCAATCGATCTACAGAGACTAAATTGCTATATTTACAATTACAAACTAGTTTTCACAAAACTAATTAAATGTGGATTCTAACTAGTGTATCACATATCAAACTTAAACCCAAAACGACGTTAAAATTGCAACTACGAAACACTCCGATTAGCCCTAACAGAATTGTTAACATCACATGCAAACTGGGCCAATCAAACATAACCTAAAACCTCAAAAACCAAGCCTACATAACACCAAACAAACTCGAGCCCAATACATGGATAGTAGACCGGCCATGCCGGCCATTTTGGCAATCTCGCCGGGTCATTTTAGGAGTCAGGGTCTCGATTTTTTTTGGTGTTCTATTTACATCAAATATAACATTCTGCACTTGTTTTAAAAAAATTCAGAGGCCTTTTAAAAATCGACAAAAAGTATGGTTTTCGGGTTTTAGTTTTGGAGTTGTTTCGGTTTCGTGTTTCTATTAACATCGTCTAATCTTCTACCTTTGGCTCTGATACCATGAAAGTGTATGTTAGCACCACTACTGGGTTTTACTTGCATCAAGCATGCCGTTTTAAAAATTTTCGGGGTGCTAATCAACACTAAAAAAGATCTTAACTAGATGATTAGGGGTTTAAGCATGATATAACAAAACTTTACTAATAGAACGAAACTACAACCTTTGTAGATAATGTCCTTCTCTTCTCTGTTTCCGGGTTGTAATCCCTACGACTCCTCATAGCTCCACTTGAAGTTTGAATGAGCCACCTCCGTGATCTTCGTGCCGAAGATGATCCACCCGAAGTCCCTCAGGCTCAAGCTACCTCTTCACTAAACTATCTTTATTGAAGGAAACACACTACACTTGACTGCTAATCAAGTATAGGATGGTGAAGTAGGGTTGTGTTTGCTCACTAGGATTTGTTCAAAACACTATGGTTCACATTACATGTGAGTGTTAGAGCTTTTAAGCATGAGGAGGAGGAAGAAGAAGAAAAATGTAGAGAGCAAAGCAAAAATGAGCTAAGCAAAAATGGCTAAGTCTTGGCATGGCTCATTCATGCTCTCCCCACTTATTGAAGCCTGGATAAAAAAATCTAACCATGCTTCAATAGTGATGGCAAATGAATAAAAAAATTAGCAAACCATGCTATGGACCAAACCACAAATATCTCCACATTTTACACCTCATTTTCTAATTTCTAAAAAATAGAAAATATATGCCATGCTTCATATAATATATATATATATATTAATATATATATATATATATTAATATATATATATATATATAAATATATATTATGAAGAAAATAATTAGTGAGCTAATATTAGTTAATATATAATTATATCAAATATAAATATATATCATATTATTAAATCAACACTTAATTTAATAATCCGGTAATATCATATATAACCGACTGATATCATTTATCTGTATATCAGATTATCAAATCAACACTTGATTCGATAATCCGGTTAGATCACATATAACCTAATTGATAACAAATAACCGCCAGAATAGAATACGGTATCACATACTCATATTTAGTCAGGCCCCCGCACATATCAGCATATGTGATCTACTTCGTTTCGCTTGAACCAGGAAACTTCTGTGTGGGACTCTAAAAACTCGTCAACACAACAGCAGTAGGTGATGATCACTTTAGTCACCTACAAGCCGTCAGTGGTATTAGATGGACGTAACGGCTATCCAGGTATTGAAAGATTAGAAAATCAAAAAGAAAGCATGTCCAAAATTTCATGAAGCCTATAAGTAACACTTACCGTACAGTCCGGTCTCTTCGTCTGATATTTCGCATATTGAGTCTAGGGGTGGAATCGTCAGACCCCAGTAACTTGATAAGTTATGCCGATGTATAGCTCATAACGGATCGAGAAACTACTGATAACTTTTACCAGTAAATCTCATCAGCGGCCCTGGCTAGGGACTTCCTGTTATAGCCAATCTAGCATAGCACAACATCAACTCCCAATACCGGGAGAGACAAAACCCCTCCTATTGCTCACTGCCTCCATGTGACTCGGGACTGTACCCAAAATCCACCTGTTTGCATGACTCCTTTGAGCCGTGGTAGGGAGGAAATCAAAGCACAATGGAAACCACACAAGACTCTATGACGATCTCGGGTCTACAGACTAACCTGTACCATTGTTACCAGAGAACTGCTATCTGACGATAGATATAGTACCAATTAGGAGTTCTCGGCAAGTCCTGTTCGGTGTACCCATTCTCTAATGAGCACATGTGTAGAATCTTTGATGTCAAACAACAATGGATATAGGATCAACCATCGCCCTTTACAAGGTCAAGAAACGTACACACTAGTCTACTTTGGAATATCGATGCCCTGTCTCGATATACCCTCGACTAGGAACAATTAAAGGATGTGCTTATGGACTACCAAGGTCCCCGTAGTATTATCCGCATCATAGTCCTGGTAGTCAAGCCAACACCCTAAGGGCTTTATCAACATATATCTGAGAGACAGTATAATAATACTAAGTGTACTTGTTAAGATAAAGAGTAACCAGATAGCAAACTATCATGTCGAGCAAGAAAGTCTTCTATATATATATGTCCAAGCATCCACTATAATATACATCAATGTACAATAATGGCCTCTGGGGCATACATATTCCTAACAACTGGCACGTTCTTCTTTAGGTAATTTGCTTGGGAGGTGGGTTACATTCCCGATCGTAACCGCCGCTTGCATACTTATTCATTTGTATCTAATTAAAAACTCCATCAACCAGACTATATATATTTATGGACTTAGAGACCAGTTTGTATATTCATTCAGGCTTCAAGGAGATATTTGTATATATTCTTTATACTTGAGTTTGATAATATTTTGGTATTTCTTTACTTTCTTTTCTGAGTTGATCTTCGCCTTGGGGCACCGTATATATATGTTGCATGGTTGTGATTCCGCCGATTGGCGATGAGTTTGCTCCTGTTTGGGGATGCTAATATTATTTATGTATATGTATTGTTTTTTATCAAAATTTACAAAGGTGGCGCTGTCAAAATTTAAAATGACAAAAATGTTTTCAAACTTTAGCATACATTTCACTTGTATTTTCAAAGAACTTTACTTATACTTGAAAAGAGGAACTTGATTTCATCTATACCCTTTTTCCAAACTTCACCTCCACTATTTTCTTAAAAAGGTTTAGATTCCTGGTTTTCGGCTTACTTGGGTTATGGTGGGGTCCAATAGACTTCACGTGATTCAAGGGCCGGTTACGTGCCATTTTCGGGTCGTGATACTGAGGTGGAATTGAGCATGGTAGAAGACATGTAGAAAGGACTGAGCTTCATTAGTTTATTACAAAATGTTGTGAGATTTTTATTTGCATGGTTGTGAAAAATATGAAACAATTCTATTATTCTTGATTTTTACTCTATCATGCTTTCCTACACTTGCTCATGGCTAAGTTTCTTCACCTCCTCCTGCTTCTTCTTTACTTGCTATCTTGTGTTTTAGATTTGAGAGAAAATTATAGTGGAATAATCCTACATCCCCACTCTCCATTCTAGCAAGCTTGGAGCGTCGGTTGCTTTACTGGGTGATGCTGAAGTTTGGATCGGTTCCCTCGGGTGGATCATCTTCGGCAAAAGAGGACCAGCTTGCAAGCGCGATCCGAAACTCTTAAGAGCATGCTAGAGTCCAACCCAATTGGAGCAAATGAAGATACTGCAAAGGTTGTGATTTCTATTTTGATGTTTTTCTAGATTAAGTGTTTGGTGTAGAATCATGGGGTTTAGTTTCTAGTGCCATTAAAAATTTTATTTTTGGATTCCGCATTGGCTGCGGGTTAGCGGCAAGGGCACTAGGAACCAACGCTTCTTTCATAAAGGATTCGAACTTCTTATACCACTGTCTAGGTGACGGCTTTAAACCGTAGAGAGACTTTTCTACCAAGCAAACGTGGTCTTCTTTTCTTTCAACTTCAAAACCTTCGAGTTGTTGCATATAGATTTTCTAATCATCGTGTAAGAATGTAGTCTCCACATCGAGCTATTCAATCTCCAAATCTTGCATTGCTACCAAACCGAGCAAGACATGAATAGAGGTGTGCTTAATAACATGAGAAAATACCTCGGTGAAGTCAACTCTCCACACCTGCGAATAGCCTTTAGCCACCAACCGCGCCTTGTATCTCGTATCAAATGTCCCTTGGTTATCTTCTTTCTTCTTGAAAACCCACTTGTAACCAACTATCTTCTTTCCTCTTACGGGCTTCATGAGCTTCCAAGTTTGGTTCTTGTGAAGAGACTCAATCTTTTCATCCATAGAAACTATCCAATGAGCTGCTTCATCGGATGAGATGGCTTCTTTATAACCTGTCGGCTCGCTACTATCAATTGTCTCTGCAACAGACAGAGCATACGCCACTAGGTCATCGTATTCATACCACTGTGGCTGTCTAATGTCCGTTCTCTTTCAGTCACGAGCGAGCAAATACTACTCATCATGAGACTGCTCATCTTGAACTTCTTCAGACAATGGTGAAAGAAAGATCTCCTGCGAATTTGAGCTATCACCGACCTGAATATCAACTCTCGGCTCATCCTTCTTCGAATCGTCTTCAATTGGAGGTTCCTTATTGTTCGGCTTTAACATAGATGATTCATTAAATGTCACATCTCTGCTAATCATAAATTTATACGACTTTGGATCCGAACACCACAACCTATAACCCTTAATTCCAGTAGCATAACCGAAAATATACATTTCTTCGCTAGAGGATCCAATTTGCCGTCACGTCAATATGCATAAGCAGGGCAACCAAACACCTTAAGTGTTGAATAATCAACGCGTTTCTCGACCATACTTGCTCCGGTGACTTACAACCTAGCGTTGTATGAGGTGACCGATTCACAATATAACACACCGTATTTACCGCTTCTGCCCAAAACTCATTTTCGAGCCCTGCGTTGGACAAAATGCACCGCGTTTTCTCTAAAATAGTCCAGATCATTCACTCCGCAACTATATTCTACTGTGGTGTATAGACAATGCCCAACTATCCCATCGTTTTTGCAGAAATTGTTGAAATCTACACTGCAAAATTCTAACCCGTTGTTCGTCCTCAATCTTTTGATCTGCTTCTATATCTGCTTCTCAAACAACGTATTCCATTGCTTGAATATAATAAACACATCACTTTTGTGGTTAAGAAGTAGACCCAAACCTTCCTCAAAAAATCATCAATGAAGGTAAGCAGATACTTGGCACCGCTTTCTTTAGAAGCAACCGGAGAGGGTTTCCAAAGATCCGAATGGATATAATCTAGAGTATCTTTCATATTGTACACAGCCAAACTGAAACTAACGCGCTTTTGCTTTCCAAAGACGTAATGTTCACAAAACTCCTGTTAGTGATATTTGCCCTAGATGCCATTATTATATCTTACTGGTTTGTATATTACTTAATGGAAGTTTGGAATATACACGGATATAGTAACAGTCTTGCTCGAAAATGGTAGTATGCTACCTGGTTTGTTTCTACCTCAATGTGTGCATGTGTTTTTTTTGGATATCTCTTATACATATTGGTAGAGCCCTTAGAATCTTTGCATGACTACCAGCGTTGTGATGGTAGTCATACTAGTGGGGGCTGGGTAGTTTATAAGCACATTCTATACAGGTCCCTAGTCATAAGATTATCGATACTCCAGAGTAGACTACTGTATACGCTTCTCATCCCAGTAGGGGAGATGGTCTATCCCACAGCCATTGGGTTATGAGTACAGTGGACAGGACTCATTAGGGACTGCTGGTGGGCATTATACCTATCGTCGGGTAGCAGTTCCCAGGTGACATGAGTACATCATAGTCTGTTAACTTGACACTGCTATTTTGCCTCGAGTGTGTTCCCACTGTTCTTAGATTACTACCCTACCACGGCTCAAGGGAGTCGTTCAAACAGGTAGTAGTTGGGTGTAGTCCCAAAGCACTTGGAGGCAGTGGCGGTTAGATAGAATTCATCTCTCCCGGTATTGGGGGTTAATATCGCGTTGTGTTCGGAAAGTCTTTACACAAAGTCCTTGGCCAAGGCAAGCGAGATTTACTAGTAGGTACTCCAATAGTTTCTCAAAGTATTTTGGGCTACTCTCCGGCACGACTTATTGCACAATTAGGGGACAAACGATTACCGCCCCCTAGGCCCGATATACGATACTCTTAGACGAATAGACCGGGCTATACGGAGATTGTAACACATAGGATCAGTCGGTGTTCGGATGAGTTTGCTCATCGGCCTTCTTATCGACAGATACCAGTGTAGCCATTACGTGGAATAAGTACAGCTTGCAGCTTGTGGTTAAACCCACTTCAAGCGTAGTGTCGAGTGTTTAGAGTCCCATACAGAGGGTTTCCCCGCATTAGGAAAAAGATGTCGAGGTCGTTTGGTTTTACGACAGGGTTCGATCACGTACGTATACTTGTGCACGGATGATGATTCGGAAAGATAATACTAATGGGGTTTGGTTTAAGTCGTATCCTAGTATTATACTGATGGATTATTTTCGTCTCTTTTGTATTCATATTTTTCGGAATACGGATACGGGTATGTATATGCGGATGAGGGGCATTTTTGTAATTTGTTCAAAAATGCTTCTAGAAGAAGACACCTCATATTATGTAAAAAAACATTTTAGGTTAAATGTTTAATGCATTAAGAGGTGGAGAAATTGAGGTTGATTTTTGCATAATTTGGAGCATGGCTCTTGGTGACACATGGAGGGTTTTCAAGCCATGACTCACTAAGTTGAAATATGAACCATACTTGATTATTCATGAGGTTTTATTCTATCTAAAATAGAGGATGGTTCAGACTTACAAAAAAGAGTTCAATCTCTTTGCTATGCAAACACTTCACTAGCTTTTTCCTCAAGTTGATCTCCTTCTACCTCTAGCCTTTCATGTCTCATGTGTTGAGAAATCTAAGACTATGAGAGATATACCAATCCATCTATACTCTCTACATCACCTAGGTCATCTGGTGTTGCGAATTAGGTGCCCTATTTTCCTCGGATTTGAAGTTGGAGCATGGACTATAGACTCTCGGGTGGATCGTCTTTGACTCGAGGAGGCCGACGAGGAAGCGCCGATCCGTTACGATCCTTGGAGCTTGTGACGAGGAGGTGGACAGCAACAAGAAGACCCAAAGGACTTGAAATCATGAGGTATAACATTCTATTCATGTAATTTACCTCATAGTAGTTTGCTAGTTAATCTTTAGTATCGATCCTGGAGTTCGAGTCGGTGTTACGAAGCCCGAAAAAATATTTTTTTACATATTCCGCCTCCTCGTGAATCCGTGGCGTGCGTAACATTGACTTACAGTGGTATCAGAGCCCACTAAACCTTTACTAGCTTGTTAGCAAGTGTTATAACTTCGATCGTCGGAAAATCCCGAAAACGAATCACCAATACCCTAACTTTTTGTCGATTTTTTAAAGTGCCAAATGTTTTTTTCAAAGATATGAAAATTAAGTGCAGGGTATTCAAAGAAGACAGAAGAAAAATGAGCCAACGAATCATCAAGACGGCCGCGGAAGCGCGGCGGAACGGTTGGTTTCTCCGCGGAGCCACGGTCGAGTCAGAGCCGATTCAAGTCATTTTTCCTATTTTATTTCTTATTTTGGGTGTATTGTTTTCTGGAATATTTGGTTTCTACCTAGTTTTTTTGTGCTGGTTTGCACTTGGGGTAAACACGCAAAATATTTTTCGATCGAAATTCTAAATGTTCTTGGCTAACCGGATCTTCTGTATTGTTATATGTGTTTTTAAACTTCAGCTAATTGATGTACGTTGGTCAGCTTGGGGTTGCACATATTTGTTAGTTTTTGTATATGAATTTTATTGGATCGTCAATGATGAATAGCCGGGAATGTGAGAAGAGAGTTTCTTCTATTCGATATAAATTGTAAAGTGATGTAATATTATTTTGTGGGGCACATCCAGATTGAGGTTGTAGCCGCCGTTGTATTATTTCTTTTTACAGTTTTTTTTCTCTTAGGATAGACCTAAGGTGAGGTGCACAAACTACCAGGTTCCTTGAAATGCCGAGTGGCCTACTCACTTTGCTGAGAGAGGTTGCTTCACTTCGGGAATTTGGCGGGTAGTTTGCCGCACTCGTAGGTGTAATATTTCAGAAAAATAAAATATTATTTTTGGGAATTTACATAATTGAATAATAAATATTATGAATATTTTAATGTGTTGAGATTAGTTTTAAATGATATGGTATAATTATATACTGATAAATTAGAAAATATTTGGAAATTTATATCAATTATTGAATTTAAAGAATTTATGAAAAATGGGAATTTTACAATTTAGTATACAATGATTTGTATATAAGATAGTATTACTAAACACGATTAGTATCTAATCATCCATTGATTGTGTTTTGTGCATGTAACATGCACCATATCATATTTGCTAGCATTTGTTACATTTATTCTACCATGACTTTCTCTTTTTATTGTAGCATGGCTTTGTTTTTAATTTGGAAATGCAAAGGAAATAAAAGATAAAGAAAAGAAAAATGAAATAGATTAAAGAAATGAGGTATGGGCAAGAGAAAGAAGAGAGAGAGAGAGGTGAGGGGTTCATTGACCATGGCCCATTTTCTTCATTCCTTTCATTCTTCTTCTTCTTCCTCCATCTCCTTGGCTGCCCTCTCCCTCCACCTCATCTACCTTCTCACCACAACACCATTTTCACACAAAAACATCATTTTCCCTTCACAAAAATCATGCACAAGCTCGCTACAAGCACGGGGAACCAAGAAAATTTGGATTTTGAGCACTTGGGGCAGCTCAAGAAAATTCTTGAGTTGCCAAATGAGGTAATTCTTTCACTATTAGTGTAGTATTTCATTTCCTTTTGCTTTGACTTTAGTTTAGAAGTTTTTAATTAAGGGTTTAGTGGTATTGAAAATTCCAAGATGAAGGTTAGGGTCTTCCTTGAGTTGGGATGGTGTAATTGAGATGTATTAGTGACTACAAACCCCCTTTGGTGTTGAAAATTAGTCCAAACTAGAGGTAGAACCCCAAACTTGAACTTTAGATATCGAAATATCGGTTTGTGAATAAATAGTGGGTACAAGGAATCTGGAGTGACCTGGAGAGTTGACTAGAAAAAACTAGCAACACCACTAACCTAGATGGACCATTAGGAGACCTCCTGTGAATACGAACCCGAACCATGCACCATTGGCCGAGCAGGCCGGAATTTTAGGCAGTGTGGCCGGCCAAAGTTTGGGTGTTAGTGCTAGGATTTGTTCTGTAGCACATATAGCTCCTATACAACACCCCTGTACTGCTAGTTTTGCCTAATTTCACCTGAACTAAAATCTGGAACAAGTTTTGTAAGTTGTTGTTTTGGTTTCCTCGATGTTCAGGACTTGAACTTTTGATATTTCGTTTTGTCTCGATTGATTGGTGTTTGTACGTCGATATCGAGGGTTATTGGTTCTTCTTGCATGTTTAGGCTATAGGTCCTGACCTATAAGCACCTCCTGTGTCGTTTTGGTTTTGAATCGGATGTTTTGATACGATACGATATATGTGTTATGTAGGTACCCTCGCGTGAAACTTTGGGACGACAAGCAAGAGCATGGCGGCATCGACTTCGACAAGCAAGGATTAAGGTGAGTAGATGTATATCTACGAGGAAAGTCGGGTGGATGGCGTATAGCACCCCCGCAGTTTCGTAGTGTAGCATGCGAATGCGTTATTATATATATAAATATGTGTTTTTGTGAAACGTGGATAATTAGTAAGAAAGGTTTTAGGAGAGCATGGGTTATTTTTTGTGTGATTAGGAGAAACGTTTTTAGTTATTCCTTAGTCGCAAACCCTAGAATAAGGTATACATACACGCACATGCACACACGGGTTATGTTTTGTTGTATATGATATATGTATATATGTATATGTATATATGTATGTATGTATGTATGTATGTAGATGTGTTGCTATACACACACACACACATATATGCATACACGTATGATGGGGATAGTATACGATACTTGGAGATGAGTCGATGTGGTTGGGCATGATGCCGTGAGATCGGTGATGTGAATTGGGTCGTGTTATGATATACGACATGATATATGAGTGGATCGTTGGGCGATGCATTTTCATACACACACGGATATATATGTATGATGGTATCGGAATGTACTAGACTTTAGATCAGTACCCCTAATTCAGGTTATGATGATAATGATACCAGATAAATAATAAGTTATATGTGTTATTGACCCGTACCCCGATTTGGGATGCCGCACGATGGATTTTTCCGTACGATGTACAAATATAATGATTGATCCGCACTCTTGACTCGAGGATGTCGCATTATATATTTTATCGTACGTGACGCTATTGAGGCGGGATCACCGACTACCATATATATCGACTCGGACTTAGGTAGATTTCCTTACCCGTTCGATTAGACTCTTAGTTTAGTCCTGTAGTTATCAATTAGATGTTAGACTGGGCTCGAGCCATACTTATTTTTAAAATAACGAATCGCGAGTATTTTAAAGACAGACCGAGGAACACTACAGATATTTCATAGGACGTACCTTTTCTTTAAAACATCAATAGCCCCTATTTTCTAAAAACCACGATTCGTGCTATTTCAAATGCTAAAACTGTATGCCTCGTATATATATAAATGTATATTCTTATATGTTCCGGTTACAACATCTTTTCCATACATTCATGTTGTTCTTATCGCATTGCATGCTTATACTTGTAATTTCCTTTGTTATTATGAACCTATGCTGTCAGGTCACCAGCACCGTTACCGATGATGCGTATGCTCCACATACACTTGCATGCCAGAAATAGCACTTCTTTGATATAACCTGCTAGCTGGTAGTTCCAACACATTATTAGTATACTTGCTTTCATGTGCTAAATTAGATATTGCATTCTTTTACTTAGATATCCATGCATGTCTATTTATCCATTTGTCATGCAATGTTATGGGGCTTTATGCCGGTAATTCACTGTTTATTTACTCTCGAGATTTGGGATTTCGGATTTCTATGAGATTTCTGGATATGGAGAAACCGCAAAGATTTTATAAACTCATTATCAATTTTAAAGATAGAAATTGCAGTTTTCTCGTAATATGATATGAGATGTGTCCACCATGAGTTTCCTCGGCTCTTGAGTGATATCATGCACCCGATTCGAGGAGGAGGAGGTACCGTCTGCAGGTGTATGGTGGACCCGGTGCGGTACCCCGGGGCAAGATGGTCACAGATGATGGCGTTGAGCCCGACAAGGGAGCTCTATCGACCGGTTATTTGTGACGCGGCAGATATCCAGAGGATACCGACATAATCGTGAGATATTTAAGATTTTAGGCTAGTCCGGATTGCCAGAGCCCGAGATATTGAGACATTGAGATATTGATATTTTTATGATATGGGCCAGTCCGTATTGCCGGAGCCCGAGATATTGAGATATTGGGATATATATTTTGTGTCGATGCTTGACACGGATTCTCTATTGATTTCATTGATAATATTTCGATTTTTATACAGAAATCTCACTGAGATATGAAACAGCTTTCTCATTTGAAATGTATTATGTTTCATTCATAATGCATTCGTATACCATATTTGTAATATGTTGCCACCTGAGGCACTGACACGAGCACTGGGTATTATACTTATGTTTAGATGTTACCCTTGCCATTATTAGATGTTTTAAGGATATATATATTAAGGATATTATTGTATGGCTTAGGATAGAGTCATACATGCGATTTCTGCTCGGTGATGTCTTCTACTCACGAGTTGGCAACTCACCCCTGTTGTGCCACAGTTTCTTGCAGGTTTTGCCGTACAAGTTTCCTTGGCGGCTTTGCTGGCACACTGCTTCATTCCGAGTGATTGCTTGGATAGGTGGGTTCACTTGCATCGTGACCACCGTTGTAACTTTGATTATATTCAGTTGTATTTAGTAAACTCCATCAACTAGACTTGTATTATTTGATAGACTTGGAAGACAAGTATGTATATTCTTTCGACCTTAGAGTCGCGCGGTGTATTATTATGGTTTTCCTCTGGTTTTCTTTCTGAGTTTTGATCCTCGCCCTTCGGCGTTGTATATTATATTGCTTGCGTGGTTGTATCCATCAATTAGCGAAGAACTAGCTCCCGCTTGGGGATGCCGTTATTCATTATATATATTATATATGTTTGTACCCGTTTGGGGCCAGTATTTACAAAGGAGACTGTGCCGAATTTTTTGGGGAAATATGATGTTGCGTTTAAATGTTTAATGCCTTATTTTATTAAAACCACTTGATTTGAAACAATTTTTCCTTCACTTCTTCCTTAAAATGGTTTAGATTTCTGGGCTTTTTGCTTACTTGAATTAGGTGGGGTCCTATAGACTTCACATGATTCAAGTGCCAGTCACGTATTATTTCGGGTCGTGACAGTAGGGGTCTGGGGTGGGGTTTGGATATTCATCATGACCGCGGAATCCGTCTTTCGTTACAGGATTAAAAGAAACGCGGAATTTCTAGTATATCCAATATGTTCATCTATGATCTGGAATGCGTATTATTGCGTGAGACGAATGATTATTATATATATGCTATATAGTAGACGTTGCTTTAGTTTTGCATCCACGCTAGTCCAGCCCCCGCTCTGGCGTTAGTTAAGTAACCTAACGGTGTTAGATGGGGTCCAGTGGTGAATGCGGATGGCATAATCTTACATCATATTTTCGTTTCTCTCTGTGATGAGAGGTGTAATGATGGGATTACATTAGATTAATGCAAAGCAAACAAACCAAAGCTGAATCATTAGAACAAATTTCAAAACCACTCGGTTTTTTCAAAACAGAAACTTTTAAAATGCGGAGCTTAAACCACTCCTTTAAAAGCTATCATAGTTCCTTCGATTAAATCAAGTTCACTACATTCACGATTTCGCCAAAACCAGTCGTAGCCCTCCGTCATTTCAGTTGAATATTCAGTAGTATTCAAACTATGTATTTTGACCTTCACCAAGACATAGTGATTGGTAGCTGCTGGATATTCATCTGTTGCATAGATAGATGCGTGGGTTTGGGACAGTCGTACTACTATTTTGGCCTTTGTCAATAATATGTACGGGTGGGTTCAAATTAACCTGGACAATGATGGGCAGAACTTAACATGTGACTTATGATATGTTGGCCTTCGTTAAGGTCATAAGAGCATGGGGGGAAAATCCACATCGGGAGTTTCTAAGGAAATTGAAGCTTGTTGGTGCTGCATACCATTTGGAGTGTGATAATGTTGGTAGGATTCCTTTAGGATTATCAAACAATGATATTTTAGATCCCGATCCTACTGTGAGTATCCGCTACTTCTCGGGAGATTTTTTCACCAACACAATCAATGCTATGAACCAAGTAGGTGTCTAGAAGGGTGTTAGCGAGGCTTGTTCATATCATAATATTGCAATTCATACACCCCATTTTTTATTCATTTTATAAGTAAACAGGTACTCTTGACGCACGTTTGTTGCATGTTACAGGATACAGGCTCTTGGAGCGAAGACAGTGAGAAAAGACAAAAGATGATACAAAAGAGAGACTTTTGACCCACAAGTAGAAGAATTCTAGTGACGAAGAACAAGTCACAATTGTACAAGGCAATGCAGTCCGAAAAAGTCAAAGTGAGCGGTCAAAAGATCATTACAATTTGTCACTTAAGATCTGGCGAAGACTCAGAAGTCAAATGAAGAAAAGAAGTATAAAAGTAGAAAGCCCAAGAAGCCCTGAACCAAGCCCAAAAAGATGAAGACCTAATCCCCTTCTTTGGCCGCGGAACCGCGGCCAAACCTAGGCTGGCACCGCAGTTCCGCGGCCATTCAGAGCCCGTGTCGGTGCAAATTTCGTGAGTTGGTGCGTCGGTGCGGGTGTTGGGATTTTCCGTGGGCAAATCTGTAATTGCACATGTGCGAGAGTCTGTAACCCTAGTTTTACTGTTTTCCTATAAATTGTACTCACAAATCTGTAAAACGTATGCCTTTTTTCAATCAATAAAATTCAGAATTGTTGGGAGATCTAGAGCATCATTTTTGTAAGTGTTTTTTTATTTTAATTCCTGCCTTAGTTATAACTTAATTTTTGCCCTAGCTATCTAGTATAATTCTTGCAGTAGAGTAATGATATCACTTGCCCTAGTTAAATTAGTGTAGTTCTTTTAATCTGCCATAGATAAGTACTTCTTTAGATCTAAACAAAACACCTTAAACATAACAAAAAATGTCATTTTTAGAAGATTCCCTAATGAGCGAGTAAAATCCTCGCTTGTTAGGGTTAGGAACAAGGGAGGGAGTGAGAGATGAATATCTCTCACCTCCTTCAATGCCAATACATTTTCATCAGTAGAACTTCATGCACGCATGCCTGATCCGCTCCCTACGGCACCCTACCTACGAGGTAACGGTGAACCGTAGTATAAAGGGCCGGACATACATGACGTCCATGAAGGTTGTAACAATTAATAGGAAAGGACGGACAAGGATCTAGAGGAAGAAACTTCGTTTCTTCCCAATCATCCTAATCCCCTTTGCTAATAATTGTTATGACTTCTAAAAAGTTTTAATCAAAAGGCATTGAAAGAGGTGACAATATTGATTTTATCAACCCCACCTTAGACCTAATCCTAACAAGTTCTTTAATATCGTATAAATTAATTTTACATCAATCAACAAAAACCAAACCACCATCGGAATCAACTCGTAAAAACACAAATCAGAAAATTACACATCTCTGTAGATCGACCCGTACTCACCGGCTAGCTGCAAAGCGACGCCGTTTCTGATTACGGTAAACATAAATTTTTGGACTAATCAAATGGCGCCGTTGCCGGGGATGGCGTAATTTTTCTTTTGTGTGATTTCGGGTTGATATAAATTTTAAAAATTATAAAAATCTGATAATATAAAATAGTACAAAAACATTTTATCGATTTTTATCTGTGTGAAGGGTTTTATGGTTTGAATCTTGCAGGAACAGCGAAGGATTGCGAATCTGGAAATTTACATAAGGTTAAACAGAAAAGTGAACATCAGAACAGAGAAGAATTGGTGAACAGGAGCTACACAAATTTTTCCAGAGGCTGAACCCACTTCCCGACCGCGCTTCTGCGGCAAAAGTCCCCCCCAGACCGCGGTTCCGCGGCCATTTGGCCACGTCAGCACCTAAAATTTTGTGGGTTTGTTCCTCCTTCTCTCCTCTGTCAACCTCCATATATCTCTCTGTAAAAACTTTCTGCAGGAATTCTTTGCGCTAAAAAAAAATATTTTCTTCTTCCCCCTTCTAAATAACTGATTTTTTGTAGGTTTCTTTGCGCCGCGCTGAAAAAAAAATTGATTGCAAGTGAATTTTATTGTTTTGCATAATTTAATCGGACTTTAAGGGGCTAATTAACCAAACTCAGATTGGGTGGGGATTTCATCACCCTTCCCAGGACCCCAGAAAACACTTAAAGCATTTGCCACAATTAATTAAAAAATACTAGACTCAGACCTAAGGACATCGAGCTCAATAGGAAAAGGACTAGTATAGGCATCGACCGTTTATCCTAACTGACTCTGCGGTGTCTAGGCAAGTGTGTCTAGGCTAGTGGTTATTAATTAGGCCCACTGTTGTAGTTCCTTCCCACTTACCTGGCACTTACCTGGCCGTACTTGTCGGTGAAGAGGCGGTTTGAGGTCCTATTTCTAGCCCTAGTTAGGAGCTGTCTAGCAGACCTAGGTGACCCTAGATCTAGGCCTGATTGTGCATGTGTGGTTGATACATTTGTGTCACGAGTCCCTTGTCAAAAACCTCTTTTCAAACATTCTCACATAAATAAAAAAAAAGGGGAAAATCTTTTCAAACTTGCAACTTGTCGCTAAGAAAACTTGCAACTCACTTCCACCACTTCCCTTCACTGACGTTATCTTACCTCCACTTTCTGTCTTTCTTTTTTTTCTGACTACACTACCCCTTTAGTGTATATCACTTTGGACTAGGGATACTAACGCCCGATTAGTCCGTGTTTCGTTGGTACCGACCGACGAGCCCTTCGACACCGAAGTCGACATTCCGTCCTCTTTCTTACCCCCACCTTCAAATTCTTCTTTCGAAGGCATGTCGGGATTCAACCCCAACAATACCTTACCGACGGGAAGGATTCCACCTCCGTTAGGTGCGAATAACCCGAACCAACCGCCTGTTGAAGCGCCCGCACGAGTTGCGCTCCAGGATCTCTTTTACCCCGTCCGCACTTCTTTACCTACCTGTCTTTCACCCCCACCGGCAAATGGGGACAACTTTGAAATAAAACCACATTTCATTAATATGCTGCCAAAATTTCATGGTTTCGAATCTGAAGATGCATATATCTTGATCAATAAATTCCAAAACGTGTGCGCTATGATGAAAACGACCCAATTAAGTGATGACGCAATAAGTCTAAGGGTCATTCCTTTTACCTTATGTGACCTAGCCGAGAAGTGGCTATACAGCCCCGCATCACATTCCATTAGAAATTGGGACGAGTTTGTGAAAGCTTTTCTGAAAAAGTTCTATCCTCATCACAAAACTGCTAGAATCCGCAATGAAATAATTCAATTTTCATAACTTCCTTCCGAACCATTTTGGAAGTGCTTCGAGAGATTTAAGGACCTACTCGTTCAATGCCCTCATCATGGGATCGAAAGTTGGCAACTTTGCCAAACATTATACGAGGGATTGAACTTGGCAACGAAGCAGTTGCTAGAAACCATATGTCAAGGTCATTTTCTCTCCAAGTGTAGTGACGAAGCGTGGCAGTTTCTTGAGGATCTTAGTGAGCAAACAATTCAGAGGGAGAGTACCAAGACCACATCATCTTCTTCTAATGGTCAATCTAGGGAAGGCATACATCAAGTAGAGATGTCGATTGCTATGAAGGCTGAGATGGCCGCTCTTACGAAAAAGCTAGAAGCGATTGAGACCAAAATCTCATCGCCTTCTCCTGCCCCTGTTATGCCTCCACAAACTGTTTGTGCTTGTTGTGCGGATCCGTCGCACCTAACCGAAGAGTGTCCTTATAATGAATCTACTCAAGGACAGGATCAAGTCAATGCTGCATTTCAGCAACGACAAAAAAACGATCCGTACTCTTCGATATACAATCCGGGGTGGAGGAGTCACCCAAATTTCTCTTGGAACCAAAATCAACAATTCTAAGGAAATAACAATTTTCAAAGACCTCCTCCTCCACAACAACAACAAGCACCTTCACAAACTCAATTTCAACAGCAACAATTTCAACAGCAACCTTACCCTAATCAGGTGAACAATTTTGTGCCTAACACCACTTACCAGCCAAACAATTATGTTCAACCTAATAATGACAAGGTTAGCTCACTCGAAAGAAGTCTAGATGCGTTCCTTAAGCAATCTACACAGTCTACAGCAAGACTAGAGACTTCTATTCAATCTTTGGTGCAAAACAGTGCCTCACACGATCAAAGCATCAAATCTATTGAGGCACAAATTGCACAACTCAATGCAGCTTTGAGCGAGCGCGAAAAAGAAAAACTCCCGTCTCAACCACTGCCTAACCCTGGTCACGCGCATGCTGCATATCAACAGCAGAATCATAACGTAAATGCTGTGACCACGTTGAGATCGGAAAAAGTGTTGCAAAACAATGTGGGTATTAACAATGACACCCCTGCCGGTGGCCATTCTTCATCTTCTTCACCTACTTCTTCTTCTTCAGAGCCTATTCTCCACCCTTTACACGGCTCTACTTCTTCTAGCTCGAAGGGACCCATCTCTCACAACACGAACACATCTACACGGGGTGCCATTCCAACTCGACAATCTGATCCGCAAAAATTGGACTCAACCACCTTTCAAAATGTTCCTTTTCCTAATCGGTTGAGATCCAATAAACCAACTCCACAGATGGAAAAGATTGTAGAATTGTTCAAACAGGTTAGCATAAATATCCCTCTTTTGGATGCAATCCAACAAGTTCCTTCATATGCAAAAATTTTAAAGGACTTATGCACCAAAAAGAGGAAGTCGCAAGTGCCAAAGAAAGTTTTTGTGGCTAGTGCTATTAGTGATGCTCTTGTCAATTCTTTACCCCCAAAGCAAAAGGACCCCGGGTGTCCTACCATTTCGATAACAATTGGGGACAAGAACATCAATAGAGTACTATTAGATCTTGGTGCGAGTGTCAATTTGCTAACCTATTCTGTGTACGAGCAATTGGGCGTTGGAGAGCTTAAGCCCACTCACTGTACTCTCAAAATGGCCGACCGGTCAATCACCCATCCTAGGGGAGAGCTGGAGGATGTGTTAATTAGAGTAGGGGATTTCATTTTCCCCGTTGACTTTATTGTGATGGATACACAACCTGTCGCTAATCCCCGGAATCAAATTCCGGTAATACTTGGTCGACCATTTCTGGTAACTTCCAACGCAGTGATCAATTGTCGTAATGGTTCAATGAACCTATCTTTCGGAAATATGACAATTGAGCTCAATATTTTCAAGTTGGGAAGTCAGCCGTCTGAGCCTAATGCTAGCGTACTCGATATTTGCTCGATCAATGAGATCGCGGAGGAGGACTGTGAGTTCATGAATTTTTTGTTCGATCAGAGCAATGTTAACGCCACTAGTGCGTTCCTCCTAGAATCTGACACAGCTTTCACGGCGGATAACGATTTTGAGTGTTTTACCTTCGTTGACGACCTTGAAGACTCATCACCTGAATTGGAGTCTTTTGTTTTTTCGGATGAGTTAGTTGAACCATCCGACTCTGTTGCGTACACTCGATTCGAACCTTTGATGGAATCCTTCGAGTTTGAAATAGCCACCCCATTGTTACCATCTATTGTTTCACCTCCTAAACTCAAATTAAAACTTTTGCCGTCGCACCTAAAATATGCTTATCTGGGTGATCATGAGACCTTACCCGTCATTATATCTGCCTCTCTAGCTCTTAATCAAGAGAAGGCTCTTTTGATGGTCTTACATAATAATCGGCAAGCTTTCGGCTAGTCTATGGCGGACATTAAGGGGATTAGTCCCCTCATAGTCGAACATCATATACACTTGATGGATGATGCCAAGCCGGCAAGGGATCCACAACGACGCCTCAACCCCATTATGAAAGAGGTTGTTAAGAAGGAGATTGTCAAGTGTCTGAATAGTGGTATCATTTACCCTATCTCGGATAGCCAATGGGTTAGCCCAATCCACGTTGTGCCAAAGAAATCGGGCATTACGGTCATTACCAATGAGGCAAATGAGTTAATTCCCACTCGCACCCAAACTGGGTGGCGAGTCTGCATAGACTATAGGAAACTCAATGCCGCGACAAGGAAAGACCACTTTCCTTTACCTTTCATTGACTAAATGCTCGAGCGATTGGCAGGGCACGAGTTCTATTGCTTTCTAGATGGCTATTCCGGTTACAACCAAGTCCTTATCGCCAAAGAGGATCAAGATAAGACAACATTCACTTGTCCCTTTGGCACTTTTGCTTATCGTCGCATGCTCTTTGGGTTATGCAATGCACCCGCGATATTTCAGCGGTGTATGATGGGGATCTTTTCAGACATGGTTGAAAAGTTCTTGGAGATCTTTATGGATGATTTCTCCATCTTTGGCGACTCCTTCGACGAGTGTTTACGACATCTTGACGCAGTTCTTACCCGCTGCAGGGATAAGAACCTAACATTGAATTGGGAGAAGTTCCATTTCATGGTGCGAGAAGGCATTGTCTTAGGACATGTCATCTCGCAAAACGGCATCGAGGTTGATAGAGCTAAAATCGAAGTGATTTCTAACCTCCCTCCCCCTAAATGCGTCAAAGACATCAGAGCCTTCCTTGGCCACGCCGGTTTTTACAGACGGTTCATCAAGGACTTTAGCAAGATCGCTAGACCCTTGACTCTCTTACTGGACAAGGACACAACATTTGCTTTCGACTCCACATGCATTGAAGCATTCGAGTCTTTGAAACATTCCCTCATCTCTGCGCCCATTCTTTCATCTCCCGACTGGACGCACCCTTTCGAAATCATGTGCGACGCATCAGAATTTGCCATTGGCGCTGTTCTTGGACAGCACATTAATAAAATGCCGCACGTGATTTATTATGCTAGTCGAACACTAAATGAGGCCCAACTAAACTACACAACAACAGAGAAAGAGTTTTTAGCTGTTGTGTTTGCACTTGAAAATTTTCGGCCTTATTTAATTGGCTCTCCAGTCGTTGTATATACTGATCATTCGGCTCTTCGCCACCTTTTTGCGAAGAAGGATGCTAAGTCAAGGCTAATACGTTGGATCCTTTTACTACAAGAGTTTGACCTTGTCATAAAGGACAAAAAAGGATGTGAAAACGTAGTAGCTGATCACCTATCACGACTTCCTTCTTCGCCTACGCTTGATCTTCCAATCACTGATGTTTTTCCCGATGAGCAACTCTTGACCGTTTCTTGCGAACCATGGTTCGCCGATATTGTAAACTACTTAGCCACCGGCCTGATACCTAAAGATTGGTCGAAACAGGATAAACTTCGATTTTTGTCCCAAGTAAAGCATTTTTACTGGGATGAACCTTATCTTTTTAAATACTGTTCCGACCAAATCATTCGTCGATGTGTACCTGAAAGTGAGGTCAAGAGCGTGCTGTCTTTTTGCCACGACCAAGCATGTGGCGGGCACTTTGGCCTAAAGAAGACAGCCGAAAAAGGTTTGCAGTGTGGTTTCTATTGGCCACGACTCTTCAAGGATGCATTCGAATACTGCAAAACTTGCTCCCGGTGCCAACACTTGGGCTGGATATCGCGGAGAAACGAAATACCGCTCCAACCTATTTTGGTTGTGGACATTTTTTATGTTTGGGGTATAGATTTCATGGGACCATTTCCTAACTCTTTTGGAAATATGTATATTCTTTTGGCCGTTGACTACGTTTCAAAGTGGGTCGAGGCAATGCCCAGCCGAACGAACGATAACAAGGTTGTCGTTCGATTTCTTAAAGAACACATATTTTCTCGATTTGGGCACCCTCGGGCGATAATAAGTGATAATGGTTCTCACTTTTGCAATAGGACTTTCGAGTCCTTAATGTGCAAATACTCTATCACCCACAAGCTGTCAACGCCATATCACCCCCAAACATGTGTGCAAGCCGAGGTTTTAAATCGGCAAATCAAGCAAATCCTAGAGAAAACGGTTTCTAAAAACCGTAAAGATTGGTCACTTAAACTGATAGATGCACTATGGGCTTTTCGTACTGCATATAAGACCGATCTCGGTATGTCTCCATACCGGCTTGTTTACGGGAAGGCTTGCCACCTCCCAGTGGAGATTGAGCATAATGCATTTTGGGCTATCAAAGAGATGAATTTATCTTTAGGAGATGCGGGAAGCAATCGAAAGCTGCAATTGAATGAACTAGAAGAGCTTCGGGATGAGGCATATGATAATGCCATAATTGCTAAAAACCGAGCTAAGGTGTTCCACGATAAACACCTTTTGCGAAAAACTTTTGAACCTGGTCAACAAATTTTACTCTATGACACTCGGTTACAATATCACCCCGGCAAGCTCCGTTCTAGGTGGAAAGGACCTTTTGTAGTCCGCACCGTTTATCGACACGGTGCGGTTGATCTTGAAAATCCTGAAGACGGTACCTTATTCAAAGTAAATGGGTATCGACTGAAACCGTTCTTCACAGTGGACCCATCGGAGGAGCTCCTGTTTTTGCAGGAGCCGATTTACACTGATTGATCCTCCTCCACTTTAACCCCCGAATTTCCAATCAATTTTCCAAAACTTTATTTAGAATAAGTTTGGGGGTGTGTATCATTTGTAATAATGTGAATAAACAGGGAATGACAACATCTAGATCCTCTTGGTTTAGTATGACAGTGAGGACACTGTCAAGTTCAAGTTTGGGGGTATGCTCGGTACGTTTTCCTTCCTTTGCATTCATATGTACATTTTTGCATTTGCACATTTATTTGAAAACCCGTAAAAATTGAAAAATTTCAAAAATTATAAAAATTATTGTATTCAATTCTGGCATTATCTAACTTAAGTTTGACAAATAGGTTAACTGACTTCGAACAACTAGATCTTAGACTTGGCAAATTAAAAACCCTAAAAATAACCTTCTTTAAAGATTAACGACAGAAAGTATATGTCTTTGTAGTTTATTTAGAAATAAGCAAATTTTAAGTTCACCTTTTGGGCTAAGTTGAAATAAAGGAAAAATATTGATATTCTTATTAGAGTATAAGTTTGAAAAATAATTCCTGGCTTGAGTATGGATTCTGAAAATGTATACCCTACAAAATTGCACAATCACACACCTTAACGCTTGGAATAGTAGAGGAGACCTTGAAATGCTCTTGTCTATAAGTCCCTAGTACGAACAAAATTAAAAAATACAAAAGTGAATAAAAAATGAACACTGGTTTTGTGATTACTTAAGGCTAAAAACAGAAAAATATAGCAAGGGTGCCTCATCACCTAGTGCCTTAGACCAACTGGTTTGGGAGTCACTGCTAAAGCCTTGGGTGTTGCAAAACTAGGAAATACGCTTTAAAACGCAAACGCATTTTGTAATCGGTCGTTGGTACCTCAAGAAGTATTAACGGTCGCATGAAGGATGTGTAAGCAAACTTCACCAATTAATAAGTGTTTTGGACAAAGGACAAGGGTATGATTGCTTAATTTGAATTTCCAAGTGTAGGGGTGATATATACACACACGTGGGGATATGTGATTAGAGTTTAAATAAGTGAAAGGAATGAAGAATAAAACTTGTATCTTTAGTAGAGTTGATAGAAAAATTCCAAAGTGGAGATGGAACCCTAAGTGGAAAACCTAAGAAATGCTGAAAGCTGAATGAGTCTATCGAACATATATAATCTTAAGTTAAATTATGAGGAAGTGTGAAGAATATGGGTGGATAGTTTATGAGTCGATGATAATAGAATTCTGTGTTAGAAAACCTAATTGGAGAATTATTGTCAAAGAAGCCAAATTGATAGGATTTTGTGGGTGTATTCCGCTGAAAACCCTCAGGAGACAACACTCCTCCTACTATGGACACCTAGAGGTTTAACGGCTTGTTGCACGAGCTCAGTGCAATCGCGTTTCCCTGCGAAAGTGCGGTTAGCTTTTATTGAAAATAAAATAATAAGTTTGCTCGAGGACGAGCAAAAGATAAGTTTGGGGGTATTTATTCATATCATAATATTGCAATTCATACACCCTATTTTTTATTCATTTTATAAGTAAACAGGTACTCTTGACGCACGTTTGTTGCATGTTACAGGATACAGGCTCTTGGAGCGAAGACAGTGAGAAAAGACAAAAGATGATACAAAAGAGAGACTTTTGACCCACAAGTAGAAGAATTCTAGTGACGAAGAACAAGTCACAATTGTATAAGGCAATGCAGTCCGAAAATGTCAAAGTGAGCGGTCAAAAGATCATTACAATTTGTCACTGAAGATCTGGCGAAGACTCAGAAGTCAAATGAAGAAAAGAAGTATAAAAGTAGAAAGCCCAAGAAGCCCTGAACCAAGCACAGAAAGATGAAGACCCAATCCCCTTCTTTGGCCGCGGAACCGCGGCCAAACCTAGGCTGGCGCCGCGGTTCCGCGGCCATTCAGAGCCCGTGTCGGTGCAAATTTCGTGAGTTGGTGCGTCGGTGCGGGTGTTGGGATTTTCCGTGGGCAAATCTGTAATTGCACATGTGCGAGATTCTGTAACCCTAGTTTTCCTGTTTTCCTATAAATTGTACTCACAAATCTGTAAAACGTATGCCTTTTTTCAATCAATAAAATTCAGAATTGTTGGGAGATCTAGAGCATCATTTTTGTAAGTGTTTTTTCTATTTTAATTCATGCCTTAGTTATAACTTAATTTTTGCCCTAGCTATCTAGTATAATTCTTGCAGTAGAGTAATGATATCACTTGCCCTAGTTAAATTAGTGTAGTTCTTTTAATCTGCCGTAGATAAGTACTTCTTTAGATCTAAACAAAACACCTTAAACATAACAAAAAATGTCATTTTTAGGAGATTCCCTAATGAGCGAGTAAAATCCTCGCTTATTAGGGTTAGGAACAAGGGAGGGAGTGAGAGATGAATATCTTTCACCTCCTTCAATGCCAATACATTTTCATCAGTAGAACTTCATGCACGTATGCCTGATCCGCTCCCTACGGCACCCTACCTACGAGGTAACGGTGAACCGTAGTATAAAGGGCCGGACATACATGACGTCCATGAAGGTTGTAACAATTAATAGGAAAGGACGGATAAGGATCTAGAGGATTTCTTCCCAATCATCCTAATCCCCTTTGCTAATAATTGTTATGACTTTTAAAAAGTTTTAATCAAAAGGCATTGAAAGAGGTGACAATATTGATTTTATCAACCCCACCTTAGACCTAATCCTAACAAGTTCTTTAATATCGTATAAATTAATTTTAAATCAATCAACAAAAACCAAACCACCATCGGAATCAACTCGTAAAAACACAAATCAGAAAATTACACATCTCTGTGGATCGACCCGTACTCACCGGCTAGCTGCAAAGCGACGCCGTTTCTGATTACGGTAAACATAAATTTTTGGAATAATCAAGGCTACGCCTCCAAAGAAAAGAGGTTATGTAATTAAGGAACTTCGCGAAAGCGTTGGAAAACCTCACTCGACGTACCAACACTAGCCTGGATGAAAGGTTAAGAAAGTATTGTAGGGTGAGATTAATCCTGATTAATTCTTCTTTTATGGTTTGAGAACGGATTCGAGAAACTTTAGGAGCCATCCTGTATAGATAAAATAAAAACCAATCTAAACTTGCAAGAGCAGCATGCTGAGTGTTTCTCCTCTCTCTCCTAATTGCAGGGACCATTTGACCGGACTTAGGTTACAGCCAGATAATTGATTGACTAAACCAGACTATATTGATTGGCAAAGGTTTGTCCAGATGTCCATTACCTATGACAAGCCGGGCCCCCTCCTTACTACTATCGCCCCGCCGTCCCAGGTCCAGTTTCCACCGTCATGGATATTGATATCCGTAAGACATCGGAAAAGGATAGTGTGAATTCCAAGTGCCTCGCATTGGTCTTAATGGATAGTGTAAACTGAGGCAACACGAGAAGATGGACTTAGCTTCCATAATCCTCTATAACAATGATTTATATGGAGAGCAATCTCGTATCACAAGGTATGAGACCTCGAAGGAATTGCTTCAAGTGAGGTTGGTGGTCAGATCATCTGTTGGGGACCACGTAACTATAATGATCAGCTGTATTAAACGGCTCACAGACCTGGAGACCACGTTGGAGAACGAGTAATATGCTGACTTGATTCTACAGCCCCTACATTCTACTTATGCACAGAGGAAGAAAGTTGTACTTCCAGTTGAGGGCACCCTGAAGGAAACCAAGAAGACACCCGCTCTACTTATTGGGGAATCTTCCTCTCCTGGATCCAAGGCGAAAGTCAAAAGTGAGAAAAAGAAGACCTCCACAAAGCCGATAGGCAGTGTCGTTAAGGTAGAAGGAAAGGGCAGGGCAGAAAGTTTCAAGGCTAATAGTAGGGAAGGAGGGATGTTCCTATTGTCACGGAAAAGGGCATTGACAGAAGGAATGCAGGGCTTGGAAAGCCAGAATCCAGGATCTGAAGCATGTTGTGGCTTCGGCTTTGGGTGGGTTTGTAATTGAAAACTGTCTATCAATTAACTTTACTTCCTGGGTATTAGATACCGGATCAGGATCTCATGTCTGTAATTCTTTAGAGGCTTTGAGAAACCGTGGAGTTATCAAAGTAGGTGATATAACTCTCAGGATTGCTAACGAAATGAGCGTGGACGCTGTATCCGTAGCGGAATATCACCTAGGATTGACAAGTGGGCAGATATTGGTTTTACGTAACTGTTTTTATGTACCTAGTCTAGCTTGTAATATCATATTTGTATCTTTACATTCTAAAGAAGGATATGATTTTACATTTGTAAGCGATGTGGTCCACATTCACCTTAATTGAAGTTTGATTGGGTCAGGTACACTAGATAACGGTATATACGTATTAAATCAAGCTCAAGTTTTCAACGTTCAGAACACACTTAAAAAAAAGTCTCCAGAATTAAATATGACTTTCTTATGGTATTGTAGACTGGGTCAAATCAATGAAACAAGGTTGACGAAGTTACATAGAGAGGGTTATTTGAATCAGTTCGAATATCAGTCTTATGCAACTTGCTAATCATGTCTCATAGGAAAGTTGACAAAGACTCCGCTCACTGGACACGGAGTAAGAGCGAACGAGCACTTGGGACTCATAAACAGCGACGTGTGTGGTCGAAGGTCTACACATGCAAGAAGTGGTTATTTCTATTTCATTACTTTTACGGATGATTTCTCTAGGTATGGACATGTCTTCTTGTTGAAACATAAATCCGAGGCCTTTGAGAAATTCCAAGAATATAAGAATCAAGTGGAAAAACAAACAGGCAAAAGTATCAAGATACTGAGATCTGATCAAGGTGTGAATACTTAAGTGCCGAGTTCTAGGATTAATTAAAAGAAAATGGAATTTTCTCTCAGCTTACTCCTCCATACACACCATAACACAACGGTATATCGGAAAGGCGGAACAGAACCATATTGGATATAGTTCGTTCCATGATGAGTAATAATGAGTTACCGCGATCCTTCTGGGGTTATGCACTAGAATCAGCTGCATATCTTTTGAATAAGGTTCCTACCAAGACTATGCCTACAACACCATATCAGATATGGAGTGGGAAGAAGCCCTATCTTCAGTATCTGAAAATATGGGGATGTCCAGCTTTTGTCAAAAAGCAGCATGCGGACAAGATCGAGGCACGCTCAATACAGTGTAAGTTTGTGGGATACCCAAAGAACTCCAGGGGATATCTTTTCTTTTACACAGAGGAACAAAAGGTTTTTCTTTCTCGTCATGCCCACATTTTGGAAAATCAATTTTTGGAAAAAGAAACTAGTGGGAGCACAATAGAACTGGAAGAAATTCAAGAACCACAAACTATTACTGAAAGTATGGTAGAACCAGAGGTTTCAAAAGAAAAGGACATCCCCGCGCCACTCTGCAGAACTAGTAGGCAGTTTCATCCGCCCGAGAGATACAACGGTTTTCTCATAGACGGGGATAGAAAGGATTGCATCATTAACAATGATGAGCCAACTAGCTTCCAGCAATCCATTTAAAGCAGAGACTCGGTGAAATGGCTGGATGCAATGCGGACCAAGATGGAGTCGATGTACACCAACAAAGTATGGACTTTGGACTTTGCTCCAGAAGAGGTAAAACCCATAGGCTGCAAATGAATCTTCAGAAAGAAGATTGGAGTAGATAGACAGGTTGAAACATATAAGGCTAGACTTGTTGCAAAAGGTTTTCATCAAAGACCTAGTTTGGACTATAATGAAACCTTTTCTCTAGTGGCTATGCTCAAATCCATTCGGGTCTTTCTTGCCATTGCTGCCTTCCAAGAATATGAGATCTGGCAGATGGATGTAAAGACGGCTTTCCTAAATGGGTATTTGGAAGTGTGCATCTATATCGATCAGCCAGAGGGTTTTCAATCAGAGTGGGAGCAGCGAGATAGTGTGCAAGTTGTTTAAGTCCATTTATGGACTGAAGCAGGCGTCGTGGAGTTAGAACATCTGTTTTGATGAGACGGTCAAAGGATTCGACTTTATCAAAAATCCAGATGAACCATGCATTTATAGTAAGATTGTAGCGAGAACTGTGGTATTCCTCGTCTTGTATGTAGATGGCATTCTCTTGATAGGAAATGACATTCCTATACTACAATCAGTCAAAGGATTCTTGTCACAGAGGTTCTCCATGAAAGACCTGGGTGATGCCAACTACATTCTGGGGATCTAGATCTATCGTGATAGATCAAAGAGGATGGTGGTACTTTCACAGTTAAGTTACATCGACACCATACTGAAAAGATTTAGTTTGGAAGATTCAAAGCACGGTAGTCTACCGGATTGTCATGGAATCACCCTCTCTAAAGAGATGTCTCCCAAGACTGATTTGGAAAGGGCTCGCATGTTGATTATATCCTACGCATCTGCGGTAAGCTCTATAATGTATGAGATGTTGTGTACCAGACCAGATGTAGCTTACACACTAAGCGTGGTAAGCCGGTATCAGTCAAACTCAGGGGAAAAGCACTGGATAAAAGTAAAGAACATTCTCAAGTACCTAAGAAGGACTAAGGATATGCTTTTTGTATATGGCGGAAAAGACCTCCAGATCGAGACCTTTGCTGACTCCAGCTTCCAGAGTGACAAGGATGACATTAAGTCCATGTCGGGTTATGCCTTTACCCTCAATAGAGGGGCGGTCTATTGGAAGAGCTCCAAACAGGACACCGTTGCTGGCTCGACGATGGAAGTGGAGTATATCGCTGCTTGTGACGCCGCAAAAGAAGCAGTCTGGATGAGTAAGTTCTTAACTGAACATCAGGTAGTTCCAACCATTATTGTTCCAATACCTCTGTATTGTGACAACAACAGCGCTATAGCTTTAGCGAAGGAACCCAGATCCTATCAGATATCCAGACATATCTTGAGGTGGTACCACATGATCAGGAAGATCGTTGATCGCCGGGAGATCGAGGTGAGGAGAGTAGATGCGGAGAACAACACTGCAGATCCACTCACCAAGGCCATCCCTCATACACTGTTCGAGAGGCTATTCGAGATGATAGGTCTGCGATACGCCAGTATATGGCTTTAGTGCAAATGGGAGATTGTTAGTGATATATGCCCTAGAGGCCATTATTGTATCATACTAGTTTGTATATTACTTAATGGAAGCTTGGGATATACACGGATATAGTAAAAGTCTTGCTCGAAAATGGTAGTATGCTACCTGGTTTGTTTCTACCTCAATATGTGCATGTGTTTTTTGCATATCACTTATACATATTGGTAGAGCCCTTAGGATCTTTACTTGACTACCAGCGTTGTGATGGCAGTCACACTAGTGGGAGCTGGGTAGTCTATAAGCACATCCTATACAGGTCCCTAGTCATAAGATTATCGAGACGGAGTATCGATACTTGGTTGAAAGAATTAAAGTTAACCGCAATCAGGACGGTGTCGCTATGCAGCTAGCCGGTTGAGCACGGGTCGATCCACAGGGAGATGGTTGTATGTCCTTTCTTGTTTTAGACGAGTCAATAACGAATGAGTATGAGTTTGTTCAATCTAACCTATGTGTATTATTTGCAAGTATAAAGTTGTTAAGAAAAAGATACGAAATTGTAAGCTAAAGAAATCCGTACTCAAAACCTTTGAGCCGAGTCTTGACCAATTGAAGCTAGAGCAATCGGCAACAACGTGGATTAGGGGATTTAAGCACGGTATTCGTGGAATCCGGCTTAATTACCCTTGTCCTTCCGTTCTTGTCTCTTGCTTTCGCCTCCGGCCAAACTGAACGCAACCGGTCGCGGTTAGGAATCACCGTTACCTTGTTAGGGTAGGGTGCCTAACGGAGGGCTTGCGTATGGTTTGGGCGGAGATCAATGGAAAATAGCGGGAAAAGGAAATGAGCAAGGAAGTATTAACTTACAATATCATATTGATTCTTAACAACAACAATAATTACAACCATTCACAAAGAGAACCAAAAAGAGCAAAAGAAAAGAACAAAGAAAAGAAAAGATTACAAGTAATTAAGTGCATGAATTTAAATTGCAAATAAGTAAAGCAAGATAATAAAAAGCAAGTAATAAATAAGCAATAAAAAGAATTAGAAACTAGAACTCAAGACGAGCATGGGATCAATAGCCAACCCTTAAACTTGCAAGCTCAATCAAGAGGTTGCAAGATCAAGAGAAGGGTAGAGAACGCATGTGAAATGAAGCGCTAATTCCATAAGAAAATACGACCCTTGAGATCAATAACTAACCCTTAACCTTTCAAGCTCAATGAAGAGGTTGAAAGATCAAGAGGAAGCAAAAATCTCAAGGGGAAGTTAAACAAAAGAGAATGATACAAAAACCCTCATCTTCATTAACATCCACTCAATGCTCTTACTACATTTTCATGGAGGAAGAATGAAGAAGAAGAAGAAAAAGACTAAAACCTAACAAAAAGAGGAACAAAGAATGAACACAAAATTGGACCCTTGGCTTAGCTCAGTTCTGGAGTATTTATAGGCTGCTTACAGAAACCCTAGGGCAAGAATATGGCATAAAATGAAGTACCCAAACTACCCCCGAAACACGACCCCCTGCCGACACTATACGGCCGCGGTTCCGCGGCCGTATAGTGTGCTTAGGCCGCGGTTCCGCGGCCATAGTAGGGAATTGGGCAGTAGGTTTTTGTGGGGATTCCTGGTTTTCTGTTGTCTGCTGTGTGGTATATGACTTTTCTCATAAACTCTTAACAATTATTCCAGAATTTTAGTAGAACAAAAAGGTGATGTGATGTGGCTCTTTTGCCATGATTTCCTCGAGCTTCGCGTAGATTTCTTGGATCTTGTGTTGCCATTGAGCCTTGTGCATGACATGACAATCGATTTGCCATTTTGTCCCTTAACTGGTATGTGGCAACACACGGATAGAGAGCGGAGACTGTGTTTTATCTGTTGTTGGCAGTAATCCGGAATTTGTCGTACTTTTCCATGGATTTCACTGTTTAGAGTTGAGAACCAGTATTCTGCAAATATGTTGCAAACACAGATTAAAAGCACCTGCCTATAAATAAACGAGCGTAAGAATGAGCGGTATAAAATGCAATATTCTGGTATGAACAAATACCCCCAAACTTAACTTTTGCTCGTCCCGAGCAAAACCAATTATTCACAAAAAAGTATAAGATCCTAACCGCACTTTCGCAGGGAACGCGATTGCACTGAGCACGTGCAACAAGCCGTTAAACCTCTAGGTGTCCCTAGTAGGAGGAGTGTTGTCTCCTGAGGGTTTTCAGCGGATTACACCCACAAAATCCCGTCAAGCTAGTGTTATAAGTTAACATCGATTCTACTCCTACAATTTAGTATTTAAGTTAGAAATTCTATCATCCTAAGTTAGAAATATCCAACCCTTATGTTTCACACCTCCTATCTGTTTAACTTTAGATCCTATATGTTCCAAAAAAGTTTAGAAAGATGTTGGTTCTCCTGAGTTTTCCTTCTAAAGTGCGGCCTCAAATCAGGGATTTTTATCAACTTTACAGAAAACACAAGTCTTATTCTTTATTTCTATCTCTTATCCAAACATCAATTGTATACCCCTACGTGTGTGTATATTTGCACCCCTACACTCAAGAATTCAATTCAAGCTATAATACGCTTGCCTTAATACCTAATACTACTTCTTTTCATTTAATGATGGACGGTGTTGCTCACACACCTTTCATGCGACTATTAATGCTTCATGAGGCACTAACGGCCGATTACTGAATGTGTGAGCTTAAAGCCTAAATAGCAGTTTCCAGGTCTTGACTTTATTCTATTTTTCTTTTTCTTTTTCTTTTTCTTTTTCTTTTTCAAGACCGGATATATTTTTCAACATGCTCTTTTGGAGTTTAGCTTTAAATACCGTTTTTTCTTTCATACTAGGCTTTCAGGCAAGAGTATTTCAAGGTATCCTCTACTATCCCAAGTTTCAAGGTGCGTGTAAGTGCAGTTTGTAGGGTATATACTTTCTAAATTTGAACTCGAGAAAAGAAACTATTTTTCAGACTTATCCTTCAGTAAAGCATCAATACTTTCCCTTTATCTTGACTTAACTCAAGAACTGAACTCAAGATTACCTATTTCTCAAAAAAAACTGTAAGGACGTATACTTACCAAAGTTAGACAGAATGAGGGTTATTTTTAGGGTTTTCAATCCCTAAGCCTAGAATTTAGTTATTTCTATCATATCAACTAAACTTTCGGAATAAAGATCTAAGTTACCCTATTAGCTAACATGACGACAAAGTTTTTATATTTTTTGGAAAATTTTTAATTTTTGTGGGTTTTTTAATAGGGTATGCAAATGCAAAATATACAAATGAATGCGAAGGAAGAAAGCTTACCGAGCACACCCCCAAACTTAAACTTGACAGTGCCCTCACTGTCAGGCTACACCAAGAGGGTCAAAATTGTCGGCGCTCCCTAGAAACAAATTTTATACAAAACAAAAAAAACAAAAAATATATACAAAAAAGGTTCTCCCCCAAACTTAAGTAAAACAGTGTTTCCACTGTTAAGCATTGAAGTTCAGGATTAGGGGGGAAAGAGAATAGTTTCAAACTATACAAGGCCTTACACAGGCCAAAAGTGAGCACCAACCATTCAAAGATTTTATCTCTATAAAGCAGTGGTTGCTCAAAGAAGGCGTAGAGAAAAGAAATGGAGAACACGCGAGACCGTATGGAGATAGAAGCGGGATACGGTCTCGGTATATCAGAAGAAGAATGGCGGAAGGGAAAAAGAAGTGGAGTACGAACTTGAGGGTGCAAATGGAGTGAATAGATTAGCACAATTTGTGATGCCCGATGTGTGAAAAGCGATTGTGCTAATATATTTACCCGTCGAGAAATGGGGTCAAATCCCTCAAGATTCGTGAGAAACCATGGGTACGCCGAACTCGGTAAACCAGACATATGAAATGTAAGTGAGACAGGTTCTTGCAAGGTCGGAACGATGGAAAGGATGGAGGAAAGTGATCGAGAAGGGGTATCGGTTAAGGTTTCGGGAGGGTGCACACAGTCAATGAAAGGAACAGGATGAATTGGAATATCCGACTCAACATCTAGAACTGTTTCATCCTCATTACTATCCTCAATATTCTCCTCAAAATTCAGCACATCCATGCATTTATTCTCAAAATCCAGATGCATATGAGGTTCGGGAAAAACGTTTAATGACTCGGGATGATGAATTGAAGAGAAAAACTCAGCCAAATCTATGGGTTCATCGTCCAAAATATTCCCAGCGTCAATATCCTCAATCAAGTGAAAATCAGAATTCTCAGACACCTCATCAAAAGCATGGATTTCAATCAATTCAGGTTCGAAGATGGAGGTGTAGAGGTCAAAAGGATTGTGTGTGGTTTCACTTGGCAAGGTCCCTTCACAATCTGGCAAATCAAATACTACAAAGTCACACAACTCATTAAACATTCTATCTTCAACTGATAATTCATTTGGAACACTTGATAGACTTTCAACACAGGAGTTGTGGGATTCAATTTGAAACGGGTAGGTTTGATTCGGAAGGGGGTACATCTCACTCTCTCCACTCAAGTTCTCAACCGGTCCTACCGCCTCTTCATACATTGGAAAATTTGGAACTAGTTGAAAACTAGCTACCGGGTCACTAGGTTGTATGAGGGCGGCCATGGACGCATTCAAATCCATCATTTGTTGGCTTGATGCTACCCTAAAGTCTTCCAACGACTGTTCCAGACTAGACATAGGTTGTGAAGGGGTTTCAGTAAAAGATTCAAAGTTGTTTGGATACTGAAAACTCCCAAATGGCGGTTCTGATGCAATGTCTAGGGAAGGTGCAAAAGTAGGGTAGGATTGGTAGGAATTGAATGGCTGGAGAGGAGCAGGATCAACATTTGGATAGGAAGGTGAATGGAATTGTTGATCCTAAGAATTTGAAGCGGTGAAAGGAGTGAAAGATTGGCTACGGGATAGTTCAATTCGTTCAGCAAGAGACATTGGTCTCGAGGCTACAACTGGATTTTCAAAAGGTGTATCAACGCAAGAAGGGGTGAATGTTTGAAATGGATGATACGAAGTGGATTGCGGGGTCCAGTTGTTCGTCCTAGACGCGTCTATCCGATCTTTCAAATTAATTTTTAGCATGGATGGATCGTTCGAAGTTCGGCCAAAGCAAGAACAGTAAGAAGTAATGTCTGTTTGTGGGTACCAAAGTTCGGCAAGAGTTTTACGAGGCGGGGTACCCATGATATGAAGAGAGAAAGAAAGAAAGGCAGAGAAAAGGAGGGGAAAAAGAATGTGATTTTTTTTATTTTTATTTTTTAGTTAGATATTAACAAAGGAATGAAATATACAAAAAAAAATCTGGACAAAAATAATCACGACACAAAAATACCACACACCTAATCGTTCTAGGGTTCACCTAGGTCAACTAGACCTGCTCCAGAACTTGATTGTCGAAGTAAAACTATGTCGAGAAACGGGCTTAAGATACACTGATCACGAGGCCAGGTAAGTACAGAGATAAGGGGAGGTTTTCCAACGCTTTCGCAAAGTTCCTTAATTAAATAACCCTTTCTCTTTTGGCGGTTTCGCCGTTAACACTTTCCTAGACACCCCGTAAACAATGTACCGTTAAGCGAGGTTCTAAACACAGTCAACTTCTCCTAGTGAGCACGAAGTCCTTATAGCTTAAAGTCTAATTTCTTTTAAATTTTGTGCGGGTAAACGTTATGCTCAAGTTCGTGATTTGTGGGCCACGGAAAAGGTGATGAAATCCTTTGCCGTATATTGTGGGGTTCGCTTGCCCTTAAGTCCGTATTAATTGATGCAATGCGCAATTCAATAAAAATTCTATAAAGAATCAAAAAATCGTTTTTTAGTTTAAGAGCGGCACTGCAACAAATACGGGTTAGTCAAATTTTTTTAGCGTTTGCTAGCTAACTTGCAAAGAATCCTGTAAAGAATAGTATATTGGATGCGTCGGATTTAAGAAGAAGGTGTTAGTAAAGTACGTACCGTTAAGTTTTTGGGTTAGGAAACCCCCGTTGAATCAAATCCGGTAAGCTTGAAAAGTTCGCTTGCGCGGGTCAAACTACCCGGATCTTTGGCACTGTACTTTGCAATCACCTTAGCCTTGAATGTAAACTTTGCTCCCCACAATCGCAGTTTGCAAATTTGCAAAAATCTGCACTCTTGCCCACAAAATTGATCAAAAAAAAACAAAAAGATTTTTTTATTTTATTTATAAATATATACAAAAAGAATATTAACCCGAATAACAAGAAAGAAAATACGCTACCGTCTCCCCGGCAACGGCGCCATTTGGTTGAAAGAATTAAAGTTAACCGCAATCAGGACGGTGTCGCTATGCAGCTAGCCGGTTGAACACGGGTCGATCCACAGGGAGATGGTTGTATGTTCTTTCTTGTTTTAGACGAGTCAATAAAGAATGAGTATGAGTTTGTTCAATCTAACCTATGTGTATTATTTGCAAGTATAAAGTTGTTAAGAAAAAGATACGAAATTGTAAGCTAAAGAAATCCGTACTCAAAACCTTTGAGCCGAGTCTTGACCAATTGAAGCTAGAGCAATCGGCAACAACGTGGATTAGGAGATTTAAGCACGGTATTCATGGAATCCGGCTTAATTACCCTTGTCCTTCCATTCTTGTCTCTTGCTTTCGCCTCCGGCCAAACCGAACGCAACCGGTCGCGGTTAGGAATCACCGTTACCTTGTTAGGGTAGGGTGCCTAACGGATCGCTTGCGTATGGTTTGGGCGGAGATCAATGGAAAATAACGGGAAAAGGAAATGAGCAAGGAAGTATTAACTTACAATATCGTATTGATTCTTAACAACAACAATAATTACAACCATTCACAAAGAGAACCAAAAAGAGAAAAAGAAAAGAACAAAGAAAAGAAAAGATTACAAGTAATTAAGTGCATGAATTTAAATTGCAAATAAGTAAAGCAAGATAATAAAAAGCAAGTAATAAATAAGCAATAAAAAGAATTAGAAACTAGAACTCAAGACGAGCATGGGATCAATAGCCAACCTTTAAACTTGCAAGCTCAATCAAGAGGTTGCAAGATCAAGAGAAGGGTAGAGAACGCATGTGAAATGAAGCGCTAATTCCATAAGAAAATACGACCCTTGAGATCAATAACTAAACCTTAACCTTTCAAGCTCAATGAAGAGGTTGAAAGATCAAGAGGAAGCAAAAATCTCAAGGGGAAGTTAAACAAGAGAGAATGATACAAAAACCCTCATCTTCATTAACATCCACTCAATGCTCTCACTACATTTTCATGGAGGAAGAATGAAGAAGAAGAAGAAAAAGACTAAATCCTAACAAAAAGAGGAACAAAGAATGAACACAAAATTGGACCCTTGGCTTAGCTCAGTTATGGAGTATTTATAGGCTGCTTACAGAAACCCTAGGGCAAGAATATGGCATAAAATGAAGTACCCAAACTACCCCCGAAACACGACCCCCTCTCGACACTATACGGCCGCGGTTCCGCGGCCATAGTAGGGAATTGGGCAGTGGGTTTTTGTGGGGATTCCTGGTTTTCTGTTGTCTGCTGTGTGGTATATGACTTTTCTCATAAACTCTTAACAATTATTCCAGAATTTTAGTAGAACAAAAAGGTGATGTGATGTGGCTCTTTTGCCATGATTTCCTCGAGCACCGCGTAGATTTCTTGGATCTTGTGTTGCCATTGAGCCTTGTGCATGACATGACAATCGATTTGCCATTTTGTCCCTTAACTGGTTTGTGGCAACACACGGATAGAGAGCGGAGACTGTGTTTTATCTGTTGTTGGCAGTAATCCGGAATTTGTCGTACTTTTCTATGGATTTCACTGTTTAGAGTTAAGAACCAGTATTCTGCAAATATGTAGCAAACACAGATTAAAAGCACCTGCCTATAAATAAACGAGCGTAAGAATGGGCGGTATAAAATGCAATATTCTGGTATGAACAATACTCCAGAGTAGACTAGTGTATACGCTTCTCATCCCAGCAGGGGAGATGGTCTATCCCATAGCCATTAGTACGTCGTACTGGAGATACTATGCACATGCTCATTGGGTTATGATTACACTGGACATGACTCGTTGGGGGCTTCAGGTTGGTATTATACCTATCGTCGGGTAGCAGTTCCCATGTGATATGAGTACAGCATATTCTGTTGACTTGACACTGCTACTTCGCCTCGAGTGTGTTCCCACTGTTCTTTGATTACTACCCTACCACGGCTCAAAGGAGTCATACAAACAGGTAGTAGTTGGGTACAGTCCCGAAGCACTTAGAGGCAGTAGCGGTTAGATAGGATTCGTCTTTCCCGGCATTAGGGGTTGATATCATGCTGTGTTCGGAAAGCCATTATACAAATTCCTTAGGAAAGGAAACCGAGATTTATTGGTAGGTACTCCAGTAGTATCTCAGGGTGTTTTGGGCTACTCTCTGGCACGACTTATTGCGCTATTAGGGTTCTAACGATTACCGCCCCCTAAGGCCGATATGTGATACTCTTAGACGAACAGACTGGACTGTACGGAGATAGTTATAGATAGGCTCAGTAGGAGTTCGAATGAGATTTCTCATCGTCCTTCTTATCAACAGATACCTGGGTAGCCGTTACGTCCAGCTAGTGCCGCTTGCGGCTTGTGGTTAAACGCACTTCCAGCATAGTGTCGAGTCTTTATAGTCCCATACAGAGCATTTCCCTGCATCGGGCAAAAGATGTAGAGGTTGTATGGTTTTATGACAGGGTTCGATCACATACGTTTACTTGTGCACGGATGATGATTCAGACAGATAATACTTGTGGGCTTTGGTTTAAGCCGGATCCTAATATTATACTGATGGATTATTTTCATCTCTTTTGTATTCGTATTTTTTGAAAGACGGATACGGGTATGTGTTGGGTTCCCGTCGACGGCAGCAAGGTTTCGGGAGGCATCATCCATGCCATTTTTAAAAATTTGTCGTTTCAAGGAACTCTAAACAAGAATCGATAACTAGAATATAATACGGAAACACATGTAAACAATTTTACATCTAAGTGAAATCAAAATACAACCTTTGTAGATCGGTCCTTCACTTCATAAGCTCCTTGTAGTAGTCCCTTCGCTGCGATCATCGAACTCCCGGACTCTCGGACGGCTCCATGAGAAGAGGGCAACGGTTTTGCTTGAAGTCTTCGAGGCCGAAGATGATCTATGTCGAGGGAATACGAACTTAAGCTTCTACTTCACTAACTTGAGAATTAGTGAAGCAAACACCCTAAACTAAAGTGCTAGTCTAGTAGAGGATGAGGAAATAGGAAATAGGTTCACTTCAGAATTTCTTTTCTCACATTGTTTCTCACTTTGGATCAAACCCTAGCAAGCTTTTCTTTTTCAAGAAGAAGATGAAGAAAGAAATGAGAATGAAAATTAATCCAAGTAAGATCTCTAACCATGGGTGAGTGGGTATCATATACTAACTCATGTAGAGACATAACCATGGCTAATTATAGTGGTTAGGTTAATAAATATCCTAAGTAAAACAAATCTAGTGGACTTGGTCAATGCACACACAAGCTTCATGAAGCTTCATGCACTTAAACAATTATCCACTAATTTTGTATTTACTTTGAATATTAAAACCCTAGCAATATAATTATAATGGTGCATGTCTCATACACCCATGTAGTGTGTATCAACAACCATGATACAAAATGAACACAAATAAATATATATCACATATATATATTAAGTTGTGCACAAGCGAGAGAAAAAAATGCTTAAGTGAACCAATGTTTAGTTAATGTAAATTAGTATATCACATATACAATTATACACTAAATTATTAAATCAACACTTGACTTAATAATCTGGTTATATCATATATAACCAACTAACTTCCATTGTATCGACTTATCGAATCAACACTTGATTCGATAACCTGGTTATATCACATATAACCGATCGATACAAACATCACAAGAATAGAATACGGTATCACATACTCTTATTATTCTCGGTCCCGCACATATCACATATGCGCTCCTATTTCGTTTCGCCTGAGCCAGTAAAACCTCTATGTAGGACTCTAAAGACTCGTCAATACGTCGGCAGTAGGTGATGATCATATCAAGCACCCACAAGCCGTCAGCGGTACTAGCTGGACTTAACAGCTATCCAGGTATTGAGCGATCAGAAGATCAGCAAGCAAGCCCACTCCAACTCCTGCAAAAGCCTGACAGTGACACCGCCGTACAGTCCGGTCTCCTCGTCTGATATGTCGCATATCAAGTCTAGGGGTGGTAAACGTCAGACCCCAATAACCGATAAGTCGTGCTGATATGAGGCTCATAACGGGTCGAGAAACTACTGGTAACACTTACCAGTAAATCTCTAAACCATCCCTGGCCAGGGACTTCCCTGTTATGGCCAATCAAGCACAGCGCAACATCAACCCCAAATACCGGGAGAGACGTAACCCCTCCTATCGCTCATTGCCTCGATGTGACTCGGGACTGTACCCAAAAACCACCGTTTTGCATGCCCTCTTAGACATGGTAAGGTGGAAATCAAAGCACAGTGGGAATCACACAAGACTCTATGATGATCTTGGGTCTGCAGACTAACCTGTACCAGTGTCATCAGAGAACTGCCATCTGACGTGAGGTATAATACCATTTGGGAGTTCTCGGCGAGTCCGTCCAGTGTACCCAGTCACCACTGAGCACTCTTATATCATCTCTGATGTCAAACACCAATGGATATGGGATCATCCATCGCCCGTCTATATGGGTCGAGAAGCTATACGCTAGGTTACTCTGGTATATCGATGCCCCGTCTCGATACACCCATGACTAGGGACCTTGAAGGATGTACTTATGGACTGCCATGTCCCCACTAGTATGATCCGCATCATAGTCCAGGTAGTCAAGTACACATCCTAAGGGCTTTACCAACATGTAACAGAGAGACAATGAGTGTACTCGTTAGGGTAAAGAGTAACCAGATAGCATACTATCATGTCGAGCAAGAAAGTCCTCCCTATATATGTCCAAGCATCCACTACAATATACATCTTATGTAGAGTAATGGCCTCTAGGGCATACATATAACTAACAATCTCCCACTTGCACTAGGGCCATCTGATAGCAGTGGTTGTAGTATCTCATACTCAACCATCCCAAAAAAGTCTTTCTCTAGGAAAAGGCCTTTGTGAGTGGATCCGCCGTGTTGTCCTCTGAGTCTACTCTCCTAACCTCGATCCCCTGGAGATCAACCATCTCCTTGATCAGGTGATACTGCCTTAGAATATGTCTGGATCACTGATGGGACAGGTGCTACCAGGCTTAAGCCACAACTCCATTGTCACACAATGGTAGGAACGAAGTTCATTTCATGAACTAATATACACCCAAACTGCCTCTTTGGTAGCTTCTTTGGTAGCGATGTATCCAGCCTTTATCGTTTAGTATGTCACGGTATCTTACTTGGAACACTTCCAACATACCGTCCCTTTACTGAGGGTAAAGACAATGCCTGTGACTGACATTCAGTCGACCTTATTACTCTAGAAGCTATCCAGTGATTCTCCCCAGGATCGATTGATACCATCTCACTACACCTAGTGAGAATCTTAACATCCACATAGATCTATCTCATAGATTCAAAACTCAGGATTTAGGAGGTATCACCTTGATCCTATATGGAGAATCATTGTGATAAGTGGAGATTGATCGAGCGTAGTACAGGAAACTCCTTTCCCATCAAGAGTATGTCATCCACGTACAATACGGGGATTGCCACCATACTCCTTACTACCCTTTTGTATATACAAGGATCATCTACCATTTTGATGAAGTCAAACTCTTTGACTACCACATCAAAACAGATGTTCCAACTCCGTGATGCCTGCTTTAACCTTTAAAGCAACTTGCACACGCTTCTACTACTCCCACTGTCTACGAAGCCATCTGGCTGTGTACTTATAGACGCACTCTTCTAAATCACTATTTAGAACTGCAGTCATGACACCCAATCGCCAGATATCGTAGTCATGGTATGTAGCAGTGATAAGTAGGGTCTGGATGGACTTAAGCATAGGCACTTAGAAAAGGTTTCATCATAAGCCACACCTGGTCGATGATGCAAACCTTTAACAAGTCTAGCCTTGAAAGTCTCAACTTTTCCATGAACACCAAGTAATCTTCTCAAGATATACTTGCTCCTAATGGGGATTCAACCCTTTAGTTATAGCAACCAAAGTCCATACTTCATTGGTGTACATAGATTCCATCTCAGATCACATAGCATCCACCCATTCTTACAGAGTCCCCACTCTTGATGGCATGCTCGAAACTAGTTGGGTCATCATCTCATGATGCAATCCTCGCTCCCACTGTCATAGAGAAACCAAAGTATCTCTCAGGTGGGTGAGGAACCCTACCAGATCGGCAGAGAGGCTGAGGTTCGTTGGGAGCTATTGAATCCTCCGGTTCTACCAAATCGTCAGCTGCAGTTTGTATAGCTGGAACTCCTTCCAGTTCTACCTCATTACCACAAATTTCTTTCCAAAATAAATTCCTTTTCCTAAAAAGGTGGCATGCCGAGAAACAAAGCATCTTTTGTTCCTCGGTGCGGTAGAAGATATTCGTTTGCGAATGCTTGGGATATCCAACAAACTTCCACAGAACTGACCTTGCCTCGAGTTTGTCCGGATTTTGCTTTTAGACATAGGCCGGACAACCCCAAATCTTAACTGACTTAAGAGATGGGCTCTTCCCTTACCATATCGCATATGAAGTTGTAGGCACCTAATTTGGTTGGAACGCCATTTAATAGGTATACAGCTTCACAAATGCATAACCCCCAAAAAGGAAAGATGCAACTCAGTAGTACGCATCATAGAGCGCACCATATCTCATAAGGTGCAATTGCTCCGCCCCGATGCACCGACGTGCTGTGGTGTATGTGGAGGAGTAATGCTGAGAGAGAATCTCATTCTCCTTTAGAATAGTCCAGGAATTCCGTGCTCAAGTATTCTCCTCCCTGATCTCATCAAAGGACATAATACTTATACCTGTTTTGGTTCTCTACTTCTAACTTATATTCATTGAATATCTCAAAATGTCCAGACTTGTGTTTCAACAGGAACATATGTCCGAATCTTGAGAGATCATCAGTGAATGTAATGAAGTACAAAGAACCAAACCTAGCATGTGTAGACATGTGATTCATATACATCATCATGTATCAACCACAAAAGTTCACTAACTCTTTCTCTGTTTCCAGTAAACGGAGCTATGGTCATTTTATCTTTGTGACATGACTAGCAAGTTTCACAAGATGTAAATTCAAACTGATTTAAATATGCATTTTTATGTAACTTCAGCTAGTCGTGCCACCTTTATATGACCTAGTCTACAATGCCTCAAGAAGGATTCGTTCATTTCTGAACTCTTTCTCTTGTGTGTGTTTTAAACGTGAAGAACTGTGGTTTGATTTAGAACGTTTATGCTTTTAGATAACGTGCCTGAACCGATCAACCTTTGATATAGGAAATGTTCAAAACATTATCCAACAATACAAAATAATATCCTTCTTTACTAAATAAACAGACTGATAAGATGTTGTACATCAGGTTCGGTATCTAATAACATTCGTTCAGAATCAATGTATTTGGTAATACAGGGTGATAACTGCCAACATCTTGGCTGCAACAATTGCACCGTTTCCAACTCTTGAAATTTTTATCACCCGTTCTCAGTTCTCTACCTATCTGTAGCCCATGTAACAGATTACATATGTGGGATCCTGATCCGGTATCACATACCCAGGACATAGAAGATACTGAGAAACAGTTCTCGTTAATGAACACACCCGAAGAAGATGCATCATCATGCACTTTCTTCGTTTGGGCTGCACGGTAATCCTGGTAATCCCCTATTTCCTGCTCGGTCTTATAACAGTTATAAGTTGGAGCGGGACCAACGTTTCCCAGCGCAGTATAACAAGCGGGTTCGGTCAATTCATCCATATTATTATCTTGATTAAGGCATGACATGGTCGCTACCTGGAGGGAGAAAGAAGAAAACACTCTGCGTGCACTCTTACAAGATTAGATTGGTTATTATTTTATCTAATCAGGATGGCTCCCACTCTTTTTATCAAATCTTCCTTCAAATCCTAAAAGAAAAGACTAGCTGCGATAAATTATACCCTACAAGTTCGCCAATCTTTCAGCTAGGCCAGTGCCGATACTTTAAGGGAGGTTCCCCGTGCTTTCGCACGGACCAAATTAAAATAAATCTCGTTTTCCCAGGGGCGTAACCCCGTTGACACCTTTCTAGACACCTACTTGATCGGCTAATTGTAAAGTGCAAAACTCTCCCAGGAGTAACAATTACTCGCAGCGGGTATCGGGATCCAACTATCTCATAGAAGGTATGCAATCTCATTGCAAATTTCAACACTTGAAATTCCCGATAATACTTTGCCCTTAACGTGCTATGACCTTGACGAAAGCCAACAAACCATAGCCCGCTAGTCAAGTTCAACCCGTACATTTCTTAACTGAATTAAACCCACCCGCACGACCCTTGACGAAAGCCAACAAAGCCGTACGACTACCCTAATCCAGTCGCATCATATGCAGCAGATAAGCAGCATATAGCTACCGCACACTACACCTTGACGAAAGCCAACAAATGCAGCACGAATACTATATACTACTTATCTGAAATGATGGAGGGCTACGACAGGTTTTTCTAAAAACCTATTGCGTAATGAACTTGATATCGTTGTAGAATCAAATGATTTTTAAATGGAGTGTTTTTTAGGCCTTTGCTAGTTTTGCTAAAGAGGTCACTCCCGGTGAAGGGATCTCGGCTCTTTCCTCATCGAATGAGGTGCAGGATATTCACAATATCACTATGCAAAGAAAGAACTAGAAAAACAATCAAAATACAAAACCAAGGGTTGTAGCATCTGCCAGTTATTGCTAAAGAGGTCACTCCTGGTGAAAGGATCTCGGCTCTTTCCTCATCGAATAAGGTGCGGGATATATCACATATATCACTATGCAAAGCAAAAAACTGTAGCTACCCTTTTTGAAAAGTTTGATTCTACAACATCTTTTAGGTTTCTTTTCTTTCATTAATCACATTAATGAAGTCCCATCATTTAATTCACCTAATCATCACAGATAAATACGACGTACACTTATGCCATCCGCATTCGCCTCGATGACTCATCATGCACCGTTAGGTTAGGTAACTAACGGCAGAGCGGGACAGGGCTAGCGTGGGTGTAAAACATAAGTAACGTCAATATATATATCATATATACTATATACAGTATCCATCTCAACATATCAAATGATCACATCACAGATATCACAGCAGAAGAAATATATGAAACATTGGATATACGAGGACGTCCGTGTTTTATTTTGAGCCTTTATAAAACACGGAATCCATGGTCGCGATGAATAGCCAAACCCACATCCCTAGACCCCTATGAGAGCGGCAAGCAACCCTACCAGTTCTGGAGTTAGGAGACCCGAACTCGACTCCTCGAGTTGGTCTCCCACTGGACCCTAGAACCCGGTTACTTGTGCTCTCCTCCTTGGGTCTATCCTAATGCGGAAAAATAAATAATATACTTCAATGGTGACATCAACCTCAACCCGGAACTGCCCCAATAAAAGAATATTACATACACTTAATTTTACTTGAATAAAAACAAAAACTCTCATCTCACATAAAACCCCCGGCTATTCAAACGCGACGATCCAATATAACATATCCAGCAACACATAACATCATATGTCATCAACGTAAGTAAATATGTGCATCCCAATTGTCGTTGATATATAGCAACGAAACCGGCGATATCACATATTACACTTACGGTCGCAGAAAAGAAACTGTAAAACTACAACATTTGGAATCCACAAACTCCTTAGACATCATAAATTCAAAATATCACATACTTCGCATTTCATGCCTAAGTGTATGAATTCCACATATTGTATCACATTACAGAAAAAGCTAGACGATATTAAACATTCCAATCGAATCATTAAACACCCAAAATTACCCAGAAAGCTTAACACTTAAGCGTAGTTTAAAGTAATTCAGCACACGCCACAGCACCAATGAACCAGCCGTAGAAGGGCCAAACCAACGCCTCAAATGTGAAACGCTAAACCACCACAAACCCTAGGGTTCAAGTGGCGGTTTTGACGGCCACATAATCGAGTTAAGGTTTTGTTCTTCTAGAGGGTCCATCGCAAAACTTGCATGATCTTTGAAAGCTTTTTAACTATAGGAAAAATCCAACACTTGGAAATTTTCCCGGCAAGGGTTAAAGTGGGTATTTGACATCCGATTGAACATTTTAACAACGTCTAAAGGTACCCGAAAAAACTGTTAAAATACGACTACGAAACACTCTGATTTGTCATTACAGTAAATTACCATCACATGACAATTTAGCAAGAATAAACAACACCTGAAGCACCAAAATCCTAGAAACAGAACACTGAAAAAATTTGGAGGGGGGCTCGGATTGGGCCGGTGAGGGGGGGTGTGGCCGGTCCAAACCGCATAGTTTGGCTCCAGATTTCTTTAGCGTTCATAGTATCATACATACATCATTCTGTACATGTTTAAAAATTTTTAGGGATCATTTAAAATTCGACAGAAAAAGGGTTTTAGGGTTTCAAGTTTCGGAGTTCGTTTCGTATTCGTAATCTAACAAAATCCGTATTATTTCCTAGCTAGTCTCTGATACCACTGTTGGGTTCCCGTCGACGGCAGCAAGGTTTCGGGAGGCATCGTCCATGTCATTTTTAAAAATTTGCCGTTTCAAGGAACTTTAAACAAGAATCGATAACTAGAATATAATACGGAAACACATGTAAACAATTTTACATCTAAGTGAAATCGAAATACAACCTTTGTAGATCGGTCCTTCACTTCATAAGCTCCTTTTAGTAGTCCCTTCGCTGCGATCATCGAACTCCCGGACTCTCGGACGGCTCCATGAGAGGGCAACGGTTTTGCTTGAAGTCTTCGAGGCCGAAGATGATCTACGTCGAGAAAATACGAACTTAAGCTTCTACTTCACTAACTTGATAATTAGTGAAGCAAACACACTAAACTAAAGTGCTAGTCTAAAAGAGGATGAGGAAATAGGAAATGGGTTCACTTCAGAATTTCTTTTCTCACATTGTTTCTCACTTTGGATCAAACCCTAGCTAGCTTTTCTTTTTCAAGAAGAAGATGAAGAAAGAAATGAGAATGAAAATTAATCCAAGTGAGATCTCTAACCATGGGTGAGTGGGTATCATATACTAACTCATGTAGAGACATAACCATGGCTAATTATAGTGGTTAGGTTAATAAATATCCTAAGTAAAACAAATCTAGTAGACTTGGTCAATGCACTCACAAGCTTCATGAAGCTTCATGCTCTTGAACAATTATCCACTAATTTTGTATTTACTTTGAATATTAAAACCCTAGCAATATAATTATAATTGTTTATGTCTCATACACCCATGAAGTGTGTATCAACAACCATGATACAAAATGAACACAAATAAATATATATCACATATATATTAAGTTGTGCACAAGTGAGAAAAACAAATGCTTAAGTGAATCAATGTTTAGTTAATGTAAATTAGTATATCACCTATACAATTATACACTAAATTATTAAATCAACACTTGACTTAATAATCCGGTTATATCACATATAACCGACTAACATCCAATGTATCGACTTATCGAATCAACCCTAGATTCGATAACCTGGTTATATCACATATAACTGATCGATACAAACATCGCGAGAATAGAATACGTTATCATATACTCGCATTATTCTCGGTCCCGCACATATCACATATGCGCTCCTATTTCGTTTCGCTTGAGCCAGTAAAACCTCTATGTAGGACTCTAAAGACTCGTCAATAAGCCGGCAGTAGGTGATGATCATATCAAGCACCCATAAGCCGTCAGCGGTACTAGCTGGACGTAACGGCTACCCGGGTATTGAGCGATCAGAAGATCAGCAAGCAAGCCCGCTCCAACTCCTGCAAAAGCCTGACAGTGACACTACCGTACAGTCCGGTCTCCTCATCTGATATGTCGCATATCAAGTCTAGGTGTGGTAAACGTCAGACCCCAATAACCGATAAGTCGTGCCGATATGAGGCTCATAACGGGTCAAGAAACTACTGGTAACACTTACCAGTAAATCTCTAAACCAGCCCTGGCCAGGGACTTCCCTGTTATGGCCAATCGAGCACAGCGCAACATCAACCCCCAATACCGGGAGAGACGAAACCCCTCCTATCGCTCATTGCCTCGATGTGACTCGGGACTGTACCCGAAAACCACCGTTTTTCACGCCCTCTTGGACGTGGTAAGGTGGAAATCAAAGCACAGTGGGAATCACACAAGACTCTATGACGATCTTGGGTCTACAGACTAACCTGTACCAGTGTCACCAGAGAATTGCCATCTGACGTGAGGTATAATACCAACTGAGCACCCGTATATCATCTCTGATGTCAAACACCAATGGATATAGGATCATCCATCGCCCATCTATATGGGTCGAGAAGCTATACGCTAGCCTACTCTGGTATATCGATGCCCCGTCTTGATACACCCACGACTAGGGACCTTGAAGGATGTACTTATGGACTACCATGTCCCCAATAGTATGATCCGCATCATAGTCCAGGTAGTCAAGTACACATCCTAAGGGCTTTACCAACATGTAACAGAGAGACAATGAGTGTACTCGTTAAGGTAAAGAGTAACCAGATAGCATACTATCATGTCGAGCAAGAAAGTCCTCTCTATATATGTCCAACCATCCACTACAATATACATCTCATGTATAGTAATGGCCTCTAGGGTATACATATAACTAATAGTATGTATATACGGATGAAGGGCATTTTTGTAATTTGTTCAAAGATGCTTCTAGAAGACGACACCTCATATTATGTATTAAACATTTTATTTTAAATGTTTAATGTATTAAGAGGTGGAGGAAATGAGGTGGATTTTTGCAAAATTTAGAGCATGGCTCTTGGTGACACATGGTGGATTTTCAAACCATTACTCACTAAGTTGAAATATGAACCATACTTGATTATTCATGAGGTTTTATTCTATGAAAAATAGAGGATGGTTCAGATTTACAAAAGAGAGTTCATTCTCTGTGCTATGCAAACACTTCACTAGCTTTTTCCTCAAGTTGACCTTCTTCTACCTCTAACCTTTCATGTCTCATGTGTTGGCAAACCTAAGACTATGAGAGACATACCAATCCATCTATACTCTCTACATCATTTAGGTCATCTGGTGTAGTGAACTAGGTGCCCTAGTTTTCTCGGATTTGAGGTTGGAGCCTGGACTATAGACTCTCGGATGGATCTTCTTTGACTCGAGGAGGACGAAGAGGAAGCGCCGACCCGTTATGATCCTTGGAGCTTGTGACGAGGAGGAGGACATCGAAAAGAAGACCCGAAAGACTTGAAATCATGAGGTATATCATTCTATTCATGTAATTTACCTCACAGTAGTTTGCTAGTTAGGGTTTAGTATCGATCCTGGATTTCGAGTCGTTCTTACGAAGCCCGTAATAATCGGTTTTTACATATTCCTCCTCCCCGCGAACCCGTGGGGTGCGTAACATCGACTTACAACTCCTGTTTTTTCGTACTCTTCTCACCAAGTTGCCCCTGCTTCGACAATTCGGCCAATCCTCTCCCACTCATATGCCCAAGTCCCATGTACCACAATCTGGTAGTTTCTAAATCCGTCATAGATTTGGAAGATGAGATCTCTGCCAATCCAGAAGTCATCAAACTCTGCAATGAATGCAAAAACCCTTTCTTCATGCCTTTCATCACAACGAGAGCACCTTTGGTTACTTTCAAAAATCCACCTTCAGCGGAAAATTTGTAACCCTTGTCATCGAGTGCAACTAAAGAGATGAGAATCTTCTTCAAGTCAGGTATGTGCCTGAATTTTCTCAATGTCCTCACAACACCATCAAACATCTTGATTTGGATTGTTTCTTTGCCAATAGCTCGGTACAAGCTATTGTTGTCCATCAAAATTACTCCACCATTAATGGACTCGTACGTGGTGAACAAATCCCTATTGGGACACATATGGTAAGAACAACCAGAATCCATGATCCACAATCAATGGACTCGTCCTTCTATCGCTGTGTGTTGTCGAAGACCACAAAAAGATCTCCTTCTCCTTCCTCTATACTCGTTTTAGCCGAAGACTCCTTGGATTTCTCTTCCTACTTCTGCTTGTTCTGCAACTTAAAGTAATCAATCTTGAAGACCCCTTCTTCTTACAATAATTGCAGGTCACGTTCTTAGCCTTGGACTTTGACCGCGACTTCTTCCTATTTGCTTCCGGATCTCTTTTCTCCGCTCACCCTCTAACAAATAAGTCAAACGATGAACCATCCATTTTGGTGGAAGTCATCTCCTTATCGATCTTCTCTTTGTTCATAAAATTCTCCCTGACAACTTTGATTGAGATCATATCTCGTTTATAAAGCATAGTGTCACAAAAGTGCTTATATGAGGGTTGCAACGAACACAATAAGAGAAGAGCCTGATCTTCATTATCAATCTTAATGTCGATCTTACCCAGATCCGTAATGATTGCATTAAACCCACCAATGTGAGATTTTATTGGAGAGCCTTTTAACATGCGAAGTATGTAGAGATGCTGCTTCAACAGGAGACGATTCATGAGAGATTTCCTCAAATATAACTCCTCCAAATTATTTCATAAATCGGTTGTCGTCTTCTTCACCAAAACTTCTTATAGTATTTCATCAGTCAGACACAAGTGGATAGCTGTGAGGGCTTTCTCATCCATATCTTCCCAAACTTCCTCCGTCATAGTGGAAGTCTTATTCTCCTTCCTATGAATCGCCTTCTTCAAATTTTTTTGAGTCAAAACGACAATCATACGAACTTTCCACAAACAGAAACTCATATTCCCATCGAACTTCTCGATATCGAACTTCATAATTGTTGAAGACATGATTTGGGATCAAAATTCCTTAAGCACTAACGAACCCTAAACTTCAAAATCACGATCTAAGAAAGTGGGGAAGAGAACGTACTTGTCGTTACCGACCGTTGACCTAGATCGAAAAATCAAAGACATAATGGTTCAACCAAAAATCCCACAATAACGCAACAATACCTCTTATACCAGTTTTTTGCGAATACGAGACGATCACAAAGCACAAACCAAACGATAACGAGTAGAAATCAAATCAAAGGCAAAATGAAAATATGAGAACTTTCTACAAAACAAATAGGCGAAGGCGAATTTTTATTAATAATCCAAATACGGAGGATTACAAATCGATGAAGAAAACACAAATCCCTCTTAAATCCTAGTTCTCTCACAAACACCAAAGGGTTTACATAAATTAACAAAGAGCATCAAATCTAGGTCTAAAATAAGCTATCATATATATAACATACAAAAGATATTCCTAAAAACTAATTTCCGAACTTAGGAAATCTGCGCTTGGCCCGACAACAGACGCCTGTCTCCTATGGGAAAACGTCTATCCGAGCATATCCCGAAACTCCAATTCTCTATCTAGACCTACAGACCTCACCTACAAAAGGACAGACGTCTGTCAGGGTATTTACCGAAGCTCCAGAAAAGTGACAGAGCGAGGTAGACGTCTGGTGCAGACGTCTGACCTGAAGATAATTGGAAATCTTCGCTTCATGATAACGCCGGATCAATAGATAAATCTTTAGGGATGAATGTGAGACACATAACAAAAAAAATAATCAAAACTCTAAAGGGTGTATGAGCCCGTGCCAAAAAGAAAGAAAAATAACTCTAAGCACAACACATTTTTTCTTTAAAGGGAGAGCATGAGTTTGGTCTCTGGTGAGGGTGGGGTTGGGAGTAGCCGAAGGAGGGGATATTCTGCTTTTGTCCCCGCACTATATTCATTTAATATGCATGTGTGATGCACATGTATTTGTCACCATCGTATGTCAATAGTTATAAAAAATATTTCATAAAAAGAATTGTGATAAAGATTTTGAAAGAATTTTACTTAAGATAATAAAGTTTCTATTAAAAATTTAAGGGTTAAGTATACAAGACACCCCTATACTTTGCCATGTGTGACATTTATAAACCCTCAAGTAATTTATTGGCATAAATGCTCCCTCTCCTCATAGATCTAAACCCTAAGAAAACCTTAAATTTAACTCCAAACAACAAAAACAAGTCCTCTAGCAATATCAAACAAATATATGACTTATTTGGAATTGAGTTTCAGCATTTGAAACCATATTCGGGTTCCAAAGTACAAGGGATGTTTATTCCAATAATTACTTCCAGGTATATGTTCCAGATATGATAAAGTACATGAATGTTTTGTACCAGTAACCCAAAATTTGAGTAGAGATTTGATAAGGATTTGATAAAATTCTAAAAGTTAGAGTATGATTTCTTAAATAACTTTTTATCTCAAAATTATAAAATAATGACATGGAGATTTTTAATATAAATTTTTTTCTTAATTTTTAATTAATCTATATTTGGAATTTTTTGAGGTTAGCTTCACGCCTCCTAAAGTTCTAGTCATGATAGTAGATATAATAATTAGTTCGACTAATTACTAAAATATAACTACCTCCATTTCTAAATAGTAGTTTATTCTCTATGGCACATTTATTAAAAAGTGTATAATTTTTCTAAAGCCTAAAATCTATGTTACTCCTCAAAACAAATTGGAGAGATTTTTCGGAGTTCTGTCATACTATCAATTTATTCATACCACTAAATTATTCATACCACCAAATCCCGGTCTCTTTTTGCAAATTCAAATCTAGTATAACATCCAATAATAAATATTTTTCTAAACAAATCCCACAAACCCTTTTAATATATCATAACTTATTTAATTATTCGGAAATCAAATTTATGATTAAAAATAAAATCATTCAAATCCTATAATATAAATATTTTTTGAAACAATAGAAAACATTATATTGATAAATAATTATGCATATGCTATTCAACATTTCTGTATATCAAAATTGTGGTATAAAATCAAATAAAGTTAAACTTATCATGATGACCCCCAAACTTTTATTTCGTTACACAAACACCCCCATGGTTATTTATTATAAAAATCGACTAAATTAACTTCTTCTTTTAAAAAAAAATATATGGATTCTATAAATACATTTGATGGTAAACCATATTAATTCTTGCTTGATGATTTGATTTTTATAAAATTAATATAATGTCGTGTGCATAGCACATGCAAAAAAATAATACATATTATATAAGATTATGCTTTTGTTGGTATAAAATTTATTATGGTGTCTATGTCATGAGCCGAAAAAGACACGTTACGGGAATTTGAATCACGTGAAATCTATAGGACCCCACCGTAACCCAAGTAAGCCAAAAACCCAGAATCTAAACATTTTAAAAGAAATAATGGAGGTGAAGTTTTAAAAAGGGTTACTAAATACAATCAAGTTCCTTTTTAGAATATAAATAAGTTTGTATGAAAACACATATGTCGTTTAAAATTCATGCAGTATCTTCTTTGTAAATTTTGAATAAAACCACATACAAATCATAATATATAATAAGTATCCCCAATGGGAGCTGGTTTCTACACCCAAATGACGGAGCAACGACATAGTTAATATACGACGCCCAAGGTGAAGAATAGAAAGCGATACATGAACAAAAACAATATAAAGTCGACTCCAAACGAGTGTGACACCCAAAATCACATAAATATCTAAGTTTCGCCTCTAAGTCCATAAATATATAAATCTTGGTCGAAAGAGTTTTTAACTAGATCCAAATGAAAATACATATACAAAAGGGCGGTTAAGATCCAACATGTAACCCACTTATCAAACCAATCACCGAAATAAGAAGTGTGACGGCAAGCCGCTACTGATCCGAGCAGTCAATCCTTCAAGAAACTGGGGCACAACGGGGTTGAGTTGCCAACTTAGTGAATAAAAATATATCGCAAAGTGGAAATCAAAATGCATAACGATCTACCTAAGTCATACAGTATAGTACTATCATATCCTGTATTAATGGATGTATAATGCACAAGTACTATAAGCGCATCAAAATCGACCGCGTAAACATGGAAATATATATATATATATATATACACACACACATACATACATACATATATATATATATATATATATATATAACATGAATCCATGTATAAGATTATAAAGTAGACGAAAGATGTATGTAAAATCCTTTCAAAATAGCCGTATGATACGTATATCATGGCATAAGTAGCAGACGTGAATATATGAAGCATTATATGCGTTTTGTTTAAATTATACGTCTCGCTTTTTAGAAATGAATTTTAAGAGTGTTTCCATTTGAAAGATTCTTGTATCGTCATAGAACCGTCAAAATAGTGAGACTATAGTTCATTTGGAAATTTCCTTAATGTACATCGATGTGTGAAAATAGTATTCAGATACTGTCTCATGGATCAGTCAAGTTTGGCTACTATATAGCATAATCTATAACAGCGCATCATGAGGGATCGCGCAAACTGTCATGACCTAAGTTAGGCACATGACTGACACTTAGACCACATAACGTCAACAGGCGTAACGAAATTTAATTCAGCCAAAAACCCAGCAATCTAAACCATTACAAGAAGTAATAGATAGAAACATTTGGAAATCTCAAGCAAAACTCTAAAGCTTAACTTTGTTTTCTTAAAAATAAATTTCGGCAGCACATCCTTTATAAAAACTAACTCCGAAATGGGTAAAAACATAAGATATAAGTAAAGCATCCCCAAACGGGAGCAAATCTCGCTCAAAGGCGAAAACAACCACCACAAGAAGAAATACGACGTCGAAGTGAAAGAATAGACAATATAAATGAAACAGCATAAAAGGGATAATCAACATAGTAAAGGCCGGCTCATACGAGCACGACACCCAGAGTCACAAGAATATACAACATCGATCCTCACAACTCGTCTCTAAGTGAAAACATGAAGGTGGTAGATGGAGAGTACTGGATACAAAAGATATATAATGAACATCATCGGATAACCGCAACCCACCTATAGCAAAAGGCCTCACAGCCAATCGTAGCGGTATCTGCAAAAGTAGAGATAGTAAGACGCACTGCCGCGACTATTCTTAGGGTCAAGCCTGCAAAACAATGTGGCACAACGGGGGTGAGTTACCAACTCGTGAATAGTAAATAATACCATACTGCAATCGCAAGTATGCACGAACAACGATAAATCTATCACATGAAATCTGATAGCATAAGTATGGCAATATGAATATGCAACAATCATGATCAAGTTACACCACCAGGGTACTACATCTACATGAATCAAATGCATATCAAAGAAATCCTCAGTATGGAATAAATAATAAAGCTCAAGCACAAATCATCGGCATGGAAAAACCTTAGTGTCCATCAACGACACCCCAAATCCCAAAATCCTCTGGAACCGTCACTCGGTTCGGCCCTCATATCCGTACATCTCATGGAACCTGAGTGTCCAACATCGACACTCGAAACATCATAAAATACTCGTGTCCAGCATTGACACGTAAATCCATATATCATGGGCTCCGTCTGCCCGGATCGGCCCGCGGGCTTCGGCAGTACGAATCGGCCCATATCCATCTCACGACTCCGGTCGATATCCTTCGGATAACCGCCGAGTCTAAAACTATCACCGGTAAGTTGTAGTCCCACTGCCAGGCTCATCGACTAATCCATCGACATACCTTTCTTGCCCCGGGTACTATACCAGGTCCACCATGAATACGCAAACGGCTTCGTCCTCTCCTCGCATCGGGTTTCTAACACAAGTCTCAGAACCGAGAACCCTTATGGTAGACGCATCGAAATATCATAACAATAGAATCTGGGTTTTCAAAAATATACACATTTCTTGAAAAATCCCTACGGTTCTCAAATCCAGAAAATCATATGAAATCTATATCACAATGCGTAAATCCATGTAATATGATGTATGCAACATAGAAAAGTAATATGAGCATATCAAGGGAAAACTGTTATTTAAATGCATCAAGTTATTAAGTATATCACGTGGTTCCCAATTTCTCCAAAATCCAACGCAACATCATATAAAGGTGAACATGTAGCTATAGCAAGGTATATGTATAAATATGTAGGTATGCATGCAAACTATATATCATATGCGCCATCGCACAAGAATAAATGCCTCCATGTCCATAATCAATACAATATCACATATGTATATGTGTTGTGCGTGTCATTGTAATTACTGACAGTGTGTGTAGCATACAATTAGTGCTCGTGCAATATGAACTGTCAATAAAAATGCTGTGTCCGAAGGGGTACAAGTCAAGGTACAACAAGTAATAATATGAAATGAAATTCATGCACCATCTCTATATGTGCATATAAACATGAGGCTAATATCATATCATATCTAACCCTGACGCTTAACGCCATACGGGCGATTTCTCCGTAGATGTTAAATCTGCTCACAGATGATCTCGAGCTTGGTAAATCCAATCACCTGCTTCCCTTTCTTCGCAGCATTCGTAGTCCCCGCCTGCGATCCTATTAATAAAAAACATAGCAAGTGCAACTCAGAAATCGACCAATATCACGTACAAACTACGTTTGACCGACGCACCAACTCCAATCCAACTCTCAAGTGTTCGTCTAGTGGCTAACGTGTGTAGTGACATCCCAAAACAGACCCAGATGCAGCAGCTACACAAGATCACGAACTGTGTCGGATAACGTAACACGCGTAGTCATAACACTCGATTTAAGCAAAGTGATCCCAGATTTCGATACACAACCAATTTGTGAAAGTTGCAAGTTCCACACGACCTCATACAACCCCAGAGACCCTACGACCAAGACTCAAGACCCTATTCCCCATTCTGGCCGCAATTTGCAGCCAGAACTAATATTTTTGCGTCCATGAAGGAAGGGAATGGTCTCAGGTTTTTATGGTGGGTTCTATGCCTCAAAACTAGGTCTCTGTAATGGAAACTTCTAAAAAAACAACCTGGTTCGACAGCGGATTCACTCGAGACACAACACTTTACCAAAATACGATATGTGCACGAAACTATACCTTAGTGTTCTAAACTACAACTACAAGGAAACACAACAATATAAACACCTAATTATCAGTAGGGGGTCATTACCTAGCCACACATGCTCAAAAATTCTAGCTTTCCAAGCTCCAAGTCATCTTAGTAGCTAAATCATGACATGAGAAGTGTTTTCATGATATTTAATGAAGTTTTGCAAGGTTTTGTGATGAAGTAGTGAGGGTTTCAGTTGAGGGAATGGGAGAAGAGAAATAATTGAGAATGAGAGAATGATAGATGAATTGAAATAAGTATGAGAGGGTGAGTGTAGGGTGAGTTTTAGCCTTACACTTACTCTCTCCCTCTCCTCTTCAATGCTAGCATTAATGCCTTCCATGACTCACCTAGCCACCTCTCCTCACTCCAAAACCAGAAGATAACTCTTGACAACAATGCTAAGTGTAAGATTAACATGGCAAGAATTTGCTTAGGGGGCCATGGCTACTTAACAAGATTAACACTAACTAACCCTCACATTAACATGCACAAGTGTGTGCAAGCCAAAAAAAAAATATTAATTAATTGTTATAAAATGTGAGGAAACCAATTTGGTAAACTTTTCCTTAAAACCCCGCATTATCGCTCAATTAACACTAATCGTATTCTAAGGTGTTACAATCTCCCCCCTTAAAGAAATTCGTCCTTGAATTTAAAATTCTTACTATGCGTACCTTCAAAGAGATGGGGGAATTTCTTTCGCATCTCGCCCTCGGCCTTCCAAGTGATCTCCTCACCAGTTGGGCTACGCCAAAGAACCTTCATAGATGGCAAGACCTTTGATCGAAATTTTTTCACCTGCCGATCCAATATAACTACCAGCTGTTCGGTGAATGAAAGATCGGGCTCAAGCAAAACGGTCTGGTGCTGAATCATGTAAGAAGGGTCATGAAGGTATCAATGAAGTATCGACACATGGAATACAGGGTGAACATCAGGAAAACTGGGCGGGAGCGCCAAACGATAGGCAACGGTACCAACTCGCTCAAGGATTTCGAAAGGACCTACAAATCTGGGACTGAGCTTCCCTTTTTCCCAAATCTCATAACGCCCTTCATCGGAGAAATCCGCAGGAATACATGATCCCCCACTGCGAACTCAAGTCTGTGACAACGACGGTCGGCATAAGACTTCTGTCTGCACTGGGCTGCTCTCATCCTGTCCTTAATCAGCTGGATCTTCTCCGTAGTCTTCTGAACTAGATGGGGTCCCAAAATCCTACTCTCGCTATGTTCGGTCCAACAGACTGGCGATCGACACTTCCAACCATACAAAACCTCAAAAGGTGCCATCTGAATAGTCTCCTGAAAGCAGTTGTTGTAGGAGAACTCAATCAACGGCAAGTGACGATCCCAACTGCCACCAAAATCAAGCACACATGCACGGAGCATATCCTCCAGAGTCTGTATAGTCCGCTCTGACTGACCATCATTCTGCGGATGGAAAGCGGTACTAAAACTCAACCGGGTACCCAAAGCTTCCTGATGTTTCTGCCAGATACGGCTAGTAAACCGGGTGCCTCTGTCAGATACGATGCATGTTGGAACGCCGTGCAAACGCACAATCTCATTTATATACAACTGAGCATACCGAGCATAACCGAAAGTGGTCTTCACTGGAAGGAAGTGAGCCGCTTTGGTCAACCGGTCAACGATCGCCCAAATGGAGTCATACCCCCCGACTGGCCCTGGGTAGACCCACAACAAAGTCCATGGTAATCTGCTCCTTTTTCCACTCAGGAATGGGTAGGCTGCAACTCTCCAGCCGGTCTCTAATGCTCAACCTTGACATGCTGAAAAGTCAGGCAACTCGAGACGAAGTCCGAAACATCGCGCTTCATCCCTTCCCACCTGTAAATGTCTCTCAAGTCACGGTACATCTTGGTGGAGCCTGGATGAACGCTAGAGGCTGACTTATGTGCCTGCTCTAGGATCTCGCGCCTCAACCCATAGGTATCTGGTACACACAAGCGAGTCCCGTAACGTAGCATACCCTGGTCATCAATCATGAACTCCGACTCTGTACCCTGCCGAACAAGCTCAAGAATCTCAGACAAACGGGCATCACTGGGCTTTGCCTCACGAATACAATCGAGTAGAAGTGGACGGGCGCGGACGTGAGCAAGCTGTCCCCCAGTGGAAGTGAACTCAAACTGTACTCTACCATCGCACAAGATCTGCCAATCTGCAGAAGATTGTCTCTGAACTGCGATCAACTAGGACAAGCTACCCCCGGGCCTACCACTCAAAGCATCAGCTACCACATTCGCCTTGCTCGGGTGATAAAGGATCTCACAATCATAATCCTTCATAAGCTCCATCCACTGGCGTTGTCTCAGATTCAGATTCCGCTGCTAGAAGATGTACTTCAAGCTCTTGTGGTCCGTGAAAATCTGACACGACTCCCCGTACAAGTAGTGTCTCCAAATCTTCAGCGCAAAGACAACCGTGTCTATCTTAATATCATTGGTGGGATAATTCTGCTCATGCTTCTTCAGCTTCCTAGAAGCATAAGCAATCACTCTATCATGTTGCATCAGTACACAACCGAGCCCCTCTCGAGAAGCATCACAGTAAACGACAAAGCCACCCGATCCAGAAGGCAAAGATAGAACTGGTGCAGTCGTCAACCGAGTCTTCAACTGCTGAAAACTATGCTCGCATGCATCAGTCCGAAGAAAAGGAACCTTCTTCCGGGTCAGTCCGGTCAGCGGTGCAGCGACTTGAGAAATCCTGCACGAAACGGCGGTAATAACCAGCTAAGCACAAAAAGCTGCGGACCTCTGTCACAGATACAGGTCCTGTAACATTTCAGAAAAATAAAATATTATTTTTGGGAATTTTTATAATTAAATAATAAATATTATGATTATTTTAATAATGCGGTATAATTAAATACCGATAAATTGGGAAATATTTGAAAAATTGTGGGAATTACTGAAAGAGAGTGTTTTATAAAATTTGAGCATTTATAGATTTTTATATGATTAATTATATACAATTTTAATGGTAATCACGATTAAATATCGCTAATCATGCATTAAGCTTGTTTTGTGCATGTGACATGCACCATGTCACATTTTTATTACACTTGTTACATTTTCAACCAAGGTTTCCTTCTTCTTTTCTTGAATGGTTTTAATTTAAAAGAGAAGAAAAGAAAAGAAAACAAAAGTGAAAGAAAAGGAAATGATAAAGAATTAGGCATGGGCAAGAGAGAGAGAGAGAGTGAGGTGAGGGGTCTCATTGACCAAGACCATTTGTTCTCATTCACCATCTTCATCTTTTCTCTCCTCTCCTCTCACATGGATGCCCTCTTCCCTCCACCATCTCCACCTCCTCACACAACCCCAAATCAACACAAAAACATCATCCCCCTTTCATTAAAAATGTGCACAAGACCATTACAAGCATTTTGGACCAAGAAAAATCGGATTTTGAGCACTTGGGGCAACTCAAGAAAATTCTTTAGTTGCCAAATGAGGCAATTCTTGCACCATTAGAGTAGTATTGCATTTACCTTAGCATCCATACTTGTTTAGAATCCATATTGTGTGGTTTAGAGATACTTGAAAATTCCTAGAAAGGGTTAGGGTTTGATTTGAATTGAGAAGGTGTAATTGAGGTTAGTAGAGGCCATGCAACCCCTGTAGTGATTGTATATTGGACTAAACCTATGAGTAAACCCCCAATTCATAAACTTAGAAACCCCGATATCTGGAAATTTTGGATTTTGTGAGGACATATTGGTATCTGCAATCACCTGGGACACCTAAAAAATATTTAGCAAATATAGAGACACAAGCAGGCAACCTAGAACTTATACCCAAAACCCAGGACCCCAATTCCCTTGTCAGGCCATAGATTTAATCAATCTGGCCGTAAATTACGGCTAGGGTAGGAGGATTTGGTCTCGTGTTTGTTCTGTGGCTTTATCTCCAGTAAAATAGACCCTTTACATATGCAAAATTGGCTAATTTCACCTAAGGTAAAATCTGGAAGTGTTTTATGAAGTTTCTGAATTCGTTTTGCGGCTTTTACTGAATTGGGTTTTGGTATTTGTGTTTTATCCTGGTCACGTGACGTTTGTACGTCGGTATCGGGAGTTGTTTGATTATTCTTGCATGCGTAAACTATAGGTTTTGACCTATGTGTAATTCGTGCGACATTTTGGTTTTCGTGCGTGATTTCCGTTTACGATGCTATATGTGTATATGTAGGTACCCCCACGTGGACTTAGAGACGACGAGGATGAGTGTGGCGTCATCGACTCCAGCAAGGGAGGATCAGGTGAGTAGATATATATCTATGGGGGAAGTTAGGTGGATGGCGTATAGCACCCCCGCAGTTTCATAGTGTTGTATACGAATACGTATGCCTATATATGTAAATATTTTTATTATGAGACTAGATGATTATCTAGATAGACTTTAGGAGTTCATGGATAGATTTTAGTGTAATTGGATGATAGTGTCGTTAGTTAGTTGTAGTCACGAACCCTAGAGTAAAGATTTGCATACACGCACACGCACACACTTGCATACATTTTATTACTTGTGCGTATATGGGGATATGTATATATATATACACACATAGGTATGGGACTATGTGTGTGTATATATATATATATATATATACGTATACATATACATGGATGATGAGGATAGTATGTGGTATTTGGAGATGAGTCGATGAGATTAGGCATGATGCCACGAGATCGGTGATTTGATATGGTTCGTATTATAACATACGACATGATTATTATAGCGGGTCCTTAGGCGGTGTGTTCTCATACACACGTATACATATATGTAGACGGTATCAGTACGTACTAGACTTAGATTAGTACCCAGATCATGATATGATGATAAGGATACCAGATAAATGATGTGATAATGTGATATTTGACCCGTACCCAGATTTGGGATGCCGTACGATGGATTTACCGTACGTGATATGATTATGATGATAGATCCGCACTCTTGACTCAAGAATGTCATATTATATATTGTATCGTATGTGATACTATTGAGGCGGGATCACCGACTACTATATATATATATATATATATATATATATATATAGATATAGATATATATCGACTCAAATTTAGGCAGTTTCCTTACCTTTTCGATTAGCCTGTTAGTTTAGTCATGTAGTTTACTTGTAGATGTTAGACTAGACTCGAGTCATACCTATTTTAAAACTAACGAATTGTAAGTATTTTAAAGACATGATAAGGGATTCTACGGATATTTCAAAGGACGTACCTTTTCTTAAAAACACCGTAGTCCCTATTTTCTAAACACACGATTCGGGTTATTTCAAATGGAAAAACTGTATGACTCATATTTATATAAATGCAGATTCTTTATTATTGCGTTATTATTCATGTTCTGCATATCCATCTTGTCCGCATCGCATTGCATGCTTATATTGTGTTTTTCGTTAGTTATTATCAAAATCATGCTGTCAGGACACCAACACCATTACCGATGATGCGTATGCTCCACGTACACCTGCTTGCCGGCTCACATACATCATCATCGGTAATTGCCATGTCACGTACACATTAGAAAATACTACTTCATTAGTATATAATGTTAATTGATTGTTTCGACATGGTACTAGTAAGCTTGCTTTTATATGATAACTTAGACATTGCATTTATTACTGTGATTTTCATGTTTATTTATATATTCATTTGCCATGACATTATGGGCCAGTCCGGGTTGCCGTAGCATAATATTTTGAAATTCATTGTTTATATACCATCGTGATTCATGATTTCGGAATTCCATGAGATTTCTGGATTTGGAGAAACCGCAAGGATTATATAAACTGATTATCATTTTAAAATGAAAGTTGCGGTTTTCTCATGATATGATTTGAGATATGTCCACCATGAGTTTTCTCGGCTCTTGAGCGATATCATACACCCAATTCGAGGAGTAGGAGGAACCGTCTGTGGGTGGACGGTGGACCCGGTGCGGTACCCCAGGGCAAGATGGTCGCAGATGATGGCGTTGAGCCTGGCAGGGGAGCACTACCAACCGGTGATTTTATTGTGACTTGACGGATATCCGGAAGATACCTATCGGAGTATATGCCAGTCCGGATAGCCAGAGCCTGAGCTTTTGAGATTTGATGATATGGGTCAATCCGGATAGCCGGGGCCCTAGATTTTGTGATTCGTGGTTACAGGCCAGTCCGGATTGCCGGAGCCTGAGATATTGAGATATTGAGATATTGGGATTTATGTTTTGTGTCGATACTTGACACTGATTTCATGCTGATTTCATTGATGATACCTCGATTTATACATATACAGAAATCTCACTAAAGTAAGAAAACAGTTTCACACGCATGATGTATTCTGTTTTCATTATAATGCATTCATACCTCTTATTTATGATATGTTGCTATCTGAGGCACTAACACGAGCACATGGTATTGCACTTATGTATAGATGTTTACCCTTACCACCTTATCATGCTTCAGACTTTATCATTTTGAAGTTTTATATATTTATTATCGTATTGACCTAGGATTGAGTCATACATACGATTCTGCTCGGTGATGTTTTCTACTCATGAGTTGGCAACTCACCCCCGTTGTGCCATAGTTTCTTGCAGGTTTTGCCGTATAGGTTTTCCTTGGCGGCTTTGCTGGTACAATACTTCATTACGGGTGATTGCTTTGGTAGGTGGGTTCACTCGCATCATGACCACCATTGTACTTTATTATTTCAGTTGTATCTAGTAAACTCTATCAACCAGACTTGTATATTATTTTATAACCTTAGAAGACCTGTTGTTTGTTCTTTCGACCTTAGAGTCGCGCGTTGTATTATTATGGTTTTCTTGATGATTTTGAGTTTCCTTTTTAGTTTTGATCCTCGTCCTTCGGCGTTGTATATTATATTGCTTGTGTGGTTGTGACCGTCAATTGATGATGAGCTAGCTCCCGCTTGGGGATGCCTTTATTCATATTATGCATGTTGTACCCTTTTAGGGCCAGTATTTACAAAGGAAACTATGCCGAAATTTTTAGAAAAGGCTTGAGATTTTAAAAATGCATTACTTCGGCATATGTTATTAAAACCAATTTTTTAAAAACCAGTTTTTTTCACTTCTTCCTAAAATAGTTTAGATTTCTGGGATTTTTGGCTTACTTGAATTAGATGGGGGTTTTATAGACTTCATATGATTCAAGTGCCAGTCACGTGCCATTTCGGGTCGTGACAGGTCTGGGCCAAAACTGTACAGACTCGATCTTCCTCGGGTCCACACGAATACCGTCTCCCGTCACCACATGACCCAGGAAGTCAGCTCTATCAAGCCAAAATGCGCACTTTGAGAATTTAGCATACAGATGGTGTTCTCTCAATGTCTGCAAAGCAATTCCCAAGTGCTGCTCATGCTCCTCTTGACTCCTAGAGTAGACCAGAATGTCATCAATAAACACAATAATAAACTGGTCGAGGAACGGCCTGAAAATCCGGTTCATCAGATCCATGAACCCTGCTGTGGCATTGGTGAGTCCGAACGACATCATCAAAAACTCATATTGCCCGTAGCATGTACGAAAAGTAGTCTTCGGAATATCATCATTCGGAACCCGCAACTGATGATAACCCGATCGCAAATCAATCTTAGAAAAATGTTTCGCACCCTGGAGCTGATCAAATAAATCGTCAATGCGAGGTAAAGCATACCTATTTCGCACCGTAACTCGGTTCATTTGACGATAATCAATACACAACCTCAAAATGCCATCCTTCTTCTTGACGACAAGAACAGGAGCTCCTCAAGGCGAAACACTCGGACGTACAAGTCCCCTATCAAGAAATTCTTGCAATCGATCCTTTAGCTCTTTAAGCTCCGCCGGGGCAGTCCGGTTAGGCGGTATAGAAAGAGGCCCCGCGCCGGGAATTAGATCAATGGAAAATTCAATATCGCGCTCTGGCGGCAAACCAGGTAACTCATCGGGAAAAACGTCAGGAAACTCTCGCACGATAGGAACCCGGTCCAACGAGTCTACCATGGCTCCGGTATCACGAATGAAAGCCAAGATTCCCCGACATCCTCTCCTCAAAAGCCGACTAGCGCAAAGGCTGAAATCAAACTGTGAGGGGTGGCACCACGGTCCCCCTGCACAAGCCGAACAGACTCGTCCGGAAAACTAAAACTGACTGTCTTCTCACGGCAGTCCATAGATGCATAACAAGTAGCTAACCATTCTATGCCAAGGAGAACGTCAAAGTCCAACATATCTAGAAGGATCAAGTCGACAGACAAATCTCTATCTCCAATCCGAACGGCACACGACCGAAACACATGTCGCGCAACAAAAGAATCGCCAACAGGAGTAATCACAACAAGCGGCTAATCTAGCAAACACGACTCTCGGCCCAACCTCGGCACGAAGTGTGTAGAAACATACGAGTGCGTAGATCCCGGTTCAAACAAAACGTGTGCATCAAAAGAACATACAGAAAGAGTATCTGAAACACTGCATTGGACGCCTGCGCGTCCTGATGAGTCATGGAAAACACCCGAGCCTGCCCTCTACCGGCGATTGGCTGACCTTTGCCTCTGCCACCTCGTCCTCTCGGAACAAAACCACCGCGACCACGACCTCTCTGAGCATGAGTCTGACACGGAGCAACAACAGGCATAAGAGGCAATGCTCTCTGAGGTGGAGAAGGTGGTAAGGTAACATGTGGTGCAACTGCCTCGTCCTCAAGTGCCTTAGTACAATCTCTGACTTGATGGTACAAACTCCCGCACCGGAAACATCCAGATGAAAACTGCTGACCTTCCTGGGGATAAGAGCTAAATAACTCGCCTCTTCCCGAGCCTCCACTACCCCCAGTACCTGAACGGAATCTGTCACAGCGTCTAAACGTCTGTCTCCGTGCTGAAACACCAGTACGAACCCTCTTCAGTTCTGGAACAACCAACGTCTCAGAAAGACGCTCCTCAACCAATAGGGCTGCATCCACCACTGCTGCATACATGTCATAATGCTGCACGCTGATAGCGAGGAACAACTGAGTAAGCAGGCATCGAACAAACCTCTTGACCCTCATCTCCTAAGTAGCTACCAAATACGGAGCATACACAGACAGCTCGATAAACTGCACATCGTACTCAGCCACCGTCATACCCGGAGTCTGGTGTAACAACTCGAAACTGCGCGCCCGAGCAGCCCTGACGCTCTGCGGAAGAAATCGGGCAAGAAACACCGTCACGAACTAAGCCCAGGTCATAGGAGAAAGACCTGCGGCTCTGCCCTTCTTTAAAAACTCACACCACTTTTGGGCCAAACCCTCAAGACGAAAACTCGCGAACTCTATCCATCTCGCGTCGGAGCATATCAGCGAACGACATATCCTGGCCATCCGATCGATAAATGACTGGGGATCCTTAGCTGCATCGGTGCCAGTGAAAACTGGAGGTTTCAGCCTCATGAACTCAGACAATGATACGGTGATAACCTCTGTAGCTGCAGGTACAACTACCGGAACAGTAGCCACCATTGCGGTCCCCGCCACAGGTGGGAGAACCTCCTGTAGCTGCGCTCTACTAGCCTTAACTAACGACCCCATCATCTGGCGCATATCCTACATACCAGCCTCAAGCCTAGTAATACGGTCCATCGAAGGTGGATCAATCTGCCTCTGTACAACGGGCGTACCGCCCAGGTCAGTCCTTGTCTCAGACGAGTCAACTCTGACCTCGGCTCTCGCAGCCGCTCTCTGCGCCCTCGTAGTCTTCGGCTGCATAAAGGCAAGAAATGGAAATAGGATTCGATAAGAACATAGAAATCGAATCACAAGGATGTATATAATCACGGAAGGAATTGCAAGAAGGAATTGCAAGCAATAAGTCTTAAGGTCGCTTAGGCAGAGTACCGTGTCGTAAGTATGCCGCGGAACATACACACGCTATGTCACTCTTCTTAAGCTACCTACTCCATCATACCAAGGTCATTCTACACTCCGAAAGGTAAACCTAGTGCTCTGATACCAACTTTGCCACGACCCAAGTTAGGCACATGACCGGCACTTTGACCATGTAATGTCAACAGGCGTAACACAATTTAAGTAAGCCGAAAACCCAGCAATCTAAACCATTACAAGAAGTAATAGATAGAAACTTTTGGAAATCTCAAGCAAAACACTAAAGCTTAAGTTTGTTTTCTTAAAAAAAAAATTTTGGCAGCACCTCTTTTGTAAAAACTAGCCTCGAAACGGGTATAAACATAAGATATAAGTAAAGCATCCCCAAACGGTAGCAAATCTCGCCCAAAGGCGGAAACAACCACCACAAGAAGAAATACGAAGCCGATGCGAAGGAATAGACAATATAAATGAAAGAGCATAAAAGGGATAATCAACATAGTATAGGACGGCTCACACGAGCACGACACCCAGAGTCACAAGAATATACAACATCGATCCTCACTACTCGTCTCTAAGTTAAAACATGAAGGTGGTAGATAGAGAGTACTAGATACAAAAGATATATAAAGAACATCATCGGATAACCGTAACCCACCTATAGCAAAAGGCCTCACAGCCTACCGCAGCGGTATCTACAAAAGATGAGATAGTAAGACGCACTGCCGCGACTACTCTGAGGGTCAAGCCTGCAAAACAATGTGGCACATGTTAGTTATATGTATGCCCTAGAGGCCATTGCTATACATATGATGTATATTGTAGTGGATGCTTGGACATATATAAGTAGGACTTTCTTGCTTGACATGATAGTATGCTATCTGGTTGCTCTTTATCTTAACGTGTACAATGATTATCTCTCTGTTACATGTTGGTAAAGCCTTTAGGATGTGTACTTGACTACCTAGACTATGATGCGGATCATACTAGTGGGGACATGGTAGTCCATAAGTACATCCTTCAAGGTCCCTAATCGTGGGTGTATCGAGACGGGGCATCGATATACCAGAGTAGACTAGCGTATACCTTCTCGATCCATACAGATGGGCGATGGATGATCCCATATCCATTGGTGTTTGACATCAGAGATGATATACGGGTGCTCAGTAGAGACTGGGTACACTGGACGGACTCGCCGAGAACTCCCAGATGGTATTATACCTTACGTCAGATGGCAGTTCTCTGGTGACACTGGTACAGGTTAGTCTGTAGACCCGAGATCGTCATAGAATCTTGTGTGATTCCCACTGTGCTTTGATTTCCACCTTACCACGTCTAAGAGGGCGTGCAAAACGGTGGTTTTTGGGTACAGTCCTGAATCACATGGAGGCAATGAGTGATAGGAGGGGATTCGTCTCTCCCGGTATAGGGGGTTGATGTTGCGCTGTGTTCGATTGGCTATAACCGGAAATCCCTAGCCAGGGTTGCTGAGATTTACTGGTAAGTGTTACCAGTAGTTTCTCGAACTGTTATGGACCTCAAATCGACACGATTTATCGAGCTATTGGGGTCTGACGTTTACCACCCCTAGGCGAGATATGCGACATATCAGACGATCAGACCGGACTGTACGGTAAGTGTTACTGGTTGGATTCACAGGAGTGTGAGCGGGCTTGCTCGTCGATCTTCTGATCGCTCAATACCCAGGTGGCCGTTACGTTTAGCAGACCGCTTGCGGCTTGTCGGTGCTTGATATGATCATCATCTGCTGCCGGCGTATTGACGAGTCTTTAGAGTCCTACACAGAGGTTTCCTGGCTCAAGCGAAACGAAATAGGAGCGCATATGAGATATGTGCGGGAGCGAGAATAATACCAGTATGTGATACTGTATTCGATTCTCACGATTTGTGACATTGATCGGTTATATGCGATATAGCCGGGTTATCAGATCAAGTGTTGATTCGATAAGTTGTTAATATTGATATTAGTCGGTTATATGCAGTATGACCGGATCGTTAAATCAAGTGTTGATTTAATGATTTAATGTATAATTATATATTTGATATATTACTTTACATTAACTAATATTGGTTCATTTAAGATGTTTTTCTCACTTGTTTGTGCACATTGTATATGTGATATATTTTTGTGTACAAGATTGTATCATCTTTGATGATACATGCAAACTTGGGTGTATGTTTGATTTAAACAATGTTTAGTAAATGGTTAGGGTTTCATTTCATTTGCTTTATTTACTTATTCATTTATTTATTTATTCATTTTGGTGAGAAATAAAATGGTGACTTTATTTGGATTTCACTTGAAGCTTCATGAAGCTTTGAAAGTCAAAACCATTTTGTTTCTTTCCTAAACCCTAACCCTTTAACTAAACCCTAGTTCATTCTCTACATGAGTTAGCCTCACCCATGATTGCATTATGATAACTCTTCACTTGATTTTGATTTAATTTTTTAATGGATATTCATTTCTTCTTCTTCTTCTTCTTGAAAAAGAAAAGAAAAGCTTGCTTCAAAAATGTCAAGTGATGATTTCAAGTGAGAAATCCAAATCCAAAGTGAACCCGCTTCCTATTTCTTCATCCTCTACCACTTGCCAAGTAGTATAGGGTGTTTTCTTCACAAGTTTCATGACTTGGTGAAGTTGAAGCTTGATCTTGAGTTGCCTCGACGTAGATCATCTTCAGCATCGAAGTCGATGACCTAGCCCGATCTTTTCTCCGATGAAACCACCGCGAGAGTCTAGGATTCCGATGGGTACAGCGGAGGGACGTCATCACGGAGCCAAAGAAGTGGAGCACCGGATCTACAAAGGTTGTAGCCCCTTTCACTATCTAGTTAAGTTTTTAACTTGTTGTTTCGTCTATACCTCTAGTTACGATCTTGCTTAGGGTTACTTGGCACATAGAAAAAATTTAAAATTGGCATGGTTGATGCCTTGTGAGACCTCATTAGTGTGCCTAGGAACCCTATAGTGGTATCAGAGCCTAGCCAGAGTCTTAGGCGATGTGTAGACGATGTTAGAAATCCGATCGAACCCCGAAACCCTAACTTTTAACCCTCTCTGGACTTTTTCTGAAAAAGTGGATTTTTCCAAATTAAAAATATCCAAAAAATTCAGCAGGAAATTGTATGAGTTACTGTGCAGCACGTGACCCTAACTCGACCAAAGCGCCGCGGAACCGCGGCGCCACCCCTTCTTTTGCGGCGTTTTCGCGGCCATTCTGGTGAGTTAGGCCACGTGGTTTGCACAGTAATTTGTGTCTGGAGGTGCTGTATTTTATGGGAATTTTTAATATTTACTCAAGAGTTGAGTTTTCTGGGTTGTATTGGGGACTTGGTGTTTCGATCGGGAAGTCTAATTTCGTCTATGTGTTTTTCCGGGTAATTTATGAATATGTTAAAAAGTTCGACCGGATATAAATACCCAATTTTTCCCCTGCCGGAAAATTTTCAAGTGTTGGATTTTTCCGTAGTTTAATGACGTTCTAAGCAGTGCAAGTAACGCGATGGTCCCTCTAGAAGACAACAAACCTTAACTCGATTATGTGACCGTCTTGAACTGCCCTTTAAACCTTAGGGTTTGGGGCAGTATGATGTGCCACATGTGAGGCGTTGGCTTGACCCTACTACGGCTGGACCGTTGGTACTGAGGCATGAAGTGAATGTTTTTAAACTTGTTTCATGTCTTGAGCTGTTTCGGGAAAACTTGGGTGTTCGATTGTTCGATCGGAAAGTTTGACATTTTCTATTTATCCGGAATGTGTTACAATATTTGGAATTCACAAGTAGTTATGAGATAACTGAATGAATGTTATAAACATAGCGTTTTAGTCGCACTTGATCGGTTGCCACGGAATTTTGATGTGATCAAAAGTCCGTCGCAATCTCGCAGCGTACGCGGATACTCGCCGGTAAAACTTAATAGATAGCCACGCCCCATAGCCCCGACCAAGTGACTGTAGGAGAACCCCGTCGCCGAAAGCATCCGTTCGGGTGCTCGCGGCAGCGGTGTTCCGCCTTAGTGCACTTCGTCGACGGTATCGGGGGTGCGGCCGCCTACTAAAGTTTGCGACGATCATTCGATCAGTTTTTCGGGAATCTTGTTGAATTGCTCGACTAGATATTGAAAAGTGTTTTCGATATAGAGACTAAAATTCGGGGTTTATAATTGTTAGGCATGTGATGTCTAAGGAATTCATTTGGTCAGGCATGCGATGTCTGAGGAGGTTGCGGATTCCAACTGTTGTAGTTTTACACTTTCTTTTCTGCGATCGTAAGTGTAATATGCGATATCGCCGATTTCGTTGCTATATGTCAACGACAATTGGGATGGGCATATTTACTTACGTTGATAACATGTGATGTTATGTGTTGCTGGATATGTTATATTGGATCGTCGTGTTTGTGTAAGGTTTGTCTAGCACCCTATGAAGAGTTTTGTAGCATCACATGCCTTAAAGTTTTAGTTTTGATGGTGCTAAACAAGCATGCAAAGGAATCGATCCTAGAAAATTAGGGTTTCGAAAATAAGAGCGAACAAAACTAGGGTTTCGAGACTACAACCTTTGTAGCTCCCTTTCGCTGGACTCCTTGGTGTCTTGGGAGTTGGAATAAGGTCCTCTTGAAGTCCTCTTGCGTCTACGACGATCCACCCGGAGTTCCCCGTCCAAGATCGCAACTTCGCAAAACCGAAGAGAACACTCTAAACAAGTTGGCTAAACTTGCATAGAATGATGTTATGGTTTAGAATCTCACTTCAAAAACCTTTCTTTATGTGTATTTTACTCACTAGAAAAAACTAGAGAGCAAATGGTGAAGGAGGAAGAAGATGGCTTTTTATTTTGACAAGAGTAGAATGATAACCATGAAAAGAAAAAGGAAATATATCATTATATATTTTATTTCTTCTCACTATGAACCATGGTTAAAATGATGGAGACATTATTTAACTTGAGTTTTAGAGCATAAAGAGAAGGATAACTCAAGGTTAAAGGTAGGTGAGAATGGTTAGGTTTAAAGAAGAATGTAGAAGCAAGCAAGAATTATCCTTATCTTTTCTATTTTGTTTTAAACAATAAATCAAATAATAATCCATATATTCAACCATGGTGTGATTCTTATATTGCCATCTTATTCCATATATAAACAACCATGATAGATGGGTGTATGTATGTATATGTGTATGCACATCCATATGTGCATGAAACTAGTAAGAAAGAAAGAAAAACATACATGCATGCACACATCCATCATTCAAGAAAAGGTTTTAAGTGAGAAAACTAATGGTTAAATGATAAATCAACACTTGATTTATCAATCCGGCCTTATCACATATGACCCCACCAAAAGCAAGCCGTCCGATCAATGTACGGTATCATATACGCGCATTTTAATCGGGTCCATGCGCATATCGCATACGCACACCACAACATTTCGCCCGGACTGGGTAACTCCTGTGTGGGACTCTAAGACTCGTCAATACGCCGGCAGAGGGTGATGATCATATCAAGTGCCCCCAAGCCGCAAGCGGTCAGCTAAATGTAACGGCCACCCGGATATTGAGCGATCAGAAGAAAACAAGCGAACCTGTTACAACTCCCGTCGAGCCAACCGGCAACACTACCGTACAGTCCGGTCTCTTCGTCAGATATGCTGCATATCGAGTCTAGGGATGGTCACGTCGACCCTAATAACTCAATAAGTCGTGCCGGTGAATGGTCTATAACAGATCGAGAAACTACTGATAACACTTATCAGCAATTCTCAGCAGCCCTAGCCAGGGACTTACTGATATAACCAGTCGGGCACAGTACAGCATCAACTCCCAATACCGGGAGAGACGAAACCCCTCCTATCGCTCATTGCCTTCGTGTGTCTCGGGACTGTACCCAACGGCCACCTGTTTGCACGACTCAGTAGAGCCGTGGTAGGGTGGCAATCAAAGTACAGTGGGAGAACACACAAGACTCCATGACGATCTCGGGTCTACAGACTAACCTGCACCAGTGTCACCTGAGAACTGCTATCCGACGATAGATATAATTCCATATAGGAGTTCTCGGTGAGTCCGTCCAGTGTACCCAGTCAGCACTGAGCACCCGTATATGATCTTGATGTCAAACATCGATGAATGTGGGAACATCCATCGCCCATCATATGGGTCTAGTATCATATACGCTAGTCTACTCTGGTATATCAATGCCCCGTCTCGATATACCTACGACCAGGGACTTTCCAGGATATGCTTATAGACTACAGATGTCCCACTAGTATGATCTCCATCATAATCAGAGCAGTCAAGCCAATATCCTCAGGGCTTTATCAGCATGTATGAGTGAATAGTAAGCATGATCAAATCAACATGTCAGATAAAGAAGAACCAGATAGCATACTATCATGTCGAGCAAGAATGCATACTGAATATATATACATGTATAGATACATCCACTATCACATAATGGCCTCTAGGGCATACATATATCCAACAATCTCCCACTTGCACTAAGGCCAGTTATTGGCGTATCTCATACCCAACATCTCAAAAAGTCGCTCATGCTGCGGCTGAGGGAGGGCCTTGGTGAATGGATCCGCGGCGTTATTCTTTATGTCTTCCCTCCTAATCTCGATCTCGCAGCGATCTACAATCTCCCAGATCAAATGAAAACGCCTCAGGATGTGTCTGGACCGCTGATGGGATCTGGGCTCCTTGGCTAACGCCATAGCCCCATTATTGTCACAATACAAAGGTATTGGATCAATAATGGTTGGAACTACTCCTAGCTCCGAGACGAACTTCTTCATCCAGACGGCTTCCTTGGCGGCATCATTCGCAGCAATGTACTCAGCTTCCATCGTAGAGTCTGCAACGGTGTCCTGTTTGGAACTCTTCCAACTTACCGCCCCTCCGTTGAGGGTAAATACAAACCCCGAGATAGATTTGCTGTCATCCTTATCACTCTGGAAGCTCGAATCGGTAAAGGCCTCCATTTGGAGATCTGCATTACCATACACCAAGAACAATTCTTTAGTCCATCGCAAGTACTTAAGAATGTTCTTCACAGCTGTCCAGTGGTTCTCCCTGGGTTGGATTGATACCTGCTTACAACACCAAGTGCATAAGCAACATCTGGGCGTGTACATAACATCGCATACATTATAGATCCTACTGCCGAAGCATAGGGTATAATACTTATGCGAGCTCTCTCTTCATCGGTCTTTGGGCAAGAATCCTTGGAGAGAGTGACCCCATGGCAAGCGGGTAAGGCACCCCGTTTGGAGTCTTCCATACTAAACCTTTTTAGGATGGTGTCAATGTACCTGGTTTGGGACAATCCCAATAACCTTTTGGATCTATCCCTATAGATCCTTATGCCCAGAATGTATGTGGCATCACCCAGGTCCTTCATGGAGAACCTCAGTGATAAGAAAGATTTGACCGACTATAGCATAGGAATATCATTTCCTATCAGAAGAATGTCGTCCACGTACAATACGAGGAATGTGACAGCTCTTCCTACAGCCTTCTTATAAACACAAGGTTCATCTGGATTTTTGATGAAATCAAACTCTTTGATGACATCATCGAAACAGATGTTCCAACTCCGTGATGCCTGCTTTAACCCATATATGGATTTAAGCAATTTACATGCTTTCCCGCTGCTCCCACTGTCAATGAAACCCTCTGGCTGATCCATATAAACGCATTCTTCTAAATTTCCATTCAGAAATGCGGTTTTAACGTCCATCTGCCCGATTTCATAGTCGTAGTGAGCAGCAATAGCAAGTAGGATCCGAATGGATTTAAGCATGGCTACGGGAGAAAATGTCTCGTCATAGTCCAAACCTGTTCTTTGACGAAAACCCTTCGCCACAAGTCTTGCCTTATAGGTCTCCACCTACCCATCTACACCAATCTTTCTTTTAAAGATCCATTTGCACCCCACAGGTTTCACCCCAGGGGGTACAACGTCCAAAGTCCACACTTTGTTGGTGTACATAGACTCCATTTCGGATCTCATGGCATCCAGCCACTTCACAGAGTCTTTACTCGTGATAGCTTGCTGAAAACTGGTAGGATCATCATCATCCATGATGCAATCTTCTCCGTTACCATCAATGAGGAAACCATAGTACCTCTCCGGTGGGCGAGAAGTCCTACCAGACCTACGGAGTGGCCGAGGTTCTTCAGTTTCTGTTGCAACAGCTGGTTCAACCAAATCGTCATTTGTAGTTTGTGTCTCTAGAACCTCTTCTAGATCTACCACCTTGCCATCATCTTTATCTGTGAAAAACTCTTTTTCTAAGAATGTGGCATACTGAGAAACGAACACTTTTTGTTTCTCTTTGTGGTAGAATAGATATCCATAAGAATTCTTTGGATATCCTACAAAGTTACACATGACTGACCGTGTCTCGAGTTTGTCCGGATTCTGCTTTTTAACATTGGCCGGGCAACCCCAAATCTTAATTCTTTTAAGAGATGGTCTCTTCCCATGCCATATCTCATATGGTGTGGTGGACACGGTTTTGGTTGGAACCCTGTTTAGCAGAAATGCTGAAGTCTCCAATGCATGCCCCCAAAACGAGACGGGTAACTCAGCGTCACTCATCATGGACCGGACCATATCTAATAGGGTCCTATTCCTTCGTTCTGACACACCGTTGTGCTGTGGTGTGTAAGGAGGAGTGAGCTGAGAGAGAATCCCATTCTCTTTCAAGAAGTTTGCAAATTCTGTACTGAGATACTCACCATCTCGATCTGATCGAAGTATCTTGATACTCAAGCCGGTTTATTTTTCTACTTCTTGTTTATATTCAATGAATTTCTCAAAAGCTTCGGACTTGTGTTTTAATAAAAATACATGATCGAATCTTGAGAAATCATCAGTGAATGTAATGAAGTATGAAAAACCGCCTCTAGCCTGTGTAGACATAGGCCCACATACATCACTATGTATGAGGCCCAGGAGCTGAGTAGCTCTTTCTTCGTGTCCGGTAAACGGAGTTTTGGTCATTTTACCCTTGATACAAGACTGGCAAGTCGCATAAGATTTATATTCAAAAGAATTTAAATATCCATCTTTATGTAACTTGTTTAGTCTTGTTTCGTTAATATGACTAAGTCTACAGTGCCAAAGAAAAGCTTCATTTAACTCTGAAAGTTTTCTTTTATTAGTGTGTTGTATACTGAAAACTGTGTGTTGATTTAGGACATATATTCCGTTGTTAAGCGTACCATACCCAACCAACATTTGTTTCAGGTTAATGTTCATAACATTGTTCTGCAATACAAAATTTACCCTTCATTGTCCAATAAAGAAACGGATATTATATTACATAGCATACTTGGTACAAAATAACATGGATTTAAAACCAAAATACATCCAGATGGCAACCCCAAGTGATACTCTCCCACTGCGACTGTATGTACATTGGAACCATTTCCAACGCGGAGAGTATGGTCACCTGTCCTCAAAACCTTGCTATTTCTCAGCCCCTGCATAGAATTGCAAATGTGAGAACCTGAACCGGTATCCAATACCCAGGAAGCAGAGTTTATAGAAAAACAGTTTTCAGTCACAAACGCACCTGAAGCAGAAGCATAACCATGCTTCTTCTTGAGACTTAAGTACTCCATGCAATTGCGCTTCCAATGTCCTGTCTTGTGGCAGTGAAAACATTCGCCCTTCCCCGAGTCTCCAGCCTTGGACTTTCCCTTTCCCTTCACCTTTTTAACTCCGCCCTTAGGATTAGTGGGTTTCTTCTTTTTCTTTCCCTTGGCCTTGGCTTTCGGGCGAGAAGAGGAAGACTGTACAATAGTCATAACGGGAGTTTTTGCTAACTTCATAGTGCTCTCTGCACTCCTTAACATATTAAGGAGTTCAGGGAGGTCCTTCTCCATGCCATGCATGTTGAAGTTCACTATGAACTGAGCAAAGGTGGAGGGGAGGGACTGCAGAATAATATCTATATATTGTTCATTGTCCATCGTCCATCCAAGGTCCTCAAGCTCTTCTATAAGAGCTATCATCTTCAGAACATGGTCTCGTACTGGTGTGCTAGGGGCCATTCGCATCTGAAACAATTTCTTTGATGCTTCGTATCGTAATACGCGGGATTGCTCCCCATACAACTCCTTTGTATGGAGCAATATACCGTGAATGTCCATGTCCTCGTGCTGCTTTTGATGTGTGTTATCCATCGATGCAAGCGCGAGGCATGTGGCCGTGGCACAGTCAGCGTCCCATGTCTTGCGGACTTCAATGTCCGCAATTGAGGATTTTGGACCAGGGACGGGCGGGGCTGAAGCCGTGAGGACATATGATACTTTATCATAAGTCAAGTCGATTTTCAGATTCCTCAGCCAGTCTTTATAGTTGGTCCCATTCAGTTTGTTTTTATCTAGTAAAATCTTGAGTCCAGTCATGGGTATCTGCCATTAAGAGAGAGAAAAGAATACACTCAGCGAAAGCTCTTGCATAGATCAGATTGGTTATTATCTTGTCTAATCGATGTTTCCCACTGCTTTTATCGAGTTTTTCTTTCAAACCTTAAAAAGAAAAACTAGCCAGGATTAATTACAGTCTACAACTTCGCTAACCGTTCAGCCAGGCCAGTGTCGGTACTTGAGGGAGGTTCCCCGTGCTTTCGCACGGACCTAATTAGAGTAAACCTCGTTTTCCCAGAGGCGGAGCCCCGTTAACACCTTTCTAGACACCTAATGAGTTAGCTAATTGTAAATTGTAAAACTCTCCTAGGAGCAACTATTGCCCACAGTGGGATCGGGATCCAACCATCACATGGAAGGTATGCAATCTCATTGCAAATTTCAACTATTGAAATTCCCGATATGGCTTTTACCCCTGGCACTTATGACCTTAACTAAGGTCAACAAATCATAAGTACCAGTCAAGTTCTACCCGTCATTTCTTGATTAATTAGACCCACTCATATGACCCTTAATTAAGGTCAACAAAGTCATAAGAATGTCCTAATTAATCTGCATCATATGCAATGTAGGAAGACATCACTTAGCTACCGTACACTACGCCTTAACTATAGTCAACAAACGTAGCACGAATACTAAGTACTCTACTTCCTAAAATGACAGAGGGTTGCGGATGATTTTTAAGAAAATCTTTAACGCTTTGAACTTGATATCGTTGTAGAATCAAATGGTTTTCAAAAGGAGTGGCTTAAGCTCCGCAGTTTTGAAATATACCTTTTTCATAAAAAGCCGAGTGGTTTTTCAAATCCGATTCTACAACATCTTTTTAGGTTTATTTTCTTTACATTAATCACATTAATGTAATCCCATCATTTAAGTCCTTAAGCCAATCACAGAAAAGAAACGAAAATAACACGTACGCTTATGCCATCCGCATTCGCCGCAATGTTCCGTTATGCACCGTTAGGTTACTTAACTAACGGCATACCGGGACGGGACTAGCGCGGGTGTAAAACATAAGCAACGTCTACTATATATCATATATATAATATGTCATTCGTCTCAGATATCATAGAACACAGGCAGCAGAAATATAGATATAACGTAGGATATACTAGGACGTCCGTATTTAGTATTTAGCCAGAATAGAAAATACGGATTCCACAGTCGCGATGAATAGCCAAGCCCACACCCTGGACCCCTACGAGAGCGGCAAGTGACCCTGCCAATTCTGGAGTTTAGGAGACCCGGTCTCGACTCCTCGAGATGGCCTCCCACTGAACCCCAGAACCCGGTCACCTGTGCTCCCCTCCTTGGGTCCATCCTAATGCGGAAAAGTAAATAATATACAACACTGGTGACACAACCTTAACCCGGAAGTGCCCCAAATAAAATAATATTACATTACATTTGAATTTACATGAATGAAAATATAAAACTCTCATCTCACATAAAAAAAACCCCGGCTATTCAATCGCGACAATCCTGCACATCATATCTCAGCAACACATAATATCTCATATCATCAACGTAAGTAAGTATGCATACCCCAACTGTCGTTGATGTATAGCAACGAAACCAGCGATATTGTACATACTACACTTACGGTCACAGAAAAGAAAGTGTAAAACTGCAATATCTGGAATCCACATTCGCTTTAGACATCACAAATGCGAAATATCACATATTCCGTATTTCATGTCTAGTAATATGAATTCCACACATTGCATCACATTCCGGATAAACAGACAGTATTGAAGTTTTCGAACGAACGATCAAATACCTAGGATTCACCAAAGCCCAACACTTGAGCAGAGTTCAAATACTTGGAGTGTGACACAGTAGTAGCAGTCTAGCCGTAGAAGGGTCAAGCCAACGCCTCACATGCGGCACGCCGTACTGCCCCAAACCCTAAGGTTCAAAGGGCAGTTCAAGACGGTCACATAATCGAGTTAAGGTTTGTTGTCTTCTAGAGGGACCACCACAAAAAGACTTGCAGATATCTCCAAAGCATTTAAACCCCGTGAATAGTGAGCAAATGATACTCGTTCAAACACTTCAATACTTTCTAATTTACCCGGAAAAGCTACGGAATGGAAATACCGATCAAAACTATGCGTCCAAAACCATCTTCAGAAAATACAGTACTATATTCAGATTAAACATACCTAAAACAGTATACTAGCAGACCTAGGAATTATGGTGCAATTTTCACAGCATTATTCCACTGTACGGCCGCGGATCCGCGGCGTAAGCAAGTAATTGCCGCGGTTCCGCGGCCATATGAACAGTACACTGCATCGTTTTTCACCATTATTCTTAGTTTTCCCTGCTGTATTTTTTAAGTATTTTTAATACTGAAAAATGTCAGATTTTAAAATTTGTCCAGAGAGGGTCCAAAAAATCGTATTTTTTGTCCGATCGGGATTTTTACTTCGTAAAAGCGTCGCCTAATGTTCTAGGTCGGCTCTGATACCAATGTAAGGTTTGTCTAGCACCCTATGAAGAGTTTTGTAGCATCACATGCCTTAAAGTTTTAGTTTTGATGGTGCTAAACAAGCATGCAAAGTAATCGATCCTAGAAAATTAGGGTTTCGAAAATAAAAGCGAACAAAACTAGGGTTTCGAGACTACAACCTTTGTAGCTCCCTTTCGCTGGACTCCTTGGTGTCTTAGGAGTTGGAATAAGGTCCTCTTGAAGTCCTCTTGCGTCTATGACGATCCACCCGGAGTTCCCCGTCCAAGCTCGCAACTTCGCAAAACCGAAGAGAACACTCTAAACAAGTTGGCTAAACTTGCATAGAATGATGTTGTGGTTTAGAATCTCACTTCAAAAACCTTTCTTTATGTGTATTTTACTCACTAGAAAAAACTAGAGAGCAAATGGTGAAGGAGGAAGAAGATGGCTTTTTATTTTGACAAGAGTAGAATGATAACCATGAAAAGAAAAAGGAAATATATCATTATATATTTTATTTCTTCTCACTATGAACCATGGTTAAAATGATGGAGACATTATTTAACTTGAGTTTTAGAACATAAAGAGAAGGATAACTCAAGGTTAAAGGTAGGTCAGAATGGTTAGGTTTAAAGAAGAATGTAGAAGCAAGCAAGAATTATCCTTATCTTTTCTATTTTGTTTTAAACAATAAATCAAATAATAATCCATATATTCAACCATGGTGTGAGTCTTATATTGCTATCTTATTCCATATATAAACAACCATGATAGAAGGGTGTATGTATGTATGTGTGTATGCACATCCATATGTGCATGAAACTAGTAAGAAAGAAAGAAAGAAAAACATACATGCATGCACACATCCATCATTCAAGAAAAGGTTTTAAGTGAGAAAACTAATGGTTAAATGATAAATCAACACTTGATTTATCAATCAGGCCATATCACATATGACCCCACCAAAAGCAAGCCGTCCGATCAATGTACGGTATCATATACGCGCATTTTAATCGGGTCCATGCGCATATCGCATACGCGCACCACAACGTTTCGCCTGGACTGGGTAACTCCTGTGTGGGACTCTAAGACTCGTCAATACGCCGGTAGAGGGTGATGATCATATCAAGTGCCCCCAAGCCGCAAGCGGTCAGCTAAACGTAACGGCCACCCGGGTATTGAGCGATCAGAAGAAAACAAGCGAACCTGTTACAACTCCCGTCGAGCCAACCGGCAACAATACCGTACAGTCCGGTCTCTTTGTCAGATATGCTGCATATCGAGTCTAGGGATGGTCACGTCGACCCTAATAACTCAATAAGTCATGCCGGTGAATGGTCTATAACAGATCGAGAAACTACTGATAACACTTATCAGCAATTCTCAGCAGCCCTGGCCAGGGACTTACTGATATAACCAGTCGGGCACAGTACAGCATCAACTCCCAATACCGGGAGAGGCAAAACCCCTCCTATCGCTCATTGCCTTCGTGTGTCTCGGGACTGTACCCAACGGCCACCTGTTTGCACGACTCAGTAGAGCCGTGGTAGGGTGGCAATCAAAGTACAGTGGGAGAACACACAAGACTCCATGACGATCTCGGGTCTACAGACTAACCTGTACCAGTGTCACCTGAGAACTGCTATTCGATGATAGATATAATTCCATATAGGAGTTCTCGGTGAGTCCGTCCAGTGTACCCAGTCAGCACTGAGCACCCGTATATGATCTTGATGTCAAACATCGATGAATGTGGGAACATCCATCGCCCATCATATGGGTCTAGTATCATATACGCTAGTCTACTCTGGTATATCAATGCCCCGTCTCGATATACCTACGACCAGGGACTTTCCAGGATATGCATATAGACTACAGATGTCCCACTAGTATGATCTCCATCATAATCAGAGCAGTCAAGCCAATATCCTCAGGGCTTTATCAGCATGTATGAGTGAATAATAAGCATGATCAAATCAACATGTCAGATAAAGAAGAACCAGATAGCATACTATCATGTCGAGCAAGAATGCCTACTGAATATATATACATGTATAGATACATCCACTATCACATAATGGCCTCTAGGGCATACATATATCCAACAGTTTGAATAGCCGGGGTTTTTTTATGTGAGATGAGTGTTTTTCATTTTCATTCATGTAAAAACTTGTATGTAATATTCTTTTATTGGGGCACTTCCAGGTTGCGGAAGATGTCACCTTTTGTATATTATTTACTTTTCCGTACTAGGATAGACCCAAGGAGGAGAGCACAAGTAACCGGGTTCTGGAGTCCAGTGGGAGACCAACTCGAGGAGTCGAGTCCGGGTCTCCTAACTCCAGAATTGGTAGGGTTGCTTGCCGCTCTCGTAGGGGTCTAGGGGTGTGGGTTTGGCTATTCATCGTGACCGTGGAATCCGTGTTTTATACTGGCTCGTATTGAAAACACGGACGTCCTAGTATATCCAATGTTTCATATGATTCTTCTGCTGCGATATCTGTGATGTGATCATTTGATATGCTGTGATGGATACTATATATAGTATATATGATATATTATATAGGCGTTACTTATGTTTTACACCCGCGCTAGCCCTGCCCCGATCTGCCGTTAGTTACCTAACCTAACGGCGCACGAGAGGACATCGAGGCGAATGCGGATGGCATAAGTGTACGTCGTATTTATCTGTGATGTTTAGGTACTTAAATGATGGGACTTCATTAATGTAATTAATGAAAGAAAAGAAACCTAAGATGTTGTGGAATCGAATTTCTAAATAAAACAGGTAGCTACAGTTCTTTTTTTGCATCGCGGTGTTCCTTGTAGAACATCCTGCACCTTATTCGAGAAGGAAAGGACCGAGATCCTTTCACCGGGAGGGACTCCTTTAGCAATAACTGGCAGATGCTACAACCCTCGGTTTGTCCTTTGATTTCTTCTACAGTTTCTGCTTTGCACAGCGATATATATGATATATCCCGCACCTCATTCGACGAGGAAAGGGCCGACGATCCCTTCACCGGGAGTGACCCCTTTAGCAAAACTAGAAAAGCCTAAAAAACACACCATATTAAAATCATTTGATTCTACAACGATATCAAGTTCATTACGCAATAGGTTTTCAGAAAAACCTGTCGTAGCCCTCCATCATTTCAGATAAGTCATGTTTAGTATTCGTGCTGCATTTGTTGACCTTGTCAAGGCGCAGTGTGCGATAGCTAACCAGTATTTATCTGCTTATGCATATGATGCAGATTGGGTTAGGGTAGTCGTACGGCCTTGTTGACCTTGTCAAGGGTCGTGCGGGTGGGTTTGATTCAATCAAGAAATGACGGGTTGAACTTGACTTACGGTCTATACTTTGTTGACCTTGTCAAGGTCATAGATCGTTTGGGGCAAAATATTATCGGGAATTTCAAGTGTTGAAATTTGCAATGAGATTGCATACCTTCTATGAGATAGTTGGATCCCGATACCCTCTGCGAGTAAGAGTTACTCCTGGGAGAGTTTTACACATTACAATTAGCCGATCAAGTAGGTGTCTAGAAAGGTGTCAACGGGGTTACGTCTCTGGGAAAACGAGGTTTACATTAATTAGGTTCGTGCGAAAGCACGGGGGACCTCCCTCAAAGTACTGACACTGGCCTGGCTGAAAGATTGGCGAACTTGTAGCGTGTAATTAATCCCGGCTAGTCTTTGCTTTTAAGGTTTGAAGGAAGATATGATAAAAACAGTAGGAGCCATCCTGATTAGATAAAATATATAACCAATCTAATCTTGCAAGAGCATACGCTGAGTGTTTTCTTCTCTCTCTCTCCAGGTAGCGACCATGTCACGCCTTAATCAAGATAATAATACGGATGTATTGACCGAACCCGCTTGTTATACTGAGCTGGGGAACGTTGGTCCCGCTCCAACTTATAATTGTTATAAGACAGAGCAGGAAATTGGGGATTACCAGAATTCCCGTGCCGCCCAAACGAAGAGAGTGCATACTGATGCATCATCTTCGGGTGTGTTCATTATACAGAACTGTTTCTCAGTATCCTCTGCGTCCTGGGTATCTGATACCGGATCAGGATCCCAGATATGTAATCTGTTACATAGGGCAACAGAAAAGTAGAGAACTGAGAACGGGTGATAAGTTTCATGAGACAGAAAATGGTGCAAGTGTTGCAGCCAAGTCTGTTGGTTACTGTCACCCTGTATTCCAAATATATTGATTCTGAACGAATGTTATTAGATACCGAACCTGATATACAAAATCATATCAGTCTCTTTATTTGTAAAGAAATGATAAAATTTTGTATTGTTGGATAATGTTTTGAACATTTCCTATATCAAAAGTTGATCGGTTCAGGCACGTTATCTAAAAGCATTGACGTTCTAAATCAAACTACAGTTCCTAGTATACAGAACACACACAAGAGGAAGAGTTCAGAAATGAACGAATCCTTCTTGAGGCATTGTAGACTAGGTCATATCAATGCGACCCGACTGGCTGAAGTTACATGAAAATGCATATTTAAATCAGTTTGAATTTACATCTTATGAAACTTGCGAGTCATGTCACAAAGATATAATGACCTCAGCTCTGTTTATTGGAAAAAGAGAAAGAGTTAGTAAACTCTTGGGACTGATACATGATGATGTATGTAAGGTCCCCTGTCTACACATGCCAGGACCGGTTCTTTGTACTTCATTACATTCTCTGATGATCTCTCAAGATTCAGTCATATGTTCCTGTTGAAACACAAGTCCGAACCTTTTGAGATATTCACAGAATATAAGTTAGAAGTAGAGAACCTAAATGAGGGTATAAGTATTATGTCCTTTGATGCGATCAGGGAGGAGAATACTTGAGCACGGAATTCCTGGACTATTCTAAAGGAGAATGAGATTCTCTCTCAGCATTACTCCTTCGTATACACCATAGCACGATGGTATATCGGGGAAGAGCAATTGCATCCTATTCGATATGGTGCGCTCTATGATGAGTACTACTGAGTTACATGTTTCCTTTTGGGAGTTATGCGCTTGAGAAGCTGCATACCTATTGAATAGGGTTCGAATCAGATCACAGCCTACCACTCCATATGAGATATGGTATGGGAAGAGCCCATGTCTTAAGCTAGTTAAGATTTGGGGTTGTCCGGCTTATGTCTAAAAGTAAAATCCGGACAAGCTCGAGGCAAGGTCAGTTATGTAGAACTGGAAAGGTTCCAGCTATGCAAACTACAGCAGATGATTTGGTACAACCAAAGGATTCAGTAGATACCAACGAACCTCGGCCTCTCCGCCGATCTAGTAGGGTTTCTCACCCACCTGAGAGATACTTCAGTTTCTCTATGACAGTGGGAGCGAGGATTGCATCATGAGATGATGACCCAACTAGTTTCGAGCTGGCCATCAGGAGTGGGACTCTATAAGAATGGCTGGATGCTTAGCGATCTGAGATAGAATCCTTATACACCAACAAAGTATGGACTTTGGTTGCTATATCTGAAGGGTTAAATCTCCATCAGGAGCAAGTATATCTTGAGAAGATTACTTGGTGTAGATGGAAAAGTTGAGACTTTCAAAGCCAGACTTGTTAAAGGTTTTCGTCAACGACCAGGCGTGGATAATGATGAAACCTTTTCCAGTGGCTATGCTTAACTCCATCCGGATCCTACTTGCCACGGCTACATACCATGACTACGATATCTGGCGGTTGGGTGTCATGACTGCTTTTCTAAAATGTTGTTTTAGAAGAGAGAGTCTATAAGTACACAGTCAGAGGGCTTCATAGACAGTGGGAGCAGCGGAAATGTGTACAAGATGCTTTATAGAATAAAGCAGGCATTGCGGAGTTGGAGCATCTGTTTTGATGTAGTAGTCAAATAGTTTGAGTTCATCTAAATGGTAGATGAACCTTGTATATACAAAAAGGTAGTAGGGAGTATGGTGGCGATCCTCGTAGAGTACGTGGATGACATACTCTTGATAGGGAAGGAGTTTCCTATGCTACGCTCGATCAATCTCCGCTTATCACAATGATTCTCCACAAAGGATCAAGGTGATACCTACTAAATCCTGGGTTTTGGATCTATGAGATAGATCTAAATGGATGTTAGGATTCTCACTAGTTGTAGTGAGATGGTATCAATCGATCCTGGGGAGAATCATTGGAAGGGTTCCACGGTGATAAGGATGACTGAAAGTCAGTCACAGGCATTGTCTTTACCCTCGGTAAAGGGACGGCATGTTGGAAGAGTTCCAAGCTAGATACCGTGGCATACTAGACGATAAAGGCTGGCTACATCGCTACCAAAGATGCTACCAAAGAGGAAGTCTGAGTGTATATTAGTTCCTGATATGAACTTCGTTCTTACCATTGTGAGACAATGGAGTTGTGGCTTATGCCTAGGAACGACCGTCCCATCAGTGATCCAGACATATTCTAAGGCAGTGTCACCTGATCATGGAGATGGTTGATCTCCAAGGGATTGAGGTCAGGAGAGTAGACTCAGAGGACAACACGGCGGATCCACTCACAAAGGCCTTTTCCCAGAGAGAGACTTTTATGGGATGGTTGAGTATGAGATACTACAACCACTGCTATCAGATGGCCCTAGTGCAAGTGGGAGATTGTTAGTTATATGTATGCCCTAGAGGCCATTGCTATACATAGGATGTATATTGTAGTGGATGGTTGGACATATATAGGGAGGACTTTCTTGCTCGACATGATAGTATGCTATCTGGTTGTTCTTTACCTTAACGTGTACAATGATTGTCTCTCTGTTACATATTGGTAAAGCCCTTAGGATGTGTACATGACTACCTGGACTATGATGCGGATCATACTAGTGGGGACATGGTAGTCCATAAGTACATCCTTCAAGGTCTCTAGTCGTGGGTGTATCGAGACGGGGCATCGATATACCAGAGTAGACTAGCGTATACCTTCTCGACCCATACAGATGGGCGATGGATGATCCCATATCCATTGGTGTTTGACATCAGAGATGATATACGGGTGCTCAGTAGCGACTGGGTACACTAGATGGACTCGCCGAGAACTCCCAGATGGTATTATACCTTACGTCAGATGGCAGTTCTCTGGTGACACTGGTACAGGTTAGTCTGTAGACCCGAGATCGTCATAGAGTCTTGTGTGATTCCCACTGTGCTTTGATTTCCACCTTACCACGTCCAAGAGGGCGTGCAAAACGGTGGTTTTTGGGTACAGTCCCGAATCACATGGAGGCAATGAGCGATAGGAGAGGATTCGTCTCTCCCGGTATAGGGGTTGATGTTGCGCTGTGTTCGATTGGCTATAACCAGAAATCCCTGGCCAGGGTTGCTGAGATTTACTGGTAAGTGTTACCAGTAGTTTCTCGAACTGTTATAGACCTCATATCGACACGACTTATCGAGCTATTGGGGTCTGACGTTTACCAACCCTAGGCGAGATATGCGACATATCAGACGATCAGACCGGACTGTACGATAAGTGTTACTGGTTGGATTCACAGGAGTGTGAGCGGGCTTGCTCGTCGATCTTCTGATCGCTCAATACCCGGGTGGCCGTTACGTTTAGCAGACCGCTTGCGGCTTGTGGGTGCTTGATATGATCATCATCTGCTGCCGGCGTACTGACGAGTTTTTAGAGTTCTACACAGAGGTTTCCTGCCTCAAGCGAAACGAAATAGGAGCGCATATGAGATATGTGCGGGACCGAGAATAATACCAGTATGTGATACTGTATTCGATTCTCGCGATTTGTGACATTGATCAGTTATATACGATATAGCCAGGTTATCGGATCAAGTGTTGATTCGATAAGTTGTTACTAATGATATTAGTCGGTTATATGAAGTATGACCGGATCGTTAAATCAAGTGTTGATTTAATGATTTAATGTATAATTATATATTTGATATATTACTTTACATTAACTAATATTGGTTCACTTAAGATGTTTTTCTCACTTGTTTGTGCACATTGTATATGTGATATATTTTTGTGCACAAGATTGTATCATGTTTGATGATACATGCAAACTTGGGTGTATGTTTGATTTAAACAATGTTTAGTAAATGGTTAGGGTTTCATTTCATTTGCTTTATTTACTTATTCATTTATTTATTTATTCATTTTGGTGAGAAATAAAATGGTGACTTTATTTGGATTTCACTTGAAGCTTCATGAAGCTTTGAAAGTCAAAGCCATTTTGTTTCTTTCCTAAACCCTAACCCTTTAAATAAACCGTAGTTCATTCTCTACATGAGTTAGCCTCACCCATGGTTGCATTATGATAACTCTTCACTTGATTTTTGATTTAATTTTTTAATGGATATTCTTTTCTTCTTCTTCTTCTTCTTGAAAAAGAAAAGAAAATCTTGCTTCAAAAATGTCAAGTGATGATTTCAAGTGAGAAATCCAAATCCAAAATGAACCCACTTCCTATTTCTTCATCCTCTACCACTTGCCAAGTAGTATAGGGTGTTTTCTTCACAAGTTTCATGACTTGGTGAAGTTGGAGCTTGATCTTGAGTTGCCTCGACGTAGATCATCTTCGGCATCGAAGTCGACGACCTAGCCCGATCTTTTCTCCGATGAAACCACCGCGAGAGTCTAGGATTCCGATGGGTACAGCGGAGGGACGTCATCACGGAGCCAAGGAAGTGGAGCACCAGATCTACAAAGGTTGTAGCCCCTTTCACTATCTAGTTAAGTTTTTAACTTGTTGTTTCGCCTATACCTCTAGTTACAATCTTTCTTAGGGTTACTTGGCACATAGAAAAAATTTAAAATTTGCATGGTTGATGTCTTGTGAGACCTCATTAGTGTGACTAGGAACCCTACAGCACAATGGGGGTGAGCTGCCAACACATGAATAGTAAATAATACCATACTGCATTCGCAAGTATGCACAAACAACGATAAATCTATCACATGAAATCTGATAGCATAAGTATAGCAATATGAATATGCAACAATCATGATCAAGTTACACCACCAGGGTACTACATCTACATGAATCAAATGCATATCAAATAAATTCTGAGTGTGGAATAAATAATAAAACTCATGCATAAATCATCAGCATGGTAAAACCCCAGTGTCCATCAACGACACCCCAAATCCCAAAATCCTCAGGCACCGTCCCTCATATCCGTACATCTCATGGAACCTGATTGTCCAACATCAACACTCGAAACATCATGAAATACTCATGTCCGGCATCGACACGTAAATCCACATATCATGGGCTCCGTCTGCCCGGATCAGCCCGCGGGCTCCGGCAGTACGAATCGGCCCATATCCATCTCACGACTCCAGTCGATATCCTCCGGATGACCGCCGAGTCCAAAAATATCACCGGTTGGTAGTAGTACCTCTGCCAGGCTCATCGGCTAATCCATCGACATACCTTTCTTGCCCCGGGGTACCATACCGGGTCCACCATGAACCCGCAATCGGCCTCATCCTCTCCTCGCATCGGGTTTCTAACACAAGTCTCAGAACTCTGAACCCTCATGGTAGATGCATCGAAATATCATAACAAGAGAAACTAGGTTTTCAAAACAATACACATTTCTTGAAATATCCCCATGGTTATCAAATCCAGAAAATCACATGAAATCCATACCTCAATGCGTAAATCCATGTAATGTGATGTATGCAACATAGAACTGTAATATGAGCATATCAAGGGAAAACCGTTATGTAAATGCATCAAGTTATTAAATATATCACACGGTTCCCAATTTCTCCAAAATCCAACACAACAACATATAAAGGTGAACATATAGTTATAGCAAGGTATATGTATGAGCATGTAGGTATGCATGCAAACTATATATCATATGCGCCATCGCACGAGAATAAATGCCTCCATATCCCTAATCAATACAATATCACATATGTATATGTGTTGTGCGTGTCATTGTAATTACCGACAGTGTGTGTGTAGCAAATAATTAATACTCGTGCAACATGAACTGGCAATAATAGTGCAATGTCCGAAGGGGTACAAGTGTAGGCACAACAAGTAATAATATGCAATGAAGTTCATGCACCATCTCTATATGTGCATATGAATATGCGGCTAATATCATATCATATCTAGCCCTTACGCGTAATGCCATACGGGCGATTTCCCCATAGATGTTAAATCTACTCACCGATAATCTCGAGCTAGGTAAATCCAATCACCTGCTTCCCTTTCTTCCAAGCGTTCGAAGTCCCCGCATGCGATCCTATTAACACAAAACATGGCAAGTGCAACTCAGAAATCGACCAATATAATGTACAAACTACGTTTGACCGACGCACCAACTCCAATCCAACTCGCAAGTGTCCGTCTAGGAGCTAACATGTGTAGTGACATCCCAAAACCAACCCAGGTGCAACAGCTTACATAAGATCACGAATCGTGTCGGATAACGTAACACGCGTAGTCGTAACACTAGATTTAAGCAAAGTGATCCCAGATTTCGATACACAACCAATTTGTGAAAGTTGCAAGTTTCACGAGACCACATACAACCCTAGAGACCCTACGACCAAGACTCGAGACTCCATTCCCCATTCTAGCAGCAATTTGTGGCCAGAAGCAATATTTTTGCGGCCATGAAGGAAGGGAATGGTCTCAGGTTTTTATGGTGGGTTTTATACCTCAAAACTATATCTCTGTGATGGAAACTTCTAAAACAACAACCTGGTTCGACAGCAGATTCACTCGAGACACAACACTTTACCAAAATACGATATATTCACGAAACTACACCTTTAGTGTTCTAAACCACAACTATAAGTCAACACAACAATATAAACACCTAATTATCATTTAGGGGTCATTACCTAGCTACACTTGCTCAGAAATCCAAGCTTTCCAAGCTCCAAGTCATCTTAGCGGCTAAACCATGACATGAGAAGTGTTTTCATAGTGTTTAATGAAGTTTTGCAAGGTTTTGTGATGAAGTAGTGAGGGTTTCAGTTGAGGGAATAGGAGAAGAGAAATAATTGAGAATGATAGAGTGAGGAGAGAATGAGAGATGAATTGAGATAAGTATGAGAGGGTGAGTGTATGGTGAGTTTGAGCCTTACACTTACTCTCTCCCTCTCCTCATCAATGCTACCATTAATGCCCTCCATGACTCACCTAGCCACCTCTCCTCAATCCAAAACAAGAAGATAACTCTTCACAACAATTCTAAGTGTAAGCTTAACAAGGCAAGAATTTGCTTAAGGTGCCATGGCTACTTAACAAGATTAGCACTAACTAACCCTCATATTAACATGCACAAGTGTGTGCAAGCCAAAACAAATAATAATAAAATATTAATTAATTGTTATAAAATGTGAGAAAACCAATTTGGTAAACTTTTCCTTAAAAACCCGCATTATCGCTCAATTAACACTAATCGCATTCTAAGGTGTTACACAATCATTAACATATGAGTGTCCAGTATCGACACTCTAAATATTATGAGTGTCCATCATCGACACCGTAACTCATCATCCACCGAGTGACCATCACCGACACTCAAAATCAACATAAATCTTGTTTCTATCATCGACACTTAAAATCCAGATATCACAGGCACCGTCTCACTGATCGGCCGTCACCGGATATCAACTCAGCCACGGTCAGAATTCTCTGGATATCTGCCGTGCTCTAATATCACCTCCGATATCGATCATCCTCGCTAGGCTCCTCGTACCTTCCTACGGTCTTCCTTCCTCTTAGAGTCATAATGGGTCTACCATATACCCATAATCGGTTAACCCCTACCTCGATTCGGATATCTCATCATGAAAACCAAAACTCATGATGGACGTCAAATCATTATATCACGAGAAAACCGCACATTTGAAAACATAATCAGTTTGTAAAAAGATACCCACAGTTTATCAAATCCATGGAAAACAACAAGTTCTGAAGAACACATATCGTAACAACCCTAAATTTTTTGTACAAAATTTTCTTTTAAAAGTACAGAAAAGAGTTTGCAAGCTTGAGCACCATTTAAAAGTTATTCTTGTTTATGAACGGCAAGAAATAACTTGTAGCTCATTGGTAAAGCTATGCACTACTGTGACATAAACCCTTATGTTCGAATCCCCTCAGCCACATATTGTTTTTCTGAATTTTTCTTTTAAACTTTTTGGAAGCCCAAAAGTTTACAAGTGCAATACACGTAAAAATGAAAAGACAGAAAAAATAAACATGTGTAAAATGTTGTGTGCACTGAGTAGGAAAGGTGGCACAAATCCAAGCCCCCAACTCCCTTATTGGAACGGCAAGATTGGACATAGGTGTAAGTCTACGGTAGCGTCCCGGCCGTCTATCCGAGGCCAAATGCAAAAACAAAAAACTTTCTTAAACTTGAAATCGGCGCTAACGTATACTTTCTCCCGGTTCGAACCATTAACCAATAACTAGCTAACTAGAGAAGGGTTAGAAAGGCTATACCGATCGATCCGTGTCCTTCGGTCTTTGGCCACCATCCCAAGCTCCTCACGGCATCTCCGATCTCCGGTCTCCTCGTCGGAAAGGGAACCACATCAATGAGTCTTTTTACGGGCTCCCGCTTCATCCGAAGCAACTCGGACACGAAGTTTGCTAGCCGACATGTCCAAGGTGATGTAGAGAATGTGTGTGATAATTTTGTCTCAAGCATCCATTGATTCTCAATACATGAGAGTGTATGGATGGAGGTTAGAGATGATGCCATCAATGGAGGTTGTGAGATAGAGGAAGAAGAAGAAGAAGAGCCTTTCTTTTTCTTATGTGTTGTATGATAAAAATGAGAGTGAGAAGAAATATAATACAAGAGCTAACCTTATCATATGGCTGCCCTCTCTCTTTCCTCTTATCATTTCAACACTCTAATCAATCAATAATGTGACATATGTACAAAGAAAGAGACCATGAGTCACTAAACATGCACATGCCACATTAAATGCTCTTCAAGATGACTTAAGCTCACAATTTCCATTTGTAAACATTAACCCAAATGTTTACAACAATAAAAAGATATGGCAACATCTAAAGTAACTCATGACGGATCATAAGGATACCCCTCACCTGTATATACATACGTATCCGCATTCCGAATGAATGCGAATACGATGAGACTAAAGTATTCCAACAAATCTAATACTAGGATCCGGCTTAAACCAAAGCCCACTAGTATGATCCACCCGATTACGAAGTTGCATACTCACAGCCCGTGTGATACCGAACACCCAACTCCTCTACTAATCAGTTTCACAAAGCCCGTTTACGAAACTATTGCATTCGAGGAATAGCCTCAGTGAGTGGACCCGCCCTAATGTTTCTTTCTATGTCTCTCTTTATCTCAAGTTCGCGGAGAAAGCCATCTCCCGAAATGAGCAATACCTGTCTTAGAATATGTTTGGATATCTGATAGGACCTAGTTCATAAATGAACTCCAAATCAAATCTTCTTAGATTGTATCGTCAACTGAACTTAATCAGTATCCTGCGTCATACCTCCCTCAGTGTCCGCTTGGATCGCGTCAGAGGGAAAACTATAACTCTGACAGCCACTCTGTCATCCAGGTCACCTTGGAAGCCTGGAATGATAACCGTCTCCTAAGAGAGGCTGTTGTTATCATATCCCTAGAATATCCACTTATGTTCTAAAACTGCTTCCGAACGTTTCTCCAGGATAGGATTAATATCAACTTATTGCATCTAGTGCAAAAACAACATCTGGTGTGGTACTTGACATCTCATGATTGACTCAATTGCTTAAGCAAGTAATCTGCCAATCATGCACATCCCTCTCCCCTTTAGTCTGTAAGACACCTTTAGAGAGGGTGACTCTATCACCGGCAGGTACACTACCGTGCCAGGAGTCATCCATTCTAAAACACCTTTAGAATGCTGTATTAGTACCCTGATTGGGAAACTACCTAAATCTAGATCTAAAACTATAGATCTAGTAACCATAATGTATAATATCCATATCATATGTGGAGAAAACACTGTGTGACAACCAAAGTATAACCGACCGTAGTATAGGAATTTCACTTCCTACTCTGTATATGTCATCCAAATACCAGGACATCACATCCTACTACCTACTTAACAGATCCATCCCCTATTCTGATGAAGTCAAACCTATGACTGTCACATCAGAAATAGATGATCTATCTCCGCTGTATCTGCTTTAGTCCATAAATAGACATAAGCTACTTGTCCACTATGCTTCCTCTGCTCCCACTGACTACGACAACCCTCTAGCAGAGTCATATACACGTGCACTTCTAAAGCTAGTTTAGAACGGCGCTATATTCATCCTCCCGCCGGGTCTCATAGTCTGGAACAACAGTAGTGTCAAGTCTAGGTAAACAAGAACCTCCCTATCACCGTCCTTGAGGCTACCAGAGTACCTCTCGGGTGCCTGAGGTTACCCACCATATCTGCGGAGTGGCCAATGGAATGTCAAACCAGATTAAATCTTTAGGTTCTTATCAAATTTTCAGTAATCGTTTGCGGTTCTGGAATCACTTCCAGTTCTACCATACTCCGACTACTGTTTTCTGAAAAAAGATCCATTTTTATCAAAACTGTGGCGAGTCTAGAACAATATCACTATTGATATTCCAGATGGTAGAAAGTCAACCCTCGTCATAGCCCGGGTTAACCCACAAACAGCCATTACAGAAATGCGCCTTGAGTTATCCAGAGTCTGGTTTTAAGCATAAACCGGACAACTCCCCGTACATTAACATTGTTAATATATGAATTATTCTATATCCAATATAGAAACATAGGCACTAATTTAATTGGAACCAGATTCAAATCATGCATCTGTCTCCAGTGCATGAGTAACCTGAAAGAGAAGCAAGTTCTCATAATCATTACTATCAACTGAATACCATACACAAGTATCTACATCTTCGATCACCTTGAAGAATCCTGATACTTGCAATACCTGGTTCTCTACTTTATTCATATACCTATAACTTCTCAAAACTTGGATCTTGTATTTCTATGAAACACATGTCTATGAACTAAAGAAGTCATAAGTAAATAGAATATAGTACGAGTACCAACCCCTCTGTCCTAATGGACACTGGACAACATACAATACTCTGTATAAGTCCCTTGAGTCTAATAACTCATTCCCTGTATGTCGTAGGTTGGAAACTGTACTTATGGTTAAGAAGAATTACACCGCTGTTTAATGCTCCTTACCAAACCATCCACTGATATAAGTAAATGTCATGGACATAATTTCAAAAAGTTATATCTCACTTTATAAAAATAAATGTACAGATATATCAATTTGAAATTGGTGCATATCAACGGATATTCAAAACCAAATATTTGCCGTCCGGCAAACAACCCAGGCGATTTCCTCAAATATCACACATTACAACGAATCCCGATATAATGAGAATGATCACCCAATTCCCAATAATTTACTCCCACTCATCATCTGTAAAAACATACAGATGTGAGAATCAAACCTGGTAAATACATACCCTGGAGCAAGGGCTAATTGGGAAATCAGTTTTCTTTTAACAATACACAAAGAAACTGAAATATGTAAATATTTCGAAGGGGTATCCAGGTATTCTTAGTAATGCCTTTTCCATTATCAGATTCACAACTGTAACCGTATATTTGTTTGTCATCTATCCAAATTCCTTTATATGTCTTTAGTCATTACCGTCTGTACACCACCTTTAGGCCAAATGGTTTTCTTCCTTCCCTACCGTTCGGCACCAGCCTATGGTTTGGAAGAAGACTATCTAATTAGCATAATGGGTGTACTCTCCTAATCCTAGGAGCGCTCACAATGCGAGAGAAGGTAAAGATAAAAGACAACTGAATAAACCTTTATTCCTATTTCTCCTGAAGCAGAATCCATCCCCAAACTGGAACAAGTTCCTCTGGGTTCGTATATAACCATACGATGGATTATCCAAATAACTGTGGATCTTCGTAGTGATACGGGGTGTTCTAGAGAAATACAAAGGTGAAGTAGCAGTGGCGTTGAAAGACTTGGTTTGGTCGTGAATAGCAGTCGCAATTTACTTTGCCCTCTTTCTAATCCCTTTACTTGTCTTTACTTATTACCTTCTGTACACCTTACTTAGGCCAATCGGTTTTCTTCATTCCCTACCTTTCGGCACCTACCTATGGTTTGGATGAAGACTATCCAATTAGCGAAATATGTGTACCGTCCTAATCCAAGGAGCACTCGCAACCTGAGAGAAGGTAAAAGGGAAAGACAACTGAATAGTCCTATTCATTTTCTCCAGAACCGGAAACCATCCTCGAATCCGGAACATGTTCCTTCGAGTTCGTATATAACCATACGATGGTTTTATCCAATGGAAGTGGATGTTCGTAGTGATGCGAAATGTTCCGTAGAAAAAGGGTAAAAGCAGGAGTGGCAATGAGGTATGCAACTCAGACAATCCAAAAGCCAATGTTTTAAGAAGGTTCGGTTAACTTGGTCACTGAATCATAGTCAAGGGTCGGGTCATGGTCGCTGCTAGAGAGTGAAAGAAAAGAAACACTCTGCGTGCACTCTAACCTAGATCAGAATGATTATCACTTTATCTAATCAGGAAACCTTCCACTGTATCCTCAAATTCTCCTCCAAACCTGAAAGAAGAATTTGTCGGGATCACCCGAAGAGTAAACCAACTCATCAATAGGAATCGGGATCCAACTATTATCGCATGATAACTTGATGGAATCCACTCAAGTCACCACACTCCAGAAGGTATGCGCATACCTGGCAAGTTTCAGTTTCTTTAGAAACTCCCGATGTGTGTTTTTACCCCTAGGACCCAAGTGACCTTGACGGAGTCAACAAATCAAAAAGTCCTAGTCAAGTTCAACCCGTCATTATCCCGATTGCATTAAACCCACCCGCACGAGCCCTTGACGGAGTCAATAAGGCCGTACGACTGTCCTAACTAATCGCATATCCATGCTACAAACAAACACCACTCAGCTACCGTACATTATGCCTTGACGGAGTCAACAAACGCAACACGAATACTAAGTAATACTAATCTGAAATGACGGAGGGCTACGGCTGGTTTTTGGCGAAAAACCTTTAACGTAATGAACTTGATATCATTGAAGGAACGAGATAGCTTTTTATAAATATAGTGGCGAAAACCTTAGCTAAAGAGGTCACTCCCGGTGAAGGGATCTCGGCTTTTTCCCTGTAGAATGAGATGCAGGATATTCCAACTGAATACAACGATGCAAAGCAAAAAGTAATCGACTAAAGTGAAGTTATTACCCTGACGCAAACTTCTGTCCAAGGGGTCACTCCCGGTGAAAGGATCTCGTCCCTTGCCTCGTCGACTGAGGTGTTGGATATTCATAACCGAATACCACTGTGCAAACCAAAAGAGAACGTCCTTGTAATAACAGCTTTTTTTAAAAAAATGTTCCAACAATATCGAACAGGTTTGTTTAGCTTGCATTGATCAAAATTAATGCAGTCCCATCAATTAATCACACCAGAAAAGAACGAAAATATGATGTACGTATATGCCATTAGCATTCCCCACTGGGTCCCATCATCACCCGTTAGGTTACTTAACTAACGACAGAGCGGGGACTGGACTAGCGTGGATGTAAAACATATACAACATCTACTAGTATATATATAGAAATATATAATAATCACTCCACGCGTGATAAATGCAACATCACAGAAATGTAATAAGTATCACAGAACAATACAGATAATCTGGGTTCCCCGGGTTTCCTTTGAGCTGCAAGTGAAACCCGACGTTTCTCTGGTCGTGTGGATAGCCTGTGCAATGAAATCCTAGACCCCTACGGGTGTGGCAAGTTACCCGCCAAAACCTAAAGCGAGGCAGCCCCCTTCAACAAAGTGAATGGACCACCCAGCACAATCCGGTAACTTGAGCACACCTCCTTGGGTCAACCTATACCCCCTACGAGTGCGGCGAATAGCCCGCCAATTCTAGAGTAAAGCCCCCTCCGTCTCAAAGCCATGAGATGCGGGCCCGTTGTCCTCTAAAACCCGGCTATCCGTGCACCCCACCGCGGGGTAATCCTAGTATAGAAAATAAAAATATGTACAACGAGTGCATCGAACTCAACCCGGTCGTGCCCCAAAAGAATAATATACAAACAGGCAGTGACGGCAGTCCACATATCGGACGCTCGCCCCGCAATACAAATATACAAATATAACCAAACTGTAATACCATTGCATCCATGCTATCCACCACGACAAATCCGCAACATCACAGCACAACACAGAACATCAACGTGAATGTCACGTTCGCAAATCCGTCTAAAAGAGCTATAGCAATTAGACAAGATTTACCGCTCGAATGATATTCACGGTCGTAGATATAATGTAAGCACTGTGAACTAACATATTTAAAGTTTTCGATCGACAAAATTTCCCGAAGTGGGCCCCAAGAACAAATCCAGTACTCTAACAAATCTGGGCCCAAACAAAATATTCCAGAAACCCCAATTCCAAGTTTAAGACCACTGTAGAAAATTTGGTACAGAGAGGACACAAAATGACGGCGGAACCGCGGCCAAAACAGGGTTATTGCCGCGGTTCCGCGGTGTAACTGTAGCATCATGCTACCAAATTTTCACAGATGTCTTAAAAAAGCCTGCCTGATTTTCTGCAATACTCAAAATAATTTTTCGACGACAAAAAAATTCGACAGAAACTGCATAAATTGGAATCGCGGTTTTGGAAATTTCGTTCGATCGATATTTTAAACACATTAGAGCAAACTAGTAAAGGTTAATGGCGTGGCTCTGATACCATGTAAGTCTACGGTAGCGCCCCGGCCGTCTATCTGAGGCCAAATGCAGAAACAAAAAACTTTCTTAAACTTGAAATCGGCGCTAACGTATACTTTCTCCCGGATCGAACCATTAACCAATAACAAGCTAACTAGAGAAGGGTTAGAAAGGCTATACCGATCGATCCGTGTCCTTCAGTCTTCGGCCACCATCCCAAGCTCCTCGTGGCATCTCCGATCTCCGGTCTCCTCGTCAGAAAGGGCACCACATCAATGAATCTTTTTACGGGCTCCCGCTTCATCTGAAACAACTCGGACACGAAGTTTGCTAGCCGACGTGTCCAAGATGATGTAGAGAATGTGTGTGATAAATTTGTCTCAACCATCCATTGATTCTCAACACATGAGAGTGTATGGATGGAGGTTGGAGATGATGCCATCAATGGAGATTGTGAGCTAGAGGAAGAAGAAGAAGAAGAGCCTTTCTTTTTTTTTTGTGTGTTGTGTTGATAAAATGAGAGCAAGAATAATATAATACAAGAGCTAACCTCATCATATGGCTGCCCTCTCTCTTTCCTCTTATCATTTCAACACTCTAATCAATCAATAATGTGACATATGCACAAAGAAAGAGACCATAAGTCACTAAACATGCACATGCCACATTAAATGCTCTTCATGATGACTTAAGCTCACAATTTCCATTTGAAAACATTAACCCAAATGTTTACAACAATAAAAAGATATAGCAACATCTAAAGTAAACTCGTGACGGATCACAAGAATACCCCTCACCTGTATATACATACCTGCATCCGCATTCCAACTGAGTGCGAATACGATGAGACTACAGTAATCCAACAAATCTAATACTAGGATCCAGCTTAAACCAAACCCCACTAGTATGATCCGCCCGATCATGATCCGTGCACTTCTGTACGTATATGATCGAACCCTGCCATATATCATACGGCCTCTACAACGTTTCGCCCGAAACTTGAGAAACTATCTGTAGAGGACTCTAAAGACTCGTCAATACTTTGGCTGTGGATTTAACCACTAGCACGTCAGTGGTACTAGCTCTACGTAACGGGATACCAGGTATTGACCAAAAGGGAGGTCGATGAGCGAACTCATCCTGACACCCTACTGAGCCTGTCAGTGACAATATCCGTACAGTCCGGTCCGTTCGTCTATGAGCATCGCATGTCGGGCCTACGGGGTTGGTAAAAGTTAGACCCCCAAAAGCGGTACAAGTCGTGTCGGAGTGTAGCCCAGAACACCCTGAGATACTACTGGAATACCTACTAGTAAATCTCCTGTCTTGGCCAAGGACTTCGTGTAATGGCTCTCCTAGACACAACGCGATCTCACCCCCAATACCTGGAGAGATGAAACCCCTGCCGATCCGCTCACTGCCTCTAAGTGGCTCGGGACTGTACGCAACTAAAACCTGTTTGCACGACTCCTTTGAGCCATGGTAGGGTAGTAATCAAAGCACAGTGGTAACTCACACGAGACAAATGGCGATCTCAGGTCGATGAACTAACCTGTGTAGGGTTACTAGGCACTCTAACAAGGTTCTAGAAGGTATCAACCATGCCCGATTATAATTTTTAGCCATGCCTAACAACCCTAAACAAGATCGTAGCTAGATAATTAGGGTTTCACAGGCATGTAAATTACATATACCACTAAGTGAATACGAAATACAACCTTTGTAGATCGGTCCTTCCCTTCTAAAGCTCCTTGTTGTAGTCCCTTCGCTGCGATCATGGTTCTCCTGGGCTCTTGCATGGCTTCACGAGGCGAAAGAAGCGTCCTTGCTTGAAGTTTTCGAGGCCGAAGATGATCTACGTCGAGGGAATATCAACTCAAGCTACTACTTCACTAACTTGAGAATTAGTGAAGCAAACACCCTATACTAAAGTGCTAGTCTAGTAGAGGATGGAGAAATAGGAAGTGGGTTCTCTTTAGAATTTTATTTCTCACAATCTTTCACTCTCTTTTTAAAACCCTAGCAAGCTTTTTCTTTTTGCTCAAAGAAGAAGAAGATGAACAAAAGAAAAAGGATGAGAATAATGATCAAGTGAGTGAGCTAACCATGGTGAGTGAGTATCATATACTAACTTATGTAGAGACATTACCATGGCTAATCCTAAATGGTTAGGTTAATAAAAATCTAAAGTAAAATAAAGTTAGTGGACTTTGTCAAAGCATCCACAAGCTTCTACAAGCTTCATGCTTGTGACAAAAGCTCCACTAATTTGTAATTACCTTATATAATTATTAACCACTATTTAAAATAGAATGGTGTATGTCTTGGACTCCCATGTATGATGTATCATCAACCATGATACAAAAAGAAAACACATTTTAATATATATCACATATATATTAAAGTTGTGCACATGTGAGAAAAATCCTTAAGTGAACAAGTGTTAGTTAATGTAAATTAGTATATCATATATACAATTATACACTAAATTATTAAATCAACACTTGACTTAATAATCCGGTTATATCTCATATAACCGACTAACATCCAATGTATCGACTTATCGAATCAACACTTGATTCGATAACCCGGCTATATCACACATAACCGACCGATACAAAAAGTCGCGAGAATAGAAAACGGTATAACATATATGCATTATTCTCGGTCCCGTACATATCACATATGCGCTCCTATTTCGTTTTGCCTGAGCCAGTATAACCTCTATGTTGGACTCTAAAGACTCATCAATACGCCGGCAGTAGGTGATGATCACATCAAGCACCCACAAGCCGTCAGCGGTACTAGCTGGACGTAACGGCTACCGGGGTATTGAGCGATCAGAAGATCAGCAAGCAAGCCCGCTCCAACTCCTGTAAAAGCCTGATAGTAACACTTCCCATACAGTCCGGTCTCCTCGTCTGATATGTTGCATATCAAGTCTAGGGGTGGTAAACGTCAGACCCCAATAACCGATAAGTCATGCCGATGTGAGGCTCATAACGGGTCAAGAAACTACTGGTAACACTTACCAGTAAATCTCTAAATCGGCCCTGGCCAGGGACTTCCCTGTTATGGCCAATCGAGCACAGCGCAACATCAACCCCCAATACCGGGAGAGACGAAACCCCTCCTATCGCTCATCGCCTCCATGTGACTCGGGACTGTACCCAAAAACCACCGTTTTGCACGCCCTCTTGGACGTGGTAAGGTGGAAATCAAAGCACAGTGGGAATCACACAAGACTCTATGACGATCTCGAGTCTACAGACTAACCTGCACAAGTGTCACCAGAGAACTGCCATCTGACGTGAGATATAATACCATCTGGTAGTTCTCGGCTGTAAGTCCACGTTGCCCACCCCGGTGCTTGCGGGGAGGCGGAAAACGGAATAAAAATCGGATTTTTACTACTCTAGGCAACATGGACTAGATAAAGTCGGGATCTTTACTAAACAAAACTAGCTAAAAGCTAACTAGAAATTAACCACAAGGAAGAATGGTTATACCTAGGGCTTTATGTCCTTCTCTCCTTCCTCCTTGGAGTGTAAGAAAGAGATCGCCTTGTCGCCTTCTCGAGTTGAAGAAGGATCCACCCGAAAGCCTCAACCTTTGGCTTCAACTTCAAGCTAGAAGTAACTAAGGTGCTAGAAGTGCTAATCCTAGAACCCTAGATGAGAGTAGAGATTATCTAGAAGAGGTTTTCTCTCAAGCTCAAGTGTTTCTCAACACATGAGAGGGGAGAGCTTGAGGAAGAGGAAGAGCAAGAGAGAGAAAGTATATGATAGAATGAGAGAATAATAAGCCATTCTCACATATATGTGTGAATTATAAAAATAGATAATTAGCTAGATAATTGTCATGGTTAATCAAGACTTGACCATTATCATTTCACATTAAATGAAAATTGCAAGGATCAAAGAGCATCTTTTATATGGAATGATGATGGTCAACATGTCAACTAAGGTCAACAAGTCAAGTATGGTCAAAATGTCAACAACCCTAACCATGCACAAATATATATAGCTAATATCAATTAATTATAATACACACATAAGCATTAGGGTTAATAAAATGACAATGGTCATTAACCCTAATCAAAGTCCTCTTCCTCTGTCTCAATCAACTGTGCATACGCACCCGTATTCGTGATCCGAGGAACACGAATACAAAGAGATAAAACCAATCCCAAATCATATACTAGGATCTGGCTTAAACCAAAGCCCGCTAGTATAAACTGTCCGGACAATAAACGTGCACAAGTGTGCGGATGTGAACGAACCCTGTCGCAAAACCATGCGACCTCTACTCATTTTGCCTAAAGGCGAATAGCTCTCTGTGTAGGACACTAAAGACTCGACACTACGCTGGCAGTGGATTTAACCACAGACCGCAAGCGGCACTAACTGTACGTAACGGTCCCCAGGTAGATGCCGATAAGAAGACTGACGAGGTGAACCCATCTGAACTCCTACTGAGCCTGTATGTGACAGTCACCGTACAGTCCGGTCTATTCGTCTGATACATCGCATGGCGGGCCTAGGGGGCGGTGAACGTCAGTCCCCTAATAGCGGTACAAGTCGTGTTGGAGTGTAGCCCAGAACACCCTGAGATAACACTGGAAACCTACCAGTATATCTCGCTTGCCCTGGCCATGGACTACTCGTGTAATGGCTCTCCTAGACACAGCGCGATGTCAACCCCCAATACCAGGAGAGACGAATCCTGTCTAACCGTCACTGCCTCCAAGTGCTTCGGGACTGCACACAACTACTACCTGTTTGCACGACTCCTTTGAGCCGTGGTAGGATAGTAATCTAAGTACAGTGGGAACACACTCGAGGCGAAGTGACAGTGTCAAGTCAGCGGACTAAGCAGTACTCATGTCACCTGGGAACTGATAACTGACGATAGGTATAATACCAACTAATAGTTCCCGACGAGTTCTGTCCAGTGTACGCGTAACCTAACGAGCACCCGCATACTATCTCAAGTACGACGTACTGACGGCTGTGGGACAGACCGTCTCCCACGCTGGGATGAGAAGCGCATACGCTAGTCTACTCCGGAGTATCGATGCCCTGTCTCGATAGTCCAACGACTAGGGACCTGTATAAGGATGTGCTTATGGATTACCTAGCCCCCATGAGTGTGAGCGCCATCACAACGCTGGTAATCAAGCAAAGATCCTAAGGGCTCTACTAATATGTATAAGCGATATGCTAAAAGAAACACATGCACATATTGAAGTAGAGACAAACCAAGTAGCATACTACCATTTTGAGCAAGATTGTATATACAACTGTGAATATCCCAAGCTTCCATTAAGTAATATACAAGCTAGTATGATACAGTAATGGCCTCTAGGGCATATACACTAACATCGGCGAGTCCGTCCAGTGTACCCAGTCTCCACTGAGCACCCGTATACCATCTCTGATGTCAAACACCAATGGATATGGGATCATCCCTCGCCCATCTCATGGGTCGAGAAGCATATACGCTAGTCTACTCTGGTATATCGATGCCCTGTCTCGATACACTTATGACTAGGAACATTAAAGGATGTACTTATGGACTACTCTGTCCATAATAGTATGATCTGCATCATAGTCCAGGTAGTCAAGTACACATCCTAAGGGCTTTACCAACATGTAACCATAAGACAGTATCAAGAGACAAGTATACATGTTAAGATAAAGAGCAACCAGATAACATACTATCATATCGAGCAAGAAAGTCCTCTCTATATATGTCCAAGAATCCAATATAATATACATCATCTGTACAATACTAGCCTCTAGGGCATACATACAACTAACAATCTCCCACTTGCACTAGGGCCAGCTGCTGTAGTATCGCATACCTAGCATCCCGAAGAGTCTCTCAAACTGTATCTGGGGAATGGCCATTGTGAGTGGATCCGCAGTGTTGTTCTTCGTGTCAACCCTCCTGACCTCGATCTCCCGGAGATCAACTATCTCCCGGATCAGGTGATACCGCCTCAGAATATGCCTGGATCGCTGATGGGATCTGGGTTCCTTGGCCAAAGCCATCGCTCCATTGTTATCGCAATACAAAGGTATTGGATGCTCAATGGATGGAACCATTCCAAGTTCAGCAATGAACTTCTTGATCCAGACAGCCACTTTGGCAGCATCGTTCGCAGCGATGTATTCAGCCTCCATCGTCGAGTCTGCCACGGTTTCCTGCTTGGAACTCTTCCAGCTAACTGCCCCTCCGTAAAGGGTAAAGACAAATCCCGAGTGCGACTTAGAGCCGTCCTTATCACTCTGGAAGCTCGAATCGGTAAAGGACTCCACTTTGAGTTCTCCATTACCATACACCAAGAGCATCTCCTTAGTTCTTCGTAAGTACTTGAGAATGCTCTTCACAGCTGTCCAGTGACTCTCTCCAGGATCAACTCGATACCTACTCACTACACTTAGTGAGTATGCTACATCGGGTCTGGTACATAGCATCGCGTACATGATAGAGCCTACAGCCGAAGCATAGGGTATCCCTTGCATGCGAGCTCTCTCCAAATCAGTCTTGGGAGACATCTCTTTGGAGAGAGTGAGTCCAGAGATCGTGGGTAAGTTCCCATGCTTGGATTCTTCCATACTAAAGCTCTTTAGTATGGTGTCAATGTACCTGGATTAGGACAATCCCAATATCCTTTTAGATCTATCTCTATAGATCATAATTCCCAGTATGCAGGAGGCATCACCAAGATCTTTCATTGAGAATCTTTATGATAAGAAGAGCTTGACCGATTGCAGCATAGGAATGTCATTTCCTATCAAGAGTATGTCGTCCACGTACAATACGAAGAAGACAACCTTACTCTCTGCCACCTTCTTGTAGATACAAGATTCATCTACGTTTTTAATGAAATCAAACTCTTTGAAAACGACGTCAAAGCAGATGTTCCAACTCCGCGATGCTTGCTTTAATCCATAAATGGATTTAAGCAGCTTGCAAACTTTCCCGCTGCTCCCACTATCTACGAAGCCCTCTGGCTGAGTCATGTACACGCACTCTTCTAAGTCACCGTTTAGAAAGGCGGTCTTAACATCCATTTGCCAGATTTCGTAGTCATGATATGCAGCGATGGCAAGCATGATCTGGATGGATTTAAGCATAGCCACTGGAGAAAAGGTTTCGTCATAGTCCACACCTGCTCTTTGACGAAAACCCTTTGCAACAAATCTAGTTTTGAAAGTCTCCACTTTTCCATCTACACCAAGTTTTTTCTTGAAGATCCACTTGCTCCCAATGGGTTTTACCCCTTCAGGAGCATCTTCCAAAGTCCATACTTTGTTGGTATACATGGATTCCATCTTGGACCGCATTGCATCCAGCCATTTCACCGAGTCCCCACTTGTGATGGCCTGCTCGATGCTAGTTGGGTCATCATCCTCCATGATGCAATCCTCGCTCCCTCCATCCATAAGAAAACCGTAGTATCTTTCAGGTGGGTGAGGAACCCTACTAGATCGGCGGAGTGGCCGGGGTTCATCGGGAACTACTGAATCCTCTGCTTCCACTAAATCTTCAGATTGAGTTTGTGTAGCCGGAATTTTTTCCAGTTCTACCTCACTTCTACTAATTTCTTTTGTAAGAAATTCATTTTCTAAAAAGGTGGCATGTCGAGAAACTAACACCTTTTGTTCCTCGCTATGGTAGAAAAGATATCCATGTGAATGTTTGGGATATCCCACAAACTTACATAGAACTGACCGTGCCTCGAGTTTGTCCGGATTTTGCCTTTTGACATAGGCCGGACAACCCCATATCTTAACTCGTTTAAGACATGGTCTCTTCCCACTCCATATCTCATATGGTGTGGTAGGTACAGATTTAGATGGAACTTGATTCAATAGGTATGCTGCTGTCTCCAGCGCATACCCCCAGAAGGAAATAGGTAACTCAGCTGTGCTCATCATAGAGCGCACCATATTTAATAGGGTGCGGTTCCTCCGTTCTGATACACCGTTGTGCTGTGGTGTATATTGAGGAGTTAGCTGAGAGAGAATCCCATTCTCATTTAGGAAGTCCAGGAATTCATTGCTCAAGTATTCACCTCCTCGATCAGATCGAAGGATTTTAATACTTTCCCGGTTTGGTTCTCGACTTCTTGTTTATATTCTCTAAATTTCTCAAAAGCTTCTGATTTGTGTTTCATCAAGAACACATACCCGAATCTAGAGAGATCGTCAGTGAATGTAATGAAGTACGAAGAACAATCCCTGGCATGTGTAGACATGGGACCGCATACATCACTATGTACCAGTCCCAAGAGTTCCGTAACTCTTTCTCCGTGTCCCGTAAACGGAGCTTTGGTCATCTTTCCTTTGAGACATGACTGGAAAGTATCATAAGATGAAAATTCAAACGGATTCAAATATCCATCTTTATGCAACTTAGCTAGTCGTGTCGCATTGATGTGACCCAGTCTACAATGTCACAAGAAGGATTCATTCAGTTCTGAACTCTTCCTCTTGTGTGTGTTTGTTATGCTCAGAACTGTTGATTGATTTAGAACATAAATGCTATTGCACAACGTGCCTGATCCAACCAACTTTTGGTTCAGAAAAATGTTCATAACATTATCCTGTAATACAAAATTATATCCCTCTTTACTTAGTAAAGAAACCGATATAATGTTGCATATCAGGTTCGGCATGTAATAGCATTCGTTCAGAATCAATGTATTACCAGTTGGCAATACAAGGTGATATACCCCGACGGTTTTAGCTGCAACAATTGCACCATTTCCAACCCTTATGTCTTTATCACCTTCTCCAAGTTCTCTACCTTTCCTAAGCCCATGTAACTAATTACATATATGGGATCCTGACCCGGTATCTAATACCCAGGACGTAGAGCAAATGGAGAAACAGTTCTCTGTAACGAACACACTCGAAGAAAATGCATCAATATGTACTTTCTTCATTCGGGTGGCATGGGATTCCTGGTATTCCCCTATATCCTGTTCAGTCCTATAACTCTTATAAGAAAGAACGGAACCAACGTTCCCCAGCACAGTATAACATGCGGGTTCGGTCAATACATCCATATTATTATCTTTATTAAGGCATGATATGGTCGCTACCTGGAGAGAGAGAGAAGAAAACACTTTAGCGTATGCTCTTGCAAGATCAGATTGGTTATTATTTTATCTAATCTGGATGGCTCCCACTGTTTTTATCAAATCTTCCTTCAAACCCTAAAAGGAAAGACTAGCCGGGATTAATTACACCCTACAATTTCACCAATCTTTCAGCCAGGCCAGTGTCGGTACTTTGAGGGAGGTTCCCCGTGCTTTCGCTCGGACCTAATTAAAGTAGACCTCGTTTTCCCATAGGCGTAACCCCGTTGACATCTTTCTAGACACCTACTTGATCGGCTAATTGTCCTGTGTAAAACTCTCCCAGGAGTAACAATTACTCGCAGTGGGTATCGGGATCCAACTATCTCATAGAAGGTATGCAATCTTATTGCAAATTTCAACACTTGAAATTCCCGATAATATTTTGCCCCAAACCCCTATGACCTTGACAAAGGCCAACAAATCATAGGATGCTAGTCAAGTTCAACCCGTCATTTCTTGGTTGAATCAAACCCACCCGCACGACCCTTGACAAAGGCCAACAAGGTCGTCCGACTACCCCAAAACAATCTGCATCATATGCATAAGCAGATAAGCACCATTCAGCTACCGCACACTACGCCTTGACAAAGGCCAACAAACGCGGCACGAATACTAAATAGTTCTTATCTGAAATGACGAAGGGGTACGACTGGTTTTTCTGAAAACCTATTGCGTAATGAACTTGATATCGTTGTAGAATCAAGTGAATTTTGAAATGGAGCGATTTTGAGGCTTTCATTAGTTTTGCTAAAGAGGTCACTCCCGGTGAAGGGATCTCGGCTTTTTCCTCATCGAATAAGGTGCAGGACATATCATATATATCACTATGCAAAGCAAAACTCTAAAAGCAATCAAAAAACAAACCGAGATTTGTAGCATCTTCCAGTTTTGCTAAAGAGTTCACTCCCGGTGAAGGGATCTCGGCTCTTTCCTCATCGAATAAGGTGCAGGATATATCATATATATCGCTATGCAAAGCAAAAACTGTAGCTACCCTTTTTGAAAAATATGATTTTACAACATCTTTTAGGTTTCTTTCCTTTCATTAATCATATTAATGAAGTCCCATCATTTAAGTCACCTAAACATCACAGATAAATACGACGTACACTTATGCCATCTGCATTCGCCTCGATGTCCCCTCGTGCACCGTTAGGTTAGGTAACTAACAGCAGAGCGGGGCAGGGCTAGCGCGGGTGTAAAACATAAGTAACGTCTATATAATATATCATATATACTATATACAGTATCTATCATAACATATCGAATGATCACATCACAGATTTCGCAGCAGAAGAAATATATGAAATAATGGATATACTAGGAGGTCCGTGTTTTATTTTGAGCCTCTATAAAACACGGATTCCACGGTCGCGATGAATAGCCAAACCCACACCCCTAGACCCCTACGAGAGCGGCAAGCAACCTATCCAATTCTAGAGTTAGGAGATCCGGACTCGACTCCTCGAGTTGGTCTCCCACTGGACTCTAGAACCCGGTTACTTATGCTCTCCTCCTTGGGTTTATCCTAGTGCGGAAAAGTAAATAATATACAAATGGTGACATCAACCTCATCCCGGAAGTGCCCCAATAAAAGAATATTACATACATTTTATTTTACATCAATGAAAATAAAAAACTCTCATCTCACATAAAACCCCCGGCTATTCAAAATGCGACGATCCAATATAACATATCCAGCAACACATAACATCACATGTCATCAACGTAAGTAAATATGCGCATTCCAATTGTCGTTGACATATAGCAACAAAACCGGCGATATCACATATTACACTTACGGTCGCAGAAAAGAAAGTGTAAAACTACAACATTTGGAATCCACAAACTCTTTAGACATCGTAAATCCGAAATATCACATATTTCGCATTTCATGCCTAACTATATGAATTCCACATATTGTATCACATTCCAGATAAATAGACGATATTAAACTTTCCGATCGAATAATCAAATACCCAAGTTTTCCCAAATAGTTCTCAACACTTGAGGGGAGTTTAAAAATATCCATCACATGCCACAGCACCAATGGTCCAGCCCTAGAAGGGTCAAGCTAACGCCTCACATGTGGCAACGCCGTACTGCCCCAAACCCTAAGGTTCAAAAGGCAGTTCAAGACGGTCACATAATCGAGCTAAGGTTTGTTGTCTTCTAGAGGGTCCATTGCTTAACTTGCACGATTTAGACGTTCTTAAACTACGGAAAAATCCAACACTTGGAAATTTTCCGGGTCGGGAAAAAGTGAGTTATTGTTATCCGTTCGAACTTTTTAATACTTTCTAAATTATCCGGAAAACAAAACGAAATTAAATTTTCCGTTCGAATCAACGATTACAAAATAAACCCCAGAACACTCAACACTTGAGTCAGTTTAAAAATACCTAGAAAATATAACTCACAGAAATAGAGATTACAGTGCAAAAACGAGTACATACATCCTCTGTACTGCCGCGGATCCGCGGCCCAAGCGCGGTACGACCGCGGTTCCACAGCGGTTTGTACGGATTATGTGCTCGTTTTTCACTACAAAGCTTATATTTCCCTGCTTATATTTTTAGGCATTTTTAATTCAGAAAAATCACAGTTTTTAAAAAATGTACAGAGAGGGGGTTAAATTGACGTTTCCGGGTTCGATCGGGGTTTTAACTTCGTATACACGTCGCCTAATGCTCTATCTAGGCTCTGATACCACTGTAGGGTTACTAGGCACTCTAACAAGGTTCTAGAAGGCATCAACCATGCCCGATTAAAATTTTTAGCCGTGCCTAACAACCCTAAACAAGATCGTTGCTAGATAATTAGGGTTTCACATGCATGTAAATTACATATACCACTAAGTGAATACGAAATACAACCTTTGTAGATCGGTCCTTCACTTCTAAAGCTCCTTGTTGTAGTCCGTTCGCTGCGATCATGGTTCTCCCGGGCTCTTGCATGGCTTCACGAGGCGAAAGAAGCATTCTTGCTTGAAGTCTTCGAGGCCGAAGATGATCTACGTCGAGAGAATATCAACTCAAGCTACTACTTCACTAACTTGAGAATTAGTGAAGCAAACACCCAATACTAAAGTGCTAGTCTAGTAGAGGATGGAGAAATAGGATGTGGGTTCTCTTTAGAATTTTATTTCTCACAATCTTTCACTCTCTTTTTAAAACCCTAGCAAGCTTTTTCTTTTTGCTCAAAGAAGAAGAAGATGAACAAAAGAAAAAGGATGAGAATAATGATCAAGTGAGTGAGCTAACCATGGTGAGTGAGTATCATATACTAACTCATGTAGAGACATTACCATGGCTAATCCTAAATGGTTAGGTTAATAAAAATCTAAAGTAAAACAAAGTTAGTGGACTTTGTCAAAGCATCCACATGCTTCTATAAGCTTCATGCTTGTGACAAAAGCTCCACTAATTTGTAATTACCTTATATATTTATTAACCACCATTTAAAATAGAATGGTGTATGTCTTGCACACCCATGTATGATGTATCATCAACCATGATACAAAAAGAAAACACGTTTTAATATATATCACATATATATTAAAGTTGTGCACATGTGAGAAAAATCCTTAAGTGAACAAGTGTTAGTTAATGTAAATTTGTATATCGTATATACAATTATACACTAAATTATTAAATCAACACTTGACTTATTAATCCGGTTATATCTCATATAACCGACTAACATCCAATTTATCGACTTATCAAATCAACACTTGATTCGATAACCCGGCTATATCACACATAACCGACCGAATCAAAAAGTCGCGAGAATAGAATACGGTATCACAAACACGCATTATTCTCGGTCCCGCACATATCACATATGCGCTCCTATTTCGTTTTGCCTGAGCCAGTAAAACCTCTATGTAGGACTCTAAAGACTTATTAATACGCCGGCAGTAAGTGATGATCACATCAAGCACGCACAAGCCGTCAGCGGTACTAGCTGGACGTAACGGCTACCCGGGTATTGAGCGATCACAAGATCAGCAAGCAAGCCCGCTCCAACACCTGTAAAAGCCTGATAGTAACACTTCCCGTACAATCCGGTCTCCTCGTCTGATATGTCGCATATCAAGTCTAGGGGTGGTAAACATCAGACCCCAATAACCGATAAGTCGTGCCGATGTGAGGCTCATAACTGGTCGAGAAACTACTGGTAACACTTACCAGTAAATCTCTAAATCAGGCCTGGCCAGGGACTTCCTTGTTATGGCCAATCGAGCACAGCGCAACATCAACCCCCAATACTGGGAGAGACGAAACCCCTCCTATCGCTCATCGCCTCCATGTGACTCGGGACTGCACCCAAAAACCACCGTTTTGCACGCCCTCTTGGACGTGGTAAGGTGGAAATCAAAGCACAGTGGGAATCACACAAGACTCTATGACGATCTCGGGTCTACAGACTAACCTGCACAAGTGTCACCAGAGAACTGCCATCTGACGTGAGGTATAATACCATCTGGGAGTTCTCGGCGAGTCCGTCCAGTGTACCCAGTCTCCACTGAGCACCCGTATTCCATCTCTGATGTCAAACACCAATGAATATGGGATCATCCATCGCCCACCTCATGGGTCAACAAGCGTATACGCTAGTCTACTCTTGTATATCGATGCCCTGTCTCGATACACCTACGACTAGGAACATTAAAGCATGTACTTATGGACTACTCTGTCCCCACTAGTATGATCTGCATCATAGTCCAGGTAGTCAAGTACACATCCTAAGGGCTTTACCAACATGTAACCATAAGACAGTATCAAGAGACAAGTATATATGTTAAGATAAAGAGCTACCAGATAGCATACTATCATATCGAGCAAGAAAGTCCTCTCTATATATGTCCAAGCATCCAATATAATATACATCATATTTACTATACTGGCCTCTAGGGCATACATACAACTAACAACCTGTACACATGTCACCAGGGAACAGCTATCTGACGTCAGGTATAATACCAACTAGCATGTTCCCGGCGAGTCCTGTCCGGTGTACTCATAACCCAATGAGCACCTGTATACATCTTTGGTGAACCAACTGACACCAATGGCTTGTGAGACCGGCCACCGCCCCTCGACGGGGTCTCGACTGTATACACTAGTCTACTCCGGAGTATCGATGCCCTGTCTCGAAAACTCCCACGACTAGGGACACTTTAAGGATGAGCTTATAGACCCCAGCTCCCACGTATATGATCGCCATCATACTGCTGGCAGTCAAGCAAGAATCCTAAGGGCTCTATCAACGTGTAATAGCAACATGTAAGGTCACCTAAAGCATGTACACGATGATAAAAATAAACCAGATAGCATACTATCATCTTGAGTAAGACTGTCCTACCGGTATAGGTCCTCCCTCAATCATTGCAATCACGTGTCTGCGATCCAATAATTGACTTTGAGGGCACTATATCCAACAATAGTCATGGCGATGCCGGTCGTCCTTAGGGGATAATCCCCCGTGCTTTGCCCACTAAACCCCTTGGCCTACCCCACTACCCATGTTCTATTTGATTTCCCTGAAAATTAACAGAGAATTAAAATGAAGCTTTAAATCCAATTTTAAATGCATTTTAATTCTTTCTTCAATTCCAAATATAAATACAACTCTATACCTTAGCCCCTCTTCATTCTGAAATCTATTGCCAAAATTCTCAAAAAATTTCTAGGTCTAAGAAGAGTACAAGTGTTGTTAGCCCTAGGTCAAATTACGACGAGGATTCGGGACTTTTTCGGCAACCCCGCGACTACAAGAAGGCTTCCATTCTCTTCCTTTACCTCCCCTCTATTCTTATAGAAAGTAAGTCGCATCTCCACTCTTCTCTTTCTACCATAAAAATTCTTCTTTTCAAAACATGTCGGTAAGTGGAGTTATACCGACATTCGATTCTATAATCTTTAAAATTATAATTTTTTTAAGAATCACTCATCCATATCACTATACCTAGCTTATTAATCATAAAACAAATAATTAGAACAATTTTCGTCTTAAAATATCATGCTATGTAACTTTAAATTGCGTTGTTCATTTAAATACCACAAACTTTACATACGACATCTTTTAATTGTTTTGCTTAATATTACATTTAGAAAACCACATGAGGTAATGACCTACCTCTCACATACATACATCTTGACATAGAACGATTCTCTTGAACAATATTTTTGTGGCAAAATACGAATTTTCATCAAAATACCTTGAACTATTAAAAACCCGGATTTATTTAACTTGTGTTACTTAATTCTTTGCGATTATGCCTCTACAACCCATTTTGGGGAACCCGGTTTGGATGGTGCGGATTATCGCACATTGTCGGGACTAGTAGGGCGAGATGCAGACCTCCTCACGGAACATACGATCTCGATAGACTTTTAATACAATTTTTTAAGAAAAACGAGGATTTCTATTTAATAATAAAAACTTATTTTTAATAATTATATAAATATTAGAAAACCACATATTTGTAACATATTATTAAATTCCATGTTTTCTAGAAAATAAACGAATTACGAATTTCACTAAAATACTATCAAGAATCAATACAAATCAAACTTTACACTAAAATACCTCGAACTATTCAAGCTATGAATATTTTCATTAATATACCTCATTCTCTAATATTCACTTTCATGAAAATTCTAAATAACTTAAATAAATACTTGAGGTTTATTTTTAAAGTATACTAAAAGTATTTTTCATAAAACCCCCTCAAGTAATATTAAATTACAATAAGGACCTTAGTAAATATAGGTTTAAGCGGGACAAATTCTCTTGAGCCTCAGGGAGCCGGAGAAAGTAGGTGCTTGCCTATTTAAGGAAGAAAAATAAAATGGGGTTATCAATGGTAATTGTCTTGGAAAAAGACACAAATCCTGTCGTCCATGTGCAGCAATTACCAATAACACAAAAATCTAATTCAGAATCCAAATATGTTTAAGTGTCTGACTCAATCTAAGTCTCAGTCTAATCTAAATACAATCATAACTCCAACTCAACATGAATCCAATATACCAAATATGAACACTTGAACTTGAACATGATACCAGAACAATATCAAACATACAACATAACTCGACTTGACCGAACCATGGCGATATCTTGAACTTGACTACGTGACTACCATTTACATCCTGAATTCGTTTACATGAACAACTGATACCATGGTCTCAGCAAGTCTGATAACTACAAATCAATACAATCAATACAATATGCATTATGGGGTTTTAACGGGGTAGATTGGTACGGAATGTGTTAAAAGTGGCACGATGATGGTCACTAAAAGACACCTACATGAACATTCTGTGCCGTTGTCGCATGTGTTTTGACGGGGCCTTGTACTACGGGTTATAATGTCCACGGGAAAAGTTGGACTCCTCTCGTATACACTGATACATTCTGTACCGAGCTACAAACAACTATATTAGCATAAGAAACAGATAATTTACCAGTTCTATTATCTTTACTTGTCTATTCTATTCTATCTTTTGGGACTTACTGAGCTCTAGTTCGCTGACGATATTCTTGTCTCTTCTTTCTTTGGTTTGTTCGTCAGGAGGACCCGACTCTCAGGAGACCGAGCCCATCAAGGACGATTTACAGCAGTTCACAGAGAAGCCAGACTTCTAGACTTTTACTTGCACTTATTTCTTTTCATTTTATGCATCGCTTTGTATCATTGTATTTTTCTTTTCAGTTGTATGTAAAGAAAGAATGTTAATAAAAGTTGGTGTTTATATTACATCTCTTTTCATTCTTGTGCTTTACATTTATATTGCTTATTTACGTTGAATGTGCTTACTTCTGAGTAAATACGTCGCGGCCCGCCGCGTCTCCTTCCCCGTACACTGGGAAGTGGGGCGTGACAGGTTTTGTTGGTGGCCCATGCAGTTCTGTTTTGCATGGAAACCTAAGAAATATATCACAAGAAATATATGAATCAGCAACTATACATTATATGCATTTCAATTCCTTGAATATATCCTAACCCTTCCTTTTCTTTCAAGGTTATGGATTCCCCGAACAACACGAGCACCAATATGAATGGAAACACTCCACCACCTCTACCACCAACACCTACCATAGCAGCTCCTATCAATGAGCAAACGGTATTTCTTGGGGCAATCAAGAGCCTCTTGGAGGGTCAGCAGTAGAAGACTGCTTTCCTCTTGCACCGCCTTGAGACAGAAGCACCCGGAGTGAAGCAATTTCGGGCATTGCACCCTAAGAACCTTTCTGGGAAAGAGAGCCCCTTGGAGGCAGAGGAATGGTCTCAGTCCATTGAAGATGACCTGGCAGCAGCACAAGTGTCAGTGATTGCTTGGGTGAGAGTTGAAAAGTTGCAACTAACTGACAATGCCAGAGTATGGTGGAAGGCTGAAGAAGGCCGAATCACCAAGCCGATTTAATGGAAGGCATTTCGCGACATGTTCGACGTGAAATATTTTCCTGAGACTGCCCGTTTTGACATGGAGCAGCAATTCATCCACCTGCAACAAGGTTCAATATGGAACAAATCAATGGATGAATACAATGCTGAGTTCACCATGCTTAGCAGGTTCGCGGAACACCTCATCCCGACTGCTGAGATCCGGACAGGAAGATTTCAGCAAGGGTTGGACCCGGAGATCCAAGCTGCATTAGCTATAGGGGATTTCCTAACCCATGATCTTGCGTTGAAGGTTGTCCGACGATATGAGGCAGTAGTGAAGAAGAAGGGCAGTCCTCAGACTGACAGTGTGAAGCGCCCTGCCACTCAGATGATAAGAGGAGCCTCTTCCAGGCCAACTTTTGCACCCAGGAGATCGGAAGTAACATTTAACCGGCCAAGACCAGATTTTTTCTTCTACTGCAAAAGGGATGGACACCTGGTAAAGGATAGCAGGCGTGCAAACGGCCTGTGCTTTGTTTGTGGCGCATCCATTCATGACATTGGAACATGTCCTCATAGACGCAACCCAGTTCCAGCACACATCACCTTTCTGCAGTGGCCAGCTATTTAGGCTCCTTCACCTCGTCTTGCCCAACTTACTCCACCTTCTCGTGGACCTCTTGCACAGCATCCTCGTTGGTTACATCAGGAAATGAGGAACATGCCCTAAAGGTTGAGAAACATGCCCCAAGGACAGAGGAATGTGCTTCCAGCTAGGAGGAATGTATCCCGGCGTCAGGCTTTCACTGTAGCGGCCATAGAAGGCGAAGCTATAAGTCTGGGTAACACTAATAATCTTGAAATTCGACCTTAGCACCACCATGAGGTTCTAGTAGCATCAAACATGCTAAATTTTAAATTTTATTAGGTACTAAGTTAAACTAACAAGATCTTTACTAGATTATTACAGTTTGCCTTTGTGATGTGATAAACTAAAGAGAAGAAAAGAGCTTACAACCTTTGTAGTTCGAGTCCTTCACTTCACATGCTCCATGTATTAGTCCCACGACTCCACTAGGCCCCACTTGAGGCTTTGGACGAGCTTCCTCCGATGACCTTCGTGCCGAAGATGATCCACGCGAAGTCCTTCCACCTCAAGCTATCTCTACACTAAACTCTTTAGCGTAATAAACACGCTACACTCGATCGCTAGTCGAGTGTAGGATGGTGAAGTAGGGGATTTTAAATACTCACAAGTTTGTGTTCAAGCTTCATGGTTTACATCACATGTGAGGAAGCTTGAACTATAGCAATTGAGGAAGAAGAAGAAGATAGAGAGCAACCATGGGGAGCAACTCAAGAAAATGGCTAAGTGTTGAGAATGAGCAAAGAATGAATGGCTTCTCTTGACCCCCACTCATTCAAGCATGGAATTTTGCAATATAAAATTGCAACCATGCTTGAATAGTGTGTCAAGATGAATAAACAAAAATAAATCCCTTACTTGCAACCATGCTCTCATTTTCCACCTCATTTCTATTTTCACAATATAGAATTTTATGCCATGCTTCATTATTATATATATATCATATATATATTAATATATATATTGTGAAGAATAATTAGTGAGCTAATGATATTAGTTAAGATATAATTATATCACATATAATGTATATCACATTATTAAATTAACACTTGATTTAATAATCTGGTTATATCACATATGACCGACTAATATCATTTGCCTGTATATCACATTATCAAATCAACACTTGATTCAATAATCCGGTTATATCACATGTAACCGAACCGATAACAGATAACTGCTAGATTATAATACGGTATCACACACACGTATTTAATCAGGTCCACACACATATCATATATGTGTCGTACTTCGTTTCGCTTGAAGCAGGGAACTTCTGTGTGGGACTCTAAAGACTCGTCAATACGCCAGCAGTAGGTGATGATCATATCAATCACCTATAAGCCGTCAGCGGTACTAACTGGACGTAACGGCTACCCGGGTATTGAGCGATATGAAGATCAACAATGTAACATTTCAAAAAAATAAAGTAATATTTTTGGGAATTTTCATAGTTTAATATTAATTTTTAATAAATATTTTAATAGTCGGTATAATTAAATACCGATAAATGGTGAAAATTCCAGAGAAAATTATGGAAATTCTAAAATAGGTTATTTTGTGGAAATATGCCATTTTACAGTTTTCATGATGAATTATATGCGACTTTAGTGTTAATTGCGATCAAAAATCGCTAATTTGATTTTTGGCTTTTTGTGCAAAAAAGTGCACATAACATTTTCTACACTTGTCATACTTGTTTCATGTTATGGACTCATGATGGCTTAGGGTTGGACCATGTTAGATGACCATGGTGGCTTAAACCTTTTGGTTAAATTAAGTGGGTTAATTAAGAGTTTAGCTTTGTTAAGGATTGGATTAAGTGGGGGTTGACTTATGGCTAGAGTGAGAGAGAGAGCCATGATGGTGGTCATGTTAGCTTTCATTATGAGAGAGAGGGAGGTGGCTCCTAGGTAATGTCACAATCCCATTTCACCTCAAAACTTTTACCTCTCACATCTCTCCCTCTCACTCACTCACACTCACCTCTCTCTTGACTACAGCAGCAGCAGCCCATTCAACAACTTCATATACTACAACACCATACACCACTATCATACACTACATCACTCTCACACTTCAGCCCAACACCAGCACATTTCAGCCAACTACCCAACAGACATCAGCTGCTGCAACAGCCATTGATGCAACAACATCAGCCCCAATTTCAATCAACATCAATAGCTACATCAGCCACAAAACATCATAACTCCTGCAGCAACCACCAAAGCAGCTCAACATCATAAACCCCCCCAACACAACACCAATACAACATCATCAGCACCTTTGCAAACACCAGAAACAGCCCCAAATGCATCAGCTGCTACAGCAGCAAGAAACAGCCCCTAGCATCATTGCAACATCACCACACCACCATACCCACACCAAAATCACAACAACTCACCACAAAACAACAATAGCAGCTGCTGAAGCTACAGCAAACCCAAACAAATCCCAAGCAAACACAACCTCAACCCAAAGCAACAGCAGCTGCAACAGAACCAGCAAAACAGCTTCAGCACACAAAAACGGCAATACAAACAGCCCCAAAGGAGCAGCTCAGCAGCAGCAGCAACCCCTTTCCTCTCCTCCATCTTTCCTTCTCTTTCATCCTAGGACCCCTTGAGGTATAAACTTGCAACCCAACTCTTTTATCATGGTTATCTAACTGAAATTAGTGTTATTAAGTAGATTAGTGTTAGTTTAAGAGAATTTGAGTGAGATTTGGCCAAGTGTTGGTTGTAATGGTTAGTATAGCCTAATTAGGTGTTGTTGAGACTAGTTTAACCTAAGATCATTCCAGATTTCACCCAAATACCAGATTGTTCGATTTAGTGTCGGTTAGCGTTTTGTCGACTTTTTAAGCCTTTCTGGAACTGCTACAACCCGAGATACCCTAAATTAAAATTGACTTGGCAGTGAGGTATGGAGGCAAATAGAAACCAACACCCAAAGCCCCAGACCCTGGACCCACTTCCAAGCCGCAGATAAATTCCCCCTGGCCGCAATTTGCAGCCAGAGCTGTAGGAAATCCCCTCGTTTTGCATGCACGGCTCTTTTACCTGTAAACTTGACCCTAGGTATGTCTAGTTTTGTCTGGTTCCAACCAGGGTAGAATCTGGGTTGATTTTCTTGAGTTGGCGCATGATTTACGACTTGTTTTCGTATGGATTTTGGTATTCGATGATTCGTTTCTGTCGGGTGGCGTTTGAACGCCTACGGCAGAGGGATATTGGCTGTGATTTCACGCGAGGCCACAGGTTTTTACCTATGGGCATAGCGTGCACCATTTTGGTTTCCGACATGGTTTTCATGTGTTTTAGCGTGTGATATCCTGTTAGGTACCCCACGTGGCATCGAGGCGTTGGAGATGCAAATGGCGACATCGGCACCGGCACACATAAGCAAGGTGAGTAGATTTATATCTACGGGGAGAAGTCGGGTGGATGGCGTATAACACCCCCGCAGTCCGTGGTGATGTATACAGATGCGTATACACACCTACAATTATTATATGTTGTTTGGGAAATTATTGATGTTTAGGATGGATATGGTGGACTTGGATGATTTAGTGTCGCGAAAAGCTAGAATAGTGGGTGCACTACCCATACACACTCCCACACATACATACTTGCATACATCCTTACTTCATATGTGCATAGACGGGATTCTATATAGATATGTGTTCACATGGGTATGGGACTGTGTGTTCACATACGGACTTGAGGATGATACATGGGTTTGAGATGAGTCGATGAGTTTGATATGAGTTTATGATATCGGTGATAAGGTAAAGTTCATAGTTGAGATACGCCGTGATGCTTTAGCGGATTTTGGGATGATGATGCCATAGGAATAGTGACATATATATATATATAAAATGATTGACATGTGATTATGATACGAGATTGGATATGATACGATATGACAGGAAATTTATGATAGGCCGCCTTAGGCGTTGTGTACTCCTTGAGAGGATATGTGCTGATGATATCGATTCATACGAGACTGTTGATCAGTATTCAGATCATGATGATAGTGATGATGTTAGCTTTGTACTAGACGTAGGCCAGTACCCAGATCATGATATTTGATATAGAGAATACCAGATGAATGATATGACGAATATGATATTGACCCGTACCCAGATTTGGGGATGCCGTACGACGGATTTACGTACGAGCTATGTTTTGATGTTTGATCCGCACTCTTGATTTGGGAATAACTGATTATAGAGATATGGTATCGGATGTGATATAATCGAGGCGGGATCACTGACTATATATGTATGTATATATATATATATATATATATATATATATATGTATCGACTCAGAGATTAGGCGGTTTCCCTTACCTACTGTTAGCTTTAGCTCAGCCTTATAGCAGTGTAGCTATATGACTCTTGTGACATTAGATGTTGTTCAGCTTTCATGGTGTTTAGCATTCAGCTCCCGCATATGATTATTGTTGCTCCGCATTGCATACTGTTATGATCCATATTCCATTATTGATATCATGCTGTTAGGACACCAGCACCATTACCGATGATGCGTATGTACCACGCACACTTATTTGCCGGCTCACACACATCTTCATCGGTAATTGCCATGTCACGAACACTTAGAAAATATTATTGCTTGATTTAGCTTGTAAGCTAGTAGTGACATGATATTAGTATGCTTGCATTATATGTTAGCTTGACATTGTAGCTATTACTTGTCACTTCATGCATACTGTTATTCATTATATGCTGCATTCATGGATTCTCACGCTTATATTCAGGATTTCACATGCTATTAATGATTTGGATTCAGGTTTCCATGAGATTTTCTGGATTTGGAGGAAAACCGCAAAACATATGTAAACTGCTTTCTCTTTTTAATAAAAAGGCGGTTTTCCCATGATGTATGAGTCGTCCACCATGAGTTCTGCTGATGGACTTCGAGACCCGATTCGAGGAGGCGGATGAACCGTTTCGGGTACATGGTAGGCCTGGTGCGGTACCCCGGGGCAAGAAGATCGCAGGAGATGGCGTTGAGCCTGTGCAGGGGAGCATGACCGACCGGTGATATTACCCGACGCGTCGGTGAAAGGTTCCTAGGCACCCTATAGAGGTCTCACAAGGCATCGAACATGCCAATATAAAATTTTATGGGTGCCGAGAGACCCTAATACGGATCTTAGACTAGAAGTTTAGGCGAAAAGATAAACTAGTTAACTACTTAACTAAAAGTTAGATGCTACAACCTTTGTAGATCCGGATATCCACTTCCTTAGCTCCACGTAGTCGTCCTCTTGCTGTCCTTTTCGAATCCTAGACTCATTTGTCGGCTTCATCGGGAAAACGAGCGGAATAGGTCGTCGGCTTCGTGCCGAAGATGATCTACGTCGAGGTTGCACAAGTTCAAGCTCCAACTTCACCAAGTTGTGAAACTTGTGAAGAAAACACCCAAAACAACTTGGCAAGAGGTAGAGGGTGAAGAAATAGGAGATGGGTTCACTTTAGAATTGGATTTCTCACTTTGGATCTCAAGTTGCCATTGATGGCATCAAAGTTTCTTTCTTGAAGATGAAGAAGAAGAAGTAGATAGAATATGATAAGTATTGTGAAAAAGAATAATAAAATCAAATACTTATCATGTTCTAACCTTGGTTAAGTGTAGAGAATAAACCATGGTAAATGGGAATGGTTAGGGTTAAGCAAGAAGACAAATGGTCTCTTTAGTCAAAGCTTCATCAAGCTTCATGACAAAAACAAACCATTTTCTAATCTTTTATCTAATTAAATAAATATAGAAGGATAAATAAATAGATGAATAATACAAAACCCTAACCATCATCATAACCATGGTTTAGTTCTTTGCACTTAACAAAATGATCAAGTATCATCAATCATGATACAAATGTGTGCACAAAAGTATATCACATATACTTCTTGCACATCAAGTGAGAAAATCCATATAAAGTGAACCAATACTAGTTAATGCAAAGTAATATATCAAATATATAATTATACATTAAATCATTAAATCAACATTTGATTCAATGATCCGGTCATGTCGCACACAACCGACTAGTATTCAATGTATCGATTTATCGAATCAATGATTCGATAACTAGGTCATATCGAATATAACTAATCGAAACATTTATCGCGAGAATGAAATGCGGTATCACATACACGCATTATTCTCGCTCCCGCACATATCTCATATGCGCTCCTATTTCGTTTCGCTTGAGCCAGGAAACCTCTGTGTAGGACTCTAAAGACTCGTCAATACGCCGGTAGCAGATGATGATCATATCAAGCACCCACAAGCCGCAAGCGGTCTGCTAAACGTAACGGCCATCCGGGTATTGAGCGATCAGAAGATCGACGAGCTAGCCCGCTCACACTCCTGTGAATCCAACCAGTAACACTTACCGTACAGTCCGGTCTGTTCGTCTGATACGTCGCAAATCAAGTCTAGGGGTGGTAAACGTCAGACCCCAATAACCGATAAGTCGTGCCGATAGGAGGCTCATAACGGGTCGAGAAACTACTGGTAACACTTACCAGCAAATCTCTGATCAGCCCTGGCCAGGGACTTCCCTGTTACGGCCAATCGAGCACAGCGCAACATCAACCCCCAATACCGGGAGAGACGAAACCCCTCCTATCGCTCATTGCCTCCATGTGACTCGGGACTGTACCCAAAGACCACCGTTTTGCACGCCCTCATGGACGTGGTAAGGTGGAGATCAAAGCACAGTGGGAATCACAAAAGACTCTATGACGATCTCGAGTCTACAGACTAACCTGTACAAGTGTCACCTGAGAACTGCCATCTGACGTGAGGTATAATACCATCTGGGAGTTCTCGGCGAGTCCGTCCAGTGTACCCAGTCTCCACTGAGCACCCGTACACCATCTCTGATGTCAAACACCAATGGATATGGGATCATCCATCGCCCATCTCATGGGTCGAGAAGCGTATACGCTAGTCTACACCGGTATATCGATGCCCCGTCTCGATACACCCACGACTAGGGACCCTGAAGGATGTACTTATGGACTACCATGTCCCCACTAGTATGATCTGCATCATAGTCCAGGCAGTCAAGTACACATCCTAAGGGCTTTACCAACATGTAACTATAAGACAGTTTAAAGAGACAAGTGTACATGTTAAGATAAAGAGTAACCAGATAGCATACTATCATATCGAGCAAGAAAGTCATCTCTATATATGTCCAAGCATCCAATATAATATACATCATCTGTACAATACTGGCCTTTAGGGCATACATACAACTAATAATCTCCCACTTGCACTAGGGCCAGCTGCTGTAGTATCGCATACCGAGCATCCCAAAGAGTCTCTCAAACTGTGTCTGGGGAATGGCCTTCGTGTGTGGATCCGCCGTGTTGTTCTTCATGTCAACCCTCCTGACCTCGATCTCCCGGCGATCAACTATCTCCCGGATCAGGTGATACCGCCTCATAATATGCCTGGATCGCTGATGGGACCTGGGTTCCTTGGCTAAAGGCACCGCTCCATTGTTATCGCAATACAAAGGTATTGGATGCTCAATGGATGGAACCACTCCAAGTTCAGTAATGAACTTCTTGATCCAGACAGCCTCTTTGGCAGCATCGTTGGCAGCGATGTATTCAGCCTCCATCGTCGAGTCTGCCACGGTTTCCTGCTTGGAACTCTTCCAGCTAACCGCCCCTCCGTAAAGGGTAATGACAAAGCCCGACTGCGACTTAGAGTCGTCCTTATCACTCTGGAAGCTCGAATCGGTAAAGGACTCCACTTGGAGTTCTCCGTTACCATACACCAAGAACATATCTCTAGTCCTTCGCAAGTACTTGAGAATGCTCTTCACAGCTGTCCAGTGACTCTCTCCAGGATCAGCTTGATACCTGCTCACTACACTTAGTGAGTATGCTACATCGGGTCTGGTACATAGCATCGCATACATGATAGAGCCTACTGCCGAAGCATAGGGTATCCCTTGCATGCGAGCTCTCTCCAAATCAGTCTTGGGAGACATCTCTTTGGAGAGAGTGACTCCAGAGATCGTGGGCAAGTTCCCACGCTTGGACTCTTCCATACTAAACCTCTTTAGTATGGTGTCAATGTACTTGGATTGGGACAATCCCAAAATCCGTTTGGATCTATCTCTATAGATCCTAATCCCCAATATGCAGGAGGCATCACCAAGATCTTTCATTGAGAATCTTTGTGATAAGAAGAGCTTGACCGATTGCAGCATAGGAATATCATTTCCTATCAAGAGTATGTCGTCCACGTACAATACGAGGAAGACAACCTTACTCTCTGCCACCTTCTTGTAGATACAAGGTTCATCTGGATTTTTGATGAAATCAAACTCTTTGATAACGACGTCAAAGCAGATGTTCCAACTCCGCGATGCTTGCTTTAATCCATAAATGGATTTAAGCAGCTTGCACACCTTTCCGCTGCTCCCACTGTCTACGAAGCCCTCTGGCTGAGTCATGTACACGCACTCTTCTAAATCACCGTTTAGAAAGGCGGTCTCAACATCCATTTGCCAGATTTCGTAATCATGATATGCAGCGATGGCAAGCATGATCCGGATGGATTTAAGCATAGCCACTGGAGAAAAGGTCTCGTCATAGTCCACACCTGGTCTTTGACGAAAACCCTTTGCTACAAGTCTAGCTTTGAAAGTCTCCACTTTCCCATCTACACCAAGTTTCTTCTTGAAGATCCACTTGCTCCCAATGGGTTTTACCCCTTCAGGAGCAACGTCCAAAGTCCATACTTTGTTGGTGTACATGGATTCCATCTCGGACCGCATAGCATCCAGCCATTTCACTGAGTCCCCACTCGTGATGGCCTACTCGAAGCTAGTTGGGTCATCATCCTCCATGATGCAATCCTCGCTCCCACCGTCCATGAGAAAACCATAGTATCTCTCAGGTTGGCGAGGAACCTTACTAGATCGGTGGAGTGGCTGGGGTTCATCGGGAACTACGGAATCCTCTGGTTCCACCAGATCTTCTGTTGTAGCTTCTGCAGCTGGAACTTCTTCCACTTCTACCTCGTGACCACTAATCTCTTTTTCAAGAAATTCCTTTTCTAAAAAGGTGGCATGCCGAGAAACAAACACTCTTTGTTCCTCAGGGTGGTAGAAGATATACCCTTGAGAATTCTTGGGATATCCTACAAATTTGCATAGAACAGACCGTGCCTCGAGTTTGTCCGGATTTTGTCGTTTGATATAGGCTGGACAACCCCATATCTTAACATAATTAAGACATGGTCTCTTCCCTTTCCATATCTCATATGGAGTGGTAGGCACAGATTTGGTGGGGACCATATTCAATAGATGTATGGCTGTCTCAAGCGCATACCCCCAGAAGGAAATAGGTAACTCAGCTGTGCTCATCATAGAGCGCACCATATCTAATAGGGTGCGGTTCCTCCGTTCTGATACACCGTTGTGCTGTGGTGTATATGGAGGAGTCAGCTGAGAGAGAATCCCATTCTCTTTTAGGAAGTCCAGGAATTCATTGCTCAAGTATTCACCTCCTCGATCAGATCGAAGGATTTTAATACTTTTTCCGGTTTGGTTTTCGACTTCTTGTTTATATTCTCTAAATTTCTCAAAAGCTTCAGACTTGTGTCTTATCAAGTACACATGTCCGTATCTTGAGAGATCGTCAGTGAATGTAATGAAGTACGAAGAACCATCCCTGGCATGTGTAGACATGGGACCACATACATCACTATGTATTAGTCCCAAGAGTTCGGTAACTCTTTCTCCGTGTCCCTTAAACGGAGTTTTGGTCATCTTGCCTTTGAGACATGACTGGCAAGTATCATAAGATGAAAATTCGAATAGTTTCAAATATCCATCCTTATGCAACTTAGCCAGTCGTGTCGCATTGATGTGACCCAGTCTACAATGCCACTAGAAGGATTCGTTCAGTTCTGAACTCTTCCTCTTGTGTGTGCTTGTTATGCTCAGAACTGTTGATTGATTTAGAACATAAATGCCATTGCACAACGTGCCTGATCCAACCAACTTTTGGTTACGGAAAATATTCATAACATTATCCTGTAATACAAAATTATATCCCACTTTGCTTAATAAAGAAACCGATATAATGTTGCATATCAGGTTCGGCATGTAATAGCATTCGTTCAGAACCAATGTATTACCAGTTGGTAATACAAGGTGATATTCCCCGACAGTCTTAGCTGCAACAATTGCACCATTTCCAACTCTAATGTCTTTATCACCTTCTCCAAGTTCTCTACCTTTCCTGAGCCCATGTAACTGATTACATATATGGGATCCTGACCCGGTATCTAATACCCAGGACGTAGAGCAAATGGAGAAACAGTTCTCAGTAATGAACACACCCGAAGAAAATGCATCAACATGTACTTTCTTCAATCGGGTGGCACGGGAATCCTGGTATTCCCCTATATCCTGTTTATTCCTATAACTCTTATAAGAAAGAACGGAACCAACGTTCCCCAGCATAGTATAACATGCGGGTTCGGTCAATACATCCATATTATTATCTTCATTAGGGCATGAAATGGTCGCTACCTAGAGAGAGAGAGAAGAAAACACTTTAGCGTATGCTCGTGCAAGATCAGATTGGTTATTATCTTATCTAATCAGGATGGCTCCCACTGCTTTTTATCAAATCTTCCTTCAAACCCTAAAAGAAAAGACTAGCCGGGATTAATTACACACTACAAGTTCGCCAATCTTTCGGCCAGGCCAGTGTCGGTACTTTGAGGGAGGTCTCCCGTGCTTTCGCACGAACCTAATTAATGTAAACCTCGTTTTCCCATAGGCGTAACCCCGTTGACACCTTTCTAGACACCTACTTGATCAGCTAATTGCAATGTGTAAAACTCTCCCAAGAGTAACCCTTACTCGTAGTGGGTATCGGGATCCAACTATCTCATAGAAGGTATGCAATCTCATTGCAAATTTCAACACTTGAAATTTCCGATAATACTTTTGCCCCTAGCGTGCTATGACCTTGACGAAAGCCAACAAACCACAGCCCGCTAGTCAAGTTCAACCCGTACATTTCTTGACTGAATTAAACCCACCCGCACGACCCTTGACGAAAGTCAACAAAGCCGTACGACTATCCTAAACCAGTCGCATCATATGCAGCAGATAAACAGCACATAGCTACCGCACACTACACCTTGACGAAAGCCAACAAATGCAGCACGAATACTATATGTAACTTATCTGAAATGACGGAGGGCTACGCAGGTTTTTCTGAAAACCTATTGCGTAATGAACTTGATATCGTTGTAGAATCAAATGAAGTTTTGAAATGGAGTGATTTTGAGGCTTTTGTAGTTTTGCTAAAGGAGTCACTCCCGGTGAAGGGATCTCGGTCCTTTCCTCATCGAATGAGGTGCGGGATATATCATATATATCGCTGTGCAAAGCAAAAACTCTTAAAAGCAATCAAAAACAAACCGAGTGTGTAGCATCTGCTAGTTATTGCTAAAGGAGTCACTCCCGGTGAAGGGATCTCGGTCCTTTCCTCATCGAATAAGGTGCGGGATATATCATATATATCGCTGTGCAAAGCAAGAACTGTAGCTACCCTTTTTATTTAAAATTTTGATTCTACAACATCTTAGGTTTCTTTTCTTTCATTAATCACATTAATGAAGTCCCATCATTTAAGTACCTAAAAATCACAGATAGATATGACGTACACTTATGCCATCCGCATTCGCCTCGATGTCCCCTCATGCACCGTTAGGTTAGGTAACTAACGACAGAGCAGGGCAGGGCTAGCGCGGGTGTAAAACATAAGTAACGTCTATATAATATATCATATATACTATATACTATATCCATCACAGAATCACATCACAGATATCGCAGCAGAAGAAACATATGAAATATTGGATATTCTAGGACGTCCGTGTTTTCAATACGAGCCAGTATAAAACACGGATTCCACGGTCGTGATGAATAGACAATCCCACACCCTTAGACCCCTACGAGAGCGGCAAGCAACCCTGCCAATTCTAGGGTTAGGAGACCCGGACTCGACTCCTCGAGTTGGTCTCCCACTGGACCCCAGAACCCGGTTACTTGTGCTCCCCTCCTTGGGTCTATCCTAATGCAGAAAAGTAAATAATATACAAAGGGTGACATCTTCCGCTACCTGGAAGTGCCCCAAATAAAAGAATATTACATACAAGTTTTTACATGAATGAAAATGAAAAACACTCATCTCACATAAAAAACCCCGGCTATTCAAACACGACGATCCAATATAACATATCCAGCAACACATAACATCACATGTCATCAACGTAAGTAAGTATGCATACCCCAATTGTCGTTGACGTATAGCAACGAAACCGGCGATATGAACATACTACACTTACGGTCACAGAAAAGAAAGTGTAAAACTACAACAGTTGGAATCCGCAACCTCTTTAGACATCACATGCCTAATCCAATGAAATACTTAGACATCACATGCCTAACAGATATAAATCCCGCATTTTAGTCTCATTATCGAAAACTCTTTTCAATATCATGTGGGACTAAACTGCTAGATTTATAACATTCATTCAGTTATCTCATAACTGTTTGTGAATTCCAATTATTGTATCACATTCCAGATAAACAGAAAATGTTAAACTTTCCGATTGAACAGTCGAATACCCAAGTTTTCCCGATACAGCTCAACACATGAAATAAGTCTAACAACATTCAGTTCGTGCCTCAGTACCAACGGTCCAGCCATAGAAGGGTCAAGCCAACGCCTCACATGTGGCACGCCGTACTGCCCCAAACCCGAAGGTTCAAAGGGCAGTTCAAGACGGTCACATAATCGAGTTAAGGTTTGTTGTCTTCTAGAGGGTCCATCGCGTTACTTGCACTACTTAGAACATCGTTAAACTACGGAAAAATCCAACACTTGGAAATTTCACGGCAGGGGAAAAGTTGGGTATTTATATCCGGTCGAACTTTTTAACATATTCTAAAAAATTATCCGGAAATACACAAAAGACGAAATTTGATAATCCGATCGAAATACCGAATCCCCAAAACAACCCAGAAAATTCAACTCCTGAAAAAATATTAAAAACACCCAGAGAACTCAGCACTGTTAAATAAGAATTACTGTGCAAAAAGATAGGGATGACGTCATCTAGCCGCCGCGGAACCGCCGCCTAAGCTAGCTTAGGCCGCGGTTCCGCCGCGCAGTTCACTGTTCATTGAATAAAAATTGCACCGTAATTCTTAGAATTCCCTGCTGAATTTTTTAAGCATTATTAATATTGAAAAATCCCAGATTTTAGAAAAAGTACAGAGAGCATGTTTGGTTTAGGGTTTCGGGTTCGTTCGGGCTTCAAATTGCGTCAAGACTTCGCCTATGGCTCTAGCTTGGCTCTGATACCAGTGAAAGGTTCCTAGACACCCTATAGAGGTCTCACAAGGCATCGAACATGCCAATATAAAATTTTATGGGTGCCAAGAGACCCTAATACGGATCTTAGACTAGAAGTTTAGGCGAAAAGATAAACTAGTTAACTACTTAACTAAAAGTTAGATGCTACAACCTTTGTAGATCCGGATATCCACTTCCTTAGCTCCACGTAGTCGTCCTCTCGCTGTCCTTTTCGAATCCTAGACTCATTTGTCGGCTTCATCGGGAAAACGAGCGGAATAGGTCGTCGGCTTCGTGCCGAAGATGATCTACGTCGAGGTTGCACAAGTTCAAGCTCCAACTTCACCAAGTTGTGAAACTTGTGAAGAAAACACCCAAAACAACTTGGCAAGAGGTAGAGGGTGAAGAAATAGGAGATGGGTTCACTTTAGAATTGGATTTCTCACTTTGGATCTCAAGTTGCCATTGATGGCATCAAAGTTTCTTTCTTGAAGATGAAGAAGAAGAAGTAGATAGAATATGATAAGTATTGTGAAAAAGAATAATAAAATCAAATACTTATCATGTTCTAACCTAGGTTAAGTGTAGAGAATAAACCATGGTAAATGGGAATGGTTAGGGTTAAGCAAGAAGACAAATGGTCTCTTTAGTCAAAACTTCATGAAGCTTCATCAAGCTTCATGACAAAAAGAAACCATTTTCTAATCTTTTATCTAATTAAATAAATATAGAAAGGATAAATAAATAGATGAATAATACAAAACCCTAACCATCATCATAACCATGGTTTAGTTCTTTGCACTTAAAAAATGATCAAGTATCATCAATCATGATACAAATGTGTGCACAAAAGTATATCACATATACTTCTTGCACATCAAGTGAGAAAATCCATATAAAGTGAACCAATACTAGTTAATGCAAAGTAATATATCAAATATATAATTATACATTAAATCATTAAATCAACATTTGATTCAATGATCCGGTCATGTCGCACACAACCGACTAGTATTCAATGTATCGATTTATCGAATCAATGATTCGATAACTAGGTCATATCGAATATAACTAATCGAAACATTTATCGCGAGAATGAAATGCGGTATCACATACACGCATTATTCTCGCTCCCGCACATATCTCATATGCGCTCCTATTTCGTTTCGCTTGAGCCAGGAAACCTCTGTGTAGGACTCTAAAGACTCGTCAATACGCCGGTAGCAGATGATGATCATATCAAGCACCCACAAGCCGCAAGCGGTCTGCTAAACGTAACGGCCATCCGGGTATTGAGCGATCAGAAGATCGACGAGCTAGCCCGCTCACACTCCTGTGAATCCAACCAGTAACACTTACCGTACAGTCCGGTCTGTTCGTCTGATACGTCGCAAATCAAGTCTAGGGGTGGTAAACGTCAGACCCCAATAACCGATAAGTCGTGCCGATAGGAGGCTCATAACGGGTCGAGAAACTACTGGTAACACTTCCCAGCAAATCTCTGATCAGCCCTGGCCAGGGACTTCCCTGTTACGGCCAATCGAGCACAGCGCAACATCAACCCCCAATACCGGGAGAGACGAAACCCCTCCTATCGCTCATTGCCTCCATGTGACTCGGGACTGTACCCAAAGACCACCGTTTTGCACGCCCTCATGGACGTGGTAAGGTGGAGATCAAAGCACAGTGGGAATCACACAAGACTCTATGACGATCTCGGGTCTACAGACTAACCTGTACAAGTGTCACCTGAGAACTGCCATCTGACGTGAGGTATAATACCATCTGGGAGTTCTCGGCGAGTCCGTCCAGTGTACCCAGTCTCCACTGAGCACCCGTACACCATCTCTGATGTCAAACACCAATGGATATGGGATCATCCATCGCCCATCTCATGGGTCGAGAAGCGTATACGCTAGTCTACATCGGTATATCGATGCCCCGTCTCGATACACCCACGACTAGGGACCTTGAAGGATGTACTTATGGACTACCATGTCCCCACTAGTATGATCTGTATCATAGTCCAGGCAGTCAAGTACACATCCTAAGGGCTTTACCAACATGTAACTATAAGACAGTTTAAAGAGACAAGTGTACATGTTAAGATAAAGAGTAACCAGATAGCATACTATCATATCGAGCAAGAAAGTCATCTCTATATATGTCCAAGCATCCAATATAATATACATCATCTGTACAATACTGGCCTCTAGGGCATACATACAACTAACAGTCGGATATCCGGAGGATACCGTCGTAGTCATGAGATGGATGGTAAGGGCCAGTCTGGACTGACGGCGCCCGAGATATTTTGATTGAGACATTGAGATTTCGAGACATTGAGGTACAGAGATTGTGATACAGAGATATCGAGATATTGGGATTTGTGTTTTATGCCGATGCTAGGCACTGTTTATGCTGATTTCATTTATGATACCTCATTTTAAAAATATAGAAATCTCACAAATTTATGAAAGCAGTTTTCTTCAGTACATGCATTCTGTTTTATGCATTCATACATCATCTATATGATACATTGCTACCTGATGCACTGACACGGGCACATGGGATTATACTTAGGTTGGATATTTACCCTAGTCATTGTTATAGGTTGCTGGTTATATATTTGAGGATTATTTAGTATGATCGTATAACCTAGGATTGCGTCATACATGCGATTTTCTGTTCGTAGATCTTTTTCTACTCACGAGTTGGCAACTCACCCCAGTTGTGCCCCAGTTTTTTGCAGGTGTTGCCGTACGGGTTTCATTACGGCTTTGCGGGTACAGCTTCTTTCAGGTGACTTGCTAGTAGGTGGGTTATTTGTATCGTACCCATCATTATACATTGTATATTATATTCAGTTGTATCTAGAAATTCCATCAACCAAACATGTACTTATTTGAGATAGAGACCAGTGATGTTCATTCTTTCGACCTTAGAGTCGCGCATTATATTTCCATGGGTTTCTTTCTGTTGAGCTTTCTTTTCTGTTGTGACCCTCGCCTTTAGGCGTTGTATATTATTTTGCATACTGGTTGTTTTATATATGGTTTTCCTATACTGGACTACTTTTCTTGGTTTAGATTTCTGGGCTCAGCTTACATAGAGCACGTACGCCTTGAGACGTTCGTAGCCTAAGTGCCGGTCATGTTCCGTACTTTCGGGACGTGACAAACAAGCAGGCTCATCCATACTCTCCATGAAGCCTATCAGTAACACTACCGTACAGTCTGGTCTCTTCGTCTGATATGTCGCATATCATGTCTACGAGTTGTAAACGTCAGAACCCAGTAACGTGATAAGTCATTCTGATGTCCGGCCTATAACGGTTCGAAAAACTACTGATAACACTTATCAGTAAATCTCGGCAGCAGCCCTGGCCAGGGGCTTCCAGTTATAGCTAATCGACCATAGCGCAACATCAACCCCCAATACCGAGAGAGACGAAACTCCTCCTATCGCTCATTGCCTCCATGTGATTCGGGACTGTACCCAAAATACACCTGTTTGCACGACTCCATTGAGCCATGGTAGGGAGGAAATCAAAGTACAGTAGGTGCCACATAAGACTCTATGACGATCTCGGGTCTACAGACTACCTGTACCAGTGTCACCAGAAGACTGCTATCTGACGATAGGTATACTACCACATAGGAGTCCTCGGTGAGTCCTTTTCGATGTACCCATTCTCCAATGAGCACCCGTGTACAATCTTCGATGTTACACACCAATTGCTGTGGGATCAGCCATCACCCTCTAAGGGACAAGAAACGTACACACTACTCTACTCTGGAATATCGATGCACTAGTCTCAATATTCCCTCGACTAGGAACCGATTAAAGGATGTACTTGTTGACCACCCTGGCCCCATTAGTATGATCTCATCATAATCGTGGTAGTCAAGTACATATCCTAAGGGCTTTATCAACATGTGAGATCAAGACAGTAAAGAATACCAGTCAACATGTTATGATAAAGAGTAACCAGATAGCATACTATCATGTCAAGCAAGAAAGTCCTCTATATATATGTCCAAGCATCGACTATAATATATATCACATGTATAATAATGGCCTCTAGGGCATACATATTCCAAACAATCTCCCATTGGCACTAAACCCAGTTGTTGTAGTATCTCATACCCAACGTCCCAAAAATCTCTCAAATAGCATCTGGGGGATGGCCTCGGTGAGTGGATCTGCTGTGTTATCCTCTGTGTAAACTCTCCCGACCTCGATCTCTCGGAGATTAACTATCTCCCTGATCAGGTGATACTGTCTAAGAATATGTCTGGATCGCTGATGGGACCGGGGTTCCTAGGCCAAACCCACAGCTCCATTGTCATCACAATACACAGGAATTGGATGCCCAATGGTAGGAACCTAGTTCATCTCACGAACTCTATTCATCCAGACAACCACTTTGTCAGCATCGTTAATAGCGATGTAATTAGCCTCTATCAACGAGTTTGCTACGGTATATAGCTTGGAATCCTCCCAACATACCGTCCCTCCACTGAGGGTAAAGACAAAACCCGGTCATCCTCATCACTCTGGAAGCTCGAATCGGTTAAGGACTCCATCTGGAGTTCACCATTACCATACACCATGAACATTTCTTTTGTTCTTCTCATGCACTTAAGAATGTTCTTCAGCTGTCCAGTGGTTTTCCCAAAGATATTTTCGATACTTATTCACTATACCTAGTAAGTAAGCTACATCTGGTCTGGTACATAAAATCGCATACATGATTGACCCATCTTCTAAAGTATAGGGCATTTCTTGCATGCGATCCCTCTCCAAATCAGTCTCGAGAGACATCTCTTTGGAGAGAGTGGTTCTTGAACAAGCGGGTACATTACCATGCTAAGAATCATCCATACTAAACCCCTTTAGCATGGTGTCTATGTACCTGGATTGGGACAATCCCAAATCCATTTAGATCTATCTCAATAGATCTATATCCCATGGATGTAAGAGGCATCAGTTAGATCTTTCATGGAGAACTTGTGTGATAAGAGGTGCTTGACCGAGTGTAGCATAGGAACATCGTTTCCTATCAAGAGTATGTTATCTACATACAATACGAGGAAGACAACCATACTCTCTACAACCTTCTCATTTATACATGGTTCAGCTACCTTTTTTATGAAGTCAAACTCTTTGACAGCTTCATCAAAATAGATATTCCTTCTCCGCGATTCCTGCTTTAACCCATAAATGGATTTAAGCAGCTTGCACATGCTTCCGCTGCTCCCACTGTCTACGAAGCCCTCTGGCAGTGTCATATACGGTCTCTTCTAAATCACCATTTAGAAAAGAGGTTTTGACGTGTAGTCTGCCAGATTTCATAGTCATGGTATGCAGCAATGGCAAGTAGGATCCTGATGGACTTAAGCATAGCTTTGAAAGTCTCAACTTTTCCATCTACACTAATTTATCTTTCTCAACGATCCTTGTTCATCACAGAATACTGCATTTTATACCGCCCATTCTTACGCTCGGTTGTTTATAGGTAGGTGCTTTTAATCCGTGTTTGTTACATGTTTACAGAGTACAGGTTTTCAGTCCAAATATTGTAAATCAAGACAAAATCTCCACAGTTACACCAAATACAGAACATCTGTCACAGCAGATAAAAGCCGGGTTCCGGTCATCCATATCCGTCCAGTGCCGAGTACCAGTTCCAGAGACAAGACATATGACAGTGGTCATTCGTGTCTCGGACAAGCACAGAGCACGAGGGGGGCAGCACAAGAATCAATGGGTGCGCGGAGCTCAAGAGAGATAAAGTCAAAAAGTGAAGAAAAGATAGCAATCTTGGACTAGGAATTCTGAAGATATTCTGGAAATATTATCAGAAAATACATGTACCAGACAACAGGGGACAGCAGACCAGGGAAGTACCAAGTTGCCCACACCCTAACCCTACTGTAGGGGCGCGGATCCGCGGCCAATAGGGGGTATTGGCGGCGGATCCGCGGCCGTACAGGCGCTTCAGGGCATGGGCTTTGGGGGGTAGGATGGTCTTTTCACATGGGTCCAGTTTGTTGCCCTAGATCTTCAACTCCCTGCCTATAAATACAGCAGATTTGAGCTAAGCCAAGAGTCATTCTTTGTGTCCACTCTTTTGTAGTTTTTTGTATAGTTCTTCTTCTTCTTCTTCATTCTTTCTCCATGAAAATTGTAGTGAGAGCTTTTTGAGTGGATATTAATGAAGATGAGGGTTTTGTATCATTCTCTTTTGTTTCTTCTTCCCCTTGAGATTCTTGCTTTCTCTTGATCATTCAACCTCTTCATTGAGCTTGAATGGTTAAGGGTTAGTTATTGATCTCAAGGGTCGCATTTTCTCACGGGACTAGTTCTTCACTTCAAATGCGTTCTCTACCCTTCTCTTGATCTTGCAACCTCTTAGTTGAGCTTGCAAGTTTAAGGGTTGGCTATTGATCACATGCTTGTCTTGAGTTCTATATTCTTGTAATTATTTTCTTGTTCTTTTTATCGCTTTTTATTACTCGCTTATTATTATCTTGCTTTACTTTCATGCACTTAAATTCCTTGCACTTTAATTACTTGTATTCTTTTCTTTTCTTTGTTCTTTTCTTTTGCTCTCTTTTGCTCATTTTGTGAATGTTGTAATTATTGTCGTTGTTACGAATCAATACGGTATTGTAAGTTAATATTTTCCTTCTCATTTCCTTTTCCCGTTATTTTCCATTGAACTCCGCCCAAACCATACGCAAGCACTCCGTTAGGCACCCTACCCTGACAAGGTAACGGTGATTCCTAACCGCGACCGGTTGCGTTCGGTTTGGCCGGAGGCGAAAGCAAGAGACAAGAACGGAAGGACAAGGGTAAATAAGCCGGATTCCACGAATACCGCGCTTAAATCCCCTAATCCACGTTGTTGCCGATTGCTCTAGCTTCAATTGGTCAAGACTCGGCTCAAAGGTTTCGAGTACGGATTTCTTTAGCTTACAATCTCGTATTTTCTTCTTAACAACTTTATACTTGCAAATATTACACATAGGATAGTTTCGAACAAACATACAGATTCTTTATTGACTCGTCTAAAACAAGAAGGTAAGATACCACCATCTCCCTGTGGACCGACCCGTGCTCAACCGGCTAGCTGCATAGCGACACCGTCCTGATCGCGGTTATACTTTAATTCTTTGAACATCCGACACGCCAAAAGCGTGCGACCAAATGGCGCCGTTGCCGGGGAGACGGTAGCGTATTTTCTTTCTTGTTATTCGGGTTAATATTCTTTTTGTATATATATCTATAAAAAAAAAATTCTTTTTGTCGTTTTTTTTGATAATTTTTGTGGGCAAGAGTGCAGATTTTTGCAGATTTACAAACTGCAATTGTGGGGAGCAAAGTGTACATTCAAGTCTATGGTGATTGCAAAGTACAGTGCCAAAGATCCGGGTAGTTTGACCCACGCAAGCGAACTTTTCAAGCTTACCGGATTTGATTCAACGGGGGTTTCCTAACCCAAAAACTTAACGGTACGTACTTTCCTAACACCTTCTTCTCAAATCCGACGCATCCAATATACTATTCTTTGCAGGATTCTTTGCAAGTTCGCTAGCAAACGCTAAAAATTGACTAACCCGTATTTGTTGCAGCGCCGCGCTTAAACTAAAAAACGATTGTTTGATTCTTTATAGAATTTTTTGAATTGCGCATTGCATACATTAATACGGACTTAAGGGCAAGCGAACCCCACAACATACGGTAAAGGATTTCATCACCTTTTCTGTGGCCCACAAATCACGAACTTGAGCATAACGATTACCCGCACAAATTTTAAAAGAAATTAGACTTTAAGCCTTAAGGACTTCGCGCTCACTAGGAGAAGTTAACTGTGTTTAGAACCTTGCTTCACGGTATATTGTTTACGGGGTGTCTAAGAAAGTGTTAACGGCGCAACCGCCAAAAGAGAAAGGGTTATTTAATTAAGGAACTTCGCGAAAGCGTTGGAAAACCTCCACTTATCTCTGCACCTACCTGGCCTCGTGATCAGTGTATCTTGAGCCTGTTTCTCGACACAGTTTTACTTCGACAATCAAGTTCTGGAGCAGGTCTAGTTGACCTAGGTTAACCCTAGAACGATTAAGTGTGTGGTATTTTTTTGTCGTGATTATTTTTGTCCATATTCTTTTTGTGTATATTTCGTTCTTTTGTTAATATATATTTAAAAAAAAAAATCACATTCTTTTCCCCCTCCTTTTCTCTACCTTTCTTTCATTCTCTCTTCATATCATGGGTACTCCACCTCGAAAAACTCTTGCCGAACTTTGGTACCCACAACCAGAAATTACTTCATACGGTTCTTGCTTTGGCCGAACATCGAACGACCCATCCATGCCCAAAATTTCGTTGAGAGATCGGATAGACGCGTCTAGGACAAACAACTGGACCCCGCAATCCACTTCGTATCAACCGTTTCAAACATTCACACCTTCTTGCATTGATACCCCTTTTGAAAGTCCTGTTGTAACCCCGAGACCAATGTCCATTGCTGAACATATTGCACAATCTCGTAGCCGGTCTTTTACTCCTTTCACCGCTTCAAATTCTTTTGATCAACAATTCCATTCACCTTCCTATCCAAATGTTGATCCTGCTCCTGTCCAGCCATTCAATTCCTACCAATCCTACCCTACTTTTGCACCTTCCTTAGACATTGCATCAGAACCGCCATTTGGGAGTTTTCAGTATCCAAACAACTTAGAATCTTTTGCTGAAACCCCTTCACAACCAATGTCTAGTCTAGAACAGTCGTTGGAAGACTTTAGGGTAGCGTCAAGCCAACAAATGATGGATTTGAATGCGTCCATGGCCGCCCTCATGTAACCTAGTGACCCGGTAGCTAGTTTTCAACTAGCTCCAACTTTTTCAATGTATGATGAGGCGGCAGGACAGGCTGTGAATTTGAGTGGAGAGAGTGAGATGTACCCCCTTCCAAATCAAACCTACCCATCCCAAATTGAATCCCACACCTCCTGTTTTGAAAGTCTATCGAGTATCCCACATGATTTATCCATTGAAGATAGAATGATGAATGAGTTGTGCGACTTCGTAGTGTTTGATTTGCCCGATTGTGAAGGGACTCATCCAAGTTAAACCGATCCTAAACCTTTTGACCTCTACACCTCCACTTTAGAACCTGAATCGATTGATATCCATGCTGTTGTTGAGGTGTCGGAGAATGTTGATTTTCACTTGATGAAGGATATTGACGCTGGGAATATTTTGGATGATGAACCCATAGATTTGGCTGAGTTTTTCTCTCCAATTCATCATCCCGAGTCATTAAATGTTTTTCCCGAACAACATATGCGTCTGGACTTTGATGAAATATGCATGGATGAGCTTAACTTTGAGGAGAATTTTGAGGATATTTTTGAGGATGAAACAGTTCTAGATGATGAGTCGGATTTTCCAATTCATCCTGTTCCTTTCACTGACTGTGTACACCCTCCAGAACCCTTAATCAATACCCTTCCTCAACCAGTTCCCTCCATCCTTTCCATCGTTCCGACCTTGCAAGAACCCATATCATTTTCACTCCCTGTGTCTGGTTTATCAAGTTCGGCGTACCCATGGTTTCTCATGAATCTTGAGGGATTTGACCCAATCTCTCGACGGGTTAATAGATTAGCACAATCGCTGTTTACACATCACTCATCACAAATTGTGCTAATCTATTCACTCCATTTGCACCCTCAAGTTCGTACTCCGCTTCTTTTTCCCTTCCGCCATTCTTCTTCTGATATACCGAGACCGTATCCCGCTTCTATCTCCATACGGTCTCGCGTATTCTCTCTCTCTTTTCCCTACGCCTTCTTTCACCAGCCACTGCTTTACAGAGATAAAATCTTTGAATGGTTGGTGCTCACTTTTGGCCTGTGTAATGCCTTGTATAGCTTGATACTGTTCTCTTTCCCCCCTAATCCTGAATTTCAACGCTTAACAGTGGAAGCACTGTTTTACTTAAGTTTGGGGGGGACACCTTTTTTGTATATATTTTTTGTTTTCCTTTTTTGTTTTGTATATAATTTGTTTTTAGGGAGCGCCGGCAATTTTGACCCTCTTAGTATAGCCTGACAGTGAGGGCACTGTCAAGTTTAAGTTTGGGGGTGTGCTCGGTAAGCTTTCTTCCTTCGCATTCATTTGTATATTTTTCATTTGCATACCCTATTAAAAAACCCACAAAAATTAAAAATTTTCTAAAAACATAAAAACCTTTCTGTCAAGTAGCTAGTGGAAAAACTCTGATTCAACATTTCGACAGTTTTTGTTTGAAAAGATAGGAATAACTAAATCTTTTGTTTAGATTTTGAAAACCTGAAAGATAACTCTCCTTTGAAGTTAACTATAGCTGATATACATCTTTACATCACACTACACGTGTCGTGAATTTTGGGAATTAGATGACAAGTCTTTCATGTTTAAACTTTTAAACAGATAAATGATTTTCTGAGGATCAAATAGGTTTGTTCTGAAATAAGTAATGTCAAGAATAGTTTATGAAGTAAAGAGAATATGAAGGAATGTTATTGATGCCGTAATTGGAGCTAAGTCTGAAAAATAACCCATCGGAAACTTGATTGGAATGATTACACACCAAACCCACTAAACACGTCTTTTATCCAAAAAATAATTGAACTGCCGGTTATATCTCCGTTCGTATTAAATCATCTGATTTTCACGTCAAACTGTCTTTTGTTTTTGGACCTAGGTAACTTGAGTAATTAAGTCCGCTGGGGTGTTTCTACACCTAATGTCCTAAAACCAACTGGTTTGGGTGCATTGGCCCAAAGCTCGCTAAGAAGCCTAGAAAGTCCAGTTTAAAACAAAGTCAAGCAAGTGTTCTCTCCGAGTTAAAATTCCTAACGGTTCTTTGTGTGAGAATAATCTTGATAAAAGACAGGCTTTTATAAAAAAAATTTAACGGAGATATGAAGGTTTTATTCTATGATAAAGACTATTGCACGTTCACAGAGGTGTGTATGAAATGAAAACAAGAAAAAGGTGGAGTAAAAAATACGACTTAGTTTCCTGTTAAGGAAGATAGAAATTCTGAAGTTGAAACCTTACTGGAAAACGAAACTTGAAAAATGCTTAACTCTTTATAAAACTTATGTGATCCTTTTAAAATTGTTATCTGGGCTTTATTGTGCGACATGATGACTTTAATCGATCCTTCTGGAACTTAACGACACTAATTGCACTGCACGTAAAGACATATAAAATCTGTAGTTAAATAAGAAGCGAGGTGTGAAAAATAAAGGTTCGATAGTCTAGACTTAGAATTATAGAATTGTTATTTTCTGAAACAAAAACTTTAGGGTTTGAATCTTAGTTATTGTACAAAACCAACTTGACCGGATTTTGTGGGTAGTATCCGCTGAAAACCCTCAGGAGACAACACTCCTCCTACTAGAGACACATAGAGGTTTAACGGCTTGTTGCACGCGCTCAGTGCAATCGCGTTCCCTGCGAAAGTGCGGTTAGGATTTTATTTTTGTGAATAATTGGTTTTGCTCGGGACGAGCAAAAGTTAAGTTTGGGGGTATTTGTTCATCACAGAATACTGCATTTTATACCGTCCATTCTTACGCTCGGTTGTTTATAGGTAGGTGCTTTTAATCCGTGTTTGTTACATGTTTACAGAGTACAGGTTTTCAGTCCAAATATTGCAAATCAAGACAAAATCTCCACAGTTACACCAAATACAAAACATCTGTCACAGCAGATAAAAGCCGGGTTCCGGTCATCCATATCCGTCCAGTGCCGAGTACCAGTTCCAGAGACAAGACATATGACAGTGGTCATTCGTGTCTCGGACAAGCACAGAGCACGAAGGGGGCAGCACAAGAATCAATGGGTGCGCGGAGCTCAAGAGAGATAAAGTCAAAAAGTGAAGAAAAGATAGCAATCTTGGACTAGGAATTCTGAAGATATTCTGGAAATATTATCAGAAAATACATGTACCAGACAACAGGGGACAGCAGACCAGGGAAGTACCAAGTTGCCCACACCCTAACCCTACTGTAGGGGCGCGGATCCGCGGCCAATAGGGGGTATTGGCGGTGGATCCGCGGCCGTACAGGCGCTTCAGGGCATGGGCTTTGGGGGGTAGGATGGTCTTTTCACATGGGTCCAGTTTGTTGCCCTAGATCTTCAACTCCCTGCCTATAAATACAGCAGATTTGAGCTAAGCCAAGGGTCATTCTTTGTGTCCACTCTTTTGTAGTTTTTTGTATAGTTCTTCTTCTTCTTCTTCATTCTTTCTCCATGAAAATTGTAGTGAGAGCTTTTTGAGTGGATATTAATGAAGATGAGGGTTTTGTATCATTCTCTTTTGTTTCTTCTTCCCCTTGAGATTCTTGCTTTCTCTTGATCATTCAACCTCTTCATTGAGCTTGAATGGTTAAGGGTTAGTTATTGATCTCAAGGGTCGCATTTTCTCACGGGACTAGTTCTTCACTTCACATGCGTTCTCTACCCTTCTCTTGATCTTGCAACCTCTTAGTTGAGCTTGCAAGTTTAAGGGTTGGCTATTGATCACATGCTTGTCTTGAGTTCTATATTCTTGTAATTACTTTCTTGTTCTTTTTATCGCTTTTTATTACTCGCTTATTATTATCTTGCTTTATTTTCATGCACTTAAATTCCTTGCACTTTAATTACTTGTATTCTTTTCTTTTCTTTGTTCTTTTCTTTTGCTCTCTTTTGCTCATTTTGTGAATGTTGTAATTATTGTCGTTGTTAAGAATCAATACGGTATTGTAAGTTAATATTTTCCTTCTCATTTCCTTTTCCCGTTATTTTCCATTGAACTCCGCCCAAACCATACGCAAGCGCTCCGTTAGGCACCCTACCCTGACAAGGTAACGGTGATTCCTAACCGCGACCGGTTGCGTTCGGTTTGGCCGGAGGCGAAAGCAAGAGACAAGAACGGAAGGACAAGGGTAAATAAGCCGGATTCCACGAATACCGCGCTTAAATCCCCTAATCCACGTTGTTGCCGATTGCTCTAGCTTCAATTGGTCAAGACTCGGCTCAAAGGTTTCGAGTACGGATTTCTTTAGCTTAAAATCTCGTATTTTCTTCTTAACAACTTTATACTTGCAAATATTACACATAGGATAGTTTCGAACAAACATACAGATTCTTTATTGACTCGTCTAAAACAAGAAGGTAAGATACCACCATCTCCCTGTGGACCGACCCGTGCTCAACCGGCTAGCTGCATAGCGACACCGTCCTGATCGCGGTTATACTTTAATTCTTTGAACATCCGACACGCCAAAAGCGTGCGACCAATCCTCTTTCTCCCGATGGGTTTTACCCCTTCAGGAGCAACATGCAAAGTCAACACATTGCCGGTGTATATGGATTCCATCTCAGATCGCATAGCATCCAGCCATTTCACATAATCTCCAATAATGATGGCCTGCTCGAAACTAGTTGGGTCATCATCTGCATGATGCAATCCTCGCTCCCACCGTCTATGAGAAAACCGTAGTATCTCTCGGGTGGATGAGAAACCCAACTAGATCTACGGTGTGGCTGCGGTTCGTCTGGGACTATTGAATACTCCGGTTCCACCAAATCATCAGTTATAGTTTTCTTTGCTCGAACTTTTTCCAATTCTACCTCATCGCCACTAATTTCTTCCATAAGAAATTCCTTTTCTAAAAAGGTAGCATGTCGAGAAACGAAACATCTTTTGTTCCTCGATGTAGTAGAAGATATTCCCTCGCGAATATTTGGGATATCCTACAAACTTGCACAGAACTGACCTGGCCTCATATCTTAACTCGTTTAAGAGATGGTTTCTTCCCATTCCATATCTCATATGGAGTGGTAGGCAACGGAGTTGATCAGAACTCTATTCAATAGGTATGCATCTTCTCAAGTGCATGTCCCTGAAAGGAAATAAGCAACTCAGCAGTACTCATCATAGAGCACACCATATCTCATAAGGTGCGATTCCTCCACCCCGATATACCGTTGTGCTGTGGTGTATACGGAGGAGTAAGCTCAGAGAGAATCTCATTCTCTTTTAAATAGTCTCGAAATTCCATGCTCCAGTATTCTTTTCCCCGATCATATCGAAGGATTTGAATACCTTTACCTATCTGGTTCTCTTCTTCGTACTTATATTCCTTAAAATTCTCAAAAGATTCAGTTTTGTGTTTCAACAAGAACACATGTCCATATCTTGAGAGAACATCGGTGAGTATAAAGTACGCGGAACCATCCCTGGCATATGTAGACATAGGACCTCATACATTACTATATATCTGTACAAGAGTTCAGTAGCTCTTTCTCCGTTTCCTGTAAACGGAGATTTGGTCACCTAGTCTTTGAGACATGACTGGCAAGTTTCATAAGATAAAAATTCAAACGGATTCAAATATGCATCCTTATGGAACTTCAGCTAGTCTTGTCTTATCGACATAACCTAGTCTATAATGCCTCAAGAAGACATCGTTCATTTCTGAACTGTTCCTCTTGTGTGTGTTCTGTACGTTTAGAACTGTAGTTTGATTCAAAACGTGTACACAGTTATACAACATACCTTACCCAATCAACACTTGATTTAGGAAAATATTCATAATATTATTGGTACGAAATAACAGTCGCTAAGAATCTATGTATTACCTGTTGGTAACACCAGGTGATATTTGCCAACTGCTTTGGCTGCAATAATTGCACCATCTCTTACTACTAAAGATATATCACCCTGTCTCAGTTCTCTACCTGCCTTTAGCCCATGTAACAAATTACATATATCGGATCCTGATCCAGTATCACATACCCAGGACGTTGAAACAACGGGAAAACAGTTCTTGGTAACGAACACACCCGAAGATGATGCATCAACATGCTTTTTCTTCGTTTGGGCGGCGTGGGAATCCGGACATTCCCCTATTCCTTGCTTAGACTTATGGCAATCATAAGATAGAGCAGAACCTAGCCCAGTATAATAAGTAGGTCCGGTCAAAACATCCATATTATTATCTTGATTAAGGCATTTCATAGGTCGCTACCAAGAGAGGGAGAAGGATAATCACTTTGTGTGCGCTCTTTGCAAGATTAGATTGGTTATTTTATCTAATCAGGATGGCTCCCACTGTTTTTATCAAATCATCCTTCAAACCCTAAAAGGTAAGATTAGCTAGGATTAATTACACCCTACAGGTTCGCCAATCGTTCGGCCAGGCAAGTATCGATACTCCGAGGGAGGTTCCCTGTGCTTTCGCACGGACCTAATTAAAATAAACCTCGTTTCCCTGGAAGCATAACCCCGTTGACACCTTTCTAGACACCTACTTGATTAGCTAATTGTAAAGTGCAAAACTCTCCCAGAAGTAACGCTTACTCGTAGTGGGTATCGGGATCCAACTATCATATAGAAGGTATGCAATCTCATTGCAAATTTCAACACTAGAAATTCCCGATAATGGTTTTTACCCTTAGCTTCCTATGACCTTGACGGAGGTCAACAAACCATAGGACGCTAGTCAAGTTAAACCCGTATATTTCTTTATTGAATTAAACCCACCCGCACGACCCTTGACGGAGGTCAACAAGGCCGCACAACTACCTTAATCCAATCGCATCACATACTGACAGATAAGCACATCTTTTGTACGAAATTGGCTTGATGAGCCTAATCAACTACCGCACACTACGCCTTGACGGAGGTCAACAAACGCAGCACGAATACTAAATAGTACTTATCTGAAACGATGGAGGGCTACGCAGGTTTTTAAGAAAACCATGAGCGTAATTAACTTCATATCATTGTAGAATCTAGTGATTTAGAAAATGAGTGTTTTTGAGGCTTTTGCTTGCTTCGCTAAAGATGTCACTCCCGGTGAAGGAATCTCGGCTCTTTCCTCATCGAATGAGGTGCTGGATATTCATGAATACCATTATGCAAAGCAAGAACTAGAGAAGCAGTCAAAAGACAAAGACGAGTGGGTTGTAGCATTTGTTAGTTCGCTAAAGAGGTCACTCTCGGTGTAGGGACCTCGGCTCTTTCCTCATCGAATGAGGTGTTGGATATTCATCAAGGAATACCACTATGCAAAGCAAGAACTAGAGCTACCCTTTTTGAAAATTTGATTCTATAACATCTTTTGGTTTCTTTCTTTTCATTAATCTCATTAATGAAGTCCCATCAATTAATGTTTTCTAAACATTACAGAAAAATGAAACGAAAATAGAACGTAAGCTTATGCAATCTGCATTCGCAACGGGGCCCCGTCATGCACCGTTAGCTTACTTAATTACCGGCCGAGCGAGGGCTGGACTAGTGCGGGTGCAAAACATAAGCAACGTTTATTATATATCATATATATAATAGTACATTCATATCACGCAGTTATATGATCAACATCATATAATCAAGCAGCAGAAGCATCATATGAAATATTAGATATACTAGGATGTCCGTGTTTTAAATTTAGCCAGTAATGTAAAACATGGATTCCATAGTCGTGATGAATAGACAAACCCACATCCCTAGACCCCTACGACAGCGGAATGTAACCCTTCCAATTCTAGAGTTAAGCGATCGGTCTCGACTCCTCGAGATTGCCTCCCACTGGACTTTAGAACCTGGTTACTTGTGCTCCCCGCCTTGGGTCTATCCTAATGTGGAAAAGTAAGTAATATACAACAGTGGTGACATCATCCTCAACTCGGAAGTGCCCCAATAAAAGAATATTACATACAGATTTTACATGAATGAAAATAAAAACCCCCATCTTACATAAAAACCCCCGGCTATTCTTTCACGACGATCCAATAAATCATATCAAAAGCAACACATGATATCACATATCATCAACGTAAGCAAATATGCGTATCCCTAAATCTCGTTGACATATAGCAACGAGATTGGGATACCCCACATATTACACTTACGATCGCAGAAAAGAAAACAGAAAACTACAATAATTAGAATCCGCAATATCCTTAGACATCATAAACCCGGAATATCTCATATTCCGAATTTCCTGCCTAACTTATAAAACTTGCATTTTAGTCTCAAATTGAAAACTCTTTTCAATTGGTTGTCAGATAATTCAATAAGATTCCCGACTCAGTGATCGCGTACAATACGCAATTGCGACGGAGTTTTGATCCGAGTCAAAACTTTGTGGTAATCGATCAATTGAGACTAAACGGTTAGGTTTACAATATACTAACTAGTTTTCATAAAACTAATTAATTAATCCGGATTCTAATAATTGTATCACACACATCACAAAGCTTGTAAAGTAACCGCGACATTAGAATTCCACATGCAATTAGCAAACTTAACCAATTTTTCCAAACCATGTAAGTCGACCTTAGCACCACCATTAGGGACTATAGGTATCAAGCATGCCAAATTTTAAATTTTATTAGGTTCTAAGTTAGACTGACAAGATCTCTACTAGATTATTAGGGTTTTCCTTTATGATGTGATGAACTAAATAGAAGAAAATAGCACACAACCTTTGTAGTTCGAATCCTTCACTTCACATGCTCCATATAGTAGCCTCGCGACTCCACTAGGCTCCACTTGAGGCTTTGGACGAGCTTCCTTCGATGACCTTCATGCCGAAGATGATCCACGCGAAGTCCTTCCACCTCAAGCTACATCTACACTAAACTCTTTAGCGTAGTAAACACGCTATACTCGTTCGCTAGTCAAGTGTAAGATAGTGAAGTAGGGGGTGTTAAAAGCTCACAAGTTTGTGTTCAAGCTTCATGATTCACATCACATATGAGGGTTGAAGCTTGAACTATAGCAATTGAAGAAGAAGAAGAAGCTAGAGAGCAACCATGGGAGCAACTCAAGAAAATGGCTAAGTGTTGAGAATGAGCAAAGGATGAATGGCAACTCTTGACCCCCACTCATTCAAGCATGGATATTTTCAATATAAAATTGCAACCATGCTTGAATAATGAGTCAAGATGAATAAATAAAAATAAATCCCATGCTTGCAACCATCCTTTCATTTTCCACCTCATTTCTATTTTCACAAAATATAATTTTATGTCATGCTTCATTATTATATATATATACCATATATATATATATATAATGAAGAATAATTAGTGAGCTAATGATATTAGTTAAGATATAATGTATATCAAATTATTAAATCAACACTTGATTTAATAATCCGTTTATATCACATATAACAGATTAATATCATTTATCTTTATATCACATTATCAAATCAACACTTGATTTGATAATCTGGTTATATCATATATAACCGAATCGATAACAGGTAACTGCCAGATTACAATATGATATCACATACACATATTTAATCAGGCCCACACACATATCACATATGTGCCCTACTTCGTTTCGCTTGAACCAGGGAACTTCTGTGTAGGACTGTAAAGACTCGTCAATACTCTAGTAGTAGGTGATGATCACATCAATCACCTACAAACCGTCAGTAGTACTAGCTGGACGTAACAGCTACCCGGGTATTGATCGATATGAAGATCAACAAGCAAGCTCGTCCATACTCTATAAGAAGTCTATCCGTAACACTACCGTACACTCCGGTCTCTTCGTTTGATATGTCGCATATCATGTCTAGGGGTGGTAAACGTCAGACCCTAGTAATGTGATAAGTCATGTCGATGTCTGGCCTATAACGGTTTGAGAAACTACTGATAACACTTATCAGTATATCTCGGCAGCAGCCCTGGCCAGGGACTTCCAGTTATAGCCAATCGAGCATAGCGCAATATCAACCCCCAATACCGGGAGAGACGAAACCCATCCTATCGCTCATTGCCTCCATGACTCGGGACCGTACCCAAAATCCACCTTTTTGCATGACTCCTTTGAGCCATGGTAGGGAGGAAATCAAAGCACAGTGGGAGCCACACAAGACTCTATGACGATCTCGGGTCTACAGACTAACATGTACCAGTGTCACCAGAGGACTTCTATATGACGATAAGTATACTACCACATAGGAGCCATCGGCGAGTCCTGTTCGGTGTACCCATTCTCCAATGAGCACCTGTGTACAATCTTTGACGTCACATACCAATGGCTGTAGGATCAGCCATCGCCCTCTAAGGGACAAGAAACATACTCACTAGTCTACTATGGAATATTGATGCCCTAGTCTCGATATTCCCTCGACTAGAAACTGATTAAAGGATGTACTTGTTGGCCACCCAGGCCCTACTAGTATGATCTCATCATAATCCTGGTTGTCAAGTACATATCCTAAGGACTTTATCAACATTTGAGAGCAAGACAGTAAAGAATACCAGTCAACATGTTAAGATAAAGAGTAACCAGATAGCATACTATCTTGTCGAGCAAGAAAGTCCTCTATATATATGTCCAACCATCCACTATAATATACATCATATGTACAATAATGGCCTCTAGGGCATACATATTCCTAACAAATCTTTCTTTCAAAACCCTTGTATCCTTTCGTTTTTTCAAACATATTTTTTGCACTTTCAGTAGTTCTTTCACCTCCATCAAATTTTTCTTGAATCTGTTACTACTGCCTTCTATAAATTTTGAGGACGAAATTTTTATAAGGAGGGTATAATGTAACAACCTTAAATTTTCTGTACAAAATATATCTTTTAAAAGTACAGTAAGGAGTTTGCTTGTCTGAACACCATTTAAAAGTTATTCTCGTTTAAGAACAGCAAGAAATAACTTGTAGCTCATTCATAAAGCCTTGCACTGCTGTGACATAACCCTGTGTTCGAATTCCCTCTGCCACACATTATTTTTCTGAATTTTTCTTATAAACTTTTTGGAAGCCCAAAAGTTTACACGTGCAATACACGTAAAAATGAAAAGAAAGAAAAAATAAACATGTATAAAATATTGTACGCACTGAGTATTACATGTGGTACAAATCCAAGCCCCCAGCTCCCCCATTAGACTAGCGAGATCGGCCACAGGCCAGGCGACGCCGGCCGTAGGGGATAATCCCCCGTGCTTTGCCTACTAAAACCGTTGGCCTACCACAATACCCCTGTTCTGTTTGATTTCCCTGAAAATTAACAGAGAATTAAAATGGATCTTTAAATCCAGTTTTAAATTCATTTTAATTCTTTCTTCAATTCCAAAACCCTAATTCCACCCTATAAATACAACCCCATACCCTAACCCTTCTTCATTCTGAAATCTATTGCCAAAATTCTCAAAAAATTTCTAAGTCTAAGAAGAGTACAAGTGGAGTTAGCCCTAGGAAAATTCCGGCGAGGATTCGAGATATTTCCGGCGACCCGGACTACAAGAAGGCTACCATTCTCTTCCTCTACCTCCTCTCTATTCTTTTAGCAAGTAAGTCCTATCTCCACTCTTCTCTTTGTACCATAAAAATTCGTTTTTTCAAAACTTGTCGGTAAGTGGAGTTATACCGACATTCGATTCTATAATCTTTAAAATTACAATTTTTCTTAAGAATCACTCATCCATATCACTATACATTGCTTATTAATCATAAAACAAATAATTAGAACAATTTTCATCTTAAAATATCATGTTATGTAATTTTAAATTGCGTTTTTCGTTTAAATACCAGAAACTTTACATACGGCATCTTTTAATTGTTTTGCTTAATATTAACTTTAGAAAACCCCACGAGGTAATGACCTATCTTTCATATACACACATCTTAACATAGCATGATTCTCTTGAACAATATTTTTGTGGAAAAATACGACTTTTCATCAAAATACCTTGAACTAATCAAAACCCGAACTTCTTTAATTTGTGTTACTTAATTCTTTGCGATTATGCCTCTACAGCCCATTTTGGCTAACCCGATTTGGATGTTGAGGTTTATCGTACATCCTCGGGACTGGTAGGGAGAGATGCATACCTCCTCACGGAGCATACAATCTCGATGGAATTTTAATACAATTTTTAAGAAAAGCGAGGATTTCTATTTAATAATAAAAACTTATTTTTAATAATTATATAAATATTAGAAAACCACATATTTTTAAGATATTATTAAATTCCATGTTTTCTAGAAAATAAATTAATTACAAATTTCACTAAAATATTATCAAAAATCGGAACAAGTCAAGCTTTACGCTAAAATACCTCGAACTATTCAAGCTATGAATATTTTCACTAATATACCTCATTCTCTAAAATTCACCTTCATGACAATTCTAAATAACATAAATAAATACTTAAGCTTTATTTTGAAAGTATACTAAAAATATTTTTCATAAAAACCCCTCAAGTTATATTAAATTACAATAAGGACCCTAGTAAATATAGGTTTAAGCGGGACCAATTCTCTTGAGCCTCAGGGAGCCGAATAAAGTCGGTGCTTTCCTATTTAAGGCAGAAAACTAAAACGAGGTTATTAAAGGTAATTATCTAGGAAAAAAACACAAATCCTGCCGTCCATGTGCAGCAGTTAACGATAACACCAAAATCTAATTCAGGATCCAAATCTGTTTAAGTGTCTGACTCAATCTAATCTGAATACAATCCAAACATGAATCCAATCATAACTCCAATTCAACATGAATCCAATATACCAAACATGAACACTTGAACTTGAACATGAATACCAGAACAATATCAAACATGCAACATAACTCGGCTTGACCGAACCATGGCTATATCTTGAACTTGACTACATGACTTGTTGGGTTCTCTTAGCACCCCCGACGGTTTTCGGTAAGCATCAAGTATGCTATTTTAAAAAGTTTTAGGGTGCCGAGCGAGCCCGACCAAGGATCTAACTAGAGAATTAAGGTTTAACTAAGCAAGTAAACAACTTTACTCTAAGTGAACAAGGAATACAACCTTTATAGACCAGTCCTTTGCTTCTAAAGCTCTGTGTAGTAGTCCCTTAGCTCCAAGTGGTGGTCTTCCGGACTCTCGTTAGGCTCCACTAGGCGAAAGGAACGAGCTTGCTTAAAAATTTTCGAGGCCGAAGATGATCTACATCGAGGAATTTCCAACTCAAGCTACCTCTTCACTAATTGAGAATTAGTGAATGAAACAATCTATACTAAATGGCTAGTTTAGTATAGATTGGTGAAGTAGGAATTTTTCTCACTTTAGAATTATTTTTCTCTCTTTCTTTTCTTCACTCAAGAAAACCAAGTGAGCTCAAATGAGATGAAGAAGAAGAAGTAATGAATTATGGAAACCATAGGTAAGAAAATATCATATATGATATTTGTAGAGACTTAAGCATGGCTAAAGATAATGGTTGGGTTAATAAATATGTAGAGTAAAACAAAATTAGTGGACTAAGTCAATATTTCCACAAGCTTCTAAAAGCATCTTAAACCATGGCATTTTCCACCTAATTTTGCTTTCCCCTTGATAATTAAATCCCAAAATTATCTTAAGTATAGTATGAGTCTCATGCATCCATGTCCAATGTATCATCAAGCATGACACAAAAATACATTAACATATATCATATATATATTAAATGTATAAGTAGAAAAGAAATTCTTAAGTGAGCTAATATTAGTTAATATATATTAATATATCAAATATATAATTATATATTAAATTATCAAATCAACACTTGATTTAATAATCCGGATATATCGCATATAACCGACTAATATCATATATCGCGAGATTAGAATACGGTATCACATACACGTATTAATCTCGGTCCCGCACATATCATATATGTGCCCTATTTCATTTCGCATAAGCTAGGAAACCTCTGTGTAGGACTCTAAAGACTTGTCAATATGCCGGCAGTAGGTAATGATCATATCAGTTACCCACAAGCCGTCAGCGGTACTAGCTAGACGTAACGGCTACCCGGGTATTGAGTGATCAGAAGATCAACAAGCAAACTTGTTCATATTCTTGTGAATCCATCAAGTAAAACTACCATATAGTCCGGTCTCTTCATCTGATATGTCACATATCTAGTCTGGAGGTAGTAAACGACAGACCCCAAAAACTTGATAAGTCGTGCCGAGTGAGGATCATAACGGGTTGAGGAACTACTGATAACACTTACCAGTAAATCTCAGTTTCTGCTCTGGACAGGGACTTCCTGTTATGGCCAATCGAGAAGAACGCAACATCATCCCCCAATACCGGGAGAGACGAAACCCCTCCTATCGCTCATTGCCTCCATGTGACTCGGAGCTGTACCTAAAAACCACCGTTTGCACGCTCTCGTGAACGTGGTAAGATGGAAATCAAAGCACAATGGGAATCACACAAGACTCTATGACGATCTCGGGTCTACAGACTAACATGTACCAGTGTCACCAGAGAACTGCTATCTGACGTTATGTATAATACCATCTAGAAGTTCTCGGTGAGTCCTGTTTAGTGTACCCATTCTGCAATGAGCACCTATGCACATTCTCTGATGTCAAACGCCAATGGTTATGGGATCAACCATCGCCCCATACAAGGTCAAGAATCGTACACACTAATCTACTCTGGAATATCGATGCACCGTCTCGATACTCCCTCGAATAGGAACAATTAAAGCATGAACTTGTGGACAACTCTGGCCCCACTAGTATGATCTGCATCATAATCCTGGTAGTCAAGTCCACATCCTAAGGGCTTTATCAACATGTAACAGAGAGACAATATAAGTATAAATGTTAAGATAAAGAGTAACCAGATAGCATACTATCATGTCGAGCAAGAAAGTCCTCCCTATATATGTCCAACCATCCATTATAATATGCAATCATGTATAATAATAACCTCTAGGGCATACATACAACTAACAATCTCCCACTTGCACTAAGACTAGTTGTTGTAGTATCCATACCCAACATCCCTTAAAGTCTCTCTAGGGAAAGGCCTTCGTGAGTGGATCCTCCGTGTTATTCTTCGTGTCAACTCTCCCGACTTTGATCCCCTCATGATCAACTATCTTCCTGATCAGGTGATACCGCCTAAGAATTTGTCTGGATCGCTGATGGGACCGGGATTCCTAGGCCAAAGCCACAACTCCATTGTCATCACAATACAAGTATTGGACGCTTATTATAGGAACATCACTAAGTTCTTCTCATGAACATGTGCATCCAGATAGCCTCTTTGGTAGTATCGTTGGCAGCGATATATTCAGCCTTCATCATCGAGTCTGCCACGATATCTAGCTTGGAACTCTTCCAACATACCGTCCCTCCACTGAGGGTAAAGACAAAACCCGAGACTGTGTTACAGTCGACCTTATCACTCTGGAAGCTCGAATCGATAAAGGACTCCATCTGTAGTTCACCGTTACCATACACCAAGAACATTTCTTTAGTCCTACTCAAGTACTTAAGAATGTTCTTTATAACTGTCAAGTGATTCTCCCCAGGATGTAAGAGGCATCACCTAAATCCTAATGGAGAACCTTTGTGATAAGAGAAGCTTGACCGAGTGTAGCATAGGAATATCATTTCCTATCAAGAGTATATCATCCACGTTTTTTGTATATACAAGGTTCATCTTATATATTACGAGGAAGACAATATTACTCTCTGCAACCTTTTTTTGTATATACAAGGTTCATCTACGTTTTTTATGAAGTCAAACTCTTTGACTGCCACACCAAAACAGATGTTCCAAGTCCGCGATCCCTGCTTTAATCTATAGATTAATGTAAGCAGCTTGCACACTTTTCCGCTGCTCCCACCGTCTATGAATCCCTCTGGCAGTGTCATGATATGCTCTCTTCTAAATCACCATTTAGAAAAGCGGTCTTGACATCCATCTGCCAGATTTCGTAGTCATGGTATGCAGCGATGGCAAGTAGGATCTGGATGGACTTAAGCATAGCCACTGGAGAAAACGTTTCATCACAGTCCACACCTGTTTATTGACAAAAACCTTTTGCTACAAGTCTAGCTTTGAAAGTCTCAACTTTTCCATCTATACAAAGAATCTTCTCAAGATCCACTTGCTCCCGATGGGTTTTAGCCCTTCAGGTGCAAATTCCAAAGTCCATACTTTGTTGGTGTACATGGATTCCATCTCAGATCGCATTGCATCCAGCCATTTCATAGAGTCCCCACTCGTGATGGCCTGCTCGAATCTAGTTGGGTCATCATTTTCCATGATGCAATCCTTTCTCCCACTGTCATTGAGAAAACTGTAGTATCTCTCAAGTGGATGAGGAACCCTACTAGTTCAGCGGAGAGGCTGAGGTTCGTCGGGGACTATCGAATCCTCCGGTTCCACCAAATTATCAGCTGTAGTTTGTCTAGCCGGAACTTCTTCCAGTTCTACCTCATGACCACAAATTTGTTTTTTAAGAAATTCCTTTTTCTAAAAAGGTAGCATGCCGAGAAACAAAACACCTTTTGTTCCTCGGTTTGGTAGAAGATATACCCTCGCGAATGTTTGGGATATCCAAAAAACGTACACAGAACTGACCTTACCTCGAGCTTGTCCGGATTTTGCCTTTCAACATAGGCCGGACAACCGCATATCTTAACTCGTTTAAGACATGGTCTCTTCCTATACCATATCGCATATGGAGTGGTAGGCACGGATTTGGTAGGAATCCTATTCAATAGGTATGCAGCTGTCTCAAGTGCATAGCCACAAAATGAAATAGGTAACTCAGCGGTACTCATCATAGAGCGTACCTTATCTAGTAGGGTGCGATTCCTCTGCTCCGATACACCGTTGTGCTGAGGTGTATACGGAGGAGTAAGCTGAGAAAGAATCCCGTTCACTTTTTAAATAATCCTGGAACTCCGTGTTCAAGTATTCTCCTACCCGATCAGATCGAAGGAATTTAATACTTTTTCCTGTTTGGTTCTCCACTTCGCACTTATATTCCTTGAATTTCTCAGAAGCTTCAGACTTGTGTTTCAATAGGAACACATGTCCGAATATTGAGAGATTGTCAGTGAATGTAAAAAAGTATGAGGAACCATTCCTGCCATATGTAAACATGGGACTGCATACATCACTATGTATTAGTCCCAAGAGTTCAGTAGCTCTTTCTCCGGGTCCAGTAAACAGAGTTTTGGTCATTTTACCTTTGAGACATGACTGACAAGTTTCATATAATGTAAATTCAAACTGATTCAAATATCCATCTTTATGCAATTTAGCTAGTCGTGTCGCATTGATATGACCTAGTCTATAATGCCATAAGAAGGATTCGTTCATTTCTGAACTTTTCCTCTTGTGTGTGTTCTGTACGTTAAGAATTGTAGTTTGATTTAGAACGTATATACCATTAGATAACGTGCCTGATCCAATCAACTTTTGATTTAGGAAGATGTTCATAACATTATCCTGAAATACAAAATTATATCATTCTTTACTTAATAAAGAAACTGCTATAATATTGCATATCAGGTTCGGTATGTAATAACATTCGTTCAGAATCAATGTATTACCAGTTGGTAATACAAGGTGATTTTCACCAACCGCTTTGGATGCAACATTTGCACCATTCCCTACTTTTAGAGAATGATCACCTTTTCCCAATTCTCTACATTTCTTTAACACATGTAACATATTATATATGTGGGATCCCGATCCGGTATCTAATACACAGGACGCAGATTAGACTGAGAAACAGTTCTCGGTGACAAACACACCCGAAGAAGATGCATCAACATGCTCATTCCTCGTTCGTGTCGTGTGGGAATCTGGATATTCCCCTATATCCTGCTCAAACTTATAACAATTATAAGATAGAGCGGAATCAACGTTCCCTAGCTTAGTATAACAAGCGGGTTTGGTCAATACATCCATATTATTATCTTGATTAAAGCGTTTCACGGTCGCTACCTAGAGAGAGAGAAGAAAACATACTGCGTATGCTCTTGCAAGATTAGATTGGTTATTATCATATCTAATCGGGATGGATCCTACTGTTTTTATCAAATCTTCCTTCAAACCCTAAAACGTAAGACTAGCCGGGATTAATTATACCCTACAAGTTCGCCAATCTTTCAGCCAGGCCAGTGTTGGTACTTTGAGGGAGGTTCCCCGTGTTTTCGCACGGACCTAATTAAAATAAACCTTGTTTTCCTAGAGGCATAACTCCGTTGACACTTTTCTAGTCACCTACTTCATCGGCTAATTGTAAACTGCAAAACTCTCCGAGGAGTAACTCTTACTCGCAGTGGGTATCGGGATCCAACTATTTCATAGAAGGTATGCAATCTCATTACAAATTTTAACACTTGAAATTCCCAATAATGTTTTTCCCAAGCGATTTATGACCTTGACAAGGTGAACAAAGCATAAATCGCAGGTCAAGTTCAACCCGTTCATTTCGTGATTGAATTAAACACACCCGCACGACCTTTGACAAGGTCAACAAGGCCGTACGACTACCCTAATCCAATCGCATCATATGCTTTGCAGATAAGTACTAATCGGCTACCGCACACTATGACTTGACAAGGTCAACAAACTCAGCACGAATACTAAATAGTCCTTATCTGAAATGACGGAGGGCTACGATGGGCTTTAAGAAAACCTTTTGTGTAATGAACTTGATATCGATGTAGAATCGAGTGATTTTGAAAAGGAGTGGTTTAATCTCCGCTTTTAAAATCGAGTTTTTCAAAATAAACCGAGTGGGTGTAGCATCTGCTTGCTTTTGCTAAAGAGGTCATTCCCGGTGAATGGATCTCGGCTCTTTCCTCATCGAATGAGATGCTGGATATTCATAAAGGAATACCGCTATGCAAAGAAAAAACTAGAGCTACCGGTTTTGAAAATTTGATTCCACAACATCATTTGGTTTCTTTCCTTTTCATTAATCTCATTAATGAAGTCCCATGATTTATGCATCCTAAGCATCACAGAAAAAGAAAAGAAAATACAGCGTATGCTTATGCCATCCGCATTCGCAACGGGATCCCATCATGCACCGTTAGGTTAGTTAACTAATGGCAGAGCGGGGATAGGACTAACGCGGATGCAAAATCTAAGCAACATTTATTATATATCATCTATATAAAATAAAGCATTCATCTCAAGCAGTTATATGATCTCATCACAGAACATTGCAGCAGAAGTCAACATATGAAATATTGGATATAATAGGAGGTCCGTGTTTTAAATTAAGCCAGTAAATAAACATGGATTCCATGGTCGTGATGAATAGCCAAACCAACATCCCTAGACCCCTAGGAGAGCGGCAAGCAACCCTACCAATTCTAGAGTTAGGAGACCCGGTCTCGACTGTTCGATATGGTCTCCCACTGGAATCTAGAACCCGGTTACTTGTGCTCCTGTTCATATCAGATTTTTGCATTTTCATACCGCCCAATTTTTATCACATTGCATGTCCGTAGATACTCTTGAGCCGTGTTTGCTAGTCAATTGCAGGATACAGGTTCTCGGTTCCAAAACGGTGAAATTCATGGAAAACACGAAAAATCCGGGTTCTTGCAGACCACAGATAAAACACGGTCTCCGTCCTTCATCCGTATGCTACCAGATACCAGTTTAGGAAGACAAAATGTCAAATCAATGTCGTTTTCAGGCACAAGGCTCAATGGTAGCACAAGATCCAAGAGATCTACGCGGCGCTCGAGACAATCATGACAAAATCTTAACAAAAAGTCCACCTTTCCTTCAACAGAAATTCTGGAAAAATCGTGAAAACAAATGGAGAAAATACATATGCCAGAATAAAGTACTCAGAAAACCAGGCTACCAGAAAAAGGCCCAAAGCCCAACTCCACAATACGGCCGCGGAAGAGCGGCCAAAGGGGGGTCTTGGCCGCGCTTCCGCGGCCGTTCTGGCGCCAGACAGTTAGGGTTTTTAGGGGGTGTTTGGTAATTTCATATGGGCCAGTATTTTTGCCCTAGTTTCTCATTCTCCAGCCTATAAATACCCCAGAATTCTGTGAAGGAAGGGGTCCATAACTTTGTATTTCTTTTGCTAAGTTTTAGTTACATGTTCTTCTTCCTCTTCTCACCTCTTCTCCATTAAACTTGTAAGTGAGCTTTTGAGTGAAGAGTGATGAATAAAGAAGACCATTTTCATTATCATGCTTGTCTCTTTCTTTACTTGTTATAATTGTTGTAATTTTAATTGTTAAGTAGTTGTTGTTATTTCCTTGTTATTTGTTTCTTCTCTCTTTTTCTTTATCCTTGCATACGACAATGATACTTACGCTTGATCCTCGCCAAGGTGAGGTCGCAAACAGTTAGTCGTATTCTTCTAATCTCTTTCTTTCTATCTTCCTCTTTTGTGTTGTTTTATTTTTCCGTATTATGAAGTGTGAGTAGTTCTATACTTGTTAGGGTAGGATAAGGGAAGTTTGAGAGAAGGAAATCTCTCTCACTCTTTCCTTGCCCAACAACTTAAATCAACTCCCGTTAACCCAACCACAATCCGCTCCTTACGGCACCCTATCCTACATGATAGCGGTGATTCCGTAGTGAGACCGGTTGTGGTTGAATTAACCGGAGGTTATGGATAAGAGCCAAGAACGGACGGACAAGCACCAAAAGGAAGGACTATGCGTTGGAAAGCCTAGCTTATACTCGCAAGTTCCTTCCTAGTCGTGCTAATCCCCGTTGTTGCCGATTACCGTAACACCGATATTAAGTGGGGCAACGAAAGATGTGGAGACTCCTAACTCAAACTAACCTAATCCTAACCCTAACAAGCTCTCTTTAAATATCAACTCAACACTTAGATAACTACAAACAAAATCTGAACAACCGGACTTAACTCGTCGAAAAACACATAGAAAAAGATTCCCATCTCCCTGCGGACGACCCGTACTCAACCGGCTAGCTACGTGCGAAACCGTCTTGATTGCGGTATTTAAACTAGAACTTGAACACGCTCGTATCCTATCAATTAAATGGCGCCGTTGCCGGGGAGACGGTAGTCTATTTCTAAGTGAAATTTCGGGTTAATTTGTTAATATAAAAACAACCAAAAAAAAACCAAAAAAAAAAAATATACTTTGTAAAAATCATCTTGTTATTCTTGATTAGTTTTTGTGCAAGTGTGCAGGAAATACGAAGCTCAAGATCGACGCCTAAGACGTTGGAAATACGGAGTTCAAGTACAGTGCCAAAGACGTGGGAAGATAGACCCACATTTCGCGGCTACACCGCGACGGACAAAAACAAAGCATACGGTCTACTGTACAAATCTGGAGCAAATACAGTGAGCAATTCAAGATTCAGTACATCCAGACAAGAGGAAGAGACCCAGAGAAGCACCTGAACCAAACCTGAAGTCCCAATCCTCTGTTACTGCCGCGCTTCCGCGGCATTAGCACGTGTTTGGCCGCGGAAGAGCGGCCACTTGGTGCCCTTGGGCTGTCATTTTTTCTGGGTAACTCTCTCTGCCTCTCTCCACTCCTCTAAGCTCCACTGAATTGTGTTTTCTGCAGGCTTCTTTCCGCAAATTCTTCTCCCCTTTCCAATAAACTGTTCTTGTGCAGGATTCTTTGCGCCGCAAATAAAAATTGTTTGCTGTTGACATTGTTACTGTTTTGCATTCTTTAATACGGACTTAAGGGGCTTGAAACCAATCCAGATTGGGTGGGGATTTCATCACCCTTCCCAGGACCCCGGAAATCACTAAAGCATATGCATTGTCCATTGTAATTAAAAAATACTAGACTTCAGCCATAAGGACTTCGCGCTCATTAGGAGAAGATAAACCTTGTTTAGAAGCTCGCTTAACCGTATATTGTTTACGGGGTGTCTAGGAAAGTGTTAAAGGCGCAACCGCCGAAAGAGAAAGGGTTATTTAATTAAGGAACTTCGCGAAAGCGTTGGACAACCTCCCCTTATCTCTGCACTTACCTGGCCTCGTGATCAGTGTATTTTTAAGCTTGTTTCTCGACACTGTTTAACTTCGACAATCAAGTTCAGGAGCAGGTCTAGTAGACCTAGGTTACCCTAGATCTAGGTGTGATTGTGCATATCTTGTTTGTGATTGCTTAAGCCGTAGTCCCGTACATACTCCTGTAAATCTTTTTCTAAAAAAAAAAAAAGAAAAAAATCAAAAACTTTTATTAAAACTTGCCCTTTTGTCGCCAAATCCATTTTCACCCAACACCCATCGCCTTTCTTCATTGACGTTTTCTTACCCTCACCTTCTTCGCTTTGACTATACTAAACTCGTTTAGTGTATGTCCGCTTGGACTCGGGACACTAGCGCCCGTCTAGTCCGCGTTACGTTAGTCGCGACCGACTACGCGATCGACTCCGAAGTCGATACTCCGTCCACTCCTCTTTCACCCCTTCCTTTGCCGGCCAACTCCGACGTTGACCGGAATTCTGTTCATACATCTTCACCTTCACCTTCACCTTCACCAACCTCTTCTTCCGCGATGTCGGGATTTATTCCGAACATCTCGTTGACCACCCCTGGATTGGCTCCACCTCCTATGGAGACCAATCTCCCACCACCTCCGCCTGTTGTAGCGCCGCAGCGAATTGCGCTCCAGGATCGTTTCTACCCTACCCGTTCTGCACTTCCAACCTGCCTTTCTCTTCCTCCGGCCAATGGGGACAACTTTGAAATTAAGCCCCATTTCATCAACATGCTTCCACGTTTTCATGGGCTTGAATCTGAAGATGCCTATATCTTCATTAACAAATTTCAAAACGTCTGTGCCATGATGAAAACAACCCAGCTGTCGGACGATGCTATACGTCTACGGGTCATTCCGTTCACTTTATGCGATCTCGCAGAAAAATGGCTGTATAGCACCGTTTCCCACTCAATCACCAGCTGGGACGAGTTTGTTAAAGCGTTTCTGAAAAAATTCTACCCAAATCATAAGACCGCAAGAATTCGAAATGAGATCAACCAATTCTCCCAGCTTCCTTCTGAACCCTTTTGGAAGTGCTTTGACCGATACAAAGACCTTCTTGTTCAGTGTCCTCACCACGGTATAGAGAAATGGCAACTCTGCCAAACCTTATACGAGGGACTGAACCCAGCAACGAAGCAGTTGCTGGAAACCATCTGTCAGGGCCACTTCCTATCCAAATCTGACGAGGAAGCGTGGCAGTTCTTTGACGATCTTGCGGAGCAAACGCTACAGTGGGAGAGCACCAGACCGACTTCTTCTTCTTCTACCTCCACTTCTACCGGTCAGTCTAGGGTAGGAATCCACCAACTCAATGTCTCTATTGCGATGAAAGCTGAAATGGCTGCAATAACACGAAAGCTTGAAGCAATAGAGAGCAAATTTTCTGCTCCTGCCCCCACACCTGTTCTCCCCCTTCGTACCATCTGCGCTTGTTGTTCCGATCCGTCCCACTTGACCGAAGAGTGTCCTTACAATCCACCCTCGCAAGGACAGGATCAGGTTAATGCATTCCAGCAAAGACCGAGGAATGATCCATACTCTTCCACCTTCAATCCCGGTTGGAGGAACCACCCCAATTTCGCCTGGAATCAGAATCAGAATCAATTCCAGGGCAACAATTTCCAAAGGGCCACTCCACCGCAACAACAAGCGCAACAACAAACTCAGTATCAGCAGCCCTTCCAACCCCAGCCTTACCAAAACCAGACGAACAACTTTGCACCGAACAATTCCTTTCCACCAAACAACTTTGTTCCGTCGAACAACGATAAGGTTTCCTCGCTCGAGCGAAGTCTGGATGCGTTTGTTAAACAATCGACTCAATCCACCGCCAACATCCAGTCTTCGATCCAATCTTTAGTGCAACACACCGCCGCACACGGGCAGAGCATCAAGACCATCGAGGCCCAGATTGCACAGCTGAACGCGGCCTTGAGCGAGCGAGAGAAGGGGAAGCTCCCGTCCCAGCCACTTCCAAATCCCGGCCACCCACATAATGCACATGTTGCTCTTGAACAACAAAACCATAATGTGAGTGCCGTGACCACACTGAGATCAGGGAGGGTGCTGCAAAACAACATTGGCAAGCAAATCAACGATGACACCCCGGCCGCTTCTTCTTCTTCTTCTTCTCCTGCTTCTTCTTCTTCGTCTTCCGAGCCTATTCTCCGTTCTTCACAAGGCTCTCCTTCCTCTTCTTCTCTAAACGGACCCGCTTCTCACTCCACGAAAACACCTATTCTGGGATCCGTTCCAACTCCAAAATCTCCTCCTCCAGCATTAGACTCAACCAATTTTCAAAATGTTCCATTTCCAAACCGGTTGAGGTCTAACAAACAAAATCCACAAATGGAGAAGATTTTGGAGTTATTCAAGCAAGTTAACATTAACATTCCTCTTTTAGATGCTGTCCAACAAGTCCCTTCTTACGCGAAAATCTTAAAGGACTTGTGCACGAAAAAGAGGAAGTCTCAGGTACCCAAGAAAGTTTTCTTGGCTGGTGCTGTGAGTGATGCCCTTACCCAATCTTTACCACAAAAACGGAAGGACCCTGGCTGTCCTACGATTTCAATTACTATTGGGGATAAGAACATCAACCGCGCACTATTAGATCTTGGTGCCAGTGTTAACTTGCTTCCGTATTCAGTATACGAGCAATTAGGCGTCGGAGAGCTGAAACCCACACACTGCACTCTCCAGATGGCCGACCGATCGATCACCCATCCTAGGGGTGAGCTAGAGGATGTGTTAATCAAAGTCGGGGACTTCATATTCCCCGTCGACTTCATTGTCTTAGATACACAGCCTGTAGCTAACCCCCGGAATCAAATTCCGGTGATACTCGGTCGCCCATTTCTCGCAACCTCAAATGCTGTGATCAATTGTCGCAATGGTTCAATGAACCTCTCTTTTGGAAATATGACAATTGAACTCAACATTTTTAGGTTGGGGAATCAGCCCGCCGAACCTAATGCTCATATACTGGATGTTTGCTCGATCCAGGAGATCACCCCCGAAGAGTGTGAATTCGAGGAGTTTTTGTTTGAATACGATAATCTTGACGCCACTAGTGCGTGTCTCTTCGAACCTGCTGCTGTTTCTGCGCCCGATAACGACTACGAGTGTTTCACGTTCACGAACGATCTTAGCCGCGCACAACCCGAGTTTGAATCTTTCGACTTTTCGGATGAGTTACCTGAACCATCCGACTCGGTTGCCTACACTCGTTTTGAACCTTTGCTGGAGTCCTTTGAGTTCGAGACCTTTGCACCAGTCTTGCCTTCCATCATTTCACCTCCAACGCTCGAACTCAAGCCGTTGCCGTCTCACCTTAAGTATGCTTACTTAGGTGAGAACGAGACCCTCCCTGTCATCATCTCGGCTTCTCTAGCTCCCGAGCAAGAGAAAGCCCTTCTCACGGTCTTGCACGGCAACAGGCAAGCTTTTGGCTGGTCCATGGCGGACATCAAGGGGATTAGTCCCCTCATCGTTGAGCATCACATTCATCTGATGGATGATGCCAAACCAGCCCGGGATCCACAAAGACGTCTTAATCCAGTCATGAAGGAGGCTGTGAAGAAGGAGATCGTCAAATGTCTAGATAGTGGTATCATTTACCCTATCTCTGATAGCCAGTGGGTTAGCCCCATTCACGTTGTCCCCAAGAAGTCGGGCATCACGGTCATAACCAACGAGGCGAATGAGTTAATCCCTACTCGCACCCAAACTGGGTGGCGAGTTTGCATTGATTACAGAAAACTCAACGCCGCAACGCGGAAAGACCACTTTCCGCTACCTTTTATTGACCAGATGCTCGAACGATTGGCCGGACATGAGTACTATTGCTTTCTTGATGGCTACTCTGGCTACAATCAAATTCCCATCGCCGAAAAAGACCAGGACAAAACCACTTTCACTTGTCCTTTCGGCACGTTTGCATATCGACGCATGCCCTTTGGGTTATGCAATGCGCCCGCTACCTTCCAGCGGTGTATGATGGGGATTTTCTCAGACATGGTGGAGAAATTTCTGGAGATTTTCATGGATGACTTCTCCATTTTCGGCGACTCCTTTGACGAGTGTTTGCTGCATCTTGACGCTGTCCTTACACGATGTAAGGACAAGAATCTCACTTTGAACTGGGAGAAATGCCACTTCATGGTGCGTGAAGGTATTGTCTTAGGACATATCATCTCACAAAATGGCATAGAGGTCGACAAAGCAAAGATTGAGGTCATTTCCAATCTGCCTCCTCCCCGATGCGTCAGAGATATCCGAGCCTTCCTTGGCCATGCCGGTTTCTATAGACGGTTTATCAAGGACTTTAGCAAGATTGCTAGGCCCTTGACTCTTTTGCTGGCCAAGGACACGCCTTTCGACTTCAACTCGAGCTGTGTGACTGCATTTGAGTCACTGAAACTCTCTCTCACTTCTGCTCCCGTTCTCTCTTCTCCTGACTGGACGCACCCATTCGAGATTATGTGCGATGCATCCGACTTTGCCATCGGTGCTGTCCTTGGACAGCACATTAACAAGATGCCGCACGTAATCTATTACGCGAGCCGAACCCTGAACGACGCCCAACTTAACTATACAACAACTGAGAAGGAATTCTTAGCTGTTGTATTTGCCTTAGAAAAGTTCAGGCCCTACCTCATCGGCTCTCCAGTCATTGTCTACACTGACCACTCAGCTCTGCGCCATCTTTTTGCGAAGAAAGATGCCAAATCTCGGTTAATCCGTTGGATCCTCTTGCTTCAAGAGTTTGACCTTGTCATTAAGGACAAACGGGGATGTGAAAACGTGGTTGCCGACCATCTCTCGCGACTTCCTTCTTCGCCTTCGCTTCCAATTCCGATAAACGACGTTTTCCCGGATGAACAACTCTTGACAGTATCTTGCGAACCCTGGTTCGCAGATATTGTGAACTATTTGGCCACGGGATTGCTACCGACCGAATGGTCACGTCAGGACAGACTTCGCTTCTTATCCCAAGTAAAACACTTTTACTGGGACGAACCCTACTTGTTCAAGTACTGTCCCGACCAGATTATTCGTCGGTGTGTCCCAGATGAGGAATTCAAGAGTGTGCTGTCATTTTGCCACGACCAAGCATGTGGCGGGCATTTTGGGCCCAGAAAGACAGCTGAGAAGATCTTGCAATGTGGTTTCTACTGGCCACAACTTTTCAAAGACGCTCACGATTATTGCAAGACTTGCTCCCGGTGCCAACACATGGGCCGGATATCCCGGAGGAATGAGATGCCGCTCCAACCGATCTTGGTTATGGAGATTTTCGATGTTTGGGGGATAGACTTCATGGGGCCGTTTCCCAGCTCTTTTGGGAACTTGTACATCCTTCTAGCTGTTGATTACGTCTCTAAATGGGTCGAGGCTGTGCCCAGCCGAACTAACAACAAGGTTGTCGTTAGGTTCCTTAAAGAAAACATTTTCTCACGGTTTGGGCACCCCCGAGCGCTCATTAGCGACAACGGAAGTCATTTCTGCAATAGGACTTTCGAGACCTTGATGCGGAAATACTCCATTAATCATAAGCTTTCTACGCCCTACCACCCCCAAACCTGCGGGCAGGCCGAAGTTTCAAATCGGCAGATCAAGCAGATACTGGAGAAAACGGTTTCCAAGAACCGTAAGGATTGGTCTTTGAAACTCACTGATGCCCTTTGGGCATTTAGAACCGCTTATAAGACCGACCTTGGCATGTCTCCCTATCGGCTTGTGTACGGAAAAGCCTGCCACCTTCCTGTCGAAATCGAGCATCGCGCGTTTTGGGCGATAAAGGAGCTGAATCTGTCTCTGGAGGACGCGGGCAGCCATCGGAAGCTGCAGCTGAACGAACTGAACGAGCTTAGGGATGAGGCTTACGACAACGCGGTTGTCGTTAAGAATCGAATGAAGGTGTTTCATGATAAACACCTTGTGCGCAAAACCTTCGTACCTGGTCAGCAGGTACTTCTTTACGACACCCGACTTCACTTTCATCCTGGAAAGCTCCGATCTCGCTGGAAAGGGCCGTATTTTGTGCGGGCTGTGTATCCGCAGGGCGCTGTGGATTTGGAAAATCCGAAGGACGGTTCACTCTTCAAAGTGAACGGACATCGATGCAAACCATACCTTAGCGCCGAACCAACAGAGGAGCTCCTGTTCTTACAGGAGCCGGTTTACCTTGCTTGATCTTCCTCTGCCTACCTCCAAACTTCGGTTATCCAGCCAAGAACAGTGGACACTATTCCAAATAAGTTTGGGGGTATGTACAAACCATTTTGTTTATATTTGTGTATATTCTTTTTCTTTTCTTTCAAAACAAAAACAAATAAAAATTGTGTATCGCTAACCAACAATTTTGAACCTTCAAACTACTCTCTTCATGCAATGACAGTGAGGACACTGTCCAGTTTAAGTTTGGGGGTACGCTCGGTACGCATTTCTTACCTTCGCATTCATATGTATATTTTGCATCTGCATATTAAAATCCATAAAATCCATAAAAATTTGAAAATTTTCCAAAAATATAAAAACCTTTTTGTCAAGTTAGCTTGTGGAAGAACTCTGATTCAACATTCCACGGTTTTTGTTTGATAAAATAGGAATAACTAGATCTTATGTTTAGATTTTGAAAACCTGAAAGATAACTCTCCTTTGAAGTTAACTATAGCTGATATATGTCTTTACATCACACTACACGTGTCGTGAGTTTTGGGAATTAGATGACAAGTCTTTCATGTTCAAACTTTTAAACAGATAAATGATTTTCTGAGAATCAAATAGGTTTGTTCTGAAATAAGTAATGACAAGAATAGTTTATGAAGTAAAGCGAATATGAAGGAATGTTATTGATGCCGTAATAGGAGCTAAGTCTGAAAAATAACCCATCTAAAACTTGATTGGAATGATTACACACCAAACCCACTAGACACGTCTTTTATCCAAAAAAAAAAAATATTTGAACTGCCGGTTATATCTCCGTTCGTATTAAATCATCTGATTTTCACGCCAAACTGTCTTTTGTTTTTGGACCTAGGTAACTTGAGTAATTAAGTCCGCTGGGGTGTTTCTACACCTAATGCCCTAAAACCAACTGGTTTGGGTGCATTGGCCCAAAGCTCGCTAAGAAGCCTAGAAAGTCCAGTTTAAAACAAAGTCAAGCAAGTGTTCTCTCCGAGTTAAAATTCCTAACGGTTCTTTGTGTGAGAATAATCTTGATAAAAGACAGGCTTTTAAAAAAATTTTAACGGAGATATGAAGGTTTTACTCTTTGATAAAGACTATTGCACGTTCACAGTGGTGTGTATGAAATGAAAACAAGAAAAAGGTGGAGTGAAAAATACGACTTAGTTTCCTGTTAAGGAAGATAGAAATTCTAAAGTTGAAACCTTACTGCAAAACGAAACTTGAAAAATGCTTAACTCATTATAAAACTTATGTGATCCTTTTAAAATTGTTATCTGGGCTTTATTGTGCGACATGATGACTCTAATCGATCCTTCTGGAACTTAACGACACTATCCGCACTGCACGTAAAGACATATAAAATCTGTAGTTAAATAAGATGTGAGGTGTGAAAAATAAAGGTTCGATAGTCTAGACTAAGGATTATAGAATTGTTATTTTCTAAAACAAAACTTTAGGGTTTGAAACTTAGTCATTTTTACAAACCAACTTGACCGGATTTTGTGGGTAGTATCCGCTGAAAACCCTCAGGAGACAACACTCCTCCTACTAGGGACACCTAGAGGTTTAACGGCTTGTTGCACATGCTCAGTGCAATCGCGTTCCCTGCGAAAGTGAGGTTAGGAAATTTTTTTGTGAATAAATGGACTTTGCTCGGGAAGAGCAAATGATAAGTTTGGGGGTATTTGTTCATATCAGATTTTTGCATTTTCATACCGCCCAATTTTTATCACATTGCATGTCCGTAGATACTCTTGAGCCGTGTTTGCTAGTCAATTGCAGGATACAGGTTCTCGGTTCCAAAACGGTGAAATTCATGGAAAACACGAAAAATCTGGGTTCTTGCAGACCACAGATAAAACACGGTCTCCGTCCTTCATCCGTATGCTACCAGATACCAGTTTAGGAAGACAAAATGTCAAATCAATGTCGTTTTCAGGCACAAGGCTCAATGGTAGCACAAGATCCAAGAGATCTACGCGGCGCTCGAGACAATCATGACAAAATCTTAACAAAAAGTCCACCTTTCCTTCAACAGAAATTCTGGAAAAATCGTGAAAACAAATGGAGAAAATACATATGCCAGAATAAAGTACTCAGAAAACCAGGCTACCAGAAAAAGGCCCAAATCCCAACTCCACAATACGGCCGCGGAAGAGCGGCCAAAGGGGGGTCTTGGCCGCGCTTCCGCGGCCGTTCTGGCGCCAGACAGTTAGGGTTTTTAGGGGGTGTTTGGTAATTTCATATGGGCCAGTATTTTTGCCCTAGTTTCTCATTCTCCAGCCTATAAATACCCCAGAATTCTGTGAAGGAAGGGGTCCATAACTTTGTATTTCTTTTGCTAAGTTTTAGTTACATGTTCTTCTTCCTCTTCTCACCTCTTCTCCATTAAACTTGTAAGTGAGCTTTTGAGTGAAGAGTGATGAATAAAGAAGACCATTTTCATTATCATGCTTGTCTCTTTCTTTACTTGTTATAATTGTTGTAATTTTAATTGTTAAGTAGTTGTTGTTATTTCCTTGTTATTTGTTTCTTCTCTCTTTTTCTTTATCCTTGCATACGACAATGATACTTACGCTTGATCCTCGCCAAGGTGAGGTCGCAAACAGTTAGTCGTATTCTTCTAATCTCTTTCTTTCTATCTTCCTCTTTTGTGTTGTTTTATTTTTCCGTATTATGAAGTGTGAGTAGTTCTATACTTGTTAGGGTAGGATAAGGGAAGTTTGAGAGAAGGAAATCTCTCTCACTCTTTCCTTGCCCAACAACTTAAATCAACTCCCGTTAACCCAACCATAATCCGCTCCTTACGGCACCCTATCCTACATGATAGCGGTGATTCCGTAGTGAGACCGGTTGTGGTTGAATTAACCGGAGGTTATGGATAAGAGCCAAGAACGGACGGACAAGCACCAAAAGGAAGGACTATGCGTTGGAAAGCCTAGCTTATACTCGCAAGTTCCTTCCTAGTCGTGCTAATCCCCGTTGTTGCCGATTACCGTAACACCGATATTAAGTGGGGCAACGAAAGATGTGGAGACTCCTAACTCAAACTAACCTAATCCTAACCCTAACAAGCTCTCTTTAAATATCAACTCAACACTTAGATAACTACAAACAAAATCTGAACAACCGGACTTAACTCGTCGAAAAACACATAGAAAAAGATTCCCATCTCCCTGCGGACGACCCGTACTCAACCGGCTAGCTACGTGCGAAACCGTCTTGATTGCGGTATTTAAACTAGAACATGAACACGCTCGTATCCTATCAATCAGCTCCCCACCTTGAGTCTATCCTAATATGAAAAACTAAATAATATACATCAATGGTGACATCATCCTCAACCCGGAAGTGTCCCAATAAAAGAATATTACATACAATTTTTTACATGAATGAAAATGAAAAACTATCATCTCACGCAAACCCCCCCGGCTATTCAAGCACGACGATCCAATATAACATATCACAGCAACATATAACATCATATTTCATCAACGTAATGAAATATGTGTATCCCAATATTCGTTGACTTATAGCAACGATACTGGCGATGCACTACATATTACACTTACGGTCACAGAAATAAAAGTGAAAACTACAACAATTGGAATTCGCAACATCCTTAGACATCATAAACCCGAAATATCACATACTTCGGATTTCATGCCTAACCGTAGGAATTCCTTAGACATCATAAAACCGGAATATCACATATTCCGAATTCCATGCCTAACAATATAAACCCGACGTTTTAGTCTCAAATTGAAAACACTTTTCAATATCTAGTCGGGCAATTCAACAAGATTCCCGACTGTTGATCGAATGTTCGTCGGAAACATTAGTAGTCGGCCGCACCCCTGATGCCGTCGACGAAGAGCACTTAGGCGGAACACCGCGGCCACGAGCATCCGAATGGTTGATTTTGGCTACGGGGTTCTCCTACAGTTACTTGGTCGGGGCTATGAGGCGGGGCTATCATATTAGTCATTTGTATGCCCTAGAGGCCATTACTGTACATGTGATGTATATTGTAGTGGATGCTTGGACGTATATAGAGAGTGCTTTCTTGCTCGACTTGATAGTATGCTATCTGGTTGCACTTTATCTTAACATGTACAATTATTGTATCTCTATTACATGTTGATAAAGCCCTTAGGATGAGTACTTGACTACCAGGATTATGATGCGGATCATACTAGTGGGGTAAAGGTAGTTGGCAAGTACATCCTTCAAATGTTCCTAGTCATGGGAGTATCGAGACAGGGCATCAATACTCCAGAGCAGACTAGCGTATATGCTTCTTGACCCATATGATTGGCGATGGATGATCCCATATCCATTGGTGTTTGACATCAGAGAAGGTATACGGGTGCTCAGTGGAGACTGGATACACTGAACGGACTCGCCGAGAACTCCTAGATGATATTATACCAATCGTCAGATTGTAGTTCTCTGGTAACACTGGTACATGTTAGTCTGTCGACCCGAGATCGTCATAGAGTCTTGTGTGATTCCCACTGTGCTTTGATTTCCACCATAAGACGTTTAAGAGATCGTGCAAAAAGGTGGTTTTTTGGTACAGTCCCGAGTCACATGGAGGCAAGAGCGATAAGAGGGGATTCTCCTCTCCCGGTATTGGGGGTTGATGTTGCAATATGCTTGATTGGCCAACAGGAAATCCCTGGCCAGGGTTGCTGAGATTTAATGGTAAGTGTTATCAGTGGTTTCTCGAACCGTTATGGACCTTGCATCGGCATGACTTATCAGGCTATTGGGGTCTGACGTTATACCACCCCCAGGCTGCGATATGCGACATATCTGACGAAGAGACCGGACTGTACGGTAGTGTTACTGATTGGATTCGCAGGAGTATGAGCAGGCTTGCTTGTTGATCTTCTGATCGCTCAATACCTGGGTGGCCGTTACGTTTAGCAGACCAGTTTACGGCTTGTGGGTGTTTGATATGATCATCACCTGCTGCCGGCGTATTGACGAGTCTTTAGAGTCCTTCACAGAGCTTTCCTGGTTCATGCGAAACGAAGTAGGAGCACATTTGTGATATGTTCGGGACCGAGATTAATGTGCGTATGTGATACCGCATTCTATTCTCGCGATATGTGATATCGGTCGGTTATATGTGATATAGCCGGGTTATTAGATCAAGTGTTGATTCGATAGATTGTTACATTTGATATTAGCCGGTTGTATGTGATATAGCTGGATTATTAAATCAAGTGTTAATTTAATAATTTAATGTATTTATATATTTGATATAACTAATATTAGCTCACTTAAACGTTTCTTTTTCTCACTTGTGTGCATATAGTATATATGTGATATATATTAATATACATTTATTTGTGTCATGCTTGATGCCACATGATACATGGGTGTATGAGACTCTCACCATGCTTATGTTAATGTTAGTTTTATTTATTTATAGTTAACCAAAATTGTTGGAAATTAGTCACATGGTTCAAGCATGTAGAACCTTGTGGAACCATTGACCAAGTCCACTAATTTTTTTACTTATAGATATTTGTTAACCCAACCGTTAATATTAGCCATGGTTTATTCTCTGCATGAGTTAGTGTATGACACTAACTCACCCATGGTTCCTATTCTCACCTCATGAGTATCATTCTCATCTCCAATTCATCTTCTTCTTTCTCATGAGAAAGCTTGCTCACTTTTCTCAAGGTGATGAAATATTGTGAGAAAAATTAATCTAAAGTGAGCCCAATTCCTACTTCATCATCCTCTACTATATTAGCCATTTAGTTTAGGGTGTTTGATTCACTAATCTACCATTAGTGAAGAGGTAGCATGAGCTTGAGTCTTCTCGACGTAGATCATCTTCGGCCTCGAAGACTTCAAGCAAGCTTGTTCATTTCTTCATGTGAACCCTTACTAGAATTCGGGTGTTCACTACTTGAAGCGAAGGGACTACTACATGGAGCTTTAGAAGTGAAGGACCGGTCTACAAAGGTTGTATTCCTCATTCACTTAGGATGTAAAGTTGTTTGCATTGCTTGTTCGTCTAAATCTCTAGTTAAAATTCTAGGTTAGGGTTCTTTAGTACGGCAAATTTTTGAAATTGGCATGGAAGATACCTCCCGAAACCCCGCTGTCGTGGTAGGTAACCCAACAGTGGTATCAGAACCAAGCTAGAGAATTAGACGATATTTGTTAGATTATGAAACTGAAACAACTCCGAAACACCCGATATAAAAATCTAGTTTCTATCAAATTTTTAAAACATGTCAAAAAATTTTTTAAGCAACTGCAGAATGTTGTATGTGATATAACATGAACACCATATAAATTTGAAGCACTACCACCTTATTTTGGCCGGCCACATTGCTCCCAAAACCGGCCTGATCGGTTTTATTTCATTGTTTCGGGATGAAATTTCTAGGGTGTTCCAGGTTCTGGGTTTTTGTATTTCAGGTGTTGCTTGTTTTTGCTAAATTTGCATGTGATGTTATCTTTGTCCAAAGGAAATTCGGAGTGTTTCATAGTCGTAATTCTAACATCTATTAGGGTTATTTAAACGACATTAAAAGTTCGAACGGATATCAATAACCCATTTTCCCTTGCTGGAAGTTTTCCAAGAGTTGGATTATTTCCGTGTTTAAAATCTTCAGAAAATCATGCAAGCGATTCTATAGACCCTCTAGAAGAACGATACCGAAACTCGACTTTTTGGATCGCGGAACTGCGGTCATACCCTAGGGTTTGTGGCAGTTCCACAGCGACATGAGTGAGGCATGGGTCGGCACTTCTATGGATGGTTCATAGGTGTTGTGGCATGTTCTGGGTACTTTTTAAACTCTGCTCAAGTGTTGAGCTCTTTGGGAAATTTTCCATATTCGTTAATTCGATCGAAAAGTTTAATATCGTCTAGCTATCTATGATTGTGATACAATATTTGGAATCCACAATAATTAGTTATGTGATAACTAGTTTCAATTTTATAAATCTAGCAATTTAGTCTCATTTGATCGGTTGCCATGGAATTTTGATGTGGATCAAAAGTCCTTCGCAATTACGTAGCGTACGCGGATACTCGCCGGGTAACCTTACTAGATAGCTATGCCCCATAGACCCGACCAATTGACCGAAGGAGAACCCCGTCACCGAAATCATCCGTCCGGGTGCTCGCGGCCACGGTATTCCGCCTTAGTGCACTTCGTCGACGGCATCGGGGGTGCGGCCGTCTACTAAACTTTCCAACGAGCATTCGATCAGGTTATCGAGAATCTTATTGAATTACCAGATAAGTTATTGAAAAGTGTTTTCAATATCGAGACTAAAATGCAGGGTTTATAATTGTTAGGCATGTGATGTCTAAGGAATTCATTTTGTTGGACATGAAATCCAAAGTATGTGATACATTGGGTTTATGATGTCTAAGGTGGTTACGGATTCCAACTGTTGTAGTTTTTCACTTTCTTTTCTGCGACCGTAAGTGTAATATGTGGTGTATCACCGGTTTCGCATGTTTACTTACGTTGATGACATATGATGTTATGTGTTGATGTGATATGTTATATTGGATAGTCGTGTTTTGAATAGCCAGGGTTTTTTATATGAGATAAGAGTTTTTCATTTTCATTCATGTAAAAGCTTGTATATAATATTCTTTTATCGGGGCACTTCCGGGTTGAGGATGATGTCACCATTGATGTATATTATTTACTTTTACGCATTAGGATAGACCCAAGGAGGGGAGCACAAGTAACCAGGTTCTAGGGTCCAGTGGGAGACCATCTCGAAGAGTCGAGACCGGGTGTCCTAACTCTAGAATTGGTAGGGTTGCTTGCCGCTCTCGTAGGGGTCTAGGGATGTGGGTTTGGCTATTCATCACGATCGTGGAATCCGCGTTTTTTATTGGCTTAATTAAAACACGGAATTCCTAGTATATCCAAAATTTCATATATGTTCTTCTGTTGCTGATATTCTGTGATGTGATCACTTGATATTCTGAGACGAATGCTTATATTATATATATATTGATATATAGTAAATATTGATACTTTCGTTTCTTCTGTGATGCTTAGGAAGCATAATTGATAGGACTTTATTAATGAGATTAATGAAAGAAAAAGAAACCTAAAGATGTTGTTGAAATTTGTTTCGAAAACTGGTAGATCTAGTTCTTGCTTTGCATAGCGGTATTCCATGTAGAATATCCAGCACCATATTCGATAAGGAAAGAGCCGAGATCCCTTCATCGGGAGTCACCTCTTTAGCGAAACTAGGAGATGCTACGACCCACGCGGTTTGTCTTTTGATTGCTTCTATAGTTTTTTCTTTGCATAGTGGTATTTGTGAAATATCCCGCACCTTATTCGATAAGGAAAGAGCCGAGATCCCTTCACCGGGAGTGACCTCTTTGGAAAAACTAGTAAAACCTCAAAACACTCCTTTTTAAAATCACTCGATTCTACAACGATATCAAGTTCATTACGCAAAAGGTTTTCTTAAAAACCTGTCGCAGCCCTCCGTCATTTCAGATAAGTGCTACTTAGTATTCGTGCTACGTTTGTTGGCCTTCGTCAAGGCGTAGTGTGCGGTAGCTAACTAGTGCTTATCTGCTAAAGCATATGATGCGATTGGATTAGGGTAGTCATGCGACTTTGTTAGCCTTCGTCAAGGGTCATGCGGGTGGGTTTAATTCAATCATGAAATGTACGGGTTGAACTTGACTAGTGGCCTATGGTTTGTTGGCTTTCATCAAGGTCATAGGAAGCTGAGGGTAAAATATTATCGGGAATTTCAAGTGTTGAAATTTGCAATGAGATTGCATACCTTCTATGAGATAGTTGGATCCTGATACCCACTGCGAGTAAGAGTTACTCCTGGGAGAGTTTTACACATTACAATTAGCCGATCAAGTAGGTGTCTAGAAAGGTGTTAACGGGGTTACGCTCATGGGAAAAGGAGGTTTATTTTAATTAGGTCCATGCGAAAGCACGGGGAACCTCCCTCAAAGTACCGACACTGGCCTGGCCGAAAGATTGGCAAACTTGTAGGGTGTAATTAATCCCGGCTAGTCTTACCTTTTATGGTTTGAAGGAAGATTTGATAAAAACAGTGGGAGCCATCCTGATTAGATAAAATAATAACCAATCTGATCTTGCAAGAGCGTACGCTGAGTGTTTTCTTCTCTCTCTCTCTCTCTCTCCTGGTAGCGACCATGTCACGCCTTAATCAAGATAATAATATGGATGCATTAACCGAACTTGCTTATTATAATGAGCTAGGGAACATTTGTTCCGCTCTATCTTATAATTGTTATAAGTCCGAGCAAGAAATAGAGGAATTTCCGGATTTCCACGCAAAATCGAGGAATGAGCATGTTGATGCATATTCTTCGGGTGTGTTCGTTACCGAGAACTGTTTCTCGGTATCCTCTACGTCCTAGGTATGAGATACCGGATCAGGATCCCGCATATGTAATCTGTTACATGGGCTACAGAAAGGTAGAGAACTGGGATTGGGTGATATATCTCTAAGTGTTAGAGAATGGTGCAATTTTTGCAGCCAAGTCAGTTGGCAAATATCACCTTATATTACCTAATGGTAAATACATTGATTCTGAATAAATGTTATTACATGCCGAACCAGATATAAAACATTACATCAGTTTCTTTATTAAGTTAAAGAATTATATAATTTTGTAATGAGGGATAATGTTGTGAACATTTTCCTTAATCAAGAGTTGATTGGATCAGGCACGTCATGAAATGGCATAAACGTTCTAAATCAAATCACGGTTCAAAGTATGTAGAACACACAAGAGGAGTAGTTCAGAAATGAACGAATCCTTCTTGTGGCATTATAAACTAGGTCATATAAATGCGACACGACTAGCTAAGTTACATAAAGATGAATATAAGAATCTGTTCGAATTTTCATCTTATGATACTTGCCAGTCATGTCTCAAAAGTAAAATGACCAATGCTCCGTTTACTGGAAGCAGAGAAAGGGTTATTGTACTCTTGGGATGGATACATGATGATGTATACGGTCCTATGTCTACAAATGCCAGGGTTGGTTCATTTTACTTCATTACATTCATCGACAATCTCTTAAGATTCGAGAATGTGTTACTAATGAAACACAAGTCTGAAGCTTCTGAGAAATTCAAGGAATATAAGCTTGAAGTTAAGAACCAGACGGGTAGAAGTATTAAAGTCCTTCGATGTGATCAAGGAGGAAAATACTTACGCATGGAGTTCCTGGAGTTTCTAAAGGAGAATATGATTCTCTCTCAGCTTACTCCTTCGTGTACACCATAGAACAACGGTGTATCGGGACGGAGGTATCGCACCCTATGAGATATGGGGCGCTCTATGATGAGTACTGCTGAGTTATCTGTTTCCTTTTGGCTGTTATGCACTTGAGAAGCTGCATACCTATTTAATGGGGTTCCAACCAAATTAATGCCTACCACTTCATATGAGATATGGAATGGGAAGAGACCATGTCTTAAACGAGTTAAGATATGGGGTTGTCCGGCCTATGTTGAAAAACAAAATCCGGACAAGCTCGAGGCAAGGTCAGTTGTGTAAGTTTGTTGGATATCCTAAACATTTGCGAAGGAATATCTTCTACCACACCGAGGAACAAAAGTTGTTTCTCAGCATACCACCATTCTAGAAAAGGAATTTCTTATGAAGAAATTTGTGGACATGAGGTAGAACTGGAAGGAGTTCCATCTAGACAAGCTAACAGCTGATGATTTGGTGAAACAAAAGGATTCGATAGTCTCCAACGAACCTCGGCCTCTCCGCGAATCTGGTAGGGTTCCTCATCCACCAAAGAGATACTATGGTTTCCTTGGTGACGGTGGGAGAGAGGATTGCATCATGGTAGATGATGACCCAACACGGTTCAGGAAGGCCATCACGAGTAGGGACTCTGTGAAATGGCCGAATGCTATGCGATCAAAGATGGAATCCATGTACACCAACAAAGTGTGACTTTGAATATTGCTCCTGAAGGGGTAAAACTCATTGGGGGCAAATGGATCTTGAGAAGATTCTTGGTGTAGATGGAAAAGTTGAGACATTCAAAGCTATGCATAAGTCCATCAGGATCAATGCACATATCGCGGAGTTGGAACATCTGTTTTGATGTGGCAGTCAAAAAGTTTGACTTCATCAAAAAAGTAGATGAAGCTTGTATATATAAGAAGGTAGTAGAGAGTAAGGTTGTCTTCCACGTATTGTACTTAGATGACAAACTTTTGATAGGAAATGGTTTCCTATGGTACACTAAGTCAAGCTCCTCTTATCACGAGAATTCTCCATGGAAGATCTGGATGATACATACTATATCTTGTGGATTATGATCTATGATGATAGATCTAAGTGGATGTTGGGAGTGTCCCAAATCCAGGTACATTAACACCATATTAAAGGGGTTTAGTATGGAGGATTCTAAGCGTGGTGGTTCGCCCGCTTGATCAGGAATCACTCTCTCCAAAAGGACGTCTTCTAAGACTGATTTAAAGAGAGCTCGCATGCAAGGGATATCCTATACTTCAGCAGTAGGCTCTATCATGTATGCGATGTTATGTACCAGACCAGATGTAGCTAACCCACTATGTGTAGTGATCAGGAATCAATTGGATCCTGGGAGAATCACTGGACAGCTGCAAAGGACATTCTTAAGTACTTGAGAAGCACTAAAGAAATGGTTTTAGGGTTTTAGTAAAGGTGAACTCCAGTAGGAGTCCTTTACCAATTCGAGCTTCCAGAGTGATAAAATTGACTGAAAGCCAGTCACGGGCTTTGCCTTTACCCTCAGTAGAGGGACGGTATGTTGGAAGAGTTCCAAGCTATATACCGTGGCAAACTAGACGATAAAGACTGAATACATTACTACCAACGATGCTTCCAAAGTGGTTGTCTGGGCATTTCTTGTTCATAAGATGAACACAGTTCCTACCATTAAGCGTCCAATAACTGATATTGTGACTACAATGGAGTTGTGGCTTTAGTCTAGGAACACCGGTCGCATCAGCGATCCAGAAATTTTCTCAGGATAGTATCACCTGATCAGGGAGATGGTTGATCTCTACGGAATCGAAGTCAGGAGAGTTGATGCGAAGGATAACACGACGGATCCACTCACAAAGGCCTTTTCCTAGAGAGACTTCTATAGGACGTTGAGTATGAGATACTGCAACAAATGACCTTAGTGAAAGTGGGAGATTGTTAGTTATATGTATGCCCTAGAGGCCATTACTGTACATGCGATGTATATTGTAGTGGATGCTTGGACGTATATAGGGAGGACTTTCTTGCTCGGCATGATAGTATGCTATCTGGTTGCACTTTATCTTAACATGTACAATTATTGTCTCTCTATTACATGTTGATAAAGCGCTTAGGATGAGTACTTGACTACCAGGATTATGATGCGGATCATACTAGTGGGGCAGAGGTAGTCGGCAAGTACATCCTTCAAATGTTCCTAGTCGTGGGAGTATCGAGATAGGGCATCGATACTCCAGAGTAGACTAGCGTATACTCTTATTGACCCATATGATGGGCGATGAATGATTTCATATCCATTGGTGTTTGATATCAGAGAAGGTATACGGGTGCTCAGTGGAGGCAATGAGCGATAGGAGGGGATTCGTCTCTCCCGGTATTGGGGGTTGATGTTGCGATATGCTTGATTGGCAATAATAGGAAATCTCTTGCCAGGGTTGCTGAGATTTACTGGTAAGTGTTATCAGTAGTTTCTCGAATCGTTATGGACCTTGCATCGGCATGACTTATCAGGCTATTGGGGCCTAACGTTATATCACCCCCAGGCTGCGATATGCAACATATCTGACAAAGAGACGGGACTGTACGGCAGGGTTACTGATTGGATTCGTAGGAGTATGAGCAGGCTTGCTTGTTGATCTACTGATCGCTCAATACCCGGGTGGCCGTTACGTTTAGCAGACCGCTTGCGGCTTATGGGTGTTTGACATAATCATCACCTACTGCCAGTGTATTGATGAGTCTTTAAAGTCCTACACAGAGATTTCTTGGTTCATGCGAAACGAAGTTGGAGCACATATATGATATGTGCGGGACCGAGATTAATACGCGTATGTGATACCGCATTTTATTCTCGCGATATGTGATATCGGTCGGTTATATGTGATATAGCCGGGTTATCGGATCAATTGTTGATTCGATAGATTGTTACATTTGATAATAGCCAGTTGTATGTGATATAGCCGGATTATTAAATCGAGTGTTGATTTAATAATTTAATGTATTTATATATTTGATATATTGAATTACATTAATGAATATTAGCTCACTTAAACGTTTCTTTCTCTCACTTGTGTGCATATAGTATATATGTGATATATATTAATGTACATTTATTTGTGTCATGCTTGATGCCACATGATACATGGGTGTATGAGACTCACACCATGCTTATGTTAATGTTAGGTTTTATTTATTTAAAGTTGATCAAAATTGTTGGAAATTAGTCACATGGTTCAAGCTTGTAGAAGCTTGTAGAACCATTGACCATGTCCACTAATTTTGTTTTACTTATAGATATTTGTTAACCTAACCATTAATTTAGCCATGGTTTATTCTCTACACGAGTTAGTGTATGACACTAACTCACCCATGGTTGCTATTCTCACCTCATGAGTTTCACTCTCATCTCCACTTCATCTTCTTCTTCCTCATGAGAATACTTGCTAGCTTTTCTCAATGTGATGAAATATTGTGAGAAAAATTAATCTAAAGTGAGCCCAATTCCTACTTCATCATCCTATACTATATTAGCCATTTAGTTTAGGGTGTTTGCTTCACTAATCTACCATTAGTGAAGAGATAGCATGAGCTTGAGTCTTCTCGACGTAGATCATCTTCGGCCTCGAAGACTTCGAGCAAGCTTGTTCATTTCTTCATATGAACCCTTACTAGAGTTTTGGTGTTTACTACTTGAAGAGAAGGGACTACTACATGGAGCTTTAGAAGTGAAGGACCGGTCTACAAAGGTTGTATTACTCATTCACTTAGGATGTAAAGTTGTTTGCATTGCTTGTTCGACTAAATCTCTAGTTAAGATTTTAGGTTAGGGTTCTTTAGTATGGAAATTTTTTAAAATTAGGATGGAAGATGCCTCCCGAAACCCCATTGTCATGCTAGGTAACCCAACATATCCAGTAGTGTTACCCGGCGAGCGTTCGCATACAATACGAGATTGTGACGGAGTTTTGATCTGAATCAAAGCCCCGCGGCAACCGATCAAAAGAGACTAAATTTCTTGATTTACAAAGTACTAATTAGTTTTCACAAAACTAATTTTTGTGGATTCCAAATATTGTATCACAAATCACAGATATCTAGACGATGTTAAATATTTCGATCGATTTTTCAAACACCTAAAATTCCCTGAGACCTCAACAATTGAGTCACAGTTAAAAATTCCCAGACAGTGCTCCAAGTACCTACGGACCTACACAAGAAGGCACGCTCCTTGCCTCACCAACGGCGCCGCGGAATCGCCGCCAAATGCATGCTTTGGCCGCGCTTCCGCGGTCGTTTGGTCGAGTTGGTTCGTCGTTTTTCTCGTGGGTCCATAGAAAACCCTGCACAATTTTCTGAATATTTTTAATATGGAAAAATCGAACATTTGGAACAATTTCCAGAGAGTGGGAAAATTGGGTTTCGAAAATTCGATCGAACAGTTTAACTTCGCCTAGACAACTCCTAATGCTCTAGCATGGCTCTGATACCACTGCTGGGTTCGCTTAGCACCCCCCGACGGTTTTCACCAAGCATCAAGTATGATATTTTAAAAAAATTTAGGGTGCCAAGCGAGCCCGACCAAGGATCTAACCAGAGAATTAAGGTTTAACTAAGTAAGTAAACAACTTTACTCTAAGTGAATAAAGAATACAACCTTTGTAGACCGGTCCTTCACTTCTAAATCTCTGTGTAATAGTCTCTTAGCTCCAAGCGGCGGTCTCACGGACTCTCGTTAGGCTCCACTAGGCAAAAAGAACGAGCTTGCTTAAAGATTTTCGAGGCCGAAGATGATCTACATTGAGGAATCTCCAACTCAAGCTACCTCTTCACTAATTGAGAATTAGTGAATGAAACAACCTATACTAAATGGCTAGTTTGGTACAGATTGGTGAAGTAGGAATTTTGCTCACTGTAGAATTAGTTCTCTCTTTCTTTTCTTCACTCAAGAAAACCTAGTGAGCTCAATGAGATGAAGAAGAAGAAGTAATGAATTATGGCAACCATTGGTGAGAAAATATCATTTATGATATTTGTAGAGACTTAACCATGGCTAAAGATAATGTTTGGGTTAATAAATATCTAGACTAAAACAAAATTAGTGGACTAAGTCAATATTTCCACAAGCTTCTAAAAGCATCTTAAACCATGGCTTTTTCCACCTAATTTTGTTTTTCCCTTAATAATTAAATCCCCAAATTATCTTAAGTATGGTATGAGTCTCATACACCCATGTCCAATGTATCATCAAGCATGACACAAAAATACATTAACATATATCATATATATATTAAATGTATAAGTAGAAAAGAAATTCTTAAGTGAGCTAATATTAGTTAATATATATTAATATATCAAATATATAATTATATATTTAATTATCAAATCAACACTTGATCTAAAAATCCGGCTATATCACATATAACCGAGTAATATCATATATCGTGAGATTAGAATATGGTATCACATACACGTATTAATCTCGGTCCCGCACATATCATATATGTGCCTTACTTTGTTTCGCATTAGCTAGGAAACCTCTGTGTAGGACTCTAAATTCTCGTCAATACGCTAGCAGTAGCTAATGATCATATCAGTTACCCACAAGCTTGTAAGTCCACGTTGCCCACCCCGGTACTTGCGGGGAGGCGGAAAACGGAATAAAAATCAAATTTTTATCAACTTAGGCAACATGGACTAGACAAAGAAGGATCTTTGCTAAACAAAAACAAGCTAAAGCTAACTAGAAACTAGCTAAGTGCTAGAAAGGTTATACCTTGGGCTTTATGTCCTTCTCTCCTTGCTCCTTGGAGTGGTGGAAGGAGGTCACCTTTGTCGTCTACTCACGTCGAAGAAAGATCCACCCGAAAGCCTCGACCTTTGGCTTCAACTCCAAGCTAGAAGTAACTAGGGTGCAAGAAGTGCTAGTCCTTGAACCCTAGATGAGAGTAGAGATTATCAAGAAAGGGTTTTTCTCAAGCTCAAGTGTTTCTCAACACATGAGAGGGGAGAGCTTGAGGGAGAGGAAGAACAAGAGAGAGAAAATGAATGATAGAATGAGAATAAAATGAACCATTCTCACATATATGTGTGAATTATTGTAATTAGATAATTAGCTAGATAATTGTCATGGTTAATGAAGACATGACCATTATCATTTCATTTTTAATGTAAATTGCAAGGATCAAAGAGCATCTTCCAAATGAAATGATGATGGTCAAAGTGTCAACCAAGGTCAACAAGTCAAGAAGGTCAAATGGTCAACAACCATAACCATGCATAATTATTAAACTAATATCAATTAACCATAATACACACATAAGCATTAGGGTTAATAAAATGACAATAGTCATTAACCCTAATCAACGTCCTCTCCCTCTGTCTCAAGCAACTGTGCATACGCACCCGTATTCGTGATCCGAGGAATACGAATACAATGAGAAAAACCAATCCCAAATCATATACTAGGATCCGGCTTAAACCAAAGCCCGCTAGTATAAGCTGTCCACACAACAAACGTGCACAAGTGCACGGATGTGAACGAACCCTGTCGCAAAACCATGCGACCTCTACTCATTATGCCTAAAGGAGAATAGCTCTCTATGTGGGACTCAAAAGACTCGACACTACGCTGGCAGTGGGTTTAACCACAGACCGCAAGCGGCACTAGCTGTACGTAACGGTCCCCAGGTAGATGTCGATAAGAAGACTGACGAGGTGAACCCCATCTGAACTCCTACTGAGCCTGTATGTGACAATCTCCGTACAGTCCGGTCTGTTCGTCTGATACATCGCATGGCGGGCCTAGGCGGGCGGTGAACGTCAGTCCCCTAATAGCGGTACAAGTCGTGTCGGAGTGTAGCCCAGAACACCCTGAGATAACACTGGAAACCTACCAGTATATCTCGCTTGCCCTGGCCAGGGACTACTCGTGTAATGGCTCTCCTGGACACAGCGCGATGTCAACCCCTAATACCGGGAGAGACAAATCCTATCTAACCGTCACTGCCTCCAAGTGCTTCGGGACTGCACCCAAAAACTACCTGTTTGCACGACTCCTTTGAGCCGTGGTAGGGTAGCAATCAAAGTGCAGTGGGAACACACTCGAGGCGAAGTGACAGTGTCAAGTCAGCGGACTAAGCTGTACTCATGTCATCTGGGAACTGATAACTGACGATAGGTATAATACCAACCAACAGTTCCCGACGAGTCCTGTCCAGTGTACTCATAACCTAACGAGCACCCGCATACTATCTCAACTACGACGTACTGACGGCTGTGGGACATACCTTCTCCCACGCTGGGATGAGAAGCGCATACGCTAGTCTACTCCGGAGTATCGATGCCCTGTCTTGATAGTCCAACGACTAGGGACCGGTATAAGGATGTGCTTATAGATCACCCAGCTCCCACGAGTGTGAGCGCCATCACAACGCTGGTAAACAAGCAAAGATCCTAAGGGCTCTACTAATATGTATATCAGCGATATGCTAAAAGAAACACATGCACATATTAAAGCAGAGACAAACCAAGTAGCATACTACCATTTCGAGCAAGATTGTATATACAACTGTGAATATCCCAAGCTTCCATCAAGTAATATACAAGCTAGTATGATACAGTAATGGTCTCTAGGGCATATACACTAACAATCTCCCACTTGCACTAAGGCCATGTACTGGCGTATCGAAGACCTATCATCTCGATCAGCTGCTCGAACTGAGTCTGTGGCAAGGCCTTGGTGAATGGATCTGCTGTGTTATCTTCTGAAGCAACCCTCTGAACCTCGATCTCCTGGCGATCCATGATCTCCCTGATCAGGTGATACCGCCTCAAGATGTGTCTGGATTTCTGATGGGACATGGGTTCCTTCGCTAAAGCTATAGCCCCGTTGTTGTCGCAATACAGAGGTATTGGGTCAACAATGGACGGAACCACCTGAAGTTCTCTCAAGAACTTCCTCATCCAGACAGCTTCTTTTGCGGCATCAGATGCAGCAATGTATTCCGCTTCCATAGTCGAGTCAGCAACGGTTTCCTGTTTGGAGCTCTTCCAACACACCGCCCCTCCATTGAGGGTAAATACAAAACCCGACATGGACTTGGAATCATCCTTGTCACTCTGGAAGCTGGAGTCAGCAAAGGCCTCAATCTGGAGGTCTTTTCCGCCATACACCAAGAACATCTCCTTAGTCCTTCTCAGGTACTTGAGAATGTTTTTTACTGCTATCCAATGTTTTTCCCCAGGGTTTGACTGATACCTGCTTACCACACTCAGTGCATAAGCCACATCCGGTCTGGTACACAACATCGCATACATTATAGAGCCTACCGCAGAAGCGTAAGGTATAATAGACATGCGATCCCTCTCCAAATCAGTCTTGGGAGACATCTCTTGGGAGAGGGTGATCCCGTGACAAGCCGGTAGATTACCGCGCTTGGAATCTTCCATACTGAATCTCTTCAATATTGTGTCGATGTACCTAGACTGTGAAAGTCCTAATATCCTCTTGCATCTGTCACGGTAGATCCGGATACCCAGAATGTATGAGGCATCACCCAGGTCTTTCATGGAGAACCTGTGTGACAAGAACCCCTTGACAGATTGTAGCATAGGAATGTCATTTCCTATTAAGAGAATGTCATCCACGTATAAAACAAGGAATACTACAGTTCTCGCTACAAATCTACAATAGATGCATGGTTCATCTGGATTTTTGATAAAGCCAAATTCCTTGACCGTCTCATCAAAACAGATGTTCCAACTCCGCGATGCCTGCTTTAGTCCATAAATGGACTTAAGCAACTTGCACACCTTTCCGCTGCTCCCACTCTGAATGAAACCCTCTGGCTGGTCCATATAGACAAACTCCTCTAAATGTCCATTTAGAAAAGCTGTCTTTACGTCCATCTGCCAAATCTCATAATCGTGGAAGGCAGCAATGGCAAGAAGGATCCGAATGGATTTCAGCATAGCTACTGGAGAAAAGGTTTCGTCATAGTCCAAACCAGGTCGCTGACGAAAACCCTTTGCTACCAGTCTAGCTTTATAGGTCTCAACCTGTCCATCTACACCAATCTTCCTTTTGAAGATCCACTTGCATCCTACGGGTTTTACCCCATCTGGAGCAATGTCCAACGTCCATACTTTGTTGGTGTACATGGACTCCATTTCGGTCCGCATTGCATCCAGCCATTTTACCGAGTCGACGCTCTGAATGGCTTGCCGGAAGCTAGTAGGCTCATCAAAATCTATGATGCAATCCTCTCTATCCCCGTCAATGAGAAAACCGTAGTATCTCTCGGGCGGATGAGACTGCCTGCTACTTCTGCGGAGCGGCGTGGGAATGTCCTGATCTTTCGAACCCTCTGGTTTTACTAAGCTTTCAGTAATAGCTCGTGGTTCTGGAATTTCTTCTAGTTCTATTGCGCTCCCACTTAATTCTTTTTCTATGAACTGGTGTTCTAGAAAGTGGGCATGGCGAGAAACAAACACCTTTTGTTCCTCTTCGCAATAGAAGAAATATCCTTTGGAGTTCTTTGGATATCCCACAAACTTGCACTGTACTGAGCGTGCCTCGAGCTTGTCCGCATGCTGCCTTTTTACAAAAGCTGGACATCCCCATGTCTTAATATGATTAAGATAGGGTCTCTTCCCACACTACATCTGATATGGTGTAGGAGGCACAGTCTTAGTTGGAACTCGGTTCAAAAGGTATGCAGCTGATTCTAGCGCATATCCCCAAAACAATCGTGGCAACTCAGCGTTACTCATCATGGACCGTACCATATCCAATAGGGTTCGATTCAGTCTCTCCGATACACCGTTATGTTGCGGAGTGTATGGAGGAGTAAGCTGAGAGAGAATTCCATTCTCTTTTAAGTAACCCAGGAACTCGACACTTAAGTATTCACCACCTCGATCAGATCTCAGTGCCTTGATACTTTTGCCTGTTTGTTTTTCTACTTCATTCTTATATTCCTGGAATTTTTCAAAAGCCTCGGATTTATTTTTCATTAAGAAGACATAACCGTACCTTGAAAAGTCATCCGTAAAAGTAATGAAGTTAGAATAACCGCTTCGTGCATGTGTAGACATTGGACCGCACACGTCGCTGTGTATGAGTCCCAAGAGCTCGCTCGCTCTTACTCCGTGTCCAGTGAACGGAGTCTTTGTCATCTTTCCTTTGAGACAAGATTGACAAGTTGCATACGATTGATATTCGAACGGATCCAAATATCCTTCTGCATGTAACTTAGTCAACCTTCTCTCATTGATGTGACCCAGTCTACAATGCCATAAGAAAGTTTTATTGATTTCTGGAGACTTTCTTTTGTGTGTATTCTGGACATTGAAAATCAGTGGTTGGTTTAATACGTATATACCGTTGTTCAATGTACCTGACCCAATCAAAACTTGATTAAGGTGAATGTTCACTACATTACTTACAAATGCAAATTCATAACCTTCTTTAGATAATAAAGATACAGAAATGATATTACAGGTTGCATTTGGTACATAATAACAACTACGCAAAACCAAAAAGTGTCCATCCGATAATTCCAGGTGATAGTCCCCCACGGCCTCAGCATCCATGCTAGCACCGTTTGCAACTCTGAGGGTCATGTCACCTGCCTTCAAAACTCTACGCTTTCTCAACGCCTGCAAAGAATTGCAGATATGAGATCCTGATCCGGTATCCAATACCCAGGATGTAGAGTTTATTGACAGTTTTCAATAACATACACACCTGAAGCTGAAGCCGCAACTCGCTTCAAATCCTGTGTTCTGGCCTTCCAAGCCTTGCAATCCTGTTTCCAGTGACCACTTTTGTGACAATAGAAGCATTCTTCCTTCCCCACCATCTTTCCCGCTATCTTTGTTGCTTTTCCTTTTCCCTTCGGATCCACTTTACCGACACCGCCTCTTGGTTTGGCGAGGGCTTTCTTCTTCTTACCCTTGGCTTTCTCCCTGGATCTAGAAGAGGAAGATCCTCCTACAAACAAAGTGGATGTCTCCCTACTTTTCTGTAGGGTGCCCTCAGCACTCCTCAACATGTTCAGAAGTTCGGAAAGTTCAACCTCCTTTCCTTGCATGTTGAAGTTAAGGATAAACTGGGCGTAAGTGGAAGGAAGGGACTGGAGAATCAAATCAGTATAGAGTTCATTCTCCAACGTGGTCCCAAGGTCCGCGAGCTCCTCTATGTAGCCAATCATCTTAAGCACGTGTTCCGCTACCGATGATCCGACGGCCAACATTGCCGAAAACAACTTCTTCGACACTTCGTATCTTGCGATACGAGACTGCTCTCCATACAGTTCTTTTGTATGAAGAAATATGGACTCTAGGTCAATATTCTCGTTCCTCTTCTGATGTTCGTTGTCCATCGAGGCTAGTACAAGGCATCTGGCCTTCGCGCAATCTATTTCCCAGGTCTTGTAGATTTCCTTATCTACGACACTGGTTTTGGGACCTGGGACAGGGGGAGCTTTGGTGGTAAGGACATACCCCAGCTTGTCGTAAGTGATTGCCATCTTGACATTCCTGAGCCAATTTTTGTAGTTTGGCCCTGTCAATATGTTTTTATCTAGTAATAACTTAAGTCCGGTCATGTTGAATGGTCGCTGCAATTAGGAGAGAGAAAAGAAACACTTTAGCATGATGCTCTTGCAAGTTTAGAGTGGTTTTTAGTTTGTCTAAACTGGATGGCTCCCACTGTCTCTCGAATCCCTTCTCAAACCGTAAGGAAAGGATTAGTCAGGATCAATCTCACCGTACAATACTTGCTTAACCGTTCAGCCAGGCCAGTGTCGGTACTTCGAGGGAGGTTTTCCAACGCTTTCGCAAAGTTCCTTAATTAAGTAACCTCTTTTCCCTGTGGGCGTAGCCCCGCTAACACCTTTCTAGACACCTACTAAGTTTATAGCATTGATCGTTAAGTGAGAGTTTTCCCGAGGAGTAGCATATACTCACAGTAGGATCGGGATCCAAATATCATCGCGTGATAAAACCGAAGGAATCCTACCAGAATTATCACACTCCAAATGGTATGTAGTGCTAGCAAGTTTCAGTACTTATGAAACTCCCGATGTGGATTTTTGCCCCATGCTCTTATGACCTTGACTTTGGCCAAAATATCATAAGTCACATGTCAAGTTCTACCCGTCATTCTCCTGGTTAATTTGGACCCACCCGTACCTACCCTTGACTTTGGCCAAAATGGCAGCACGACTGTCCCAAACCAACGCATCTATCTATGCTGCACATGAATACCCAATAGCTACCAATCACTATGCCTTGACTTTGGCCAAAATACATAGCTTGAATACTTTTTGACCATTCATGTGGAATGACGGAGGGCTACGAATGGTTTTGGCGAAACCGTGAACGTAGTGAACTTGATATAATCGATGGAACGAGATAGCTTTTAAAAGGAGTGGTTCATGCTCCGCGTTTAAAAGTTTAGTTTTGAAAAAAAACGAGTGGTTTTCAAAGTGTTCCAATCGACTTTTACTTGGTTTATTTTCTTGCATTAGTTCTTTTAATGCGTCCCATCATTTAATCCTACCATTGCAGAAAACAACCAAAATATGGCGTACGCTTATGCCATTCGCATTCGCCACGGGGCCCCGTCATCACCCGTTAGGTTACTTAACTAACGACAGAGCGGGGGCTGGGCTAGCGCGGCTGTAAAACATAAGCAACGCCTAAATAGTTATCATATATAAATATATAGCAATGATAGACATTACAGATCACAGATGAATATATTGGATATACTAGGAATCCGCAATCCGTTCGAGCCTGCAACGAAAAGCGGATTACACGGTCGCAGTGAATAGCCAATACCCCACCCAAGACCCCTACGGGTGCGGCAAACTACCCGCCAAGTACCCGAAGCGAAGCAACCTCCCTCAACACCGTGAGTAGGCCACTCGGCACTTCGAGATACCCGGTAGTTTGTGCACCCCCTCCATGGGTCTATCCTAGGAGCAAAAACAGTAAAAAGAATTATACAATGACGGTTACAACCCCGACCCGGTTGCGCGGTCATACAAATAATATTATTACATCAATTTACATATTACAATGAATGAAAGAAAAAGCAACACTCATCTCACATCCACCCCGGCTATTCATCCGCGACAATCCAATCCATTCATATACACATACCATCATCAATCACAGATCACAGATATGTATAACCCCGACTAATCGACATATAGCGATTAGCCGACGTTCAATACATATAAACAACACAGATATAACCTTTTAGTCAAAGTGTATTGAAGTTTGATAAAAAATACGGATTTATAGGCCCCCAAAAACAAATTTCTATTCTGGAAAACCTGGGCACATATAAACCATCTTAAAAATCCCAAAACCAAGCCAGAAATACACTGCACCAAACTCAACCCAATGAAGAGACAAGACGGCCGCGGTTGCGCGGCAATAGCTTGCTATTGCCGCGGAACCGCGGCTCTTTGGTCGAATCACTGGATCGTTTTTGGTGGCTTTCTTCACAAAACCCTGAGATGATTTTTGGAGTATGATTTATTTTGTTTTGAACAGAAAATTTTTTAACAGAAACTAAGGGTTTTGAAAACTCGGTTTTTCGATTTTTCCTATTCGAACTTCGATACACTCTACTACCTAGCTAGTTTATGTTTAGTTAGGCTCTGATACTACTGTAAGTCCACGTTGCCCACCCCGGTACTTGCGGGGAGGCGGAAAACGGAATAAAAATCAAATTTTTATCAACTTAGGCAACATGGACTAGACAAAGAAGGATCTTTGCTAAACAAAAACAAGCTAAAGCTAACTAGAAACTAGCTAAGTGCTAGAAAGGATATACCTTGGGCTTTATGTCCTTCTCTCCTTTCTCCTTGGAGTGGTGGAAGGAGGTCACCTTTGTCGTCTACTCACGTCGAAGAAAGATCCACCCGAAAGCCTCGACCTTTGGCTTCAACTCCAAGCTAGAAGTAACTAGGGTGCAAGAAGTGCTAGTCCTTGAACCCTAGATGAGAGTAGAGATTATCAAGAAAGGGTTTTTCTCAAGCTCAAGTGTTTCTCAACACATGAGAGGGGAGAGCTTGAGGGAGAGGAAGAACAAGAGAGAGAAAATGAATGATAGAATGAGAATAAAATGAACCATTCTCACATATATGTGTGAATTATTGTAATTAGATAATTAGCTAGATAATTGTCATGGTTATTGAAGACATGACCATTATCATTTCATTTTTAATGCAAATTGCAAGGATCAAAAAGTATCTTCTAAATGAAATGATGATGGTCAAAGTGTCAACCAAGGTCAACAAGTCAAGAAGGTCAAATGGTCAACAACCATAACCATGCACAATTATTAAACTAATATCAATTAACCATAATACACACATAAGCATTAGGGTTAATAAAATGACAATAGTCATTAACCCTAATCAAGGTCCTCTCCCTCTGTCTCAAGCAACTGTGGATACGCACCCGTATTCGTGATCCGAGGAATACGAATACAATGAGAAAAACCAATCCCAAATCATATACTAGGATCCGGCTTAAACCAAAGCCCGCTAGTATAAGCTGTCCGGACAGCAAACGTGCATAAGTGCGCGGATGTGAACGAACCCTGTCGCAAAACCATGTGACCTCTACTCATTTTGCCTAAAAGCGAATAGCTCGCTGTGTGGGACTCTAAAGACTCGACACTACGCTGGCAGTGGGTTTAACCACAAACCGCAAGCGGCACTAGCTGTACGTAAAGATCCCCAGGTAGATGTCGATAAGAAGACTGACGAGGTGAACCCCATATGACCTCCTACTGAGCCTGTATATGACAATCTCCATACAGTCCTGTCTGTTCGTCTGATACATCGCATGGCGGGCCTAGGGGGCGGTGAACGTCAGTCCCCTAATAGCGGTACAAGTCGTGTCGGAGTGTAGCCCAGAACACCCTGAGATAACACTGGAAACCTACCAGTATATCTCGCTTACCCTGGCCAGGGACTACTCGTGTAATGGCTCTCCTGGACACAGCGCGATGTCAACCCCCAATACCGGGAGAGACGAATCCTATCTAACCGTCACTGCCTCCAAGTGCTTCGGGACTGCACCCAAAAACTACCTGTTTGCACGACTCCTTTGAGCCGTGGTAGGGTAGCAATCAAAGTGCAGTGGGATCACACTCGAGGCGAAGTGACAGTGTCAAGTCAGCGGACTAAGCTGTACTCATGTCACCTGGGAACTGATAACTGACGATAGGTATAATACCAACCAACAGTTCCCGACGAGTCCTGTCCAGTGTACTCGTAACCTAACGAGCACCCGCATACTATCTCAATTACGACGTACTGACGGCTGTGGGACAGACCGTCTCCCACGCTGGGATGAGAAGCGCATACGCTAGTCTACTCCGGAGTATCGATGCCCTGTCTCGATAGTCCAACGACTAGGGACCTGTATAAGGATGTGCTTATAGATCACCCAGCTCCCACGAGTGTGAGCGCCATCACAACGCTGGTAATCAAGCAAATATCCTAAGGGCTCTACTAATATGTATATCAGCGATATGCTAAAAGAAACACATGCACATATTAAAGCAGAGACAAACCAAGTAGCATACTACCATTTCGAGCAAGATTGTATATACAACTGTGAATATCCCAAGCTTCCATCAAGTAATATACAAGCTAGTATGATACAGTAATGGCATATACACTAACAAAGCTGTCAGCGGTACTAGCTAGACATAACGGCTACCCGAGTATTGAGCGATTAGAAGATCAACAAGCAAGCTTGTTCATACTCCCGTGAATCCATTAAGTAATACTACCGTACAGTCCGGTCTCTTCGTCTGATATGTCGCATATCTAGTCTCGGGGTGGTAAATGTCAGACCCTAATAACTTGATAAGTCGTGCCGATGTAAGGCTCATAACGGGTCGAGAAACTACTCATAATACTTAACAGTAAATCTCAGTTTCCGCCCTAGCCAGGGGCTTCCTGTTATAGCCAATCGAGCACAGCACAACATCAACCCCCAATACCGGGAGAGACGAAACCCCTCCTATCGCTCATTGCCTCCATGTGACTCGGGACTGTACCCAAAATCCACCGTTTTGCACGCTCTCTTGAACGTGATAAGCTGGAAATCAAATCTCATTGGGAATCACACAAGACTCTATGACGATCTCGGGTCTACAGACTGACCTATACCAGTGTCACCAGAGAACTGCTATCTAGGTATAATAGCATCTAGGAGTTCTCGGCGAGTCCTGTTCAGTGTACCCATTCTCCAATGAGAACCTTTGCACAATCTCTGATGTCAAACACCAATGGTTGTGGGATCAACCATCACCCCATACAAGGTCAAGAATCGTACAGACTAGTCTACTCTGGAATATCGATGCCCCGTCTCGATACTCCCTCGACTTGGAACAATTAAACGATGAACTTGTGGACTACCCTGGCCCTAATAGTATGATCTGCATCATAAGCCTGGTAGTCAAGGCCACATACTAAAGGCTTTATCAACATGTAACAGAGAGACAGTATAAGTATACATGTTATCTTGTCGAGCAAGAAAGTCCTCCCTATATATGTCCAAGCATCCATTATAATATACAATCATGTATAATAATGGCCTCTAGGGCATACATACAACTAACATGATTACCGTTTACATCCTGCATCAGTTTACATGAACAACATATAACATAGTCTCGGCAGTCTGATAACTACAAATCAATACAATCAATACAATATACATTATGGGATTTTAATGGGGCAGATTTGTAAGGAATGTGTTAAAAGTGGCACGATGATGGTTTCTAAAAGACACCTACATGAACATCCTGTGCCGTTGTCCCGTGGATTTTGACGGGGCCTTGTACTACGGGTTACCATAGTCCACGGGAAAAGTTGGACTCCTCTCGTATACATTGATACATTCTGTACCAAGCTACAAACAACTACGTTAGCACAACAAACAGATAATTTACCGGTTCTATTATCTTTACTTGTCTATTCTATTCTATCATTTGGGACTTACCGAGTGCTAGTTCGCAGACGACATTCATGTCTCTTCTTTCTTTAAAATGATCATCAGGAGGACCCGACTCTCAGGAGACCGAGCCCAGCCAGGATGATTTGGAGTAGTTCACAGAGGAGCCAGACTTCTAGACTTTTACTTATACTTATTTCTTTTCAGTTCATATGCCACTGTTTAGTCATCGCTTTCTATCGTTGTAATTTTCTATTCAGTTGTATGTAAAGAAAGAATCTTAATAAAGTTGATATTTATATTACATCTCTTACCATTCTTGTGCTTTACATTTATATTGCTTATTTACGCTTAACATGTTTACTTTTGAGTAAAAACGTCACGGCCCGCCATGTCTCCTCCCGTACACTTTGAAGCGGGGCGTGACACATGTATAATTCATCTTTCCCATAATTGGCAATCATCATATACGAATATCCATAGTAATGGTATTCGTATATCAAAATCATGATAGGTATCATCGCATCTATCATGGATATCTAGAACACGAGTAAGCATGATAGTTTCTATTGTGTCATGGCGATACTAATGATGTATAATGTAGCATATGCGTCTGTGCTTGTGTCACATAGCAATCATTAGTAATTGTATAAGTGTTCTATCAATGTGTTCGAACATCGCTCTCACAATTATCAACAATGCGTCATGTATCTACGTTAGTTAATGATTAATCACACGGATATGTCAATCATCGCATTCGTATAATAACATCAACGCTATCATTCGTGGCAATCCTACAGTGTCATGGCAGTACCAATGAGTTATAGTGTAATATGCGCGTCTGTGGTTTGTGTAACATAGCAATCATAGGTAGTTGTGCAGTGTTCTATCAGTGTGTTCATACGAGAATAGAAACACAACTAGAATTTATAATAGGTAATCGAACCGCCAGCGTATAAAGAGTAACCTAATCATAACATGAACAATCGTTAAACATGGCTAACTATTATGAGCTATACCGTTATAGTTTAAAATAGAATGAAACTTTGGTTTGCAAATAAAGAAGCTGCAATATATTTAAAATAGTTACCCGTTTAAAATTAGCAGCGCATCCTTACCATTTATCATTTAAAAGTGGAAAACGAATCATTGGTTTTTAAAAGAGTATATCTCAAGAAATCGAAATGTCCCAATCGGGATAAACGCATGACTCCGCGAGTCCAAATGATTCTCGGCAGTATTCGGCAAACTATCCTCGATATCCATCAAATATCCTATCAATATCGTGTTAGGAATATATATGTCCTAGAGGCCATTATTGTATTTTATAGTGGATGCTTGGACATATATAGAGGACTTTCTTGCTCGACATGATAGTATGTTATCTGGTTGCTCTTTATCTTAACATATACACTTGTTTTATTATACTGTCTCTTTGATACATGTTGATAAAGCCCTTAGGATGTAGGCTTGACTACCAGGACTATGAAGCAGATCATACTGGTGGGGCTTGTGTAGTCCACAAGCACATCCTTTAACAGTTCCTAGTCGAGAAAATATCGAGATTGGGCATCAATATTCTAGAGTAGACTAGTGTGTACATTTCATGACCTTGTATGGGACGATGGTTTATCCCACAACCATTGGTGTTTGGCATCAAAGATTTTACACAGGTGATCATTAGGGAATGGGTACACCGAACAGGACTCGCCGAGAACTCCTAGATGGTACCATACCTATCGTCAGATAGCAGTTCTTTAGTGACACTTGTACAGGTTTGTCTGTAGACCCGAGATCGTCATAGTGTCTTGTGTGGTTCCCACATTGCTTTGATTTACTCCCTACCACGGCTTAAAGGAGTCGTGCAAACAGGTGGATTTTGGGTACAGTCCCAAGTCACATGAAGGCAGTGAGCGATATGAGGAGTTTCGTCTCTCCCGGTATTGGGAGTTGATGTTGCGCTATGCTCGATTGGCTATAACAGCAAGTCCCTTGCTAGGGCTGATGAGATTTACTGGTAAGTGTTATCAGTAATTTCTCCAAAGGTTATAGGCCACACATCGGCATTACTTATCAAGTTATTGGGGTCTGACGATTCCAACCCTAGACTCAATATGCGACATATCAGACGAAGAGTCCGGACTGTACGGTAAGTGTTGCTTATAGGCTTTACGGGAGTTTGGATAAGTTTGCTTGTTGATCTTCTATTCGCTCAATACCTGGGTAGCTGTTACTTCCAACTACTATCGCTGACGGCTTGTGGGTATCTGATGTGATCATTACCTACTGCCGGCGTATTGACGAGTCTTTAGAGTCCCAAAAAGAGGTTTCCTAGCTCAAGCGAAACGAAGTAGGGCACACATGGAGATATGTGCGGGAGCTTGATTAATTACGAGTATGTGATACAGTATTCTAATCTAGCGATATTTGATATCGGTTAGGTTATATATGATATAACCGGATTATTGAATCAACTGATGATTCAATGATTTGATTTATGTATATATATTTGATATTGGCCGGTTATATATGATATGACCGGACTATTGAATCAAGTGATGATTTAATATCTAATATTGAATATAAACCGGTTGTATGTGATATGACCGGATTATTGAATCAAGTGTTGATTTAATAATGTGATATACATATATATATATGATATTAGTCGGTTATATATGATATAATCAGATTATTGAATCAAGTGTTGATTTAATAAGTTGATATATATATATATATATTAACTAATATATATGCTCACTTAAGATTTTTCTTTTCTTGTTATATATTTGTATGTATGTGTGTGTGTGTGTGTGTGATATTTTAATATATGTTTTGTATCTTGGTTGATGATACAAGGGACATGGATGTATGAGAATCGCATAGAGAAAAGAGTATGATAAACATTTTAGAATAAAACAAGAAATGAAGAGTGAGTCATGTTCTTTAGTTCCTTGTAGAAACTTTGAGAAACCATGACTCATCCTCAATTCTTGTTTTATTCAAATATATTTATCATACATAGCTTATCTCTTGTGACTAGGTTCATTTATATGGTTCATTCTCTCATCCAAGATCATCTTCCTCATTCTCTTCACTATTTTTTTAAGGTGAGAAAAGAAAAGAGAGACCAAAGTGTTTCTAGTGAGAAAATCTTCTACTTCATCAAACTACACTAATCTAGCCCATTAGTTTAGGTTGTTTGCTTCACTAATACCTTGATTAATGAAGAGTGAGCTTGAGTGAAAGAGACTTCAAGGTGGATCAACTTCGGCTTCGAAGACTTCAAGCAAGCTCGATCCTTTCTTCAAGTGGAGTCAAAGAAAAGTTCTAGAGACTACTACTTAGAGCTTTAGACGTGAAGGACTTGGTCTACAAAGGTTGTAAACCTCCATCACTTAGTTTAGAACTTGTTTTCTTGCTTCAAAACCCTAATTCTCTAATTCAATTCTTGTTTAGTATGCATTAGACCTCTGGATTTTTTTAAATTGTATACTTAATGAGGTGCTAAGACATACTTTCATATCGTACGGATCTATAATTGCATACGCATATAACACTAATCATATATAAATATATATCCACACATACATATAACCTACTAGATAAAACTTTATACTAATTCAGTTATAGACTAAGTTATCTAACATAACAGTATACCCTAGGTATATAGTATAAGTATTCTAGTTAATTGGTTACGGGGGTGCTATACACCATCCACCTGACTTCCCCCGTAGATATAGATCTACATAGAGCTAGTCGAAACCTACGACTGCCTCACCGTCTCGGAAGTCTTCGCGACCGTACCTACAATCGAAATTATGATACAACTGCATAAATATCCAAATCCAAAATGTCATGACGAGCGAATTGCACATAGGTTAGAACTTATGGCCGACGTACACTAAATACGACAAAATACCCCCGACGTCGACGTACGAACGTCAAACGATCAAGTCGAGATATAGAAATCCAAAAAACTAAGTTTAAAAACCGGAAAATATCATCAAAAACTATTCAATGTGCTCCCAGATTTTGATATAGGGAATCTGGGATAAAAAGTGGTATATCAGGGACTAAGTTATTATGTTTGTGAGTTACTGAACAAAATTCAAACCAAAACTTGATGGTCTGGCTGCAAATTGCGGCCAGAATGATTAAATATATGGCCAAGGAGATGAGTTAGGGGCTTGGGCTTCTAGAGTGGTCTCAAGGGATCCTCAGGAGTTCAAAAATAATCTTCTTTAATTTTTCATAAAACCCTACTTGGTCTAGATTAAATTTGAACATCAAAAACTTCATGAAATCCATGTTTTTAAAACTCACCATCACTTCAAAATTTAATTCCCAAGCATCAAAACACCACCATCTCCTTCTGAAAAGTAGTGATTAACAACTAAACCCGACTAAACTCACTACGACAAGAAAAACTTGAACAAAAATAGGATTTTTATCTCTTGTGGTGAAAGTAAGAGGGATAAAGCTCAAGGGATGTCATGGTGAGGATCTTTGAAGAGGAATACGCCTAACTTGGCGTCTTGAATAATCTATGTGAAGGAATCATCAAGATCCAAAGATATTTGGTGAAGAGAGGCTAGGGTTTGGATGAGGGTGGAGGAGTTAGGATATGTTTGTTGTGAGGATAGATGAGAGAATGAGTGGAAATAGCCATAATATGTAGGATATTTTGTTAGATATTTGTGTTGTGTTGTGGTGAGAGTGAGGATATAATACAAACCTAACATTTTCCCTCTCTCTTAACCATATAAAACATTAACTTTACACCAAAATCCTATATCATTCTCAAAACAAAATACTTATCATATTTAAAATATCTCATATTTCCAATTTCCCCAAAATAATATAGATATACGTATATCAAACTGAAAAACCAAAATCCGTACAAGATATGATTTTCGTAAGTCATAATATCCATATTTAAATTACAAAATAATATTTATAATTTTCAAAATGTTAGAATATCCCTGCATAAAGAAATTCGGTCCCCGAATTTAAATTTAACTCCAAATCTTAAGACATTTTTTCCAATCAAATCAAATTAAATCAATGGGTCCTAAATTCTGAAAGCATTTAGTCTGTTCAAAGCAACAGGACTCCAAAGTCCCACACGAGCTAGAACTATACTAATGCAACACATGCGCAAGAAAATCAAAAGTATGAAACTCCAATAACTGTAACTCTAGTAGATACTATGAGAATCACACAAACTAAGATTGTCACGACTCGAAATATTAGCTCGTGACCGGCATTTGAATCGCGCCACGCCTAAAGGCGTAACGTAAATTAAGTAAGCCGAAACCCAGAAATCTAAACCTTTTTTAGAAAATAAAAGAGGTGCAGTTTTGAAATAAAGGTATGGTAAAAATCAAAAGTTTTCTTAAATGCATAAGTAATGGAATATAAAAAAGCAAGTAAATTTTTCTAGTTGAAAGCATGTTTCGTCTTTTAAAAATTTAGGCAACACCTCCTTTGTATATTTTGATCCAAAACCACAAATATATGATAATAATAAAAGCATCCACAAGCGGGAGCTAGCTCTTCGTCAAACGGCGGACTCACAACCACACAAGACATAAATATATGTATACGATGCCCAACGGCGAATATCACCACAAAGATAAAGAAAAACAAGACATCAACCCACAAATAGCGAACATAACTCATCGCTCAAAGTCTCGCAACCCCAAGTCTCACTAAGTCTTACAATTGTACAAATACTAGTTTTTGATTTGTGCAGTTAACTAGATACACCAGGAATAATAAAATATAAGAGGGGTACGATCCAACATGTACCACCTACTAAAGCAAAACACCCGAATGCAGCTATGTGGCAGCGATGCCGCTACCGATCCATGCGGTCAACCTGCAAGAACTGTGGCACAACGGGGGTGAGTTGCCAACTCGTGAGAAGAAAACATCATCAGGTAGAAATCGAATAAAATAATGATTCCTAGGTCAACTCTATCATAAATGTAATACTATGATATCTAGGATGACCATAGCGACATATGTGCCAACAATATGCTCACAGACTATATGCATGTAGATATCATCCAACCATATAATCAATGTATATATGTATGTGGACCTCGTCTACGTGTCAACCACTGACACAACAACATCATGCATGAAAATATCATAAAAGCATATACATGAAGGTATGAGAATATAAATCAACGTGTGTCCCTCGCGACACATCAAAATCATAGAACCTGAGTGTCCAGCAGCAACACTCGAAACATCATGAAACCCGTGTCCAGCATCGACACGTAAATCCTCATATCTTGGGCTCCGTCAGCCCTGATCGGCCCTCGGGCTCCGTCTGCGGGATCGGCCCGCGGGCTCCGGCAGAACGGGTCGGCCCCTATCCATCTCTCGACTCCGGTCAGTATCCTCCGGATAACTGCCGAGTCTAACCAATCACCGGTAGGTAGTATTCCCTCTGCCAGGCTCATCGTCTACTGCACAACATCCCTTTCTTACCCCGGGGTACCATACCGGGTCCACCATGAACCCACAAACGGATCATCTAACTCCTCGAATCGGGTTTCACATATCACACGTCTCAGAACCGAGAAAACGCATGGTGGACGCACTAAAATATCATATCAAGAGAAACCGTTTTTTTTAAAACAATACATACTTTCTTTTGAAATAACCACGGTTCTCAAATCTAGAAATCTCATGAAAACAGTATATCTCAATGCGTATAATCATAAAGCATGATGTATGCGACATATAATAGAAATGTAAGCATATCCGTATATCATGCAACATGGAATAGTAATATGCACATATCGAGGGAAAACTGCTCTTTCAAATGAATCCAGTTTTAAAATATATCCTGCGGTTCCCAAATTCTCCAAAGGCAAATGCAACATCGTATAAAGGTGCATATATAACTATAGCAAGTAAATTATGCAAGGAGTCATATCATGATGCAGTAATCCTACTGTGCAATGACATGGCAATTATCGATGATGAAGTGTGTGAGCCGGCCAATCTGTGTAAGTGTGACATACGGATCATCGATAATGGTGTAGGTGTACTAGCACAGGTATATGAAATTCAATGAGAGTGACATGAACGCAGCATAATGCAAATCGTATGCGAAACGCTGCCATGTATACGTATCTACAATATAACTGAGTCGGTGAATCTAACAATCGGCATCTATCCTCACAGCATCACGTACGGTACAATACGTCGTACGGTATCCTCTAGTCAAGGGTATGGATCAATCATCACAAAACTCATCACGTACGGTGAATCATCGTACGGCGGTATTAAAACATTAAGGATCTTATCAACCTATACGACAATGAGGGTACGGACCTAACGTTAAGTACGGTAAATCATCCCTGATTCGCCACATTATTTATACTTATATACCTATATCTCAGGTCGCATCCATAACAATCTCATATCGGGGGACCGGCAAAGGTATCAATCATCTCAATCGACTCGCATCCGTATACCGACATATCACTCAAGTCATCATATCACCTCGTATGTTCTTTTATCGCATTAAGTCATCTTACATCAAGTCAATTTTATGTATACATTCTACTTTATACATCCAATGTCATACTACTCTAAGACTAAAACTTATTCTAGGGCAACTACATATCTATAAGTCGTGAGTCACATTCACTTTTCATATCCCTAAGCTTTCATCCCATATCTCAATATATATATTCAATCACTCATAACAAGCCACTAAATTCTCCTATTGCTTCTCTTTACATCTACTTATCTATATCTATAGTAATTCGCATTCTTAACATCAATTCAAGAAATCTTTCCTAGCATATCATGTCACCTAAACTATAAGCAATAACTTTAAGTTATTGTATATCTTATATCCTACAAATTCTTCTACCCTATTCATAAGTTTCTAACACTGTTACCTTAACCATGCTCTATATATCAGTTTCCATCAAACTTTGCGGGGGTGCTATACGCCATCCACCCGACTTCCCCTGTAGATATAGATCAACTCACCTTGATCCTTACTTGCCGAAGTCGATGACGCCATCCTCCATCGCCTCGGAATCCACGCGAAGGTGCCTACAATAAATACACAATCGCAATAGCTATTAACATCAAGTCCGGAAAACCAATACGGCACACGGTGCACTCATAGGTTAAAACCTATAGCCTACGTATAAAAAAACAACCAAACAACCCTCTTCGTTGATGTACAAATATCCAACGACCCAATACAATACCAAATACTAAAACCAAGAATTCCAAAATACGGAAAACATAGCCAAAAACAACCCAATGTGCTCCCAGATTCTCTCTCAGGTAAAATGGGGATAAACAAATAGTACTATGGGGTAGTATATGGAGTGTGTGCGCTACTGTAACAATTCCAGCACCAGAACCCACCAAGTGGCCGGCCACACTACCATAAAATCCGGCCACCTCGGCCAAGTGGTGAGGGAATGGGCTCATACTTGCAGGGTGGCTTCTTATTGTTCCAACTAGGTCTCTGGTATTGTTTGATTTTCTCAAAAACACCCCGGATCAACCCAGATTCCCTGTAGGCCCACACTTTAACACAAAACCGACATGAATGAATTCCTAAATCCGTATTTTGGTTTCTATACTCAATCCCAGGTCATGTAATAGCCACTAGAGTTCACCAAATCCACAATTTCACCCAAACCCTCTTTAGGGATTTCTAACTTCAAAATAACCAAACCAAAACCATTTCTAAACTAAACTAGAATGCAAGAAACTCAAAACTAAACTAAATAAAAAGAGATATACCTCATTTGGGCAACTCAAGAAAAACCCTAGCTCTCCAAAGTCATCAAAATCCTACTTTGCTTTGTCCAAAGTGTAGAGGATGAGGAGGGGATCAACTTTTGTGAAGGGGGTATAGGGATTTTACATGGTTTTTGAGATGGATCTTAGGGTTGAAGGTGGAGGGAAATGGGTTGAGGAAGAAGATGAAGGAAATAATGTGGAAGGGAATAAGTGGCTGCCCCCCCTCTCTTTCTTATTCTAACTCTTTTCCTTATCCTCACTCTCCTTATTCTCACCCTCTCAATAATACCCTTTTTTGTTTTCTCTTTCTTTTTAAAACCCAAACCACATAATACTCCAAAAACCATAAGAACACAACATGTAAACAAGATGCAACATGGCATGGTGCACTAGCCATGGAAAACTGTAGAAACACGGATTGGCCTAATCGCGATCAATAGTGCACTAATCAATTTTTATCCAAACTGCATATAATTAATTATAAAAATGCCAAATCCGATAAATATATTTTTAAATTAATAAATCATTTTAAATCTCCAATCGTTTCACAACTATTGGTATATATTTATACCGTTTTATGAAAACCCCAATTTCGCAAATTGGGCATTTTTCGCGAAATATATTATTTTAGTATTAAATTCCGAAAATAATATTTTATATTTTCTGAAATATTACAATGATACAAAGTACAAAATGCAAAATCAACCGTTTAAATCGTGCACACAATCATAACCATAACCGCAGTGCAATATTCATAGCACACGACCAAGCGAAAATATAATCAAAGCTATAATATATCTCCTCAAGTGCACTGCACGAAAACAAAATCAATCTCAATGGATTTGCAAAAAAACCAAACCATGTGCAACAGGAGTGCACGAAATCAACATCAAGTGCATCGGGCTGCATGAAACAATACCAAGTGCATCGGAGTGCATAGAACATCAATATGTGCAACTGGTGTGCATAAATCAATATCAAGCGCATTTAGGGTGCACGAAAATCTCGATCAAGTGCAATGATATGCATGAGAACATCAATCAAGTGCATCTAGTGTGCATGAAATCAATATCAATCTAGTGTAACCGCTGTCCACGGAAATCTCAATCAAGTGCATAAATCATATGTGTGACCCTCATGTAAGTCGATGTCGCACAACCCGCGTGTTCGCGGGGAGGCGGAATATGCAAAAAACAATTTTTCAAACCTCGCAACACTGACTTGAACTCTAGAATCGATACTAAAACCTAACACGCTAACTAGTAAGAGGTTAACAACTCAGAAAGAAGTGTTATACCTCACAATACTAAGTCATTCGGGTCTTCTTCGCTGTCCTCCACCTCGTCGTCAGCTCCAAGGATCGAAACAAATCGGGCAACCTCGACGGCCTCCTCGAGTCAAGGACGATCCACCCGAGAGTCTATAGTCCGAGCTCGTACCTCAAATCCAAGGTAACTACGGCTTCTAGTTCGCTAAACTAGAAGTCCTAGAGGGTAAAGAGTGAGAAGATGGAGTGGTTTGTCTCTTGGAACCCTAAGATTCTCAACACATGAAAGGTTTAGGGTTATGAGGAAGAAGAAGGTCACTTGAAGAAAATGAGAGAGGAGAAGAGAGCTTGGATGAAGAAATGACTTCTCATTTGTGATGAATAATGAACCATGTGAATTATTGATAAGATAATATGTCACGACCCGAAAGAGCACGTGACTGGCCCTTGAACCATATGAAGTCTATAGGACCCCATCTGATCCAAGTAAGTCAAAAGCCCAGCAATCTAAAACCATTTAAAGAGTAAATAAGGAAAAACTGTTTTTGAAAAGTAAGGAAATCATGTTTGGAGATCAAAGTTTTTAAATAACTAAGCCGAATATGCATTTTTTTAAAATGTGTAACCTTTCCTGAAAATTTCGGCAGAGTTTCCTTTGTAAAAACTGGCCCCGAACGGGGTACAACAAGAATAATATATATGAAATGATAAAAGGCATCCCCAAGCGGGAGCTAGCTCTTCGTCCATCGACGGTCACAACCACGCAAGCAATAATAATATACAACGCCAAAGGGCGAGGATCAAAACCCAAAAAAAAGAAACTCAAAACAGCCAGAAAACCGTAATACTACTAGCGCGACTCTAAGGTCGAAATAAAACAACACTGTTTTCTAAGTCTGAAACAATATACAAGTTTTGGTTGATGGAAATTCTAGATACAATAAATGATACATGAACAATGGTGGTTCTGATACAAAAGAACCCACCTATCCAAGCAAGTCACCCATAAGGAAGCAGTGTGCCAGAAATGCCGCTATGGAATCTGTACGGCAAAAACCTGCAAGGACTGGGGCACAACGGGGGTGAGTTGCCAACTCGTGAATAGAAAATATCTACAAGCAGAGATCGAATGCATGACCCATCCTAGGTCAATACGATCAGATATAAATAAACCTCAATATGAATAAAGCTGAAGCATGCTAAACTGGCAATGTAATGTCTACATGAGTGTAATGCCAAGTGCTCGTGCTAGTGCCTCAGGTAATAGCATGTCATGAATATGAGGTATGATCAATGTAATCAAATCTGCGCACACGTGGATCCCGTCCACTCGTCACCCAATGACAATACCCATCATGCAAGTAAATATCATGAAACCTGTGCATGGAAATATGAGGATATAACCCACCCGTGTCCCTCGCGACACGTCAAAATCATGGAACCGGAGTGCCCAGCATCGGCACTCGAAAACATCATGAAAACTGTGCCCAGCATCGGCACATAAATCCTCATATATCGGGCTCCGTCAGTCCGGATCGGCCCGCGGGCTCTGTCTGCGGTATCGGCCCTCGGCCCCGGCAGGATGCCCAAATCTATCCATCGACTCTGGTCAGTATCCTCCGGATAACCGCCAGGTCCAACCAATCACCGATAGGTATTCGCCCGCCTCCAGGCTCAATCGGCAAAGCTCATCGATCATCTTGCCGAGGGGAACCATACCGGGTCCACCATGTACCCGCAATCGGCTCATCCACTCCTCGATTCGGGTTTCACATGTCGCTCTCAGCACCGAGAAAACACATGGTGGACGCACTGAAATATCATATCAAGGGTAACCGGGTTTTTAAAGCAATGACATATTCTCTTTTGAAACACTCTCGGTTCCCAAATCCAGAAATATCATAGAAACAACATATCTCAATGCGTATAGTCAAAAGCATGAAGTATGCGACATGTAAAGGAAGGTATGCACATCATCATGTCATGCAAGGATCATATACTGAATGCAATAGTACTACAGTGTAGTGACATGGCAATTATCAATGATGAGTGTGTGAGCCGGCAATAAGTGTACGTGGAACATATGCATCATCGATAATGGTGCTGGTGTCCTAGCAGCATGACTGAAATATAACCACAGTACAAGCGATGCAATGCAAATAGCATGAATATGCGGAATCGAATAATCAACGCAAAAGTAAAGAATCTACACCAATCTGTACAAGTCATGCAAGGGTGCTATTTGAAATAAGACGAATCAGGGCTTTTGGAAAAACAAGGGCTACGGTGTTTTAAGAAAAGATACATCATTTGAAAATATCCGTATGACCCTTCTGCCTATCTTTAAAATATCCCCGATTCGTTAGTTTGAAATAGGTATGACTCGGTCCAGTCTAATGTCTACTAAGTAATTTAGACAGGAGGGGTAAGAAACCACATAATCTGAGTCAATACATATAGATATGATAGTCGGTGATCCTGCCTCAATAACATATCGTAAGATATCCTCGAGTCATGAGTGCGGATCTATCATCAATATCGGCTCGTACGGTAGATCGTCGTACGGCATCCCAATAGCTGGGTAGGGGTCAATATCACAGTACCTCATCACATATCAGGTATCACTATCATCAGATCGCATAATCTGGGGTACTACTCTAAGTCTAGTACAAATCGATACCATCTATAAAAATATGAATGCGGGTAAAGCACATGTCCAAAGGCCCGCTAAAACTATCATATCGCACCTCGAAGACAAGCTATGTCACATCGCCGATCTCACGGCCTCACATCAAGTATCATCTCAAACCACGTATCATCCTCAAATCCCGTATATAAACATATAGTCCCATACCCATGTGTAGATATACGCACCATCATATGCACTCTAATAAATGAAAGAATGAATGCAAGTATGTGTGTAAATGTATGTGTGAGTGCAACCACTACTCTAGGGTTCGCACTATACTAAACCAATATATTCTTATCATCAAAATATCATTATTACCATCAATAACCCTAAACAACACAATATAAATATTCGTGTGTATACGTATTCGTATACATCACCACGGACTGCGGGGGTGCTATACGCCATCCACCCGACTTCTCCCCGTAGATATAAATCTACCCACCTTGCTTCTCGTGTGCCAAAGCCGATGTCGCTATCTTCACCTCCTTTGCCTCAACATCACGCGGGGTACCTACAAGTATATCACAATGCTAAAGCACATGAAAATCACATCGGAAACCAAAATAGCACAACTACCCGCATAGGTAAAAACCTATCGACTCGTATGTAAACACAATCAAAATCCACTTGTCGTTGACGTCCAAACGCCACCCGACAGGAATGAATCACCAAATACCAAAATCCATGCTAAAACAAGTCCCAAATTATACACCAACATAGGAAAATCAACCCAGATTTCATCCTAGATGGAATCAGTCAAAACTAGACATACTCAGGGTCAAAACTAGAGGAAATGGGGGCATGCACAGAAAACGAGGCAATTCCTTAAAATACCTTATTTTAGAATTTTCCATAATTTTTCTCCATTTATCTGTATTTAATTATACCAGAATATTAAAATATTCATTAAAATAATATTAAATTATAAAATTTCCCAAAAATCATATTTTATTATTTTGAAGACGTTACAATCTACCCCCTTAAAGAAATTCGGTCCCCGAATTTAAATTTAAACCCCCAAATACTAAAATATTTCTATACAAATTCCAAGTCATCGGGGCTCCAAAATCATCTATACATAAAACATCATAGCGCAATGCATGCGCATGAGTACTGAGCAGATAACTCAAAAGCAACACTCCATCAAGCATCCGCAATCATCGGAGTCATGGTAACGACACAATGTCAAATCCAATACAAAATCAATATGATATGGACCAAGACTATACATGTAGACACCCAATCTATACATGTAATTAGCTGATGCAACTGTATGCCAAATCTTTTTAAGTCGCTGTGCGATGCGCGTAACACTGCACAGTGGCGGACGTTTCTCATAAGAAAATAACTATATATGTGTATATATATCCTTTGTTTAATAAGCACGTTCCACCATTTTGAAAATAATCAGAAGGGTTTCCTTGTTTTTTAAACGTTTTGTGTCATATCGGACACGTAGGTATATACTGAGACTATAGCTCGCTTTTCGGAAATCCCTTCGATAACTATCGATGCATGCAAAATATATCCAGGCACTGTCCACTGACTAGTCCTTCTCAGTATGAAAGCAAATATCCCACATCATAAAAATGTACTGCTCCAAAAGGAATAAATTCCAAAAATGCACATAACACCACCCTGTGCGTCTGACGCGCACGGAAATCAAAATCCATATATACGCTAAACATGTGCACAAAACAACATCTAGGTGCAACGGGTGTGCACGAAGCATCTGTCATAGGCAACATGTGTGCCTGACAGCCAAAACAGGTGCATCTGACATGCACGAAGAATCTCGATTTAGTGCATCTGGTGTGCCCCAAAATCGTATCTCAAAACATGCGCCCAACATGCGCGAAAATCCAAATCGGTGCATCCATCATGCACGAATGAAAATCTAGACCCTGCGCACTCAATATGCACGGAATCACAAAATCCAATAGCAACGTCGAATATGCGTAAGTCCAGTCAAAAGCACGGAGTGCAAGAATCCACATCAATATCACAATCAAAATCGACATACCGAAAGGCATCAAATCGAAGTCAGGTGCAATCGTAATGCACAAAATATAAATCCGGTGCAACAAAGGCACGAAATATAAATCTGATGCGATAAACGCAAGAAACATAAAACTGGTGCGACAAATGCACGAAGTATAGAACTGGTGCATCCCATGCACAAATACCAAGCAATAACTCAAATACGTAAGCAGCAACACTAAGTGTATCCAGATATGAAGAAAATCATAAACGTGTGCAGCTGCGGGCACGAAACACATATCGATGCACTACAAGTACATATAAGCTATACCGAGTGCAAAATCAAAACACTAAAATTACATGAAACTCTGCTGGAAGCGTAAATCAAATCACCAGCATAAAATAGGCATGAAATCGCAATCAACAGCTCAAGAGTAATAACTATGTACAAGGTATAAATACCCAGTAGGTGCAACCATGGTGCACAAAATCAAATATCATGAAACTCAGTCATTAAGACTAAATCATGCGAATAGATCGCCCAAAATACCGAAATCCAAAGCAACGGATACGTGATAATCAAATCACAAAATCACAAATCATAATTACCGTCGTCGGTATACCCTCCTTCAGGGTCGAGAAGGTACCGGTACATCCGATGCTAGCGGCGCATGATATCTACTTGCCTCTTGCTCGCGGCTGGCGTCCTCTGCCTCTGGTTCCTGATCTTTCCTGTAGATTACCAACTCGCAATCCATCGGCTCATCGGCCCGGTCAGGTGTGCTGACAGGAACGATTCCGTTCTTGCACTTCCCTGGTCATCTCTCGGTCAATCCTCACGACCGCTCGTAAAGCAGCACATCTCTGGCGCCGACCTCGGGTCCTCTGAATGCATATCACACATCCGATCCTGGGTGCAACTCTTATTGCAGCAGTGTACTGGAAGGAATCCTACTCAAGGTCTCTTCTGATCTTGCCTAAGCCAAACTGTAAGGAGGCTGGTACTCTGGCGTAATCTTTTCTCGCTCTTTGGACCTCTGCGTCCTTAGTACAACATCTCCTCGGAAGCTGGTCGCATCTCTGCGCCTCTGTATGCATGTCCGGCCTTTAATCTTAACGGGGTGTAGTAACAGCTCGTCTGCCTCTCGCACGAACTTCTTGTCCCGCTTGTCTGTATCATCGACCATTCGACGTCGCGTCTTTATCTGCACACTGCAATGTCCTCGGCTACGGTCCACCCGAAGTCTCTAACACGGACTCGAAATCACGAACTCAGTATCTTCATCACTCAGTAGAAGATATCTAGCCGAACACATCCTCAGCGTGCATATCGCATCTCTGATGTCAGCGGAGTGGAACGTCATCTCGTCGAAATCTCGTGCAAACTCTTTACTCCACCTTGCTCCACTATCGACTGATTCGGACTCATCTCATTATGGCTACACAGACTGCGCTCCGACGGCTATGCTCGTATCTGGAGTCTCCCAAGCAGTGTCCCATCACATGATATCCGAATGATGTCGAATCATCCGATCGACTCGTCAGAACCTCACAATCCCCCAAGAGCTCAACATCTCAGGTACAGTTTAATAGTATCGAGTACATGCCACAGCGTCGGTGGTCCAGCCGTAGAAGGGCAAACCCAAGCCTCACTAATGGCGCCGAGGAACTGCCGCAAACCCTAAGGTTCAAAGGCTTTCACACGGTCATTAAGTCGAGTTAGGGTTTCATTCTTCTAGAGGGTCTATAGAATCACCTGCATGTCTTTCCGTATACTTTAAACTTGGAAAATGGGTTCCTGACCTTCGATCGTCTCAATCGACTCTCAACGAATCTGCGTGAAGTCGCCTCTAGCTGGAATCAATCTATCTGATGACCTCGCATCGGGGTAAGCGAACGAACCACATGTCCTAGTCATTAATCCTCGGTGACTAGCGACTCACTATCACATCTCTAAGAATATCCTCATGCTGCAGTAGCTCCAATCATCTGGGCGATATCTCATCACTCGCAGCAACAACTGGCTCATTCGTCGGTACGCTAAGCAGCGCCTCAACCATCATGAATAAGTGATACATCAACGGTCATCACATCCTGGCTGGCCTCTATCAGTGGCTCAATCCTCTGGTACCGTCCGGTACATCCTAGAAATCTCACAGCAGCGATCTGTCAAACGCCCATAGTGCGGAAACACAAAATACGAAGCCTCAATGCAACCGTATGTCTCTGGAATCACGCCCCGGTCAGTCCTCGTCCGCGACGAGCTCATGCTGACAACTCGAGCCGTAGCTCACTCTGCCCGTGCAATCGCGGCATCAAAACCATAACCAGTATCGATGAAGATAGATCATAGGAAGGAATATGACACAATGCAAGGAAATGTACAACCTAAGGTTTCTTAAGCGGAGTGGCGTGTCGTAAGTATGCCGCGGAACATACCCACGGTACGTCACTCTACTTTAGTCACCTATTCCATCAACCAAGGGTCATCCTACACGACGAAAGTTCGGGTCTAATACCCCCTCGACCAAGTCTAAGTTCCGTAAGGTCAAGCCTAAGTTCCTTATATAGATAACGCCCTAGGCTCCACATAGTCAAACTTAGACTCGAACCAAGGTCAACCTAGCGCTCTGATACCAACTTTGTCACGACCCGAAAGAGCACGTGACTGGCCCTTGAACCATATGAAGTCTATTGGACCCCATCTGATCCAAGTAAGCCAAAAGCCCAGCAATCTAAAACCATTTAAAGAGTAAATAAGGAAAAACTATTTTTGAAAAGTAAGGAAATCATGTTTGGAGATCAAAGTTTTTAAATAACTAAGCCGAATATGCATTTTTTTAAAATGTGTAACCTTTCCTGAAAATTTCGGCAGAGTTTCCTTTGTAAAAACTGGCCCCGAACGGGGTACAACAAGAATAATATATATGAAATGATTAAAGGCATCCCCAAGCGGGAGCTAGCTCTTCGTCCATCGACGGTCACAACCACGCAAGCAATAATAATATACAACGCCAAAGGGCGAGGATCAAAACCCAAAAAAAAGAAACTCAAAACAGCCAGAAAACCGTAATACTACTAGCGCGACTCTAAGGTCGAAATAAAACAACACTGTTTTCTAAGTCTGAAACAATATACAAGTTTTGGTTGATGGAAATTCTAGATACAATAAATGACACATGAACAATGGCGGTTCTGATACAAAAGAACCCACCTATCCAAGCAAGTCACCCATAAGGAAGCAGTGTGCCAGAAATGCCGCTATGGAATCTGTACGGCAAAAACCTGCAAGGACTGGGGCACAACGGGGGTGAGTTTCCAACTCGTGAATAGAAAATATCTACAAGCAGAGATCGAATGCATGACCCATCCTAGGTCAATACGATCAGATGTAAATAAACCTCAATATGAATAAAGCTGAAGCATGCTAAACTGGCAATGTAATCTCTACATGAGTGTAATGCCAAGTGCTCGTGCTAGTGCCTCAGGTAATAGCATGTCATGAATATGAGGTATGATCAATGTAATCAAATCTGCACACACGTGGATCCCGTCCACTCGTCACCCAATGACAATACCCATCATGCAAGTAAATATCATGAAACCTGTGCATGGAAATATGAGGATATAACCCACCCGTGTCCCTCGCGACACGTCAAAATCATGGAACCGGAGTGCCCAGCATCGGCACTCGAAAACATCATGAAAACTGTGCCCAGCATCGGCACATAAATCCTCATATATCGGGCTCCGTCAGTCCGGATCGGCCCGCGGGCTCTGTCTGCGGTATCGGCCCTCGGCCCCGGCAGGACGCCCAAATCTATCCATCGACTCTGGTCAGTATCCTCCGGATAACCGCCAGGTCCAACCAATCACCGGTAGGTATTCGCCCGCCTCCAGGCTCAATCGGCAAAGCTCATCGATCATCTTGCCGAGGGGAACCATACCGGGTCCACCATGTACCCGCAATCGGCTCATCCACTCCTCGATTCGGGTTTCACATGTCGCTCTCAGCACCGAGAAAACACATGGTGGACACACTGAAATATCATATCAAGGGTAACCGGGTTTTTAAAGCAATGACATATTCTCTTTTGAAACACTCTCGGTTCCCAAATCCAGAAATATCATAGAAACAACATATCTCAATGCGTATAGTGAAAAGCATGAAGTATGCGACATGTAAAGGAAGGTATGCACATCATCATGTCATGCAAGGATCATATACTGAATGCAATAGTACTACAGTGTAGTGACATGGCAATTATCGATGATGAGTGTGTGAGCCGGCAACAAGTGTACGTGGAACATATGCATCATCGATAATGGTGCTGGTGTCCTAGCAGCATGACTGAAATATAACCACAGTACAAGCGATGCAATGCAAATAGCATGAATATGCGGAATCGAATAATCAACGCAAAAGTAAAGAATCTACACCAATCTGTACAAGTCATGCAGGGGTGCTATTTGAAATAAGACGAATCAGGGCTTTTGGAAAAACAAGGGCTACGGTGTTTTAAGAAAAGATACATCATTTGAAAATATCCGTATGACCCTTCTGCCTATCTTTAAAATATCCTCGATTCGTTAGTTTGAAATAGGTATGACTCGGTCCAGTCTAATGTCTACTAAGTAATCTAGACAGGAGGGGTAAGAAACCACATAATCTGAGTCAATACATATAGATATGATAGTCGGTGATCCCGCCTCAATAACATATCGTAAGATATCCTCGAGTCATGAGTGCGGATCTATCATCAATATCGGCTCGTACGGTAGATCGTCGTACGGCATCCCAATAGCTGGGTAGGGGTCAATATCACAGTACCTCATCACATATCAGGTATCACTATCATCAGATCGCATAATCTGGGGTACTACTCTAAGTCTAGTACAAATCGATACCATCTATAAAAATATGAATGCGGGTAAAGCACATGTCCAAAGGCCCGCTAAAACTATCATATCGCACCTCGAAGACAAGCTATGTCACATCGCCGATCTCACGGCCTCACATCAAGTATCATCTCAAACCACGTATCATCCTCAAATCCCGTATATAAACACATAGTCCCATACCCATGTGTAGATATACGCACCATCATATGCACTCTAATAAATGAAAGAATGAATGCAAGTATGTGTGTAAATGTATGTGTGAGTGCAACCACTACTCTAGGGTTCGCACTATACTAAACCAATATATTCTTATCATCAAAATATCATTATTACCATCAATAACCCTAAACAACACAATATAAATATTCGTGTGTATACGTATTCGTATACATCACCACGGACTGCGGGGGTGCTATACGCCATCCACCCGACTTCTCCCCGTAGATATAAATCTACTCACCTTGCTTCTCGTGTGCCAAATCCGATGTCGCTATCTTCACCTCCTTTGCCTCAACATCACGCGGGGTACCTACAAGTATATCACAATGCTAAAGCACATGAAAATCATATCGGAAACCAAAATAGCACACGCTACCCGCATAGGTAAAAACCTATCGACTCGCATGTAAACACAATCAAAATCCACTTGTCGTTGACGTCCAAACGCCACCCGACAGGAATGAATCACCAAATACCAAAATCTATGCTAAAACAAGTCCCAAATTATACACCAACATAGGAAAATCAACCCAGATTTCATCCTAGATGGAATCAGTCAAAACTAGACATACTCAGGGTCAAAACTAGAGGAAATGGGGGCATGCACAGAAAACGAGGCAATTCCTTAAAATACCTTATTTTAGAATTTTCCATAATTTTTCCCCATTTATCTGTATTTAATTATACCAGAATATTAAAATATTCATTAAAATAATATTAAATTATAAAATTTCCCAAAAATCATATTTTATTATTTTGAAGACGTTACATAATATCTCACAAAAATATCTATGGTTCACAAATATCTATTTTGTTAAGTGATGAATCATAGCCATCCAAGAAAATATCTCAATCTCATTTCTCTACCCAAATTAGGTTTTATTTCATAAAGAAAATCAAAACCCTAATTTGGCATTTCCTTCTAGAAGCTTTCCCAAGAAATTACGAGAACGCCCCTCATCCGTATATACATACCCGCATCCGCATTCTGAAGAATACAAACACAAAGAGACGAAAACAGTCCATCAATATAATACTAGGATCCGGCTTAAACCAAAACACACTAGTATTATCCGCCCGAGCATCATACGTGTAGAAGTATACGCAAGTGATCGAAGCCCTGTCGTAAAACCATACGACCTCTACACCATTTTTCCGATGCAGGGAATGTTGGAGATAGTGCCCTCAGAGTCAATTATTAGGTCACAGGTACGTGATTGTAATGATTGAGGGAGGACCTATCCCGGTAGGACAGTCTTACTCGAGATGATAGTATGCTATCTGGTTTACCTTTATCATCGTGTACTGTTTTAGGTGACCTGACATGTCGCTATTACACGTTGATAGAGCCCCTAGGATTCTTGCTTGACCACCAGCAGTATGAGGGCGATCATATAAGTGGGAGCTGGGGGTCTACAAGCTTATCCTTAAATGGTCCCTGGTCGTGGGAGTTTCGAGACTGGGCATCGATACTCCATTAGTAGACTAGTGTATACAGTCGAGACCCCGACGAGGGGCGGTGGCCGGTCTCACAAGCCACTGGTGTCAGTTGGATCACCTAAGATGTATACAGGTGCTCATTGGGTTATGAGTACACCGGACAGGACTCGCCGGGAACATGCTAGTTGGTCATATACCAGACGTCAGATGGCAGTTCCCTGGTGACATGTGTGCAGGTTAGTTCATCGACCTGGGGATCGTCATTTGTCTCGTGTGAGTTCCCACTGTACTTTGATTACTACCCTACCACGGCTCAAAGGAGTCGTGCAAACAGGTTTTAGTTGGGTACAGTCCCGAGCCACATGGAGGCAGTGAGCGTATCTTCAGGGGTTCGTCTCTCCCGGTATTGGGGGTGAGGTCGTGCTGTGTCTAGGAGAGCCATTACACAAAGTCCTTGGCCAAGGCGAGGAGATTTACTGGTAGGTATTCCAGTAGTATCTCAGGGTGTTCTGGGCTACACTCCGACACGACTTGTACCGCTTTTGGGGGTCTGACTTTTACCAACCCCCTAGGCCCGCCATGCGATACTCATAGACGAACGGACCGGACTGCACGGATATTGTCACTGACAGGCTCAGTAGGGTGTCAGGATGAGTTCGCTCATCGACGTCCCTTTTTAGTCAATAGCTGGTGGCCCGTTACGTATTGGCTTATACCTCTGACGGGCTAGTGGTTAAATCCACAGCCATAGTATTGACGAGTCTTTAGAGTCTACCACACTTTCAGTTACTCAGCTTTCGGGCGAAACGCTGTAGAGGCCGTATGGAGATATGGCAGGGTCCGATCAGATACGTGCGGTATTGCACGGATCAGGATCGGACAGTTTTGTACTAGTGGCCGTATAGTTATATGGCAGGGTTCGATCAGATACGTGCGGTATTGCACGGATCAGGATCGAACGGTTTTTACTAGCCGGCTTTGGTTTAAGCCGGTCCTAGTTTAGTACAGTGTAGATTTTGTCTCATTGCATTTGTATCCGGACGGAATACAGATGCGGGTGTGTATGCACAGTATTGGGGTTTTCCTGTAATTTATTACGGGACCTGTTTTCTGGAGTTGCCAGTTTGCATTCCGTTCCGGCCGGTTTTCCTTTGTTCTTTCCCGGCCGGACTTTCCCGATGGAGGGGGTTATTTGCAATTGTGCAAATAACATTTGTGGAGGGGGTTTCTTGAATATATATTGATTATGATAGCTTTCTTTTCTTTGCACCATAACTTGCTTTGACTTGTTTTAAAGTGAAGTGAAAGGTTATGGTGGCATAGTGTTTTTAAGCATGGTTGATGTTTTGTTGACCTTGGATGTGGTCACCCCTCTCTTGCTCCTACACTCACCTCCCTCTTGCTATCATATTATCATTCCTCCACCATTCTCATTCTCACTTGATGATAAGTCTTTCAAGAAAGTGAGAAGAAAAAGAGAGAGCTTCATTCTTGAGAGTTTCCTTCTTGATCTTGCTTTCATGCAAGGAAAAATGAAAGCACCATATTTTCCTTGTCCTCTTTCCTCCATCATGGCAACAAAACCCCATTGAGACAAAGCGTATTCTACACTACATTCTACAGCACTTCTTGAGCATGTCGAGTTGCCGGCTTCATGCTCGAGTTGCCTCGGTATTGAGGCGGGAGCCCGTAAAAGACGAAGGCGATGTGGTGCCCTTTCCGGCGAGGAGGCGACGATGTGCACGGAGATCCCGCGAGGAGATCGGAGTGGAGATGAAGACCGGAGGACTTGGATCGTCGGTATATCTCTATTCCCATTCTTGTAGATAGCTTAGACTAGTTAATGGTCCGATCCGGTTAAAGTGCGCGGTGGTGCCGGTTTGCAAAGTCCGCAAAATTTAAGTTATTCACCGCTTCCGCATTCCGGCGTCGGATTGACGGCCGGGGCGCCGCCGTGCACTTACAATGGTATCAGAGCCTCCCCATTAACTTAGTCTAGCTTTGTGTAATGTGTTTGCATTTCCGATCGATCAAAAAGTCCAAAAACCCGTATTTTGTCGCATCAGTTTTCTGTTGGAAATTTTTAGTGTCTAAAAATTTTTCAGGTTGTGATATATTGATGTACTGGAGATTGCAAGGCTACTGAGAAAATTCGAGAGTGTCAGTCAACAGTTCAACCGCGGAAGCGCGGCCTGACCTTCCTTAAGCGCCGCGCTTCCGCCGCAGACTGTTCTGATCCCTGCATCAAATTTTTTCAGTAGCTTTCTGGGCTTAAAATGTGGTTTTTGGAATATTAAAATTGGGCCCAGGTTTTCTGTGGTTGCTACAGTTTTGTTTGGGGGCCCACTTGTTAATGTTTGATCAATCGGAAATTTTTTAAACACATTTTTCACAGTACTTACATTATATCTGCGACCGTGAATGTCACTCGATCGGTAAATCCGGTCTAACTGCTATAGCCCGGTTAGACGGATTTACGAACGTGACTTTCACGTTGATGTTCTATGTATTTGCTGTGATGTTGCGGATCGGTCGTGGGGATAGCCTGGATGCAATGCTAGTACTGTGTTGTTGTATTATGTACATTTGATATTGCGGGGCGAGCGTCCGACATGTGGACTGCCGTCACTGCCTGATTGTATTATTCTTTTGGGGCACGACCTGGTTGCGGTCGATGTACCCGGTGTATGTATATTTTACTTTCTGTACTAGGATTGCCCCGCGGAGGGGTGCACGGATAGCCGGGTTCTAGAAGGCAACAAGCCCGCATCTCATGGCATTGGGACGGAAGGGGCTTCACTCTAGGATTGGCGGGCTATTCGCCGCACTCGTAGGGGGTACAGGTTTGACCCAGGAGGGGTGCCCAAGTTACCGGATTCCGTGAAGTGCTGGGTGGTCCATTCACGGTGCTGAAGGGGGCTGCCTCGCTTCAGGTTTTGGCGGGTGACTTGCCGCGCCCGTAGGGGTCTAGGATTCTCATTGCACAGGCTATCCACACGACCAGGGGAACGTCGGGTTTCAGCGGCTCTGTGAAACCCGGGGATCCCAGATATCTGTATTGTTTCTGTGATGCTGTACATTCTCTGTGATGTTGCATTTTATTCACGCCTTGAGCGAATATAATATATTGGTATATATATTAGTAGATGTTGTATATGTTTTGCATCCGCGCTAGTCCAGTCCCCGCTCTGTCGTTAGTAAGCTAACCTAACGGGTAATGACGGGACCCAGTGGCGAATGCGGATGGCATATACGTACGTCAGTATATTTTCGTTCTTTGTGGTGTGATCAATTGATGGGACTGCATTGATTCGGATCAATGCAAGTTAAACAAACCTATTCTGATGTTGTTGGAACACTTTTCAAAAAGCTGTTATTGCAAGGACGTTCACTTTTGTTTTGCATCGTGGTATTCATTGGAATATCCTGCTCCTCAGTCGACGAGGCAAGGGCCGAGATCCCTTCACCGGGAGTGACCCCTTGGACAGAAGTTTGCGTCAGGGCATTAACTTCACTATAGCCGATTACTTTTGCTTTGCACCGTGGTATTCATTTGGAATATCCTGCACCTCATTCTACGGGGAAAGAGCCGAGATCCCTTCACAGGGAGTGACCTCTTTAGCAACGGTTTTCGTCACTATATTTTTAAAAAGCTATCCGTTCCTTCGACGATATCAAGTTCACTACGTTAAAGGTTTTCGCCAGAAACCATTCGTAGCCCTCCGTCGTTTCAGACGGGTAACACGTAGTATTCATGCTATGTTTGTTGACCTTCGTCAAGGCATAGTGTATGGTAGCTGCTTGTTACCTTTCTGCTGCATAGATAGATGCGTTGGTTTGGGACAGTCGTACAGCCTTGTTGACCTTCGTCAAGGGCTTGTACGGGTGGGTTCAAATTAACCTGGACAATGACGGGTGGAACTTGACATGTGACTTATGATTTGTTGACCTTCGTCAAGGTCATAAGAGCATGGGGCTGAAATCGCATCGGGAGTTTCAAAAGTACTGAAACTTGCCAGATATGCGCATACCTTCTGGAGTGTGATACCGTGAGCGGATTCCGTCACGTTATCATGCGATGAGAGTTGGATCCCGATTCCCACTGATGAGTTAGTTTACTCCTCGGGTAACCCCGACTAATTCTTCTTTCAGGTTTGGAGGAGAATTTGAGGTACAGTGGGAGGATTCCAGATTAGATAAATTGGTAACCATTCTGATCTAGGTTAGAGTGCACGCTGAGTGTTTCTTTTCTCTCTCTCTCTGGCAGCGACCATTTGACCCGACCCTAAGACTTTGACTCAGTGACCAAGTTGACCGAACCTTCTTAAACACCGGCTTTTGGATTGTCAGAGTTGCAGACCTCATTGCCACTCCTACTTATACCCTTTTCTCCAGGACACCCCGTGTTACTACGAACGTCCACTTCCATTGGACAAAACCATCGTATGGTTAGATACGAACTCGAAGGAATTTTTTCGAGGATGGTTTCCGGTTCTGGAGAAAACGGATAGGATTATTCAGTTGTCTTTTCCTTTTACCTTCTCTCAGGTTGCGAGTACTCCTTGGTTTAGGAGATAGTACACCTATTACGCAAATTGGATAGTCTTCTTCCAAACCTTAGGCTGGTGCCGAAAGGTAGGGAATGAAGAAAACCAATTAGCCTAACGATGGTGTGCAGAAGGTATTAAGTTCAGACAAAGCAAGGGATTAGTAAGAGGGCAAAGTAAATTGCAACAGATATTCACGACCAAACCAAATATTTCGTTACCACTCCCACATCACCTTTGTATTTCTCCAGGACACTCCGTATCACTACGAAGATCCACAGTTTATTTGGATACTCCATCGTATGGTTATATACGAACTCGAATGGAACTTGTTCCAGTTCGGGGATGGATTCTGGTCCAGGAGAAATAGGAATAAAGTACATTCAGGTGTCTTTTATCTTCACCTTCTCTCGCGTTGCGAGTGCTCCTAGGATTAGGACAGTACACCCTTTATGCTTATTGGATAGTCTTCTTCCAAACCATAGGCTGGTGCCGAACGGTAGGGAAGGAAGAAAACCATTTGGCCTAAAGGGGTGTGCAGAAGGTAAAGACTAAAGACATATGAAGGGATTTGGAGAGGTGGCAAAGAATTATACGGTTATAGTTGTGAATTTGGATAATGGAAGAGGCATTACTAAGAATACCGGGATACCCCACCGAAACATTTCAATGTTTCAGTTTCACTGTCTACTGTTAAAAGAAAACTGATTTCCCGATTAGATACTTACTCCAGGGTATGTATTTACCAGGTATGATTCTCACATCTGTATGCTTTTACAGATGATGAGTGGGAGTAGATTATTGGGAATTGGGTGATCATCCTCATTATATCGGGATTCGTTGTAATCGGTGATATTTGAGGAAGTCACCTGGGTTATTTGCCGGACGGCAAAATATTTGGTTTTGAATATCCGCCGTTATGCACCAATTTCAAATCGATGTATCTGTACGTCTATTTTCATAGAGTGAGATATACCTTTCTGAAATTATGTCTACGACATTTACCTATATCAGTGGATGGTTAGGTAAGGAGCATTAAACAGCGGTGTAATTCTTCTTAACCATAAGTACAGTTTTCAACCTACGACACACAGTGAATGAGTTGTCAGACTCAAGGGACTTATACAGAGTATTGTATGTTGTCCAGGGTCCATCAGGACAGAGGGGTTGGTCCTCGTACTACATTCAGCTTACTTATGACTTCTCTAATTTTTAGACAGGTGTTTCGTGGAAACACAGGGTCCGAATTTGGAGAAGTTATAGGTATTTGAATAGAGTAGAGAACCAGGTATAGCAAGTATCGGGATTCTTCAAAGAGATCGAAGATGTAGATACTTGTGTATGGTATTCAGTTGATAGTAATGATAAAGAGATCTTGCTTCTCTTTCAGGTTACTCATAATTGGAAGTATTCCTAAGTTGAGTAACGCTGATCGGCCTCCTTCCATTTAGTTGACATGCGCTGGGGACAGCTGCATGATTTGAATCTGGTTCAATTAAATCAGTGCCTCTGTTTCTATATTGGATATAGAACAGTTCATATCTTAACGATGTTAAGGTACGGGGAGTTGTCCGGTTTATGATTAAAACCAGACACTGGACAACTCAAGGCACGTTTCTGTGATGGCTGTTTGTGGTTTGACCCAGGCTATGACGAGGGTTGATTTTCTACCATCTGGATGAACAATAGCGATATTGTTCTAGACTCGCCACAGTTTTATTAAAAATGGATTTTTTCAGAAAACAGTAGTGGGAGTATGGTAGAACTGGAAGTGATTCCAGAACCACAAACGATTACTGAAGATTTGATAAGGAACCTAAAGATTCAATCTGGATTGACATTCCATTGGCCACTCCGCAGATATGGTGGGTAACTTCAGGCACCCGAGAGGTACTACGGTAGCCTCAAGGACGGTGACGGGGAAGTTCTTGTTTACCCACAATTACCAATGCTGTTGTTCCAGGCTGCGAGACCCGGCGGGAGGATGAGTATAGCGTCGTTCTGAACTCGCTTCAGAAGTGTACGTGTATATGACTCTGCCAGAGGGTTGTCGTAGTCAGTGGGAGCAGCGGAAGCATTGGTGGACAGGTTGCTTATGTCTATTTATAGACTAGAGCAGATGTAGCGGAGATAGATCATCTATTTCTGACGTGACAGTCATGGGTTTGACTTCATCAGAATAGGGGATGGATCTGTTGAGAAGGTAGTAGGGTGTGATATCCTGGTATTTGGATGATATACACAGAGTAGGAAAAGAAACTCCTACACTATGATCGGTTATACTTTGGTCGTCACACAGTGGTTTCTCCACAAAGGACTTGGACATTATATCAGACATACTGGTTACTAGATCTATGGTTTTAGATCTAGATTTGGGTGGTTTCCCAATCAGGGTACTTGACAGCATTCTAAGAGTATTTAGGATGGACGACTCCTGGCACGGTAGTGTACCTGCAGGTAATGGAGTCACCCTCTCCAAAGGTGTCTTACAGACTAAAGGGGAGAGGGACGGGCATGATTGGCAGATCACTTGCTCAGGCAATTGAGTCAATCGTGAGATGTCAAGTACCACACCAGATGTTGTTCTTGCACAAGATGCAATAAGTTGACATTAATCCAATCCTGGAAAAACAGTTGGAAGCAGTTTTGGAACATAAGTGGATGTTCTAGGGAGATGATAACGACAGCCTCATTCAGGAGACAGTTATCATTCCAGGCTTCCAAGGTGACATGGACGACAAGGAGGTTGTCAGAGTTATAGTTTTCCTTCTGATGAGGGGCAGTATTTTGGACAGGTGGTCCAAGGCAATACTGAGGAAGGCATGGCGCGCAGGATACTAATTAAGTTCAGTTGACGATACAGTCTAAGAAGTTTGGATTTGGAGTTCATTTATGAGCTATGTCCCATCAGACATCCAGACACATTCTAAGACAGGTATTGCTCATTTCGGGAGATGGGTTTCTCCGCGAACATGAGATATAGAGAGACATAGAAAGAAACGTCAAGGCGGATCCACTCACTAAGGCTATTCCTCGAACGCAATAGTTCCGCAAACGAGCTTTGTGAGACTGACTAGTAGAGGAGTTGGATGTTCGGTATCACACGGGCTGTGAGTATGCGACATCGCAATAATTAGCCTTGAGTGCAAGTGGGAGATTGTTGGAGATAGTGCCCTCAGAGTCAATTATTAGGTCACAGGTACGTGATTGTAATGATTGAGGGAGGACCTATCCCGGTAGGACAGTCTTACTCGAGATGATAGTATGCTATCTGGTTTACCTTTATCATCGTGTACTGTTTTAGGTGACCTGACATGTCGCTATTACACGTTGATAGAGCCCCTAGGATTCTTGCTTGACCACCAGCAGTATGAGGGCGATCATATAAGTGGGAGCTGGGGGTCTACAAGCTTATCCTTAAATGGTCCCTGGTCGTGGGAGTTTCGAGACTGGGCATCGATACTCCATTAGTAGACTAGTGTATACAGTCGAGACCCCGACGAGGGGCGGTGGCCGGTCTCACAAGCCACTGGTGTCAGTTGGATCACCTAAGATGTATACAGGTGCTCATTGGGTTATGAGTACACCGGACAGGACTCGCCGGGAACATGCTAGTTGGTCATATACCAGACGTCAGATGGCAGTTCCCTGGTGACATGTGTGCAGGTTAGTTCATCGACCTGGGGATCGTCATTTGTCTCGTGTGAGTTCCCACTGTACTTTGATTACTACCCTACCACGGCTCAAAGGAGTCGTGCAAACAGGTTTTAGTTGGGTACAGTCCCGAGCCACATGGAGGCAGTGAGCGTATCTTCAGGGGTTCGTCTCTCCCGGTATTGGGGGTGAGGTCGTGCTGTGTCTAGGAGAGCCATTACACAAAGTCCTTGGCCAAGGCGAGGAGATTTACTGGTAGGTATTCCAGTAGTATCTCAGGGTGTTCTGGGCTACACTCCGACACGACTTGTACCGCTTTTGGGGGTCTGACTTTTACCAACCCCCTAGGCCCGCCATGCGATACTCATAGACGAACGGACCGGACTGCACGGATATTGTCACTGACAGGCTCAGTAGGGTGTCAGGATGAGTTCGCTCATCGACGTCCCTTTTTAGTCAATAGCTGGTGGCCCGTTACGTATTGGCTTATACCTCTGACGGGCTAGTGGTTAAATCCACAGCCATAGTATTGACGAGTCTTTAGAGTCTACCACACTTTCAGTTACTCAGCTTTCGGGCGAAACGCTGTAGAGGCCGTATGGAGATATGGCAGGGTCCGATCAGATACGTGCGGTATTGCACGGATCAGGATCGGACAGTTTTGTACTAGTGGCCGTATAGTTATATGGCAGGGTTCGATCAGATACGTGCGGTATTGCACGGATCAGGATCGAACGGTTTTTACTAGCCGGCTTTGGTTTAAGCCGGTCCTAGTTTAGTACAGTGTAGATTTTGTCTCATTGCATTTGTATCCGGACGGAATACAGATGCGGGTGTGTATGCACAGTATTGGGGTTTTCCTGTAATTTATTACGGGACCTGTTTTCTGGAGTTGCCAGTTTGCATTCCGTTCCGGCCGGTTTTCCTTTGTTCTTTCCCGGCCGGACTTTCCCGATGGAGGGGGTTATTTGCAATTGTGCAAATAACATTTGTGGAGGGGGTTTCTTGAATATATATTGATTATGATAGCTTTCTTTTCTTTGCACCATAACTTGCTTTGACTTGTTTTAAAGTGAAGTGAAAGGTTATGGTGGCATAGTGTTTTTAAGCATGGTTGATGTTTTGTTGACCTTGGATGTGGTCACCCCTCTCTTGCTCCTACACTCACCTCCCTCTTGCTATCATATTATCATTCCTCCACCATTCTCATTCTCACTTGATGATAAGTCTTTCAAGAAAGTGAGAAGAAAAAGAGAGAGCTTCATTCTTGAGAGTTTCCTTCTTGATCTTGCTTTCATGCAAGGAAAAATGAAAGCACCATATTTTCCTTGTCCTCTTTCCTCCATCATGGCAACAAAACCCCATTGAGACAAAGCGTATTCTACACTACATTCTACAGCACTTCTTGAGCATGTCGAGTTGCCGGCTTCATGCTCGAGTTGCCTCGGTATTGAGGCGGGAGCCCGTAAAAGACGAAGGCGATGTGGTGCCCTTTCCGGCGAGGAGGCGACGATGTGCACGGAGATCCCGCGAGGAGATCGGAGTGGAGATGAAGACCGGAGGACTTGGATCGTCGGTATATCTCTATTCCCATTCTTGTAGATAGCTTAGACTAGTTAATGGTCCGATCCGGTTAAAGTGCGCGGTGGTGCCGGTTTGCAAAGTCCGCAAAATTTAAGTTATTCACCGCTTCCGCATTCCGGCGTCGGATTGACGGCCGGGGCGCCGCCGTGCACTTACAGGGAAACCCTCTGTGTAGGACTCTAAACACTCGACACTACGCTGGCAGTGGGTTTAACCAAAATCCGCAAGCGGTACTAGCTGCACGTAACGGCTACCCAAGTATGTGTCGATAAGAAGGCCGATGAGCCAACTCATCCGAACTCCTACTAAGCATGTATATGATAATCTTCGTACTTTCTGGTCTGTTCGTCTAAAAGTATCGCATATCGGGCCTAGGGGCAGTAATCGTCAGACCCCTAATAGTGCAATAAGTCATGTCGGAGTGTAGCCTAAAACACCCTGAAAAACTACTAGAATACCTACCAGTAAATCTCGCTTGTCTTGGCCAAAGACTTTGTGTAATGGCCTTCTGAATAGAGCGCGATATCAACCCCCAATACCGGGAGAGACGAATCCTATCTAACCGCCACTGCCTCCAAGTGCTTCGGGACTTCACCCAACTACTACTTGTTTGCACGACTCCTTTGAGCCGTGGTAGGGTAGTAATCAAAGTACAGAGGGAACACACTCGAGGCGAAGTAGCAGTGTCAAGTCGACGGACTAAGCTGTACTCATGTCACCTGGGAACTGCTACCCGACGATAGGTATAATACCCACCAACAGTTCCCAACGAGTCCTGTCCAGTGTACTCATAACCTAATGAGCACCTGTATACTATCTCCAGTACGACGTACTGATACCTGTGGGACAGACCATCTCCCCTGCTGGGATGATATGTGTATACGCTAGTCTACTCTGGAGTATCGATGCCCCGTCTCGATAATCCTATGACTATGGACCTGTATAGGATGTGCTTATAGACTACCCAACCCCCACTAGTGTGACTGCCATCACAATGCTGGTAATCAAGCAAAGATCCTAAGGGCTCTACCAATATGTATAAGTGATATGCTAAAAGAAACACATGCACATATTGAGGTAGAAACAAACAAGATAGAATAATACCATTTCGAGCAAGACTATTACTATATCCGTGTATATCCCAAGCTTCCATTAACTAATATATAATCAAGTAAGATACAATAATGGCCTCTAGGGCATATATCACTAACAATCTCCCACTTGCACTAAGGCCATATACTGGCATATCGCAGACCGAAGATCTCGAATAGCCACTCGAATTCTGTCTAAGGGATGGCCTTGGTGAGTGGATCCGCAGTGTTATTCTCGGAATCTACTCTCCTCACCTCGATCTCCTGGGGATCAATGATCTCCTTGATCAGCTGGTACCGCCTCAAGATATGTCTGGTTCTCTGATGGGACTGGGTTCCTTCCCTAAAGCTATAGCGCCGTTTGTTGTCATAATACTAAAGTATTGGATCAACAATGGAAGGAACCACCTGAAGTTTTGTCAAGAACTTCCTCATCCATACTATCTCTTTTGCGGCATCTCATGTAGTGATCTACTCCGCTTCCATCGTCGAGTCGGCAACGGTGTCCTGCTTTGAGCTCTTCCAACAGACCGTCCCTCCACTTAGGGTAAACACATAACCCGACATGGACTTGGTGTCACGACCCGAAGGTACGGAACGTGACCGGCATTTAAATTACGAAACGTCTAGAGGCGTAACGTAATCTAAGCAAGCCGAAGCCCAGAAATCTAAACTATTTAAAAGAAGAGTGTAGGAAAAAAAGTTTTAAAAGCAACATCAAATTTTCTCAAAAATTTCGGCAGAGTCTCATTTGTAAAAACTGGCCCCAAACGGGTACAAATAAGAATATATACATAACCAATATTAGAAAGGCATCCCCAAGCGGAAGCTAGCTCTTCGCCAATTAGCGGTCATAACCACGCAAGCAATATAATATACGACACCAAAGGGAGAGGAACAAAACTCAAAGAAAACCATCAAAACCACCAGAAAACTATAATAGTACAAGCGCGACTCTAAGGTCGAAAGAATAAACAACAGGTCTTCTAAATCTATCAAGTAATACAAGTCTGGTTGATGGAGCTTACTAGATACAAATGAAATAATAAAAGTACAAAGACGGTCCTGATATAAGTGAACCAACCTACCAAGCAAATCAGCCTGAATGAAATTAGATGAACAAGGTTCCTGCCATTGTATGACAATGGAAGTATGGCTTCGGCCCTGGAACCCTGGTCCCATCAGTGACCCAGACAAATTCTGAGGCAGCATCGCCTGATCATGGAGATAGTTGATCTCCAGGGTGATCGAGGTTAGGAGAGTAGATTCAGAGGACAACACAGCGGATCCACTCACAAAGGCCTGTTCCCAGAGAGAGATTTTTATGGGATGGTTGAGTATGAGATACTACAACCACTGCTACAGATGGCCCTAGTGCAAGTGGGAGATTGTTAGTTATATGTATGCCCTAGAGGCCATTACTGTACATAGGATGTATATTGTAGTGGATGCTGGGACGTATATAGGGAGGACTTTCTTGCTCGACATGATAGTATGCTATCTGGTTGATCTTTACCTTAACGTGTATACTGATTGTCTCTCTGTTACATGTTGGTAAAGCCCTTAGGATCTGTACTTGACTACCTGGACTATGATGCGGATCATACTAGTGGGGACATGGTAGTCCATAAGTACATCCTTCAAAGTCCCTAGTCGTGGGTGTATCGAGACGGGGCATCGATATACCAGAGTAGACTAGCGTATACCTTCTCGACCCATCCAGATGGGCGATGGATGATCCCGTATCCATTGGTGTATGACATCGGAGATGATATACGGGTGCTCAGTGGAGACTGGGTACACTGGACGGACTCGCCGAGAACTCCCAGATGGTATTATACCTCACGTCAGATGGCAGTTCTCTGGTGACACTGGTACAGAGTAGTCTGTTGACCCGAGATCGTCATAGAGTCTTGTGTGGTTCCCACTGTGCTTTGATTTCCATCTTACCACGTCCAAGAGGGCGTGCAAAACGGTGGTTTTTGGGTACAGTCCCGAGTCACATAGAGGCAATGAGCGATAGGAGGGGATTCGTCTCTCCCGGTATAGGGAGTTGATGTTGCGCTGTGTTCGATTGGCTATAACAGGAAATCCCTGGCCAGGGTTGCTGAGATTTACTGGTAAGTGTTACCATTAGTTTCTCGAATTGTTATAGACCTCATATCGACACGACTTATCGAGCTATTGGGGTCTGACGTTTACCACCCCTAGGCGAGATATGCGACATATCAGACGATCAGACCGTACTGTACGGTAGTGTTACTGGTTGGATTCACTGGAGTGTGAGCGGGCTTGCTCATCGATCTTCAGATCGCTCAATACCCGGGTGGCCGTTACGTTTAGCAGACCGCTTGCGGCTTGTGGGTGCTTATATGATCATCACCTGCTGCCGGCGTATTGACGAGTCTTTAGAGTCCTACACAGAGGTTTCCTGGTTCAAGCGAAACGAAATAGGTGCGCATATGAGATATGTGCGGGACCGAGAATAATGCGTGTATGTGATACCGTATTCTATTCTCGCGATGAATGTGTCGAATGGTTGTATGCGATATAACCTAGTTATCGAATCGAGGATTGATTCGATAAGCCGATACATTGGATACTAGTTGGTTATATGCGATATGACCGGATCGTTAAATCAAGTGTTGATTTAATGATTTAATGTATAATTATATATTTGATATATTACTTTACATTAACTAGTATTGGTTCACTTTAAATGGATTTTCTCACTCGGTTTGTGCACATTGTATATGTGATATACTTTTGTACACATGATTGTATCATGTTTGATGATACATGTTTCCTTGGTTAAGTGTAAAGAATTAAACCATGGTTAAACATATAATTAGGGTTTTATTTTTCCATTACTTATTTATTCATTTATTTATTTGTTTATACATTTTGGAAAATAAATGGAAAAGAGAAAAGAATGGTGGCTTTATTTGTTGTTTAGTTGAAGCTTCATGAAGCTTTGACTTTGTCCACCATTCTTATCTCATCCTTAACCCTAACCATTCCTTTAACCATGATTGATTCTCTACACATTACCATAGTTAACATTATGATAAGGTTTGATTATTCTTTTCTTTTTAATTAACTTATCATATCATTTCTTCTTCTTCTTCCTTGAACTCAAGAAGAAAACCTTGAGGTCATCAATGGTGATTGATGATAAAGAGTGAGAAATCCAATTCAAAATTGAACCCACTTCCTATTTCTTCATCCTCTACCTCCTGCCAAGTAGTAGAGTGTGTTTTCTTCACAAGTTTCTTGACTTGGTGAAGTCGGAGCTTGATTTAGCGATGCCTCGACGTAGATCATCTTCGGCATGGACATCGATGACCTAGCCCGTCTATTCTCCGATGAAGCCGACGCTAGAGCCCGGGACTTGTTATGGACAGTGAGAAGACTTCATTGCGGAACTATGGAGGTGGAGAACCGGATCTACAAAGGTTGTATTTCCGTATCTCTTAGTTAAGTGTTAACTAGTTTATTGTTTCGCCTAGATTTCTAGCCAACGATCCGTAGTCGGGTTTCTCGGCACCTAGATTTTTTGAAATTGGCATGGTTGATGCCTTGTGAGACCTCATTAGGATGCCTAGGAACCCTACAACCATGGCTCAAAGGAGTCATGCAAACAGGTTTTAGTAGGGTACAGTCCCGAGCCACATGGAGGCAGTGAGCGGATCGAAAGGGGTTTCATCTCTCCCGGTATTGGGGGTGAGATCGCGCTGTGTCTGGGAGAGCCATTACACGAAGTCCTTTGCCAAAGCAGGAGATTTTCTGGTAGGTATTCCACTAGTATCTCAGGGTGATCTGGGCTACACTCCGACACGACTTGTACCGCTTTTAGGGGTCTGACTTTTACCAACCCCCTAGACCCGACATGCGATACTCATAGACTAACATACCGGACTGTACGGATATTGTCACTAACAAGCTCAGTAGGGTGTCAGGATGAGTTCGCTCATCAGCCTCCCTTTTGGTCGATACATGGGTAGCCGTTACGTACAGCTAGTACCACTGACGTGCTTGTAGTTAAGCCTACTGCTGGTGTATTGATGAGTATTTAGAGTCCACCATATATAGTTTCCCAAGTTTCGGGCGAAATGTTGTAGAGGCCGTATGGTATTATGGCAGGGTTCGATCATATACGTGCACTTGTGCATGGATCATGATCGGACGGATCATACTAGTGGGCTTTAGTTTAAGCCGTATTCTAGTATTAGATTTGTTGGATTACTTTAGTCTCATTGCATTTGCATTCATTCGGAATGCGGATGCAAGTATGTATATACGGGTGAGGGGTGTTCTTGTGATCCGTCACGAGTTTACTTTAGTTGATGCTGTATCTTTTTATTGGATTAAACATTTGGGTTAATGTTTATTTTGGTGGAAATTATGAGCTTAATTCATGATGAGATGCATTAATTGTGACATGTACATGGGTGATGACTCATGGTCTTTTTATTTGTGCAAATGTCACCATTTTGATTGATTAAGGGTGTGAAATGAAAGATGGAGAGAGAGAGGGCAGCCATGTACATGGGTTAGCTCTTGTGATTATCATTCTAGCCTCTCTCATTTTTCATCTCACACAAGAAAAGAAAAGCTCTTCTTCTTCTTCCTCTAGCTCATACTTCCACCAATGGCATCATCTTCAACCTCCATCCATACACTTTCATGTGTTGAGAATCAATGGATGTTTGAGACAGAGTTATCACACACATTCTCTACTCCACCTTGGACATGTCGGCTAGCGAACTTCATGTTCGAGTTGTTTCGGATGAAGCGGGAGCCCGTAAAAAGACTCATTGATGTGGTGTCGTTCCGACGAGGAGACCGGAGATCGGAGATGCCGCGAGGAATTTGGGATGGTAGCCAAAGACCGAAGGACACGGATCGATCGGTATAGCCACTCTCACTTCTTAGTAGTCAGCTAGTTTAGCGTTAATGGTTCGATCCGGGTAAAAGTCTGCGTTAGCTCCAGTTTCAAGTTTATGAAAAGTTTTTGTTTCCGCTTTTAGCCTCGGATCGACTGCCGGGGCGCTGCCGTAGACTTATATGGTATCAGAGACACGCCATTAATCTTTACTAGCATGTTCTAACGTGTTTAAAATATCTATCAATCGAAATTTCCAAATCGTATTTTCATTTCAGTGTGCTTGCTGTCGAATTTCAAAGTTGTTCAAAAAATTATTTTAGGCATCTTAAAAATACATGCAGGCATAACTAAAGCTACAGAAAAAGCTTGGAGTCCTAACTCCAAAATTCCACCGCGGAACCGCCGCGAAATGTCGCATTTGGCGGCCCTTCCACGGCCCTTTTTGGGCTATAGTGCTTCAAATTTTTTCTGGGGCTTTAGTTCATGGTATTATGATTTTTATGATATATAGTTTTGTCCCAGATTGTTTTGAGTGCTGGATTTACAGTACTTACATTATACCTGCGACCCTGAATGTCATTCGAGCGGTAAATCTTATCTAATTGCTATAGCTCTTTTAGACGGATTTGCGAACGTGACATTCACGTTGATGTTCTATGTTGTGCTGTGATGTTGCTGATTTGTCGTGGTGGATAGCTTGGATGCAATGTTAGTGCAGTTTAGTATTATTTGTACATTTGATATTGCGGGGCGAGCGTCCGACATGTGGACTGCCGTCACTTCCTGTTTGTATATTATTCTTTTGGGGCACGACCGGGTTGAGGTCGATGTCACCGTAGTACATATTTTCTTTTCTGTAGTAGGATTACCCTACGGTGGGGTGCACGGATAGTCGGGTTCTAGAGGGCAATGAGCCCGCATCTCTTGGCTTTGAGACGGAGGGGGCTTCACTCTAGAATTGGCGGGTTATTCGTCGCACTCGTAAGGGGTATAGGTTGATCCAAGGAGGGGTGCTCAAGTTACCAGATTCCATGAAGTGCTGGGTGGTCCATTCAATTTGTTGAAGGGGGCTGCCTCTCTTCTGGTTTTGGTGGGTAACTTGCCGCACCCGTATGGGTCTAGATTTTCATTGCACAAGCTATCCACACGACCAGGGGAACATCAGGTTTCACTTGAGGCTCAACGAAACCCGGGACTCCCAGATTATCTGTATTGTTCTGTGATGCTTATTACATTTATGTGATGTTGCATTTATCACGCCCTAATCGATTATTATATATTGATATATATATATACTAGCAGATGCTGTATATGTTTTACACCTGCGCTAGTCCAGTCCCCGCTCTGTCGTTAGTTAAGTAACCTAACGGGTGATGACGGGACCCAGTGGCGAATGTGGATGGCATATACGTACATCGTATTTTCGTTCTTTATTGGTGTGATTAATTGATGGGACTGCATTGATTCGGATCAATGCCAGGAAAACAAACCTGTTTGATGTTGTTGGAACAATTTTCAAAAAGCTGTTATTACAAGGACGTTCTCTTTTGTTTTGCACAGTGGTATTCGGTTATGAATATCCAGCACCTCATTCGACGAGGCAAGGGCCGAGATCCCTTCATCGAGAGTGACCCCTTAGGCAGAGGATTGCGTCAGGGTAATAACTTCACTATAGTCGATTACTTTTTGCTTTGCATCCTGGTATTCAGTTGGAATATCCTACACCTCATTCTACGGGGAAAGAGACGAGATCCCTTCACCGGGAGTGACCTCTTTAGCAAAGGTTTTCGCTACTATATATTTATAAAACAACTTGGATTCCTTCAACGATATCAAGTTCACTACGTTAAAGGTTTTTCGCCAAAAACCAGCCGTAGCCCTCCGTTATTTCGGATAAGTAGCGCATAGTATTCGTATGGTGTTTGTTGGCCAAAGTCAAGGCATCATGTGCGGTAGCTGTGTGTTGCTTTTCCGTTGCATGGATATGCATTGGTTTAGGACAGTCGTACCACCTTGTTGGCCAAAGTCAAGGGCGTGTGCGGGTAGGTCTAAATCAATCAGGACAATGACGGGTAGAACTTGACTTGCGGGTTATGATTTGTTGGCCAACGTCAAGGTCATAAACCGCTTGGTGTAAAAATCACATCGGGAGTTTCTAAAGAAACTGAAACTAGCCAGGTATGCGCATACCTTCTGGAGTATGATAACGTGAGTGGATTCCATCACGTTATCATGCGATGATAGTTGGATCCCGATTCCCACTGATGAGTTGGTTTACTCCTCGGGTGATCCCGACTAATTCTTCTTTCTGGTTTGGAGGGGAATTTGAGGATACAGTGGGAGACATCCTGATTAGATAAATTGATAACCATTCTGATCTAGGTTAGAGTGCACGTAGAGTGTTTTTTTCTCTCTCTATCTTTAGCAGCGACCATGGCCCGACCCTAGACTATGACTCAGAGACCAAGTTAACCGAACCTTCTTAAAACACTGGTTTTGGATTGTCTGAGTTGCATACCTGATTGCCACTCCTACTTTTACTCTTTTTTTCTCCGGAACATTTCGTATCACTACGAACATCCACTTCCATTGGATAAAACCATCGTATGGTTATATACGAACTCGAAGGAACTTGTTCCAGATTCGAGGATGGTTTCCGGTTCTGGAGAAAATGAATAGGAATATTCAGTTGTCAGTTCCTTTTACCTTCTCTCAGGTTGCGAGGGCTCCTAGGATTAGGAGAGGGTACACCCATTACGCTAATTGGATAGTCTTCTTCCAAACCATAGGCAGGTGCCGAAAGGTAAGGAATGAAGAAAACCGATTAGCCTAAGTGTGGTTTACAGAAGGTAATAAATAAAGACAAATAAAGGGATTAGTAAGTGGGCAAAGTAAATTGCGACTGCTATCATTCATGACCAAACCAAGTATTTCATCGCCACTCCTATTTCACCTTTGTATTTCTCCAGAACACTCCGTATCACTACGAAGATCCATAGTTTATTGAATAATCCACCGTATGGTTATATACGAACTCGAAGGAACTTGTTCCAGTTCGGGGATGGATTCTGGTTCAGGAGAAATAGGAATAAGGTTTGTTCAGTTGTCTTTAATCTTTACCTTCTCTCAGGCTGCGAGTACTCCTAGGATTAGGACGGTACACCTATTTCGCTTATTGGATAGTCTTCTTCCAAACCATAGGCTGGTGCCGAACGGTAGGGAAGGAAGAAAACCATTTAGCCTAACGATGGAGTACAAAAGGTTATGACTAAAGACAAATAAAGGGATTTGGAGAGATGGCAAAGAAATATACGTTTACAGTTGTGAATCTGATAATGGAAGAGGCATTACTAGGAATACCCGGATATCCTTTCGAAACATTTACATGTTTCAGTTTCACTATGTATTGTTAAAAGAAAACTGATTTCCCAATTAGCCCTTACTCCAGTATATGTATTTACCCGGTTTGATTCTCACATCTGTATGGTTTTGCAGATGATGAGAGTGAGTAAGTTATTAGGAATTCGGTAATCATCCTCATTATATCGGGATTCGTTGTAATTGGTTATATTTGAAGAAATCGCCTGGGTTTTTGCCGGACGGCAAATATTTGGTTTTGAATATCTGTTGTTAGGCACCAATTTCAAACTGATATATCTGTACGTTTATTTTAATAAAGTGAGATATAACTTTTTGAAATTATGTCTATGACATTTACCTATATCGGTTGTTGGTTAGGTAAGGAGCATTAAACAGCGGTGTAATTCTTCATAACCATAGTACATTTTTCAGCCTACGACGCACAGGTTTTGAGTTATTCAACTCAGGGGACTTATACAGAGTGTTGTATATCGTCCAGTGTCCATTAGGACAAAGGGGTTGGTCTTCGTACTATATTCTGTTTACTTGTGACTTCTCAAGTTTTAGACACGTGTTTCATAGAAACACAAGGTCTAAGTTTTGAGAAGGTATAAGTATAAGAATAAAGTAGAGAACCAGGTGTTGCAAGTATCGGGATTCATCAAGGTGATCGAAGATGTAGATACTTGTGTTTGGTATTCAGTTGATAGCAATGGTTTTAAGAAACTTGTTTCTCTTTCAGGTTACTTATGTTTGGATGCACTCCTATGTTGAGTAATGCTGATCGACCTCTCTCCATTCAGTTGACATGCACTGGAGACAGCTGCATGATTTGAATCTGGTTCCAATTAAATCAGTGCTTCTGTTTCTATATTGTATATAGAATGGTTCATATCTTAACGATGTTAAGGTATATGGAGTTGTCCGGATTATGCTTAAAACCAGACTCTGGATAACTCAAGGCACATTTCTGTAATGGCTGTTTATGGGTTAACCCGGGCTATGACGAGGGTTAACTTTCTACCATCTGGAAGATCAATAGTGATATTGTTCTTGACTCGCCACAGTTTTAGTAAAATGGACCTTTTCAGAAAACAGTAGCGGGAGTATGGCAGAACTGGAAGTGATTCCAGAACCGCAAACGATCACTGAAAATTTAATAGGAACCTGAAGATTCAATCAGGTTATACATTCCATTAGCCACTCCACAGATATGGTGGATAACCTCAGGCGCCTGAGAGGTACCTCGGTATCCTCAAGGATGGTGACAGGGAGGTTCTTATTTACTCTGACTTGACACTACTGCTGTTCTAGATTATGAGACCCGGCAGGAGGATGAGTATAGCGTCGTTCTAAAGTAGCTTTAGAAGTGCACGTGTATATGATTCTGCCAGAGGGTTGTTATGGTCAGTGGGAGCAGCGAAAGCATAGTGGACAAGTGGCTTATGTTTATTTATAGACTAAAGCAGATATAGCGGAGATAGATCATTTATTTTTGATGTGACAGTCATAGGTTTGACTCATCAGAATAGGGGATGGATCTGTTAAGAAAGTAGTAGTGTGTGATGTCCTGGTGTTTAGATGACATGCACGATGTAAGAAGTAAAATTCCTATACTACGATCGGTTTTTACTGTGGTTGTCACACAGTGGTTTCTTCACATAGGACTTGGATATTATATCAGACATTCTGGTTACTAGATCTATGGTTTTAGATCTAAATTTGGGTAGTTTCCCAATCTGGATACTTAGACAGTATTCTAAAGGTATTTTAGAATGGAAGACTCCTGGCATGGTGGTGTACCTGCAGGTGATGGAGTCACCCTCTCTAAAGATGTCTAACAGACTAAAAGGGAGAGGGATGTGCATGACTGGCATATCACTTGCTTAGGCAATTGAGTCAATCATGAGATGTCAGGTACCATACCAGATGTTGTTTTGCACTAGCTGCAATAAGTTGTGATATTAATCCAATCCTGGAGAAACGTTCGGAAGAAGTTTTAGAACATAAGTGCATGTTCTAGGGATTTGATAACGGCAGCCTCTTTCGGGAGACGGTTATCATTCTAGGCTTCTAAGGTGACATAGATGACAGAGTGACTGTCAGAGTTGTAGTTTTCCCTCTAACGAGGAGATGTAGTTTGGACAGGAGGTCCAAGCGGATACTGAGAGAGGCATGGTGCAGGATACTGATTAAATTCAGTTGACGATACAGTCTAAGATGTAAACTGGATTTGGAGTTCATTTGTGAACTAGGTCCTATCAGATATCCAGACATATTCTAAGACAGGTATTGCTCATTTTGGGAGATGGCTTTCTCCATGAACTTGAGATAAAAGAGAGACATAGAAAGAAACATCAGAGCGGATCCACTCACTAAGGCTATTTCTCGAACGCAATAGTTTCACAAACGAGCTTTGTGAAACTGATTAGTAGAGCTGTTGGGTGTTCGGTATCATACGGGCTGTGAGTATGCGACATCGCAATAATTAGCCTTGAGTGCAAGTGGGAGATTGTTGGATATAGTGCCCTCAAAGTCAATTATTGGATCGTAGGCACGTGATTGCAATGATTGAGGGAGGACCTATGTCGGTAGGAGAGTCTTACTCAAGATGATAGTATGCTATCTGGTTTATCCTTATCATCGTGTACATGCTTCAGGTGGTATTACAGATTACTATGACACGTTGATAGAGCCCTTAGGATTCTTGCTTGACGGCCAGCAGTATGATGGCGATCATATACGTAGGAGCTGGGGTCTATAAGCATATCCTTAGGTCCCTAGTCGAGGGAGTTTCGAGACAGGGCATCGATACTCCAGAGTAGACTAGTGTATACGGATCGAGACCCTGATGAGGGGCGGTGGCTGGTCTCACAAGCCATTGGTGTCAGTTGGTTCACCTAAGACGTATACAGGTGCTCTTTAGGTTATGAGTGCACCGGACAGGACTCGCCGGGAACATGCTAGTTGGTATTATACCTGACGTCAGATAGCAGTTCCCTGGTGACATGTGTACAGGTTAGTTCATCGACCTGAGATCATCATTTGTCTCGTGTGAGTTCCCACTGTTCTTTGATTACTACCCTACCACGGCTCAAAAGAGTCGTGCAAACAGGTCTTAGATGGGTTCAGTCCCGAGCCACATGGAGGCAGTGAGCGGATCGGCAGGGGTTTCATCTCTCCCGGTATTGGGGGTGAGATCGCGTTGTGTCTAGGAGAGCCATTACACGAAGTCCTTGGCCAAGGCAGGAGATTTATTGGTAGGTATTCCAGTAGTATCTCAGGATGTTCTGGGCTACACTCCGACACGACTTGTACCGCTTTTGGGGTCTGACTTTTACCAACCCCCTAGGCCCGACATGCGATACTCATAGAAGAACGGACCAGACTGTACTGATATTGTCAATGACAGGCTCAGTAGGGTGTCAGGATGAGTTCGCTCATCAGCCTCCCTTTTGGTCGATACATGGGTAGCCGTTATGTACAGCTAGTACCACTGACGTGCTTGCGTATTGACGAGTCTTTAGAGTCCACCATAGATAGTTTTCCAAGCTTCGGACGAAACGTTGTAGAGCCCGAATAGTATTATGGCAGGGTTTGATCATATACGTGCACTTGTGCACGGATCATGATCGGACGGATCATACTAGTGGGCATTGGTTTAAGCCGGATCCTAGTATTAGATTTGTTGGATTACTTTAGTCTTATTGCATTCGCATTCAGTCGGAATGCGGATGCAGGTATGTATATACAGGTGAGGGGTGTTCTTGTGATCCGTCACGAGTTTACTTTAGTTGATACCGTATTTTTTTGTTGGATTAAACATTTGGGTTAATGTTTATTTTGGTGGAAATTATGAGCTTAATTCATGATGAGATGCATTAATTGTGACATGTGCATGGGTGATGACTCATGGTCTTTTTATTTGTGCAAATGTCACCATTTTGATTGATTAAGGGTGTGAAATGAAAGATGGAGAGAGAGAGGGCAGCCATGTACATGGGTTAGTGATTGTAGAGATTGTGCATGTGTGCGCTTTTAAAAATCAAAGAATTAATCGCAATCAATAACGGTGTCGCTTGGTAGCTAGCCGGTTGAGTACGGCTCGGTTCACAGGGAGATGGATTCCTTTTCTTTGTGTTTTAACGAGTTAAATCAAAAAGATTTTGGGTTTTATTTTAAAATCTTAGAATGAGATAAAAGTTTATAAAAAGCTTGCTAGTGTTAAGATTAGGTTAGTTTGGAAAATCAATTATTCTCACCGCTTTCTTTGCCCTAATTATGAATATTTTAAGTGTTAAGGTAATAGTTAACAAAGAGGATTAGCATGATCGGTAAGAAACTAGGTTTCTTCCTCTAGGTCCTTGTCCGTCCTTTCTTAACTCTTACCTTAATCTCTATGGAAAACATACACAACCGGTCTTTAACAATGGTATCACCGCTACCTCGTAGGATAAGGTGCCGTAGTGAGCGGTGTGTGTTTGCATGCATAGAGTCCTACTTTGAAATGTATAACGGACAAGAAAGGGGTGAGGGATTTTCATCTCTCAAACCTTCCCTAAACCTAAACCTAACAAGTGAGGAACTACTCACTCATTAGGGAATTGGTAAACGAGTTCATTTTTTTATGGTTTTAATTTAATAACTATGGCAGATAAAAAATTTATAACTACGGCAGATAAAAAATTTATAACTACGGCAGAAAAGAAATTCAATATAAAAAACTTAATTCTTTACTGATGCACTCTTTGACAGATTAAATGGAATTGAAAATCTATGTTCTAGAAATTAAAAGAGGCATCTCAAAAGAGGCACCCAAAAAGAGGCCCGAGAATTATTGGCCTTTTGCTCTCCTATTTATACATACAGGAAACCCTAGGTTACATTTTGATCCATTCATAAATTTACAAATCTACCCTAAAAAGACCCGGTCAACGCACCGTCTTATCCACCGACACGTGCATTGTACGGCCGCGGATCCGTGGCCAAAAGCCTTGTTTGGCCACGGTTCCGCGACCGTTTGATGGGCTATTGGGCTCATTTCTTTAGGGCTGCTTCATGTTGCATTTTACTTCTGGTTTCTTCACTTGGTTTCTCAGAATATCTTCTATTTTCTTCCAGATTTTCACAGTGCAGAATGTTGTGGACTTTTACCGTTAGTATCGTGTTGAAGTCTTGAATCTTGTGCTGCCCTATTGTTAGTTATATGTATGCCCTAGAGGCCATTACTGTACATTGGATGTATATTGTAGTGGATGCTGGGACATATATAGGTAGGACTTTCTTGCTCGACATGATAGTACGCTATCTGGTTGCTCTTTATCTTAACGTGTATACTTTCTGTCTATCTGTTACATGTTGATAAAGCCCTTAGGATGTGTACTCGACTTCCAGGACTATGATGCAGATCATACTAGTGGGGCCTGGGTAGTCAATGAGTACATCCTTCATTGTTCCTAGTCGTGGGAATATCGAGACGGGGCATCGATATTCCAGAGTAGACTAGCGTATATCTTCTCGACCCATGTGATGGGCGATGGATGATCCCATATCCATTGGTGTTTGACATCAGAGATGGTATACGGGTGCTCAGTGGAGATGGGTACACTGAACGGACTCGCCGAGAACTCCCAGATGGTATTATACCTCACGTCAGATGGCAGTTCTCTGGTGACACTGGTACAGCTTAGTCTGTTGACCCGAGATCGTCATAGAGTCTTGTGTGTCTCCCACTGTGCTTTGATTTCCACCCTACCACGGCTCTACTGAGTCGTGCAAACAGGTGGTTTTTGGGTACAGTCCCGATTCACATGGAGGCAATGAGCGATAGGAGGGGATTCGTCTCTCCCGGTATTGGGGGTTGATGTTGCGCAATGCACGACTGGCCATAACAGGAAATCCCTGGCCAGGGTTGCTGTGATATACTGGTAAGAGTTATCAGTAGTTTCACGAAAGTTATGGACCTTACGTCGACATGACTTATCAAGCTATTGGGGTCTGACGTTTACCACCCCTAGGCGAGATATGCGACATATCAGACGAACAGACCGGACTGTACGGTAAGTGTTACTGGTTGGATTCACAGGAGTGTGAGCAGGCTTGCTCGTCGATCTTCTGATCGCTCAATACCCGGGTGGCCGTTACGTTTAGCAGACCGCTTGCGGCTTGTGGGTGCTTGATATGATCATCATCTGCTGCCGGCGTATTGACGAGTCTTTAGGGTCCTACACAGAGGTTTCCTGGTTCAAGCGAAACGAAATAGAAGCGCATATGAGATATGTGCGGGACCGAGAATAATTCATGTATGTGATACCGTATTCCATTCTCGCGACGAATGTATCGATTGGTTATATGCGATATAACCTGGTTATCGAATCAAGGATTGATTCGAGAAGCCGATACATTGAATACTAGTCGGTTATATGCGACATGACCGGATCATTGAATCAAGTGTTGATTTAATGATTTAATGCATAATTATATATATTTGATATATTACTTTGCATTAACTTGTATTGGTTCACTTTAAAAGGATTTTCTTACTTGAATTGTGCAAGTTGTATATGTGATATACTTTTGTGCACATGATTGTATCATGTTTGATGATACATGCTTGTTTGGTTAAGTGTAAAGAATTAAACTATGGTTAAGTTAATGATTAGGGTTTTGTTTACTTAATTACTTATTCATTTATCTTATTTATTTATTCATTTTTGAAAATGAAAAGGATAAATGAATGGTTACTTGTTTTGTTTTTAGTTGAACATTCATGAAGTTTTGACTTAGTCTCCATTCTTGTCTTATACTTAACCCTAACCATTTAAACTAACCCTAATTCATTCTCTACACTTAACTAAGGTTAGAGGATGATAAGAATTAATTCTTTTTCATTTTTCTTTAAGACTTATCATATTCTTTTTTCCTCCATCATCTTCTTCTTCCATGAAGAAAAGCTTGCTACTCCAATGGCAAGTGATGAAATTGAGTGAGAAATCCAATTCTAAAGTGAACCCACCTCCTATTTCTTCATCCTCTACCTCTTGCCAAGTAGTATAGGGTGTTTCCTTCACAAGTTTTCATGGCTTTGTGAAGGTGGAGCTTGATCTAGTGATGCCTCGACGCAGATCATCTTCGGCATCGAAGCCGACGACCAAGCCCGTTCATTTCTTCGATGAAGCCGATGCTTGAGTCCGAAATCCTATTTGGACAGCGAGGGGACTTCATCGCGGAGCCTAGGAGGTGGAGGACCGGATCTACAAAGGTTGTAGCCCCTTCCCTTTAGCTATATTTCCATTTACTTGCTTGCATCGCCTATATATCTAGTTAACGATCCGTATTAGGGTTTGTAGGCACTTGTAAAATTTTAATTAGCCATGCTTGATCACTTGTGAGACTTCATTAGTGTGCCTAGGAACCCTACAGTGGTATCAGAGCCTAGCTAGAGCCTTAGGCGAGGCGTAGACGGAGTTAGAAGTCCGATCGACCCGAAACCCCGATTTTAAACGGCTCTCTGGACATTTTTGAAAAAATGGGTTTTTTCCAGATTAAAAATTCCTAAAAAATTCAGCAGGAAGATCTAAGAATTATGGTGCAAAACGAGGACCTATCTCATCTAAACCGCCGCGGAACAGCGGCAGTAGCATGGCTTCTGCCGCGGTTCCGCGGCCAGATGGTCCCATTACCCAATAAATCTTGCACAGTAATTCCTATTTTCTGGTGTTGGATTTTCTGGGATTTTTTAATATTTATTCAAGAGTTGAATTTTCTGGGTTGTATTGGGGATTCGGTGTATCGATCGGATTGTCTAATTCTGTCTGTATGCTTTTCCGGATAATTTTAGAATATGTTAAAAAGTTCGACCGGATATAAATACCCAAGTTTTCCACTGTTGGGAAATTTCCAATTGTTGGACTTTTCCAGGGTTTAAAGACGTTCTAAGTAGTGCAAGTAACGCGATGGACCCTCTAGAAGACAACAAACCTTAACTCGATTATGTGACCATCTTGAACTGCCCTTTGAACCTTAGGGTTTGGGGCAGTACGGCGTGCCACATGTGAGGCGTTGGCTTGACCCTTCTACGGCTGGACCGTTGGTACTGAGGCACGAACTGAATGTTTTTAGACTTATTTCATGTGTTGAGCTGTATCGAGAAAACTTGGGTGTTCGAATGGTCAATCGGAAAGTTTAACATTTTCTGTTTATCCGGAATGTGATACAACAATTGGAATTCACAAAAGTTATGTGATAACTGAATAAATGTTATAAACATAGCACTTTAGTCTCACTTGATCGGTTGCCACGGAATTTTGATGCGATCAAAAGTCCATCGCAATCACGTAGGGTACGCGGATACTCGCCGGGTAAACTTAATAGATAGGCTCACTCCATAGCCCCGACCAAGTGACTGTAGGAGAACCCCGTCACCGAAAGCATCCGTTCGGGTGCTCGCGGCAGCGGTGTTCCACCTTGGTGCACTTTGTCGAAGGCGTCGGGGGTGCGGCCGCCTACTGAAGTTTGCGACGAGCATTCGATCAGGATGTCGGGAATCTTGTTGAATTGCCCGACTTTATATTGAAAAGTGTTTTTCGATAATGAGACTAAAATGCGGGGTTTATAATTGTTAGGCATGCGATGTCTAAGTAATTCATTTGATCAGGCATGCGATGTCTGAGGTGGTTGCGGATTCCAACTGTTGTAGTTTTACACTTTCTTTTCTGTGACCGTAAGTGTAATATGTGATGTCGCCGGTTTCGTTGCTATATGTCAACGACAATTGGGATGCGCATATTTACTTACGTTGATGACATGTGATGTTATGTGTTGCTGGATATTTTATATTGGATCGTCGTGTTTGAATAGCCGGGGGGGTTTTATGTGAGATGAGTGTTTTTCATTTTCATTCATGTAAAAACTTGTATGTAATATTATTTTATTGGGGCACTTCCAGGTTGCGGAAGATGTCACTGTTGATGTATATTATTTACTTTTCTGCACTAGGATAGACCCAAGGAGGGGAGCACAAGTAACCGGGTTCTAGGGTCCAGTGGGAGACCATCTCGAGGAGTCGAGTCCGGGTCTCCTAACTCTAGAATTGGTAGGGTTACTTGCCGCTCTCGTAGGGGTCTAGGGGTGTGGGATAGGCTATTCATCACGACCGTGGAATCCGTGTTTTATACTGGCTCGTATTGAAAACAAGGACGTCCTAGTATATCCAATATTTCATATGTTTCTTCTGCTGTGATTTATCTGTGATCATGTGATGTTCTGTGACAGATATTATATATAGTATATATGATATATTATATAAACGTTGCTTATGTTTTACACCCGCGCTAGCCCTGCCCCGCTCTGTCGTTAGTTACCTAACCTAACGGTGCAGACGGGACATCGAGGCGAATGCGGATGGCATAAGCGTACGTTATATTTATCTGTGATGTTTAGGTGGACTTAAATGATGGGATATTCATTAATGAGATTAATGAAAGAAAATAAACCTAATTGATGTTGTGGAATCGAATTTCTAAATAAAACAGGTAGCTACAGTTCTTGCTTTGCATCGCGGTGTTCATTATAGAACATCCTGCACCTTATTCGATGAGGAAAGGACCGAGATCCCTTCACCGGGAGTGACTCCTTTAGCAATAACTGGCAGATGCTACAACCCTCGGTTTGTCTTTGATCGCTTCTATAGTTTCCGCTTTGCACAGTGATATATATGATATATCCCGCACCTCATTCGACGAGGAAAGGGCCGACGATCCCTTCACCGGGAGTGACCCCTTTAGCAAAACTAGAAAAGCCTCGAAAACATTCCATTTAAAAACCATTTGATTCCGCAACGAGATCAAGTTCAAAGCGTTAAAGGTTTTCACAAAAACCATTCGCAACCCTCCGTCATTTTAGGAAGTAGAGTACTTAGTATTCATGCTGTGTTTGTTGACCATAGTCAAGGCACAGTGTACGGTAGCTAAGTGATGTCTTCCTACACCGCATATGATGCGATTAGTTAGGACAGTCGCGTGACTTTGTTGACCTTAGTTAAGAGTCATGTGGGTGGGTCTAATTAATCACGAAATGACGGGTAGAACTTGACTAGTACCTATGATTTGTTGACCATAGTTAAGGTCATAGGTGCTAGGGGTAAAAATCTTTATCGGGAGTTTCAAGTGTTGAAATTTGCAATGAGATTGCATACCTTCTATGTGATAGTTGGATCCCGATACCCACTGCGAGTAATTGTTACTCCTGGGAGAGTTTTGCACTTTGCAATTAGCCGATCAAGTAGGTGTCTAGAAAGGTGTCAACGGGGTTACGCCTCTGGGAAAGCGAGGTTTACAGTAATTAGGTCCGTGCGAAAGCACGGGGAACCTCCCTCAAAGTACCGACACTGGCCTGGCTGAAAGATTGGCGAACTTGTAGAGTGTAATTAATCCCGGCTAGTCTTTCCTTTTAGTGTTTGAAGGAAGATTTGATAAAAACAGTGGGAGCCATCCTGATTAGATAAAATACATAACCAATCTAATCTTGCAAGAGCGCACGCAGAGTGTTTTCTTCTCTCTCTCTCCTGGTAGCGACCATATCACGCCTTAATCAAGATAATAAAATGGATGTATTGACCGAACCCGCTTGTTATACTGAGCTGGGGAACGTTGGTCCCGCTCCAACTTATAATTGTTATAAGACAGAGCAGGAAATAGAGGAATACCAGAATTCCTATGCCGCCCAAACGAAGAAAGTGCATATGATGCATCTCCTTCGGGTGTGTTCATTATAAAGAACTGTTTCTCAGTATCCTCTGCATCCTAGGTATCGGATACCGGATCAGGATCCCAGATATGTAATCTGTTACATAGGGCTACAAAAGGGTAGAAAAACTGAGAACCGGTGATAAGTTTCATGAGACAGAAAACGGGGCAAGTGTTGCAGCCAAGTCTGTTGGTCACTGTCACCCTGTATTACCAATACATTGATTCTGAACAAATACTATTAGATACCGAACCTGATATACAAAATCATATCAGTCTCTTTATTAGTAAAGAAATGATATAATTTTGTATTGTTGGATAATGTTTTGAACATTTCCTATATCAAAAGTTGATCGGTTCAGGCACGTTATCTAAAAGCATTGACGTTCTAAATCAAACTACAGTTCCTTGTATACTGAACACACACAAGAGGAAGAGTTCAGAAATGAAAAAATTCTTCTTGAGGTATTGTAGACTAGGTCACATCAATGCGACCCGACTGGCTGAAGTTACATTTTAGATGCATATTTAAATTAGTTTGAATTAACATCTTGTGAAACTTGTCAGTCATGTCACAAAGATTAGATTACCATAGCTCCGTTTGCTGAAAACTGAGAAAGAGTTAGTAAACTCTTGGGACTGATGCATGATGATGTATGTAAGGTCTCCTGTCTACACATGCCAGGACTGGTTCTTTATACTTCATTATATTCTCTGATAATCTCTCAAGATTCAGTCATACGTTCCTGTTGAAACATAAGTCCGAACCTTTTGAGGTATTCACAGAATATAAGTTCGAAGTAGAGAACCAATAACCGGGTATAAGTATTATGTCCTATGATGTGATCGAGGAGGAGAATACTTGAGCACGGAAATCCTGGTCTATTCTAAAGGAGAATGAGATTCTTTCTCAGCATTACTCCTCCGTATACACCATAGCACGATGGTATATCGGGGCGGAGCAATCACACCCTATATGATATGGTGTGCTCTATGATGAGTACTACTGAGTTACCTGTTTCCTTTTTAGGGGTTATTCACTTGAGAAGCTGCATACCTATTGAATAGGTTCGAATCAAATCAGTTACCTACCACTTCATATGTGATATGGAAAGGGAAGAGCCCATATCTTAAGTTTTTTAAGATTTGGGGTTGTCTGGCCTATGTCGAAAGCAAAATCCGGACAAGATCGAGGTAAAGTCAGTTGTGTAGAACTGGAAAGGTTCCAGCTATACAAAACTGCAGCTGATGATTTGACAGAACCAAAGGATTCAATAGTTCCCGACGAACCTCAGCCTCTCCGCCGATCTAGCAGGGTTCCTCACCTGCTTGAGAGATACTTCGGTTTCTCGATGACAGTGGGAGCAAGGATTGCATCATGAGATGATGACCCAACTAGATTCGAGCAGGCCATCAAGAGTAGGGACTCTGTAAGAATAGCTGGATGCTTAGCGATCTGACATGGAATCCATGTACACCAGCAAAGTATGGACTTTAGCTGCTATATCTGAAGGGTTAAATCCCCATCAGGAGCAAGTATATCTTGAGAAGATTACTTGGTGTAGATGGAAAAGTTGAGACTTTCAAAGCTAGACTTGTTAAAGGTTTTCGTCATCAACCAGGCGTGGATAATGATGAAACCTTTTCCAGTACCTATGCTTAAGTCCATCCAGATCCTACTTGTCACGGCTACATACCATGACTACGATATCTGGTGGTTGGGTGTCCTGACTGCTTTTCTAAATGATGTTTTAGAAGAGTGCGTCTATAAGTACACAGCCAGAGGGCCTCGTAGACAGTGGGAGCAGCGGAAACGTGTGCAAGATGCTTTATAGGATAAAGCAGGCATCGCGGATTTGGAACATCTGTTTTGATGGATTAGTCAAAGAAGTTGACATCATCAAAATGGTAGATGAACCTTGTATAAACAAAAAGGTAGTAGGGAGTATGGTGACGATCCTCGTAGAGTACGTGGATGACATACTCTTGTTAGGGAAGGAGTTTCCTATGCTACGCTCGATCAATCTCCGCTTATCACAATGATTTTCCATATAGGATCAAAGTGATACCTCCTAAATCCTGTGTTTTCGTCTATGAGATAGATGTAATTGGATGCTAGGATACTCACTAGTTGTAGTGAGATGGTATCAATCGATCCTGGGGAGAATCACTGGAAGGGTTCCAGAGTGATAAAGACGACTGAATGTCGGTCACAGGCAGTGTCTTTACCCCTAGTAAAGGGACGGTATGTTGGAAGATTTCCAAGCTAGATACCGTGACAAACTAGACGATAAAGGCTGGTAACATCGCTATTAAAGATACTACCAAAGAGGAAGTTTGGGTGTATATTGGTTCATAAGATGAACTAGGTTCCTGCCATTGTATGACAATGGAAGTGTGACTTCGGCCCTGGAACCCTGGTCCCATCAGTGACCCAGACATAATCTGAAGCAGCATCACCTGATCATGGAGAAAGTTGATCTCCAGGTTGATCAAGGTTAGGAGAGTAGAATCAGAGGACAACACGGCGGATCCACTCACGAAGGCCTTTTCCCAAAGAGAGACTTTTAGGGGATGGTCGAGTATGTGATACTGCAACCACTGCTACAAATGGCCCTAGTGCAAGTGGGAGATTGTTAGTTATATGTATGCCCTAGAGGCCATTACTGTACATTGGATGTATATTGTAGTGGATGCTGGGACATATATAGGTAGGACTTTCTTGCTCGACATGATAGTACGCTATCTGGTTGCTCTTTATCTTAACGTGTATACTTTCTGTCTCTCTGTTACATGTTGATAAAGCCCTTAGGATGTGTACTCGACTTCCAGGACTATGATGCAGATCATACTAGTGGGGCCTGGGTAGTCAATGAGTACATCCTTCATTGTTCCTAGTCGTGGGAATATCGAGACGGGGCATCGATATTCCAGAGTAGACTAGCGTATATCTTCTCGACCCATGTGATGGGCGATGGATGATCCCATATCCATTGGTGTTTGACATCAGAGATGGTATACAGGTGCTCAGTGGAGACTGGGTACACTGAACGGACTCACCGAGAACTCCCAGATGGTATTATACCTCATGTCAGATGGCAGTTCTCTGGTGACACTGGTACAGCTTAGTCTGTTGACCCGAGATCGTCATAGAGTCTTGTGTGTCTCCCACTATGCTTTGATTTCCACCCTACCACGGCTCTACTGAGTCGTGCAAACAGGTGGTTTTTGGGTACAGTCCCGATTCACATGGAGGCAATGAGCGATAGGAGGGGATTCGTCTCTCCCGGTATTGGGGGTTGATGTTGTGCAATGCACGACTGGCCATAACAGGAAATCCTTGGCCAGGGTTGCTGTGATATACTGGTAAGAGTTATCAGTAGTTTCACGAAAGTTATGGACCTTACGTCGGCATGACTTATCAAGCTATTGGGGTCTGACGTTGACCACCCCTAGGCGAGATATGCGACATATCAGACGAACAGACCGGACTGTACGGTAAGTGTTACTGGTTGGATTGACAGGAGTGTGAGCGGGCTTGCTCGTCGATCTTCTGATCGCTCAATACCCGGGTGGCCGTTACGTTTAGCAGACCGCTTGCGGCTTGTGGGTGCTTGATATGATCATCATCTGCTGCCGGCGTATTGACGAGTCTTTAGAGTCCTACACAGAGGTTTCCTGGTTCAAGCGAAACGAAATAGGAGCGCATATGTGATATGTGCGGGACCGAGAGTAATTCGTGTATGTGATACCGTATTCCATTCTCGCGACGAATGTATCGATTGGTTATATGCGATATAACCTGGTTATCGAATCAAGGATTGATTCGAGAAGCCGATACATTGAATACTAGTCGGTTATATGCGACATGACCGGATCATTGAATCAAGTGTTGATTTAATGATTTAATGCATAATTATATATATTTGATATATTACTTTGCATTAACTAGTATTGGTTCACTTTAAAAGGATTTTCTCACTTGAATTGTGCAAGTTGTATATGTGATATACTTTTGTGCACATGATTGTATCATGTTTGATGATACATGCTTGTTTGGTTAAGTGTAAAGAATTAAACTATGGTTAAGTTAATGATTAGGGTTTTGTTTACTTAATTACTTATTCATTTATCTTATTTATTTATTCATTTTGGAAAATGAAAAGGATAAATGAATGGTTACTTGTTTTGTTTTTAGTTGAACATTCATGAAGTTTTGACTTAGTCTCCATTCTTGTCTTATACTTAACCCTAACCATTTAAACTAACCCTAATTCATTCTCTACACTTAACTAAGGTTAGAAGATGATAAGAATTAATTCTTTTTCATTTTTCTTTAAGACTTGTCATATTCTTTTTTCCTCCATCATCTTCTTCTTCCATGAAGAAAAGCTTGCTACTCCAATGGCAAGTGATGAAATTGAGTGAGAAATCCAATTCTAAAGTGAACCCACCTCCTATTTCTTCATCCTCTACCTCTTGCCAAGTAGTATAGGGTGTTTCCTTCACAAGTTTTCATGGCTTTGTGAAGGTGGAGCTTGATCTAGTGATGCCTCGACGTAGATCATCTTCGGCATCGAAGCCGACGACCAAGCCCGTTCATTTCTTCGATGAAGCCGATGCTTGAGTCCGGAATCCGATTTGGACAGCGAGGGGACTTCATCGCGGAGCCTAGGAGGTGGAGGACCGGATCTACAAAGGTTGTAGCCCCTTCCCTTTAGCTATATTTCCGTTTACTTGCTTGCATCGCCTATATATCTAGTTAACGATCCGTATTAAGGTTTGTAGGCACTTGTAAAATTTTAATTAGCCATGCTTGATCACTTGTGAGACTTCATTAGTGTGCCTAGGAACCCTACACCTCATACGTTGTGCAATCGAACTGTTCGTTGATCTTCATTTGTTCCTTAAACTGGTAGGCGGCATCATACAGATTCATCTATTTATTGGTCGTAGTCTCACATTTATAGCGTCTTTTCACCATTTTCACTGTAATTGTTCTGAGAACCTGTAACCTGCAACTATTTAGCTGACATGGATCAAAAGCACCTATGTATTTGCAATATGATTAAGAATGGGGAATATAATAATGCAAAATTTTGATATAAACAAATACTCCCAAACAGATCTTTTGCTCGTCCCGAGCAAAGCCATTTTTATTCTCAACAAAATCCTAACATCACTTTCGCAGGGAATCGCAATTGCACTGAGCTCGTGCAACAAGCCGTTAAACCTCTAGGTGTCCCTAGTAGGAGGAGTGTTGTCTCCTGAGTGTTTTCAGCGGATACTAGCCACAAAATCCGATCAATTTGGCCTGTTGACTTTCATTCTTCATTCGGTGTTCTAGCAAGAAATTTTATTATCTTCAACTTAGAAATCATCAACCCATATTTTTCACACTCACTTATCATTTAACTTAAGATCGTATATGTTCTGTAAATTTATTAAGCTTTCAGCATCTATTGAATTTTCCTTCTAAGGTTCCATATCAACTTAGGAATTTTTATCATCTCTACTGAAGGTATAAGCCCTATCTTTCATTCCTATCTCTCATCCAAACCCTAATCATATACCCCTACGTGTGTGTATGTATCACCCCTACACTTGAAAATTCAATTCAAGCTATTACACTCTTGTTCATCATCCAAAGTACTTTTAGTGGGTGAATTTTAGATGAAATTGCTCACACATCCTTCATGCGACCGTTAATATTTCTTGAGGTACTAACGACCGATTACAAAATGTGATCGCGCATTAAGGCGTAATTCCTCGTCTTGTAATACCTAAGGCTTAGCAGTGACTCACAAACCAGTTGGTCTAAGGCACTAGGTGATAAAGCACCTTCGCTATATTTTTTTATTTATGCTGCCTTAAGTAGTTACAAAACCAGTGTTCATTTTTTTTATGTCTCATTATTCACACTTCTACTTTTAGTTTCCTTCATACTAAGAATTTTAGACAAGAGCATTTCAAGGTATCCTCTACTATTCCAAGTTTTAAGTTGCGTGTATGTGCTAATTGTAGGGTATATATTTTCAGAATTTAGACTTAAGATTCAGAATTATTTTTCAGATTTACACTTCAAATAAAAATTCAAAACTCTTCCCTTATTTTGACTTAGCCCAAGAACTGAACTCAAAATTTGCCTATTTCTAAATAAACTACAAGAACATATATTTTCTACAGTTAAATTTTAAGAAAGGTTATTTTTAGGGTTTTTAATTTACTAAGTTAAGGATCTAGTTTTTTCCTACCATTCAACCGTCATGTTGAACTTAAGTCAAATATGGCCAAAATTGAACTATTCAATTTTTATAATTTTTAAAAATTTTCAATTTTTATGGGTTTTAAAATAAGTATGCAAATGCAAAAATATACACATGAATGCGAAGGAAGAAAGCTTACCGAGCACACCCCCAAACTTAAACTTGACAGTATCCTCACTGTCAGGCTACACCAAGAGGGTCAAAATTGTCGGCACTCCCATGTTTTTATTATTATTATTATTGTTAACAGAAGAACAAAACAAAATATATATACAAAAAGGTCCCCCCCCAACTTAAGTGAGACAGTGTTTCCACTGTTTAAGCGTTAAAGTTCAGAGTTAGGGAGGAGAAAAACATAGTATCAAGCTATACAAGGCCTTACACAGGCCAAAGGTTAGCACGAACCATTCAAAAATTTTATTGTTATAATGGTATGGTTGGTGAAAGAATGGAGTGTAGCGAAAAGAAATGAGAAGCACACGAGACCGTATGGAGATAGAAGCAATATACGGTCTCGGTGGAGGAGAAGAATGGCGGAAGGGAAAAAGAAATGGTAGTGGTGGTTCGACTTCTTCGGGTGGAGCTTGATTAATCGCAAAATCCGTGTCGTTTAGGAATGCAAGTTCGTCGGCGAAAATATCTTCGAAACTTTCATCGAAGGTTCGATTGAACGTTTCAATGTCAATAAGTGTCGCACCAGAATTCAACACACTTGATTTTTAAAAATTATGAAGGTAGGATAGTCGTAAGGCTCATTTACCTTATTTTCAAAAGAGTCTAAATCAAGTTGTTTTCCTAGAATTATCGAAATCAAAATATCGGATTGTGATTCATTAACACTCGGTATCATTAAAGGAAGATTAGAAGAAGAACCAGAGAAAGTGGGTGAAAGAAGTTGAATACGAACTTGAGGGTGGAGATGGAGTGTATAAATTAGCACATTTTGTAATAACCGTTGTGTAAAGAGCGATTGTGCTAATCTATCAACCCACTGAGAAATGAGGTCAAATCCCTCAAGGTTCATGAGAAAACATGGGTACGTCGAACTTGGTAAACCAGACATTGAAAATGAAAGGGATACGGTCTCGTGCGTGGTCGGAACAATGGAAAGGACGAAGGGGAGTGATTTAGGAAGGGTCACAGTTGAAGGTTCAGGAGGGTGTACACAGTCAGTGGAAAGAACAGTATGAATTAGAAAATCCGACTCATCAAACAAATTTGGTTTATCAGTCAATAATTTCCTCAATATTCTCCTCAAAATTTAGCTTATCCATGTCATTCTTATCAAAATCTAGACGCATATGAAGTTCGGAATAAGCATTTAATGATTCGGGATGATGAATTGGAGAGAAAAACTCGGCCAAATCTGCGGGTTTATCATCCAAATTATTCCCTGCGTCAATATCCTCAATCAAGTGAAAATCAATTTTTTCGGACACCTCATCAAAAGCATGGATATTTATCAATTCAGGTTCTACATTGGAGGTGTAGAGGTCAAAAGGATTGGTAATGGTTTCACTCGAAAGGGACCCTTCACAATCTGGCAAATCAAGAACTACAAAGTCGCACAACTCATTAAATGTTTTATTTTCAACTGGTGAATCATTTGGGACACTTGATAGACATTCAAAACCGGAGTTGTGGGATTCAATTAGGGATGGGTAGGTTTGATTTGGAAGGGTGCACAGCTCACTCTCTTCACTCAAATTCTCAATCTGTCCAACCGCTTCACCATACATTGGAAAATTTGGAGCTAGTTGGAAACTAACTACCGGTTCACTTGGTTGTCTTGATGAATTAAGGGCGACAATGGACGCATCCAAATTCCTCATCTGTTGGTTTGTCGCTACAATATAAGCTTCCAACGACTGTTCCAAACTAAACATGGGTTGTGAAGGGGTTTCAGTAAAAGATTCAAAATTGTTTGGATTCTGGAAACTCCCAAATGGCTGTGTAGAAGCAATGTCTAGTGAAGGTGCGAAAGTCGGGTAGGACTGGTAGGAATTGAATGGTTGGACAGGAGTAGAATCAACATTTAGATAAAAAGGTGAATGGACTTGTTGATCCCAAGAACTGGAAGTGTTGAAAGGAGTAAAAGATCGGTTATGAGATTGTTCAATATGTTCAGCAATAGACATGGGTTTCGGAGTTACAACAGGACTCGAAAAAGGACTATCAACGTAAGAAGGTGGTGAAGGTTGAAACGGTTGATACAAAGTGGATTGCGGAGTCCAACTATTTCTCCTAGACGCATCTATTCGATCTTTCAAAGAAATTTTGGGCATGGAGGTGTCGTCCGTAATTCGACCAAAACAATGCGCGTAGGAAGCAATGTTAGGATGAGGGTACCAAAGTTCGGCAAGAGTTTTGCGAGGTGGGGTACCCATGATGTAAGAAAGGAGAAGAAAAAGAATGTGATGATATTATTTTAAAAAAAATTATTTTTTTATTTTTGAAATTGTTTGTTTTAGGGGTTTTGAAATTTTTGAAAGTTTTTTTTAGAAAGAGTTTTTTTTGGCAGAACTTTTACGGACTACTACACACTTTCAAATAGTCACAATATAAGTATGCACAATCAAGTCTAGAGTTAGGGTCTCCTAAGTCAACTAGACTGCTCCTAACTGTTCCAAAGGGCAAGTTGTAAGATCCTCAAATCGCCTCTTCACCGCCAATTGTGGCCAGGTAAGCACAAGTAATGAAAGGAGGGATCCGCTCACGAATCACCATGAGACGGGCCTTTTAAAATTACCTTTCCTACTTGTCTAGCCTAGGCACCACAAAATCAGGTTTAGATAAACGACCGATGCCTTCAACCTTTCCTTTGTCTTAATGAGCACGACAGTCCTTATTGGCTGAGTCTAATTTTTTTTTTTAATTAACTCGAGGGTTGATGCAAAATGCTTTTTGTGATTTCTGGGGTCTTAGGAAGGGTAATGAAATCCCCACCCAATCTTGATTGGTGTTATAGCCCCTTAAAAGTCCGTTTTAAATATGCAAAGCAATTAACACGCCAAAAAACTAAAACACTTTCAAAAAAAAATTTAATTTGCAGCGCAAAGAATCCTGCACAAAAACAATTTATTGGAGAGGGAGAAAGATTTTGCGCAAAGAATCCTGCAGGAAAAATTTTCAGAGGATTTCAGAAGGCAGAAGAGAGGAAAAGAAAGCATACGGAGAGGTTTTGGCTTGCTGACGTTAGCAAGCCGTGGCGGATCCGCGGTCAAATGCACTGTGTTGCGGCGGTTCCGCGGTTGACTTGGCGATTCAGATCTCCAAAATTCTTTTGTTTCTCTGTTGTGATTCTCCTATGTCTGTTCAGATCTGCCGTTTGCTGTTTGCACTGGATTTTTCCAGATCTGAATCTGTTCGTCTTTCCGATCCTGCACAATTCAAACAATACCTTTCAAAAAGATCAAGATGAACTTCTTTTATTTTATTGTTATTTTTTTAAAAAAAAATCAATTTTTATAATTTTTAAATTTTTTATTTTTTATTTTTTTATTTTAACCCGAAATTACCCAAAGAAAGAGACTACAGTCTCCCCGGCAACGGCGCCATTTGATTGTAGAGATTTTGCGTGCGTGCGCCTTTAAAAATCAAAGAATTAACCGCAATCAATAACGGTGTCGCTTGGTAGCTAGCCGGTTGAGTACGGGTCGGTCCACAGGAAGATGGATTCCTTTTCTTTGTGTTTCAACGAGTTAAATCCAAAAGATTTTGGGTTTTATTTTAAAATCTAAGAATGAGATAAAAGTTTATAAAAAGCTTGCTAGGGTTAAGATTAGGTTAGTTTGGAAAATCAATTATTCTCACCTCTTTCTTTGCCCTAATTAAGAACTTTTTAGGTGTTAAGGTAATAGTTAACAAAGGGATTAGCACGATCGGGAAGAAACTAGGTTTCTTCCTCTAGGTCCTTGTCCGTCCTTTCTTAACTCTTACCTTAAACTCCATGGAAAACATACACAACCGGTCTTTAACTATGGTATCACCGCTACCTCGTGGGATAGGGTGCCATAGTGAGCAGTGTGTTTTTGTATGCATAGAGTCCTACTTTAAAATGTATAACGGGAAAGAAAGGGGTGAGAGATTTTCATCTCTCAAAGCTTCCCTAAACATAACCCTAACAAGTGAGGAACTACTCACTCATTAGGGAATTGATAAAGGAGTTCATTTTTTTATGGTTTTAATTTAATAACCATGGCAGATAAAAAATTTATAACTACGGCAGATAAAAAATTTATAACTACGGCAGAAAAGAAATTCAAGATAAAAAAAACTTACTTCTTTATTAATGCACTCTTTGACAGATTACATGGAATTGAAAATCTAAGACCTAGAAATTGAAAAAGGCATCTCAAAAGAGGCACCCAAAAAGAGGCCCGAGATTTATTGGCCTTTTGCTCTCCTATTTATAGATACAGGAAACCCTAGGTTACATTCTGACCCATTCATAAATTTACAAATCTACCCTAAGAAGACCCGTTCTACGCACCGTCTTATCCACCGACACGTGCATTGTACGGCCGCGGATCCGCGGCCAAAAACCTTATTTGGCCGCGGTTCCGCGGCCGTTTGATGGGCTATTGGGCTCATTTCTTTAGGGCTGTTTCATGTTGCATTTTACTTCTGGTTTCTTCACTTGGTTTCTCAGAATATCTTCTATTTTCTTCCAGATTTCCACAGTGCAGAATGTTGTGCACTTTTACCGTTAGTTTCGTGTTGAAGTCTTGAATCTTGTGCTGACCTCATACATTGTGCAATCGAACTGTTCATTGATCTTCATTTGTTCCTTAAACTGATAGGCGGCATCCTACAGATTCATCTATTTATTGGTCGTAGTCTCACATTTATAGCGTATTTTCACCATTTTCACTGTATTTGTTCTGATAACCTGTAACCTGCAACTATTTAGCAGACATGGATCAAAAGCACCTATTTATTTGCAATATGATTAAGAATGGGGAATATAATAATGCAAAATTCTAATATGAACAGTTAGCTCTTGTGATTATCATTCTAGCCTCTCTCATTTTTCATCTCACACAAGAAAAGAAAAGCACTTCTTCTTCTTCTTCCTCTAGCTCATAACTTCCACCAATGGCATCATCTTCAACCTCCATGCATACACTCTCATGTGTTGAGAATCAATGGATACTTGAGACAAAATTATCACACATATTCTCTACTTCACCTTGGACATGTTGGCTAGCGAACTTCATGTTCGAGTTGCTTCGGATGAAGCGGGAGCCCGTAAAAAGACTTATTGATGTGGTGCCCTTCCGACGAGGAGACCGGAGATCGGAGATGCCGCGAGGAGCTTGGGATGGTGGCTAAAAATCGAAGGACACGGATCGATCGGTATAGCCACTCTCACTTCTTAGTAGTAAGCTAGTTTAGCGTTAATGGTTCGATCCGGGTAAAAGTCTGCGTTAGCGCCAGTTTCAAGTTTATGAAAAGTTTTTGTTTCCGCTTTTGGCCTCGGATCGACGGCCGGAGCGCTGCCGTAGACTTACAGACAGGTGTTATGTGTACACCCGTTGCACTTAGATTTGTTTCTGTGCACATGTATGGCATATTCAAGGATTTCGATTTCCATGCGCACCAGACGCACGGGGCATTCTTGTACGCATTTTGGGATTGGTCTCTTTTGGAGCAGTATGTTTCATGATATTTATTATTTGGTATATTAGCTAAGCAGGACTAGTCTAAGGACAGTACCTAAATATATTTTTGCATGCGTTGATAGTTTTCGAAGGGATTTCCAAAAAGGAGCTGTAGTCTCAGTATTTACCTACGTGTCCGATATGACACGAAATTTTTTTTTCAAGGAAACCTTTCTAAATTGTTTTCAAAATGGAGGGCGTGTATGTTAAACAAAGGCGCACATAGCACAGCGACTGGAAAAGGTTTGGCATGCATTTCTTTCAGATGTGTTGACGAATTTACAACGATGTGTACATGTATAGTTTTGATGTATATCATATCGGTTTTCGTATTGGATTTTTACATTGGTGTCTTCACAATAACTCCGATGATTGCGGGATGCTTGACAGAGTTTTGATTCTAGTTTATAGACTCGTTTTTCATGCCCATGCATTGCGCTACGATGTATTTTATTGTATTTATGATTTCGGAGCCCCGACGACTTGATCATTTTACTGAATGTTTTAGTATTTGAGGGGTTTAAATTTAAATTCGGGGACCGAATTTATTTAAGGGGGGAAGATTGTAACATTTCAGAAAAAATAAAATATTATTTTTGGGAAATTATATAATTTAAATAATAAATATTATGAATATTTTAATGATGCGGTATAATTATATATCGATAATTTGGGAAATATTGGAAAACTTAATTGAATGGAGATTTTTGGAGAAATTTATGTAATATAAGCAAGTTATAAATTCTTATAATTAATTATATTCTATATTAATACTAATCTCGATTAAATATCACTAATCGTGCATTAAACTTGATTTGTGCACATGATATGCACCATGTCATATTACACATTTTTACATTTTTCTACCTTGGCTTCTTTCTTTTTCAAGCATTGTTTGGTTTTAAAAGAAAAGAGAAGAAAAGAAAAAGGAAATAGAAAAGAAAAGGAAAATGAATATAGAATTAGATATGGGCAAGAGAGAGAAGAGAGAGAGAGGTGATGGGTTCTTTGACTTGGCTTCATTCTTCATCCTCTTCATCTTTTCCCTCCTCTTTCCTCTCATAGTTGCCCTCTTCCTCCACCTCCTTCACCTCCTCACTACACTCCCATTTCTACACCAAAACACTACATTTCCTTCATTAAAAACATGCACAAGCTCCCTACAAGTATGGGAGATCAAGAAAAATTGGATTTTGAAGACTTGGGGAAACTCAAGAAAATTCTTGAGTTGCCAAATGAGATAATTCCTTCACACTTAGTAGAGTATTTCATTCACTTAAGCATCCATACATGTTAAGAGTTTGTTTAGTGAGGTTTAGTGAACTTAGAAAATTCCAAGTTAGGGTTTTGAGGAATTCTTGAATTGTGAAGGTGTAATTGAGGGTTATGCTTAGCTACAACCCATGTAGTATTAGTTTGTGGACTGAAACCATAGACTTATACCCCAAACCCAAACTTAGAAACCCCGATATCGTATTTTATAGACTTTTGTAATGGGAAATAGGAATCTATTATGACTTGGAGGCCTGGAAAATTATTTAGCAATCACTGTGACACAAGCAGGCAACCTGGAACCTACCCTGAAGACCCGAGACCCAACCCCTTCACCATGGCCGCAAATTAATCATTCCTGACCGCAATTTGCAGCCTAGGCACTCCCAAATTTGTTCGTGCTTGGTTCATAGCTCCTATACCCTCTAATTAGACCTCCCCCATATGCAAAATTGTTTAATTCAACATAGGGTAAAATCTGGAGCAAGTTTTCCTAGTTACTGGTTATGTTTCGTGACTTTTTGTGATTTCTGATTTCGAAAACTTGGGTTTTGGTATTCGAACCACTGATTCGATCGTTGGAGGTATGTACATCAACGACGAGGGATTTATAATTGTTTTCGTATGCGTAGGCGATAGGTTCTAACCTATAGGCATCTCGCGTGGCATTTTGGATTGAATCTGATTTTAATGTGATACGATATGTTATGGCATGTAGGTACCTCCGCGTGGACTTCGGACGACGAGGATGAGGATGGAGGCATCGACTTCGACAAGGAAGGATCGAGGTGAGTAGATGTATATCTACGGGGGAAGTCGGGTGGATGGCGTATAGCACCCCCGCAGTTTCGTAGTGTAGCACACGAATGCGTTATGATATTTATATATATATATATATATGTTTAGCATAATTTTAGAAAAGTGCTTATAGTGTAGTTTCTTAGTCGCGAAACCCTAGAGTAAAGTTTTGCACACACGCACAAACACACGCATACATTTGTTTTACTTGTGCGTATATGGGGAGATATATATATATATATATATGTATGTATGTGAGCATGTATATATATATATATATATATATATGTGTGTATACATATACATGGATAATGAGGATAGTATATAGTACATGGAGATGAGTCGATGTGATTGAGCATGCTGCCACGAGATTGGTGATGTGACTTGGTTCGTACTATTGAGATACGACATGATATTATATCGGGTCCTTAGGCGATGTGTTTTCATACACACGCAAATATTTATGTTGATGGTATCAGTATGTCACGACCCGAAAGGAACGGAACATGACCGGCACTTAAATTACGAAACGTCTCGAGGCGTACGTAATCTAAGTAAGCCAAAACCCAGAAATCAAAACCAAAGAAGCAGTAGAGTGAAAGAAAAACCAACTTAAAACAAGTAGTTTTAATAGCATAAGCCGAATTATGCGGTTTCAAAAACATCAAATATTTCCTGAAAATTCCGGCAGTCTCCTTTGTAAAAACTGGCTCCCAAACGGGATACAACATGAATAGTATACGAAATCAATAAAAGGCATCCCCAAGCGGGAGCTAGCTCTTCGTCAATCGACGGTCACAACCACACAAGCAATATAATATACAACGCCAAGGGAGAGGATCAAAACTCAAAAGGAAACTCAAAACCACCAGAAATCCATAGAAATATAGCGCGCGACTCTAAGGTCGAAAGAATAACATCACTGGTCTCTATCTCAGAAATAATACATGTTTGGCTGATGGAATTTACTAGATACAACTGAATAATATTATACAAGGTAATATGATGGGTACGATACCAATAAACCCACCTACTAGCAAGTCACCCGAACGAAACTGTGCCCGCAAAGCCGTAATGAAACCTGTACGGCAGCCCTGCAAGAAACTGGGGCACAACGGGGGTGAGTTGCCAACTCGTGAATAGAAAAACATCGACGAATAGAAATCGCATGTATGACACAATCCTAGGTCATACGATCATAATATATAATCCTCAAATATATAACCAGCAACCTATAACCATGGCGAGGGCAAATATCTAACCCAAGTGTAATCCCGTGTGCCCGTGTCAGTGCCTCAGGTAGCAATGTATTATATGGATGATGTATGAATGCATGAAACAGAATGCATGTACTAAAGAAAACTGCTTTCATAAATCAGTGAGATATCTGTATTCTAAAATTGAGGTACCATAAATGAAATCAGCATAAAACAGTGCCCAGCATCGACACAAAATAAGTGTCCAAATGCCTCGATATCTTTGTGTCACAATCTCTGTACCTCAATATCTCAATATCTCAATGTCTCAATCACAATATCTAGGGCGCCGTCAGTCCAGACCGGCCCCTACCATCCATCTCAAGACCACGACGGTATCCTCCGGATATCCGACGCGTCGGGTAAAATCACCGGTCGGTAGTGCTCCCCCGCCAGGCTCAACGTCAACAACAGACCTTCTCGCCCCAGGGTACCGCACCGGGCCCACCATGTACCCGAAAAGGTCCATCCAACTCCTCGAATCGGGTCTCGAAATCCATCAGCAAACTCATGGTGGACGACTCATACATCATGGGAAAACCGCGCTTTTTATTTAAAAAGAGAGAGAAGAAGTTTGTATAAGTTTTGCGGTTTTCCCCTAAATTCAGAAAATCTTATGGAAATCCGAATCCAAAACCTCAATAGCACGTAAAATAGTGAATATATGCATGAGAATCCATGAATGCAGCATAACAATGAATAACAGTATGCATGAAGTAGCAGGTAATAACTACAATGTCTAAACTAACATATAAAGAAAGTACACTAATATCATGTCTAAACTATTAGCTAACAGGCTATGTCAATGTAATAGTATTTTCTTAGTGTACGTGACATGGCAATTACCGATGAAGATGTGTGTGAGCCGGCAAGTAAGTGTACGTGGTACATACGCATCATCGGTAATGGTGATAGTGTCATAACAGCATGATATCAATAATGAAATATGAATTACATTAAGTATGCGATGCGGAGCAACAGCAATAATATGCGGGAGCTGAATACTAGACACAACGATAACTAAACTGCATTAACCTAATATAAGTCCTACAATAGTGCCTTTTTAAATAACACGAATCGCGGTGTTTTGAAAATAAGGGCTACGGTGTTTTTATGAAAAGTTACATCTTTTGAAATATCCGTAGAATCCCTTGACCTGTCTTTTAAAATACCCACGATTCGTTAGTTTTTAAATAGGTAGGAGTCTATTCTTTACTAACAACTACACTAAACTATACGGCTGAACTAACAAGCTGAACTACATGTAAGGAAACCGCCTAACATCTGAGTCGATACGTATACATACCTGTATATATATTAGTCGGTGATCCCGCCTCAATAATATCATATCCGATACCATATCTATAATCAGACATCCCAAGTCAAGAGTGCAGATCAATCATCAATATATAGCTCGTACGTAAATCCATCTTACGGCATCCCCAAATCTGGGTACGGGTCAATATCATACTCATCACACTGTTCATCTGATATCCTCTTTATCAAGATCATCATCTGGGGTACTGACCTACGTCTAGTACACTACTAATATCACTATTCACATGGCATTGTCATTCAAAGATCCGCTATAACATCAGGACGTATCTCAAGTACGAATCTTGCCATATCACCGATCTCACAGTCTCAACTCAAATCTCATCGACTCATCTCAATCCCAATTATCATCCGTAAATATAGTATGTGAACACCTAGTCCCATACCTAGGTGAACACATAAACACATCTCCCCATATACGCACAGGTAATAACATAGATGTATGCATGTTTGTGTGCATGTGCGTGTGTGGGTGTAAGGACTACTCTAGGGTTTCGCAACTAACACTAAACTAATCCATGAACACCTAGAATCTACCTTTAACATCAAGTCTCATATAAACATAAAATATATAATCAAAATATATCTGTGTATACGTATTCGTATACATCACCACGAACTGCGGGGGTGCTATACGCCATCCACCCGACTTCTCCCTGTAGATATAAATCTACTCACCTGGTCCTCGCTCGCCGGTGCCGACATCGCCACGCGCTTGCTTGTCGTCTCGAAGTCCACATGGGATACCTACATATCATAACGGACTATATCGCATTAAAATCCGACTCATGACTAAAAGGACACAAGAATCCCACATATGTCAAAACCTATGGTTTGCTTTCACAAATCAACCCAAAACCCTCGGCATCGGCATACAAACGCCGAGTGATCGCAAAAAAACTCAAACGCACCAATCATGGTTTCAAAACTCACTAATCATATAAGAAATAGGTTTTAATTCATCAAAACCATAAAAGTAAACAAATCGTTTTATTTCCCAAAAATCTAGTTAGCGGTCGTTAGCCGTATTAATACAAATCCTTATGTTTAAACAAAACTAATAAGCATAATATTTACTAAATAACTCAAATAAGCCATACAAACCATTTCCACAATTTAATTTCACCAAACTATATACGTTCAAAAAAAAAACTAGTTTGCAATCTTACCCAAATTTCAACCATTTTAGCAAAAATGCTTATACAACAATCTAGCTTGGATTTGCATGATCTAAAGTATTAAACTACATCTTAAAATGCTAACAATGTCATGAATACCCTAATAAGATTTTTATCCCAATTGATTAATTAAATTCCCAAAACCTAGTTAACAAAATTAACACAATTAGCAAAATTTAAACTAAAAATTAGCAATTAGTAACTAGCTTTTCCTTGCATGACTTAAGATCTCAAATTACAACACACAAATCATGATCCAAATACCCAAAACTCTAGTTTGATCACAACCCCTTCTCTTGAATTTTTCAATCATGCAATTTGAACCCATATAAAACCTAATTAACACTTAATTAAGCTAACATAAACATTAACCAACAATTTTAACTACATGGTTAAAATTATACCTCCATAAATTTGTAGATCTCACTAGAAATCTAGCCATCCAAAAAGCTCTCTTTTCACCACAGTCTATGCTTGATAGCCTAAACTAAAATGGGTAAGAGTTGGATTTGGATGTTGGGATTTTTTTGATGGGTTTTGAGGCAATTTTGATGAAATTTTTTCAAGAGAAATGAGGGGAGAAAAGGGAGGAGCTGCTGTTGAGAGGGGGAAGGGGTTTCGGCTGGAATGGGGAGTGATTGGAGAGAGAATGAGGTAGGGAAAGTGTTTCCAAGTCAAAGAAGTCAAAGGTCAACACAACCATATCTCTTTTCTTATACATTTCTTTTTGTTTTGTTTTCTTTTCTTTAGCAAAACAAGTGGGGAAAATTGAGGGGGGCTGCTGAATTCAGCCAAAGGGGAGGAAAAATGGGGGTGTGTGAGTGTGGGTATGGGTGTGGGGTGATGGAAAATGATAAATACTATACCCCAAACATCCATTTACACTAAATTCACTATTTAAGCCTTTTTCATCGATATTTTCTAACACTGTTTTGGCAAACCATTTCATTTCAAAAACCATATGATAAAATTTTGTTTAATGTGTTATGATGCACAAAATTTGTTTCAACTCACTCCAATTTGTAATTTTCCCTAATTAAATGTATTAGTGACGGCTTAAAATAATATTAAAATAATTTTTTTTCAGAAAATTTGAAATTTCACCAGTGGCTCAATAAACACCAAATACTAGCAATTACATAGCTAGAATTTGTATATTTAATTTTATAATAAAGATATTTGTATTTTGACTTTGTACAGAAAACCCCCTTAGTTTACCGATTTTCCAAAATTTCACCGAAACGATTTTCAAAACGTTACAATCTTCCCCCCTTAAAGAAATTCGGTCCCCGAATTTAAATTAAACTCCTCCCAAATACTAAAATATCTACGCAAAACCATCAAGTCGTCGGGACTCCGAAATCATAAATACATAAAACAAATCGTAGCGCAGCGCATGCGCATGAAAAATGAGCATGTAACTCAAAATCAAAACTCCATCCAGCATCCCGCAATCATCGGAGTCATGGTGAAGACACAATATCTAAATAGCAAAATGAAAATCAATATGATATACATCATTAAAACATCTGGAAGCAATGCATGCCAAATCTTCTTCAAATCGCTGTGCGATGCTCGCAGCACTGCACAGTGGCGGACGTCTTTTGTAAGAAAATAACCATATACATATATTCCTTTTGTTTAAAATGTACGTTCCGCCGTTTTGGAAAACAATTTAGAAGGGTTTCCTTGTTTAAACGTCTTGTGTCATATCAGACACGTAGGTAAATACTGAGACTATAGCTCGATTTTTGGAATTCCCTTCGATAGCTATCAATGCATGCAATATATATTCAGGTACTGTCCTCTGGCTAGTCCTGCTCAGTACGGAAACACATAGCAAATATCATAAAAATGTACTGCTCTATAAGAAATCAATCCCAAAATACGCATATGAATACTACGTGCGTCTAGTGCGCACGGAAATCAAAATCCATATATGTGCCATACATGCGCACAGAAACAACGTCTAAGTGCATCGGGTGTGCACACAACATCTGTCATAGGCAACGTGTGTGCCTGACAGCAAGGACAGGTGCGTCTGACACGCACGAAGAATCTCGATTTAGTGCATCTGGTGTGCACCGAAATCGCTTATCAAAACATGCGCTCAACATGCGCGAAAATCAAAACCAGGTGCATCCATCATGCACGAAATCATGAAATCCAATATCAAGCGCCGAACATGCGCAAAATCAAATCAGGTGCACAAGGTGCACGAAACAAATATCAAGTATCACAATCGAAATCGAAGTCTAGTGCATCTAAGTGCACAAAATGCGTATCACTGCACTGCAAGCATATGTGAACTATACCGAGTGCAAAAACCAAATAGTATGTGTATATACGCACAAATCAACTCAACTGTATGAAATCCATATAATCACAAACATGAGAAACCAAGGCACGAAAACTATCTCAAGTGCAACAACTGTGCAAAAATCATAAATACTCAGTAGGTGTAACCATGGCGCATGAAAACAAATATCATGAAACTCAATGATCAAAATCAATCATGCAAATAGATCGCCGGAAAATACCGAAATCAAATATGGCGGAATAGTCCCCGCTCAAGCACTTCCTCTAAGAACCTCTTGCTAACTGTCGTGGTCACTCATAGCATGTCTCGTCGACGATCCTGAACTCTGGCCTGCCGGCGTGCGCAACATGACCACTCCTGGGTCCTAGTCTTCTCGTAATTCATTCCAGAAAGGAGACCTCTCCCAAATCTCGTCTCTGCCGAGCTATCCGGAAGTCATCGTCCTTTACTATATCTGTTTCTTGTTCCAGAACGGCTGCATACTCATCGCGACTCCTTCTGGAAGGTATATCCTGTTAGTTATATGTATGCCCTAGAGGCCATTACTGTACATTGGATGTATATTGTAGTGGATGCTGGGACATATATATGTAGGACTTTCTTGCTCGACATGATAGTACGCTATCTGGTTGCTCTTTATCTTAACGTGTATACTTTCTGTCTCTCTGTTACATGTTGATAAAGCCCTTAGGATGTATACTCGACTTCCAGGACTGTGATGCAGATCATACTAGTGGGGCCTGGGTAGTCAATGAGTACATCCTTCATTGTTCCTAGTCGAGGGAATATCGAGATGGGGCATCGATATTCCAGAGTAGACTAGCGTGTATTTTCTCGACCCATGTGATGGGCGATGGATGATCCCATATCCATTGGTGTTTGACATCAGAGATGGTATACGGGTGCTCAGTGGAGACTGGGTACACTGAACGGACTCGCCGAGAACTCCTAGATGGTATTATACCTCACGTCAGATGGCAGTTCTCTGGTGACACTGGTACAGCTTAGTCTGTTGACCCGAGATCGTCATAGAGTTTTGTGTGTCTCCCACTGTGCTTTGATTTCCATCCTACCACGGCTCTACTGAGTTGTGCAAACAGGTGGTTTTTGGGTACAGTCCCGATTCACATGGAGGCAATGAGCGATAGGAGAGGATTCGTCTCTCCCGGTATTGGGGGTTGATGTTGCGCTATGCTCGACTGGCCATAACAGGAAATCCCTGTCCAGGGTTGCAGTGACCTACTGGTAAGTGTTATCAGTAGTTTCACACATATCATGGACTTCAAGTCGGCATGACTTATCGAGCTACTAGGGTCTGACGTTTACCACCCCTAGGCGAGATATGCGACATATCAGACGAACAGACCGGACTGTACGGTAAGTGTTACTGGTTGGATTCACAGGAGTGTGAGCGGGCTTGCTCGTCGATCTTCTGATCGCTCAATACCCGGGTGGCCGTTATGTTTAGCAGACCGCTTGCGGCTTGTGGGTGCTTGATATGATCATCATCCGCTACCGGCGTATTGACGAGTCTTTAGAGTCCTACACAGAGGCTTCCTGGCTCAAGCGAAACGAAATAGGAGCGCATATGAGATATGTGCGGGACCGAGAATAATGCGTGTATGTGATACCGTATTTCATTCTCGCGATGAATGTGTCGAATGGTTGTATGCGATATAACCTAGTTATCGAATCAAGGATTGATTCGATAAGCCGATACATTGGATACTAGCCGGTTATATGCGACATGACCGGATCGTTAAATCAAGTGTTGATTTAATGATTTAATATAGAATTATATATTTGATATATTACTTTGCATTAACTAGTATTGGTTCACTTTAAATGGATTTACTCACTTGGTTTGTGCACATTGCATATGTGATATATTTTGTGCACATGATTGTATCATGTTTGATGATACATGCAAGCTAGGGTTAGTGTAAAGAATTAGACCATGGTTAAGTTTATGATTAGGGTTTTCTTTTTATTTATTCTTTTTGTTTATTTTGGAAAAAGAAAATGATAAAGAAAATAGAATGGTGGCTTGATTTGTTTGTAGTTGAAGTTTCTTGAAACTTTGACTAAGTCACCATTCTTGTCTCATCCTTAACCCTAACCATTCAAGTTAACCATGGTCCATTCTCTACAACTAACCAAGGGTTAGTAAATGATAAGTATTGATTTATTTATCATTTATATAACACTTATGATAATTCTTTATCATCTTCTTCTTCATCTTCAACTTGGAGAAAGCTTGCACCATCAATGGCAACTAGCCAAAATGAGTGAGAAATCCAAATCTAAAGTCTACCCACTTCTTATTTCTTCATCCTCTACCTCTTGCCAAGTTGTATAGGGTGTTTCCTTCACAAGTTTTCAAGGCTTGGTGAAGTTGGAGCTTGTTCTTGTGATGCCTCGACGTAGATCATCTTCGGCATCGAACCGACGATCAAGCCCGCCGATTCTTCGATGATGCCAATGCTAGAGTCAAGGGTTCGATTTGGACAGCGGAGGGAGATCTTCGCGGAGCTTAGGAAGTGGTGGACCGGATCTACAAAGGTTGTAGTCACTTTCCCTTAGCATTTAATTCGATTACATGCTTGCTTCGCCTATATATCTAGTTAACGATCCGTATTAGGGTTTGTAGGCACAAGGAATTTTTTGATTTGTGCATGTTTGATCACTTGTGAGACTTCATTAGTGTGCCTAGGAACCCTACAGTGGTATCAGAGCCTAGCTAGAGCCTTAGGCGAAGTCCTGACGGAGTTAGAAGTCCGATCGACCCAAAACCCCGACTTTAAAAATGCTCCCTGGACATTTCTGTATAATGTGGATTTTTCTAGATTAAAAATATTCAGAAAAATCAGCAGGAAGATCTAAGGGTTACTGTAAAATTCGAGGATCTGATTCCGTAAAGGCGCCGCGGATCCGCGGCATGAGCATGCTCATGAGGCGGTTCCGCGGCCATTTTGTCGTTTTGTGCATCCAATTTTGCACAGTAATTCTTAGTTGTCTGTGCTGGCTTTCCTGGGGATTTTTAATAATTTTTTCCAGAGTTTTATTTTCTGGGTTGTATTGGGAACTCAGTGTATCGATCGGATTGTCTAATTTTGTCAGTGTGTTTTTCCGGGTATTTTAGAATATGTTAAAAAGTTCGACCGGATATAAATACCCAATTTTTCCCCTGCCGGGAAATTTCCAATTGTTGGATTTTTCCGTAGTTTAACGATGTTTTAAGTAGTGCAAGTAACGCGATGGACCCTCTAGAAGACAACAAACCTTAACTCGATTATGTGACCGTCTTGAACTGCCCTTTGAACCTTCGGGTTTGGGGCAGTACGGCGTGCCACATGTGAGGCGTTGGCTTGACCCTTCTACGGCTGGACCGTTGGTACTGAGGCACGAACTGAATGTTGTTAGAATTATTTCATGTGTTGAGCTGTATCGGGAAAACTTGGGTGTTTGATTGTTCGATCGAAAAGTTTAGCATTTTCTATTTATCCGGAATGTGATACAATAATTGGAATTCACAAATTGTTATGAGATAACGGAATGAATATTATAAACGTAGCAGTTTAGTCTCACTTTATCGGTTGCCACGGAGTTTTGATGTGATCAAAATTCCGTCGCAATCACGTAGCGTACGCGGATACTCGCCGGGAAAACTTAATAGACAGCCTCACCCCATAGCCCCGACCAAGTGACTGTAGGAGAACCCCGTCGCCGAAAGCATCCGTCCGGGTGCTCACGGCAGCGATGTTCCGCCTTGGTGCACTTCGTCGACGGTATCAGGGGTGCGGCCGCCTAGTAAAGTTTGCGACGAGCATTCGATCAGTTTTTCGGGAATCTTGTTGAATTGCCCGACTTGATATTGAAAAGTGTTTTCGATAATGAGACTAAAATGCGGGGTTTATAATTGTTAGGCATGCGATGTCTAAAGAATTCATTTGGTCAGGCATGCGATGTCTGAGGTGGTTGCGGATTCCAACTGTTGTAGTTTTACACTTTCTTTTCTGTGACCGTAAGTGTAATATGTGATATCGCCGGTTTCGTTGCTATATGTCAACGACAATTGGGATGCGCATATTTACTTACGTTGATGAGATGTGATGTTATGTGTTGCTGGATATGTTATATTGGATCGTCGTGTTTGAATAGCCGGGGGTTTTTTTATGTGAGATGAGTGTTTTTCATTTTCATTCATGTAAAAACTTGTATGTAATATTCTTTTATTGGGGCACTTCCAGGTTGCGGAAGTTGTCACCGTTGATGTATATTATTTACTTTTCCGCATTAGGATAGACCCAAGGAGGGGAGCACAAGTAACCGGGTTCTGGGGTCCAGTGGGAGACCAACTCGAGGAGTCGAGTCCGGGTCTCCTAACCCTAGAATTGGTAGGGTTGCTTGCCGCTCCCGTAGGGGTCTAGGGGTATGGGCTTGGCTATTCATCACGACCGTGGAATCCGTGTTTTATACTGGCTCGTATTGAAAACACGGACGTCCTAGTATATCCAATATTTCATATGATTCTTTCTGCTGCGTTATCTGTGATGTGATCATGCGATGTTCTGTGCTCTGTTCAGATAGATGTAGTATATAGTATATATGATATATTATATAGACGTTGCTTATGTTTTACACCCGCGCTAGCCCTGCCCCGCTCTGCCGTTAGTTACCTAACCTAACGGTGCAGACGGGACATCGAGGCGAATGCGGATGGCATAAGAGTACGTTATATTTATCTGTGATGATTAGGTGGACTTAAATGATGGGATATTCATTAATGAGATTAATGAAAGAAAATAAACCTAATTGATGTTGTGGAATCGAATTTTAAAATAAAAATAGGTATCTACAGTTCTTGCTTTGCATCGCGGTGTTCATTGTAGAACATCCTGCACCTTATTCGATGGGGAAAGGACCGAGATCCCTTCACCGGGAGTGACTCCTTTAGCAATAACTGGCAGATGCTACACACTCGGTTTGTCTTTTGATCGCTTCTATAGTTTCTGCTTTGCACAGTGATATATATGATATATCCCGCACCTCATTCGACGAGGAAAGGGCCGACGATCCCTTCACCGGAAGTGACCCCTTTAGCAAAACTAGAAAAGCCTCGAAAACAATCCATTTAAAAACCATTTGATTCCGCAACGAGATCAAGTTCAAAGCGTTAAAGGTTTTCACAAAAACCATTCGCAACCCTCCGTCATTTTAGGAAGTAGAGTACTTAGTATTCGTGCTGTGTTTGTTGACTTCAGTTAAGGCACAGTGTACGGTAGCTAAGTGATGTCTTCCTATACCGCATATGATGCGATTAGTTAGGACAGTCGCGTGACTTTGTTGACCTTAGTTAAGGGTGATGTGGGTGGGTCTAATTAATCACGAAATGACGGGTAGAACTTGACTAGTACTTATGATTTGTTGACCATAGTTAAGGTCATAGGTGCTAGCGGTAAAAAACCTTTATCGGGAGTTTCAAGTGTTGAAACTTGCAATGAGATTGCGTACCTTCTATATGATAGTTGGATCCCGATACCCACTGCGAGTAATTGTTACTCCTGGGAGAGTTTTGCACTTTGCAATTAGCCGATCAAGTAGGTGTCTAGAAAGGTGTCAACGGGGTTACGCCTCTGGAAAAACGAGGTTTACTGTAATTAGGTCCGTGCGAAAGCACGGGAAACCTCCCTCAAAGTACCGACACTGGCCTGGCTGAAAGATTGGCGAACTTGTAGAGTGTAATTAATCCCGGCTAGTCTTTCCTTTTAGGGTTTGAAGGAAGATTTGATAAAAACAGTGGGAGCCATCCTGATTAGATAAAATACATAACCAATCTAATCTTGCAAGAGCGCACGCAGAGTGTTTTCTTCTCTCTCTCTCCTGGTAGCGACCATATCACGCCTTAATCAAGATAATAAAATAGATGTACTGACCGAACCCGCTTGTTATACTGAGCTGGGGAACGTTGGTCCCACTCCAACTTATAATTGTTATAAGACAGAGCAGGAAATTGGGGAATACCAGAATTCCTATGCCGCCCAAACGAAGAAAGTGCATATGATGCATCTCCTTCGGGTGTGTTCATTATAAAGAACTGTTTCTCAGTATCCTCTGCATCCTGGGTATATGATACCGGATCAGGATCCCAGATATGTAATCTGTTACATAGGGCTACAAAAAGGTAGAAAAACTGAAAACGGGTGATAAGTTTCATGAGACAGAAACTGGGGCAAGTGTTGCAGCCAAGTCTGTTGGTCACTGTCACCCTGTATTACCAATACATTGATTCTGAACAAATGCTATTAGATACCGAACCTGATATACAAAATCATATCAGTCTCTTTATTAGTAAAGAAATGATATAATTTTGTATTGTTGGATAATGTTTTGAACATTTCCTATATCAAAAGTTGATCGGTTCAGGCACGTTATCTAAAAGCATTGACGTTCTAAATCAAACTACAGTTCCATGTATACAGAACACACACAAGAGGAAGAGTTCAGAAATGAACGATTCGTTCTTGAGGCATTGTAGACTAGGTCATATCAATGCGACCCGACTGGCTGAAGTTACATTTTAGATGCATATTTAAATCAGTTTGAATTTACATCTTGTGAAACTTGCCAGTCATGTCGCAAAGATATAATGACACCAACTCTGTTTATTGGAAACAGAGGAAGAGTTGGTAAACTCTTGGGACTGATACATGATGATGTATGTAAGGTCTCCTGTCTACACATGCCAGGACTGGTTCTTTATACTTCATTATATTCTCCGATAATCTCTCAAGATTCAGTCATATGTTCCTGTTGAAACATAAGTCCAAACCTTTTGAGGTATTCACAGAATATAAGTTATAAGTAGAGAACCAATAACTGGGTATAAGTATTATGTCCTTTGATGAGATCAAGGAGGAGAATACTTGTGCATGGAATTCCTGGATTATTCTAAAGGAGAATGAGATTCTCTCTCAGCATTACTCCTCCAAATAACCATAGCACATTGGTGTATCGGGGCGGAGCAATCACACCCTATATGATAAGGTGTGCTCTATGATGAGTACTACTGAGTTACCTGTTTCCTTTTTGGGAGTTATGCGCTTGAGAAGCTGCATACCTATTGAATAGGGTTCGAATCAAATCACTGCCTACCATTTCATATGTGATATGGAAAGGGAAGAGCCCATATCTTAAGTTAGTTAAGATTTGGGGTTGTCCGGCCTATGTCAAAAGCAAAATCCGGACAAGATCGAGGCAAGGTCAGTTCTGTAGAACTGGAAAGGTTCCAGCTATTCGAAACTACAGCTGAAGATTTGACAGAACCAAAGGGTTTTATAGTTCCCGACGAACCTCAGCCTCTCCGCCGATCTAGCAGGGTTCCTCACCTGCTTGAGAGATACTTCGGTTTCTCGATGACAGTGGGAGCAAGGATTGCATCATGAGATGATGACCCAACTAGATTCGAGCAGGCCATCAAGAGCAGGGACTCTGTAAGAATGGCTGGATGCTTAGCAATCTGAGATGGAATCCATATACACCAACAAAGTATGGACTTTGGTTGCGATATCTGAAGGGTTAAATCCCCATCAGGAGCAAGTATATCTTGAGAAGATTACTTGGTGTAGATGGACAAGTTGAGACTTTCAAAGCTAGACTTGTTAAAGGTTTTCGTCATCAACCAGGCACGGATAATGATGAAACCTTTTCCAGGGACTATGTTTAAATCCATCCAGATCCTACTTGCCATGGCTACATACCATGACTACGATATCTGGTGGTTGGGTGCCATGACTACTTTTCTAAATAATGATTTAGAAAAGAATGTCTATAAGAACACAGCCAGAGGGCCTCGTAAACAGTGGGAGCAGCAGAAACGTGTGCAAGTTACTTTACATAATGAAGCAGGCATCGCGGAGTTGGAACATCTGTTTTGATGTGGTAGTCAAAGAGTTTGACATCATCAAAATAGTAGATGAACCTTGTATGTACAAAAGGGTAGTATGGAGTATGGTAATGATCCTCGTAGAGCACGTGGATGACATACTCTTGATAGGAAAAGAGTTTTCTATACTACGATCGGTCAATCTCCTATTATCACAAGGATTCTCCAAATAGGATCAAAGTGATACCTCCTAAATCCTGAGTTTTCATCTATGAGATAGATGTAATTGGATGCTAAGGATTCTCACTAGATGTAGTGAGATGGTATCAATCGATCCTGGGGAGAATCACTGGAAGAGTTCCAGGGTGATAAAGACGACTGAATGTCAGTCACAGGCATTGTCTTTGCCCTCAGTAAAGGGACGGTATGTTGGAAGAGCTCCAAGCTAGATACCGTGGCAAACTAGACGATAAAGGCTGGTAACATCGCTATTAAAGATACTACCAAAGAGGCAGTTTGGGTGTATATTGGTTCATAAGATGAACTAGGTTCCTGCCATTGTATGATAATGGAAGTGTGGCTTCGGCCCTGGAACCCTGGTCCCATCAGTGACCCAGACAAATTCTGAGGCGGCATCACCTGATCATGGAGATAGTTGATCTCCAGATTGATCGAGGTTAGGAGAGTAGACTCAGAGGACAACACGGCGGATCCACTCACGAAGGCCTTTTCCCAAAGAGAGACTTTTAGGGGATGGTTGAGTATGTGATACTGCAACCACTGCTACAGATGGCCCTAGTGCAAGTGGGAGATTGTTAGTTATATGTATGCCCTAGAGGCCATTACTGTACATTGGATGTATATTGTAGTGGATGCTGGGACATATATAGGTAGGACTTTCTTGCTCGACATGATAGTACGCTATCTGGTTGCTCTTTATCTTAACGTGTATACTTTCTGTCTCTCTGTTACATGTTGATAAAGCCCTCAGGATGTGTACTCGACTTCCAGGACTGTGATGCAGATCATACTAGTGGGGCCTGGGTAGTTAATGAGTACATCCTTAATTGTTCCTAGTCGAGCGAATATCGAGACGGGGCATCGATATTCCAGAGTAGACTAGCGTGTATTTTCTCGACCCATGTGATGGGCGATGGATGATCCCATATCCATTGGTGTTTGACATCAAAGATAGTATACGGGTGCTCAGTGGAGACTGGGTACACTGAACGGACTCGCCGAGAACTCCCAGATGGTATTATACCTCACGTCAGATGGCAGTTCTCTGGTGACACTGGTACAGCTTAGTCTGTTGACCCGAGATCGTCATAGAGTCTTGTGTGTCTCCCACTGTGCTTTGATTTCCACCCTACCACGGCTCTACTGAGTTGTGCAAACAGGTGGTTTTTGGGTACAGTCCCGATTCACATGGAGGCAATGAGCGATAGGAGGGGATTCGTCTCTCCCGGTATTGGGGGTTGATGTTGCGCTATGCTCGACTGGCCATAACTGGAAATCCCTGGCCAGGGTTGCAGTGACCTACTGGTAAGTGTTATCAGTAGTTTCACACATGTCATGGACTTCAAGTCGGCATGACTTATCGAGCTACTAGGGTCTGACGTTTACCACCCCTAGGCGAGATATGCGACATATCAGACGAACAGACCGGACTGTACGGTATGTGTTACTGGTTGGATTCACAGGAGTGTGAGCGGGCTTGCTCGTCGATCTTCAGATCGCTCAATACCCAGGTGGCCGTTACGTTTAGCAGACCGCTTGCGGCTTGTGGGTGCTTGATATGATCATCATCCGCTACCGGCGTATTGACGAGTCTTTAGAGTCCTACACAGAGGTTTCCTGGCTTAAGCGAAACGAAATAGGAGCGCATATGAGATATGTGCGGGACCGAGAATAATGCGTGTATGTGATACCGTATTTCATTCTCGCGATGAATGTGTCGAATGGTTGTATGCGATATAACCTATTTATCGAATCAAGGATTGATTCGATAAGCCGATACATTGGATACTAGCCGGTTATATGCGACATGACCGGATCGTTAAATCAAGTGTTGATTTAATGATTTAATGTATAATTATATATTTGATATATTACTTTGCATTAACTAGTATTTGTTCACTTTAAATGGATTTACTCACTTGGTTTGTGCACATTGCATATGTGATATATTTTGTGCACATGATTGTATCATGTTTGATGATACATGCAAGCTAGGGTTAGTGTAAAGAATTAGACCATGGTTAAGTTTATGATTAGGGTTTTCTTTTTATTTATTCTTTTTGTTTATTTTGGAAAAAGAAAATGATAAAGAAAATAGAATGGTGGCTTGATTTGTTTGTAGTTGAAGTTTCTTGAAACTTTGACTAAGTCACCATTCTTGTCTCATCCTTAACCCTAACCATTCAAGTTAACCATGGTCCATTCTCTACAACTAACCAAGGGTTAGTAAATGATAAGTATTGATTTATTTATCATTTATATAACACTTATGATAATTCTTTATCATCTTCTTCTTCATCTTCAACTTGGAGAAAGCTTGCACCATCAATGGCAACTAGCCAAAATGAGTGAGAAATCCAAATCTAAAGTCTACCCACTTCCTATTTCTTCATCCTCTACTTCTTGCCAAGTTGTATAGGGTGTTTCCTTCACAAGTTTTCAAGGCTTGGTGAAGTTGGAGCTTGTTCTTGTGATGCCTCGACGTAGATCATCTTCGGCATCGAACCGACGATCAAGCCCGCCCATTCTTCGATGATGCCAATGCTAGAGTCAAGGGTTCGATTTGGACAGCGGAGGGAGATCATCGCGGAGCTTAGGAAGTGGTGGACCGGATCTACAAAGGTTGTAGTCACTTTCCCTTAGCATTTAATTCGATTACATGCTTGCTTCGCCTATATATCTAGTTAACGATCCGTATTAGGGTTTGTAGGCACAAGGAATTTTTTGATTTATGCATGTTTGATCACTTGTGAGACTTCATTAGTGTGCCTAGGAACCCTATATATCCAAGCACAATGCCTCGGCACGCGTATCGCATCTCTGGTGTCGGCGGAGTGGAACGTCGTCTCATCAAGATCTCGTACGAACCTCTTGCTCCACTTTCTCTACTGTCGACTGCTTCGGACTCGTCTCATCGTGGCTGCATGGACTGAGCTCCTATGGCTATCCTCGCATCTGGAGTCTCCCAAGAAATGCATCTCACCACCTAGCATCCGAATGAAGTCGAACCATTCGATCGATTCCTCAAAACCTCATAATCCCCCAAAAGCTCAACATCTTGGGTACAGTTTAATAGTATCGAGTACGTACCACAGTATCGATGGTCCAGCCGTAGAAGGGCAAACCCAAGCCTCACTAATGGCGCCGCGGAACTGCCGCAAAACCTAAGATTCAAAGGCTTTCACACGGTCATTATGTCGAGTTAGGTTTTCATTCTTCTAGAGGGTCCATAAAATTGCCTGCATGTCTTTCTGAATACTTTAAACTAGGAATAATAGGTTGCTGACATTCGATCGTCTCTGTCGACTCTCAACGTCTCCGCGTGAAGTCGTCTCTACCTGGAATCAATCTATCTGATGACCTCGCATCGGGGTAGCAAACAAACCGCATGTCCTAGTCATTCATCCTTGGTGACTAGCGACCTTCTATCATCTATTAGTACCACTCGTACTGCAAAAGCTCCAACATCTGGGGCGATATCTCGTTATTCGCAGCAATGACTGGCTCACTCGTCTTCACGCTGAACAGTGCCTCAATCATCAGGAGTAAGCAATACGCCAACGGTCATCAAAATCTGGCTGGCCTCTATCATTGGCTCAATCCTCTGGCGCTTATCTGCACGTCCGAGTAATCTCATACAGCGATCTATCCAAATGCTCGTGGTGTAGAAACACAATCAAACGACGCCTCTCAATGCAATCATATGTCGCCGGAATCACGCCCTGGTCAGTCCTCGTTCGTAACGAGATCGTGCTGACTGCAACTCTAGCCGTAGCTCTCCCTGCCCGTAATCGTGGCAGCAAAACCATAACTGGTACCGATGAGGTTAGATCAGGAATGAATATAATACTGAGTAAAGAAATGTACATCCTAAGGCTTCTTAAGTGGAGTAGCGTATCGTAAGTATGCCGCGGAACATACCCACGGTACGTCACTCTACTTTAGTCACCTATTCCATCAACCAAGGGTCATCCTACGCTCCGAAGGTAAAACCTAACGCTCTGATACCAACTTTGTCACGACCCGAAAGAAACGGAACATGACCGGCACTTAAATTACGAAACGTCTCGAGGCGTACGTAATCTAAGTAAGCCAAAACCCAGAAATCAAAACCAAAGAAGCAATAGAGTGAAGGAAAAACCAACTTAAAACAAGTAGTTTTAATAGCATAAGCCGAATTATGCGGTTTCAAAAACATCAAATATTTCCTGAAAATTTCGGCAGAGTCTCCTTTGTAAAAACTGGCTCCCAAACGGGATACAACATGAATAGTATACGAAATCAATAAAAGGCATCCCCAAGCGGGAGGTAGCTCTTCGTCAATTGACGGTCACAACCATACAAGCAATATAATATACAACGCCAAGGGCGAGGATCAAAACTCAAAAGGAAACTCAAAACCACCAGAAATCCACAGAAATATAACGCGCGACTCTAAGGTCGAAATAATAACATCACTGGTCTATATCTCAGAAATAATACATGTTTGGTTGATGGAATTTACTAGATACAACTGAATAATATTATACAAGGTAATATGATGGGTATGATACCAATAAACCCACTGACTAGCAAGTCACCCGAAAGATACTGTGCCCGCAAAGCCGTAATGAAACCTGTACGGCAGCCCTGCAAGAAACTGGGGCAAAACGGGGGTGAGTTGCCAACTCGTGAATAGAAAAACATCTACGAATAGAAATCGCATGTATGACACAATCCTAGGTCATACGATCATAATATATAATCCTCAAATATATAACCAGCAACCTATAACTATGGCGATGGCAAATATCTAACCCAAGTGTAATCCCATGTGCCCGTGTCAGTGCCTCAGGTAGCAATGTATCATATGGATGATGTATGAATGCATGAAACAGAATGCATGTACTGAAGAAAACTGCTTTCATAAATCAGTGAGATTTCTGTATTCTAAAAATGAGGTACCATAAATGAAATTAGCATAAAACAGTGCCCAGCATCGACACAAAACAAGTGTCCAAATATCTCGATATCTCTGTGTCACAATCTCTGTACCTCAATATCTCAAAATCTCAATGTCTCAATCACAATATCTAGGGCGCCGTCAGTCCAGACCGGCCCCTACCATCCATCTCAAGACCACGATGGTATCCTCCGGATATCCGACGCGTCGGGTAAAATCACCGGTCGGTAGTGCTCCCCCGCCAGGCTCAACGTCAACAACACGGCCTTCTCGCCCCGGGGTACCGCACCGGGCCCACCATGTACCCGAAACGGTCCATCCAACTCCTTGAATCGGGTCTCGAAATCCATCAGCAAACTCATGGTGGACGACTCATACATCATGGGAAAACCGCGCTTTTCATTTAAAAAGAGAGAGAAGAAGTTTGTATAAGTTTTGCGGTTTTCCCCTAAATCCATAAAATCTTATGGAAATCCGAATCCAAAACGTCAATAGCATGTAAAATAGTGAATATATGCATGAGAATCCATGAATGCGGCATAACAATGAATAACAGTATGCATGAAGTAGCAGGTAATAACTACAATGTCTAAACTAACATATAAGGCAAGTACACTAATATCATGTCTAAACTATTAGCTAACAGGCTATGTCAATGTAATAGTATTTCCTAAGTGTACGTGACATGGAAATTACCGATGAAGATGTGTGTGAGCCGGCAAGTAAGTGTACGTGGTACATACGCATCATCGGTAATGGTGATAGTGTCCTAACAGCATGATATCAATAATGAAATATGAATTACAATAAGTATGCGATGCGGAGCAACAACAATAATATGCGGGAGCTGAATACTAGACACAACGATAACTAAACTGCATTAACCTAATATAAGTCCTACAATAGTGCCTTTTTAAATAACACGAATCGCGGTGTTTTGAAAATAAGGGCTACGGTGTCTTTATTAAAAGTTACATCTTTTGAAATATCCGTAGAATCCCTTGACCTGTCTTTTAAAATACCCACGATTCGTTAGTTTTGAAATAGGTAGGCGTCTAATCTAGTCTAACAACTACACTAAACTTTACGGCTGAACTAACAAGCTGAACTACAGGTAAGGAAACCGCCTAAAATCTGAGTCGATACGTAAACATACCTGTATATATATTAGTCGGTGATCCCGCCTCAATAATATCATATCCGATACCATATCTATAATCAGACATCCCAAGTCAAGAGTGCGGATCAATCATCAATATATAGCTCGTACGTAAATCCATCGTACGACATCCCCAAATCTGGGTACGGGTCAATATCATACTCATCACACTGTTCATCTGATATCCTCTTTATCAAGATCATCATCTGGGGTACTGACCTACATCTAGTACACTACTAATATCACTATTCACATGGCATTGTCATTCAAAGATCCGCTATAACATCAGGACGTATCTCAAGTACGAATCTTGCCATATCACCGATCTCACGGCCTCAACTCAAATCTCATTGACTCATCTCAATCCCAAGTATCATCCGCAAATCCAGTATGTGAACACCTAGTCCCATACCTAGGTGAACACATAAACACATCTCCCCATATACGCACAGGTAATAACATAGATGTATGCATGTGTGTGTGTGCGTGTGTGGGTGTAAGGACTACTCTAGGGTTTCGCAACTAACACTAAACTAATCCATGAACACCTAGAATCTACCTTTATCATCAAGTCTCATATCAACATAAAATATATAATCAAAATATATGTGTGTATACGTATTCGTATACATCACCACGAACTGCGGAGGTGCTATACGCCATCCACCCGACTTCTCCCCTTAGATATAAATCTACTCACCTGGTCCTCGCTCGCCGGTGCCGACGTTGCCACACGCTTGCTTGTCGTCTCGAAATCAACATGGGATACCTACATATCATAACGGACCATATCGCATTAAAATCCGACTCATGACAAAAACGACACATGAATCCCATATAAGTCAAAACCTTTGGTTTGCTTTCACAAATCAACCCAAAACCCTCGACATCGGCGTACAAACGCCGAGTGATCGCAAAAAAACTCAAACGCACCAATCGTGGTTTCAAAACTCACTAATCATATAAGAAATAGGTTTTAATTCATCAAAACCATAAAAGTAAACAAATCGTTTTATTTCCCAAAAATCTAGTTAGCGGTCGTTAACCGTATTAATACAAATCTTGATTTTTAAACAAAACTAATGACCATAATATTTACTAAATAACTTAAATAAGCCATACAAACCATTTCCACAATTTAATTTCACCAAACTATATACGTTCGAAAAATAAATTAGTTTGCAATCTTACCCAAATTTCAACCATTTTAGCAAAATTGCATATACAACAATCTAGCTTGGATTTGCATGATCTAAAGCATTAAACTACATCTTAAAATGCTAACAATGTCATGAATACCCTAATAAGATTTTTATCCCAATTGATTAATTAAATTCCCAAAACCTAGTTAACAAAATTAACACAATTAGCAAAATTTAAACTAAAAATTAGCAACTAGTAACTAGATTTTCCTTGCATGACTTAAGATCTCAAATTACAACACACAAATCATGATCCAAATACCCAAAACTCTAGTTTGATCACAACCCCTTCTCTTGAATTTTTCAATCATGCAATTTGAACCCATATAAAACCTAATTAACACTTAATTAAGCTAACATAAGCATTAACCAACAATTTTAACTACATGGTTAAAATTATACCTCCACAAATTTGTAGATCTCACTAGAAATCTAGCCATCCAAAAAGCTCTCTTTTCACCACAATCCATGCTTGATAGCCTAAACTAAAATGGGTAGGAGTTGGATTTGGATGTTGGGATTTTTTTGATGGGTTTTGAGGCAATTTTGATGAAATTTTTTCAAGAGAAATGAGGGGAGAAAAGGGAGGAGCTGCTATTGAGAGGGGGAAGGGGTTTCGGCTGGAATGGGGAGTGATAGGAGAGAGAATGAGGTAGGGAAAGTGTTTCCAAGTCAAAGAAGTCAAAGGTCAACACAACCATATCTCTTTTCTTATACATTTCTTTTTGTTTTGTTTTGTTTTCTTTAGCAAAACAAGTGGGGAAAATTGAGGGGGGCTACTGAATTCATCCAAGGGGGAGGAAAAATGGGGGTGTGTGAGTGTGGATATGGGTGTGGGGTGATGGAAAATGATAAATACTATACCCCAAACATCCATTTACACTAAATTCACTATTTAAGCCTTTTTCTTCGATATTTTCTAACCCCGTTTTGGCAAACCATTTCATTTCAAAAACCACATGATAAAATTTTGTTTAATGTGTTATGATGCACAAAATTTGTTTCAACTCACTCCAATTTGTAATTTTCCCTAATTAAATGTATTAGTGACGACTTAAAATAATATTAAAATAATTTTTTTTCAGAAAATTTGAAATTTCCCCAGTGGCTCAATGAACACCAAATACTAGCAATTACATAGCTTGAATATGTATATTTAATTTTATAATAAAGATATTTGTATTTTGACTTTTTACAGAAAACCCTCTTATTTTACCGATTTTCCGAAATTTCACCGAAACGATTTTCAAAACGTTACACAGTATGTACTAGAGTTTAGATCAGTATCCCCAGTTCATGATATGTGATGATGATACCATATGGATGTTATGTTATATGTGATATTCAACCCGTACACTAATTTGGGATGCCGTACGATAGATTTATCATACGAGCTATAATTATGAGGATAGATCTGCACTCTTGACTTGAAGATGTCATATATATATATATATATATATATATATATATATATATATATATTGTATCGTACGTGATATTATTGAGGCGGGATCACCGACTACTAGATATAAATATCGACTCAGACTTAGGTGGTATTCCTTACCCTTTCGATTAGTCTGTTAGTTTAGTCATGTAGTTTACTTAGTAGATGTTAGACTGGGCTCGAGTCATACCTATTTCCAAAACTAACGAATCATGAGTATTTTAAAGACAGGCCAAGGGATACTACGGATATTTGAAAGGGCGTACCTTTTCTTCAAAACATTATAGCCCCTATTTTCTAAACATACGATTCGTGTTATTTCAATTGTCAAAACTGTATGACCCATATATATAAATGTGTATTCTTATATGTTGCGTTATTATTCATGTTCCGCATATTCTTGCTGTTCGCATCGCATTACATGCTTATTGTATTTTCATTAGTTACTATTAAAATCATGTTGTCAGGACACCAGCACCATTACCGATGATGCGTATGCTCCACGTACACCTGCTTGCCGGCTCACACACATCATCATCGGTAATTGCCATGTCACGTACGTACTAGAAAACACTATTTAATTGTATAAATTGGTAGCTGATAGTTTCGACATAGTAGTAGTGAGCTTGTTGTTATACGCTAGTTTAATTATTGCATTCTTTGCGGATATCCCATGCATTCATATATTCATTTGTTATGCAATATTATGTAGCTTATTGTTGGTAATTCATTGTTTATTTACTCTTGAAATTGGGAGTTCGGATTTCCATGAGATTTCCGGATTTTGAGAAACCGCAAGGATTTTATAAACTAATTATCATTTTAAAGATAGAAAATTGCGGTTTTCTCATGATATGATTTGAGATATGTCCACCATGAGTTTTCTCGTCTCTTGAGCGATATCATACACCCGATTCGAGGAGGAGGAGGAACCGTCTGTGGGTGCATGGTGGACCCGGTGCGGTACCCCCGGGCAAGATGGTCGCAGATGATGGCGTTGAGCCCGACAGGGGAACACTACCGACCGGTTATTGTGACGCGCCGGATATCCGGAGGATACTGACATGGTCTTGAGATTTGATGATATGGGCCAGTCCGGATTTCTGGAGCCCTAGATATTGAGATTTGAGGATACGGGCCAGTCCGGATTGCCAGAGCCTGAGGTATTAAGATATTGGGATATATATTTTGTGTCGATACTTAACACTGATTTTCTGATGATTTCATTGACGATACTTCGATTTTTTATACAGAAATCATATTGAGATATGAAAACAGTTTTCTCATTAAGTTGTATTCTGTTTTCATGCATTCATACATCATATATATGATTTGTTGCTACCTGAGGTACTGTCACGAGCACTTGGTATTACACTTATGTATAGATTTTTACCCCTGCCATTATTAGATGCTTCAGGTTATATTATTGAGGATATATGTTATCGTATGAGCTAGGATTGAGTCATTCATGTGATTTCTGCTCGGTGATGTTTTCTACTCACGAGTTGGCAACTCACCCCCGTTGTACCACAGTTTCTTGCAAGTTTTACCGTACAGGTTTCCTTGGCGGTTTTGCTGGCACACTACCTTTCCAGGTGATTGCTTTAGTATGTGGGTTCACTCGTATCGTGACCACCATTGTACTTTTATTATTTCAGTCGTATCTAGTAACTTCATCAACCAGACTTGTATTATTGATAGACATAGAAGACCGGTGTATTTTCTTTTGACCTTAGAGTCGCGCTTGTATTATTATGGTTTTCTCTGGTTTCTTTCTGAGTTTTGATCCTCACCTTTCAGCGTTGTATATTATATTGCTTTGCGTGGTTGTGTCTGCCAATTGGCGAAGAGCTAGCTCCCGTTTGGGGATGCCCTTATATTATGAATGTTTGTACCCGTTTGGGGCAAGTATTTACAAAGGAAACTCTGCCGAAATTTTCGGGAAAATATGATGTTGCTTTTAAATGTTTAAGGCCATTTATTTTATTTAAACCACTTGCTTTAAACATGTTTTCTTTCACTTATTATTTAAAATGGTTTATATTTCTGGGCTTTTGGCTTACTTGAATTAGGTGTGGTCCTATAGACTTCAACTGACTCAAGGGCCAGTCACGTGCTATTTCGGGTCGTGACACCTTGTCACTCTGGAAGCTGGAGTCAACAAAGGCCTCGATCTAGAGGTCTTTTCTACTATACACCAAGAACATCTCCTTAGTCCTTCTGAGATACTTGAGAATTTTCTTTACTGCTATCTAGTGCTTCTCCCCTCGGTTTGACTGATACCGGCTTATCACGCTAGTGCGTAAGCAACATCTGGTCTGGTACACAATATCGCATATATTATAGAGCTTACCGCATATGCTTAGGGTATAATCGACATGCGAGCTATTTCCAAATCAGTCTTTAGGAGACATCTCTTTGGAAAGAGTGATTATGTGACAAGCCGGTAGACTATCGCGCTTAGAATCGTCCATACTAAATATTTTCAGTATAGTGTTGATGTACCTTGACTGTTGAAGTCCCGCCATCCTCTTTGATCTATCATGATAGATCTGGATCTCCAGAATGTAGTTGGCATCACCTAGGTCAATCATGGAGAACCTCTGTGATAAGAATCCTTTGACTGATTGTAATATAGGAATGTCATTTCCTATCAAGAGAATGTTATCCACGTACCAGATGAGGAATCCTACAGTTCTTGCTACAATCTTACTATAAATGCATGGTTCATCTGGATTTTTGATAAAGTCGAATTCTTTGACCGTCTCATCAAAATAGATGTTCTCACTCCGCGATGCCTGCTTTAGTCCATAAATGCACTTGCACACTTTCCTGCTGCTCCCACTCTGATTGAAACCCTCTGGCTGATCCATATAGACGCACTCTTCAAAATAACCATTTAGAAAAGTTGTCTCTACGTCCATCTACCGAATCTCAAAAATCATGGAAGGCAGCAATGATAAGAAGGATCCGAATGGATTTGAGCATAGCCACTAGAGAAAAGATTTCATCATAGTCCGAACCAGGCCTTTGACGAAAACCTTTTGCAACAAGTCTAGCCTACTTTCTGAAGATGTTTCAACCTGACCATCTACACCAATCTTCTTTCTGAAGATCCATTTGCAGCCTACGGGAAATGTTCAAAGTGCATACTTTGTTAGTGTACATAAACTCTATCTCGGTCCGCATTACATCTAGCCATTTTACTGAGTCGCCACTCTGAATGGCTTGCTGGAAACTAGTTGGCTCATTATTATCAATGATGCAATCCTCTCAATCCCCGTCTATCAGAAAACCGTAGTATCTTTCGGGCGAATGAGACTGCCTACTAGTCTTGCGGATTGGCGCAGGGATGTCTTGTTCTTTTGAAATCTCTGGTTCTATCATACTTTCAGCAATAGTTTGTGGTTCTGGAATTTCTTCCAGTTCTATTACGCTCCTACTATTTCCTTTTTCAAAAAAATTGATTTTCTAAAAAGTGGGCATGACGAAGAACAAAAAACCTTTTGTTCCTCTGCGTAATAGAAAAGATACCCCCTAGAGTTCTTTGGGTATCCCACAAACGTACACAGTACTGAGCGTGCCTCGAACTTTTCTGCATACTACTTTTTAACAAAAGCTGGACACCCCTATATCTTCAGATACTGAAGATAGAGTTTCTTCCCACTCCACATCTGATATGGTGTGGTAGGCACAGTCTTGGTCGGAACTTTATTCAAAAGATATGCAGCCGATTCTAGTGCATAACTTCAGAAGGATCGCGGTAACTCAGCGTTACTCATCATGGAATGAACTATATCCAAAAGGATTCTGTTCCGCCTTTCCGATACACCGTTGTGTTGTGGTGTGTATGGAGGAGTAAGCCGAGAGAGACTTCCATTCTCTTTTATGCAATCCAGGAACTCGGCAATTAATTATTCACCACATCGATAAGATCTCAGTGTCTTGATACTTTTGCCTGTTTGTTTTTCCACTTCATTCTTTTATTCCCGGAATTTCTCAAAAGGCCTCGGATTTATTCTTCATCAAGAAGACATGTCCTTACCAAGAGAAATTACCTATAAAAAGTAATGAAATAAGAATAAGCACTTCGTGCATCTGTAGATATTGGACTACACACATCATTGTGTATGAGTCCTAAGAGCTCTCTCACTCTTGCTCTGTGTCCAGTGAACGGAGTCCTTGTCATTTTTCCTATGAGACAAGATTGACAAGTTTCATAAGACTGATATTCGACCGGATCCAAATATCCCTCTTTATGTAACTTCGACAACCGTGTTTCATTGATGTGACCCAGTCTACAATACCATAAGAAAACCTTATTTATTTCTAGTGACTTTCTTTAAAGTGTGTCCTGGACGTTGAAAACCTGAGCTTGATTTAACACGTATATACTGTCCTCTAGTGTACCTAACCCAATCAAACTTTGATTTAGGTGGATTTGGACCACATCACTTATAAACTAAACTGGGTACACACAAACAGTTATGTAGAATCAATATCTGCCCACTTTTCTATCCTAGGTGATATTCCCTACGGATACAGCGTCCACGCTCATTCCGTTAGTAACCCTGAGAGTCATATCACCTAACCTGATAACTCTACAGTTTCTTAAAGCCTGTAATAAATTATAGATATGAGATCCTGATCCGGTATCTAGTACCCTGGAAGTAGAGCTAATTGACAGACTGTTTTCAATCACAAACACCCCCGAAGTCGAAGCCACAACATGCTTCGGATCCTGGATTCTGGCATTCCAAGCCCTGCATCCCTTCTGCCAATGCCCTTTCCCGTGACAATAGGAACATCCCTTCTTCCCTACTGTTAACCCCGAAACATTTGCCTTGCCCTTTCCTTCTACCTTACTGAACTTCCTATCGGCTTTGTGGAGGTCTTCTTCTTCTCACTCTTGGCTTTCGCCTTGGATCCAGAAGAGGAAGATTCCCCAATAAGCAGAGCGGGTGTCTTCGTGGTTTCCTTCAGCGTGTCCTCAACTGGAAGTAGAACTTTTTTCCCCTAGGCGTAAGTAGAAGGTAGGGATTGTAGAATCAAGTTCTCCAACATGGTCTCCAGGTCCTTGAGCTGTTTAATACAGCTGATTATTGTACGGACGCGGTCCTCTACAGATGACCTGACAGCAAACCTCGCTTGAAGCAATTCCTTCGAGGTCTCATATCTTGCGATACGAGATTGCTCTCCATATAAATCTTTGTTATGGAGGAAGATGGAAACTAAGTCCATCTTTTCGTGCTGCCTCTAGTATACACCATCAACTTAGGCCAACGCGAGACACTTGGCATTCGCACAGTCTTTTTCCCTTGTCTTACGGATATCCATATCCGCGACGGTGGAAACTGGACCTGGGACGGCGGGGGCTTGAGTAGTAATGAGGTGGTCCAGCTTGTCATAGGTAATGGACATCTGGACAAACCTTTACCAGTCAATATAGTATAACTCAGTCCTTTTATTATCTATTTCTAACCTAATCTGGTCACCTGGTCGCTGCAATTAGGAGAGAGAGAAGAAAACACTCAGCATGATGCTCTTGAAAGTTTAGTTTGGTTTTTAATTTATCTAAACAGGATTGCTCCCACTGTTTCTCGAATCCTTCCTCAAACCATAAAAGAAGAATTAGTCAGGATTAATCTCATTGTACAATACTTGCTTAACTGTCCGGCCAGGCTAGTGTCGGTACTTCGAGAGAGGTTTTACGACGCTTTCGAGTAGTTCCTTAATTAAATAACCTCTTTTCTCTGGAGGTCCCGCTAACATTGTTCTAGACACCTACTTGGTTTATAGCGTTGATCGTTAAGTGAAAAATCTTCCGAGGAGTAGCATATACTCACAGTAGGATCGGGATCCAAATATCATCGTGTGATAATCCTGAAGGAATCCTACCAACATTATCACGCTCCAAATGGTATGAAGAACTAGCAAGTTTCAGTTTCTTTAGAAACTCCCGATGTGGATTTATTCCCTATGCTCTTATGACCTTGACGAAGGCCAACAAATCATAAGTCACATGTAAAATTCTACCCATCATTATCCAGGTTAATTTGAACCCACCCGTATATACCCTTGACGAAGGCCAACAAAGTAATACGATTGTCCCAAATCAACGCATCTATCTATGCTACATATGAATATTCAGCAACTACCAAACACTATGCCTTGGTGAAGTTAACAAACATAGCTTGAATACTACTGAACATTCATATGAAATGACGGAGGGCTACGAATGGTTTTGGCGAAACCGTGAACGTAGTGAACTTGATATAATCGACATAACCTGATAGCCTTTAAAAGGAGTGGTTTAAACTCCGCATTTAAAAGTTTCCTGTTTTGAAAAAAAACCGAGTGGTTTTAAAATTTGTTCCAACGATTCATCTTTGGTTTGTTTGCTTTGCATTAATGTAATGCAGTCCCATCATTTACACCTATCATCACAGAAAAAGATGAAAATACCACGTCCACTTATGACATCCACATTCGCCACTGGGCCCCGTCTAACACCGTTAGGTTACTTCACTAACGCCAGAGCGGGGGCTGGACTAGCGCGGGTGAAAAACATAAGCAACGTCTATTATATAGCATATATATAATAAACATTATTCTGACGCAATAATAGGCATTCCAGATCACAGATGAACATATTAGATATACTAGGAATTCTGCATTTCGTTTAATCCTGTAACAAAAGACGGATTACACGGTCGTGATGAATAGCCAAACCCCCACCCCAGACCCCTTCGGGTGGGGCAAACTACCTGCCAAATACCCGAAGCAAAGCAACCTCCCTCGGTAACATGAGTAGGCGACTCAGCACTTCAAAGTACCCGGTAGTTTGTGCACCCCACCTTAGTTCTATCCTAGGAGCAGAAAACGGTAAAAGAAAATAATACAACGGTAGCTACAAGCTCAAACCGGATGTGCCCCGCAAAAGAACATTACATCACTTTACAACTTGCATCGAATGAAAGAATGAAAACCCTCATCTAATAACTTCCTCCTATTCATCCAGGATGATCCAATAAGTTCATATACACAAACCAACAAAGCAACACAGATATGTGCCACCCCGACTAATCGACGTATAGCAATTTGTCGACGTTTCCAAACACATATATCACAACTTGAAACTTTAAACGACGTTAAAACTGTGACTTCGAAACACTCCATATTGCCACAGTAAAAAGATAACAGTATATCCAAAATTGGCAAAAACAAACAACACCTGAGACCTTAGATCCAAGCAACTAGAACACAAACCAAAATTCAAGAATTCCACGAAAATAAAAAAGGTGAGGCCGGGAAAAATGAGGGTATGGCTGGTCATATTTAGGTAGAATTGCTTCATTTTTTGTGTGTGTTCATATCAGAACAAGTAGAGCACTCTGCAATTGTTTAAAAAAAATTAGAGGCTCGGAAAAATTTGACAGAAACTTGGAGTTTAGGTTTCTTGTTTCGGAGTTATTTTGGTTTCGTAGTTTTACACTTCGTCTAAACAGTTAGCTAAGGTTTAGTTAGGCTCTGATACCAATGTACGTCGATGTCGCATACCCCGCGTGTTCGCGGGGAGGCGGAATATGCAGAAAACGATTTTTCAAAGCTCGCAATATCGACTTGAACTCCATGATCGATACTAAACCCTAACTAGCTAACTTGTAAGAGGTTAACTACTCTGAAAGAAGTGTTATACCTCACTATACCAAGTCTTTCGGGTCTTATTCGTTGTCCTCCACCTCGTCGTCAGCTCCAAAGATCGAAACAGATTGGGCAACCTCAACGGCCTCATCGAGTCAAAGACGATCCACCCGAGAGTCTATAGTCTGAGCTCCTACCTCAAATCCGAGATAACTACGACTTCTAGTTCGCTAAACTAGAAGTCCTAGAGGTTGTAGAGTGAGAAGATGGAGTGGTTTGTCTCTTGAAACCCTAGGATTCTCAACACATGAGAGCTTTATGGTTATGAGGAAGAAGAAGGTCACTTGAAGAAAATGAGATAGGAGAAGAGAGCTTGGATGAAGAAATGAATTCTCATTTGTGATGAATAATGAACCGTGTGAATTATTGATAAGATAATATCTCACAAAAATATCTATGGTTCACAAATATCTATTTTGTCAAGTGTTGAGTTATAGCCATCCAAGAAAATATCTCCACCTCATTTCTCCACCCAAATTAGGTTTTATTTCATAAAGAAAATCAAAACCCTAATTTGGCATTTCCTTCTAGAAGCATTCCCGAGAAATTACGAGAATGCCCTTCATCCGTATATACATACCTGCATCTGCATTCCAAAGAATACGAACACAAAGAGACGAAAACAATCCATCAATATAATACTAGGATCTAGCTTAAACCAAAGCCCACTAGTATTATTCGCTCGATCATCATACGTGTACAAGTATATGCAAGTGATCGAAACCCTATCGTAAAACCATACGACCTCTACACCTTTTGCCTGATGCAGGAAAACCCTCTGTGTGGGACTCTAAACACTCAACACTACGCTAGTGTCCTGACCCGAAGGTATGGAACGTGACTGGCACTTAAACTACGAAACGTCTCAAGGCGCAACGTAATCTAAGTAAGCCAAAGCCCAAAAACTAAACCGTTTGACTATTAGAGTGAAGGAAAACTTGTTTTAAAGCTCGTGGTTTTAACAAAATAAGTGGCATTAAACATTTAAAAACAACATCATATTTTCCCGAAAATTTCGGCAGAGTCTCTTTTGTAAATACTGGCCCCCAATGGGTATAACACATGAAAATACATATAAATGAAATAAGGCATCTCCAAGCTGGAGCTAGCTCTTCACCCATGGCAGAATCACAACCACATGCAATATGTATATCAATAGTGCACAATAGGCATCTAAAAGCAAGAAACAAGCAAAAACCACGTCGGCTCAAGTGAACATCGACACCAAACACCACAAATACAAGTCTCATGAGTCTTACTGTTTAGTCAAATATACAAGGGTAGATGGAGTATACTAGATACAATATAATGTACATGATGGAATCAAAATATCCTCGCAACCCACCTACGAGCAAGCTGTAAATCAAGCAAATGAAGCCAAAAGAGGAAGAACGCCCACCGCTACTGCGCTGACGGGTCAAACCTGCAAGACACTGTGGCACAACGGAGGTGCGTTGCCAACTCGTGAGTAGTAAGTAACATATAATAAGGCTATCGTAAGTATGCACGCAATTTCGTCATAGCCTACATATACTAATGTGATGTGATGCACTGGTATGTATGCAACATGAATGCATAAACAACACGAGATCTGAATATGTTTAGTACGAGAAAATATGTATTCTTATCTTAGTAAAACTTCTGTAATTTAACTGTAGTATCATCAATGAAATCAATAGAAATCCATGTCAAGCATCGACACCAAATATGAATATCTCAATATCTCGGCCTCCGGCAATCCAGACTGGTCCATAATCTCAATATCTCGGGCTCCGGCAATCCGGACTGACCCATAGTCATAATATCTCGGGCTCCGGCAATCCGGACTGGCCCATAATCTCAATATCTCAAGGCTACGTCGGTATCCTCTGGATATCCGCCGAGTCACAAATAACCGGTCGGTAGTGCTTCCCTGCTGAGCTCAACGCCATCATCTGCGACCATCTTTCCCCGGGGTACCGCACCGGGTCCACCATGCACCCGCAGACGGTTCTTCCTCATCCACGAATTGGGTGTATGATACCGCTCAGGAACCGAGAAATCTCATGGTGGACGACACATACATCATATCACGAGAAAACCGCAACTTGCATTATTAAAATGATAACGGTTTATAAAAATTCTTGCGGTTTTCCTAAAAATCCAGAAATCTTATAATACTGAAATTCTCAAGAAAAATCACCATATGTACACATGTCGGTGATGATGAATGCTTATGGTATCAACAATATGAAATATGATGCGTGACTAGAAAACTATGCATGAACGATGATGCAATGAGGTATATGCATATGACTAACAATCCTACGTATCCATCCTGATGAATTGAATATACAAATACAGGTTTACAAATCATATATGTTGCAATGGTTTTATATTCTGAATTAAACAAGTTATATAGTGTTCGTGGTATAGTAATTACCAAGGTGTGTGTGTGTCCACATGAATAGTGCCCGTGCAGCATAAACCAATGGTAATGGTGCAAGTGGCCTATGAGATAATATCACATATATTTATATAAATGATGCGATGCAATGAGATGAACAACTAGGAATTATGCATATAAATGCAAGTACTAATAGAAATTCTAACTATCGGGCGCCTTGCGCCATCCAGACGAATCCCCCATAGATGTGTACATCTACTCAGCGGGATGCCTCGGCTAATCTAATCCGATCTCAGCCTTGTCTTTCCCGCCACATCCGATACGTCCGCGACCGATCCTAGAATCACACAATGCAACACATAAGTCTTATATTCCGCAAAAAGCGATATCAAGACCGCACGAGAAATCTAACGCCCACAAGCTAAATGCATGTGCACTCGGAGCACCAAAACATGAGTGTTGATGTCTAAAACCACCCCGATTTGCTGTGATACACAGTAAACATCAAAACTAGACTCGAAACGCATGTATCACACATTACAAAAACGTCGCATTTAATGCAAAACGGCTCCAGATTTTGATACGAGTGAAATTAGGAAAAGTTGCACGAACTAAAGAACTACAATATATAGCAGACACCTACAACAAAAACCCTGACACCCAGGTCACTAATCTGGCCGCAATTTGCGGCCGGAACCCATTTATTTGCGGCCTAGAAAGAGGATTGGGGTCTCGGGCTTCGTGGGTGTGCTCCTAGTCCAGTAACTATCTCACAATAATTGCAACCTATCTCCGTAACTTCGGGCTAAAAAGCAGATCGCGTTTGAACACTAATATTAATGAAAATCATATTTAGACACTTAATTTAACACATTAAGGTGTTTTATTGCAAAGAGATGGATTAACAACATTAAACTACTTTAATATGAGCCAAGATTTCTCTAATAGCCACTAAAACCCTAATCTTGTTCTAACCTTTTCCTTAAGATTCTACACTTGTACTAAACATTAACCTAATACCTAATTTAGAATCATTAGTGCAAGGATTAGCAAAACAAGAAGTAGACTTAAATCATACCTCAAGAAGATTTAAATGTGACCTTCATTTGAGGAGATAAACACACAAGATGAGGACTTGCCTTAACAAACCCTTAAGAGATTGAAAAATGAGATTTTTGTGATGATTTTTGGAGGGGATTAGTGTTAAGCTTAAAGAAATTGATGTGAGGTAGAGAGCTTAAACTTTTCTTTGCAAGAAGACGGAAGGTGAGGGTAGAGACAGCCCAAAGAGAGAGAGAGAGAGAGAGAGAGAGAGAATTCTAGAGAGTGAGAGAGAGAGAGAGCCATACAAGCATTTAATGCCTCCCATACCTTAATTTCTTTTTCTTATTCATTTTCTTTTAAATGAGAATTCTAGAACCCATGAGATAAAGAAAGAAGAACATGTTACTTTTTTTTAAAAATGTGATTAGGTTTTCATGGTGCATAAAACACAAGTTAACCTACACTACCCCTTAACTAGAACTAGATTAATGTGCAATGTGTAAGTTAAAATAATATTTAAGTAATTAGTACAAAAGAAAATAATTAAGTGAACATATTATTAAATAATCACTAATAAAACACAAATACATATAAGTTATTTAGTTGTATTGGTCTATGTGGGAAAAATAATTTTAACTGGTTTTTACGGAAATCACTTATTATCACTAATTAACCTATAACTGACCCAAACGAATTTTCAAAGCGTTACAGCTAGCAGTGGGTTTAACCACAAGCCGCAAGCGGTACTAGCTGCACGTAACGGCTACCAAGGTATGTGTCGATAAGAAGGTTGATAAGTTAACTCATCCAAACTCCTACTGAGCATGTATATGACAATCTTCGTACAGTCTGGTCTGTTCATCTAAGAGTATCGCACATTGGGCCTAGGGGCGGTAATCGTTAGACCCCTAATAGCGCAATAAGTCATGTCAGAGTGTAACCCAAAACATCCTGAGAAACTAATGGAATACCTACCTGTAAATCTCGCTTGCCTTGGCCAAAGACTTCGTGTAATGTCCTTCCGAATACAATGCGATATCAACCCCCAACACCGGGAGAGACGAATCCTATCTAACCGCCACTGCCTCCAAGTACTTCGGGACTGCACCCAATTACTACCTATCTAAATGTCTCATTTGAGCTGTGGTAAGTTAGTAATCAAAATACGGTGGGAACACACTCGAGGCGAAGTAGCAGTGTCAAGTCGACGGACTAATTTGTACTCATGTCACCTGGGAACTGCTACCCGACGATAGGTATAATACCCACCAACAGTTCCCGACGAGTCCTGTCCAGTGTACTCATAACCTAATGAGCACCTACATAGTATCTCCAGTACGACGTACTGATGGTTGTGGGACAGACCATCTCCCTTGCTGGGATAAGAAACGTATACACTAGTCTACTCTGGAGTATCGATGCCCCATCTCAATAATCCTATGACTAGGGACCTGTATAGGATGTGCTTATAGACTACCTAGCTCACACTAGTGTGACTGCCATCACAACGCTGGTAATCAAGCAAAGATCCTAAGGGCTCTACCAATATGTATAAGTGATATGCTTAAAGAAACACATGCACATATTGAGGTAGAAACAAACCAGGTAGTATACTACCATTTCGAGCAAGACTGTTACTATATCAGTGTATATCCCAAGCTTCTATTAAGTAATATACAATCCAGTATAATACAATAATGGCCTTTAGAGCATATATCACTAACACCTCATATCATCAGAACACATAAGTCAAAACAACGGACGTCGAAATATCCCTTCTTCAACGTCGAAAATGTGATACTTGGATCACCAAAACACAAATCAAAATAAATGCCATTGAAGTATACCTTTTTTAATGTCGAAAAGTGTCTGTACACCCAAAGATAGAAGAGCAAGGATTATCACTTGTCTTCTACCCATGGTCTGGAATCCTGTCTCTAGGTCCTTGTTCTCTCTACGGACCATTAAAAACACGGCCTCTTAATACAATCGCCTGGTGAGTAATAGCGACGGAAATAGTCCCACTCTGACACCTCTCTTAACACTTCTTAGCCAAGTAATCTGGCCTCTCGCGATGTAACACGTCAACAACGGTGGCCTCTGGCCCTCTGAGGACACGCCATATAACTGGCCCTGGTCCAATCTCTATCACTGTAGTATCCCGGAAAGAACCCACCACGACTTCCGCCGATATCATTTCTGTCAAACTGCCCAGAACCCGGCACCCCTTAATGAATCTGCTTCTGTTCCGGAACAACTGCAATCTCATCAAGTCTTTCCTCTGAAAGTGTAGCCGTATTCAATGCCTCTGCATACGTATCATATTTCTAGCACTGACGGAACGGAACAACTGTGTATCAAGACCTCACATGAATCTTATAATCCACTTCTCTTCAGTATCGACCAAGTAGGGAGCATATTGCGATGGCTACGTGAACTGCAAGTCATACTCGGCTACGATCATGTCCAGAATCTTACGCAAAGATTTGAAACTATGAATTTGGCATCTCTAATGCTTTGTGGAACAAATTTGGCTAAGTATACACTCAAGAACTCGTCTCAAGTCATTGGAGGAAGATCCACTGATCGGCCCCTCTCGATCAACCCATACTGGGTCTGAGCAAGACCTTTCAAACAGAAACTAGTCAACTTCACCGATCTCGCATCGGAACATCACAACGAATGAAATATCCTAACCATCCTATCCAGGAATGACTAAGGATCCTCTGTCACATTCATGCTCATAAACACCAATGGCTTCAGCTTCATGAACTCTAGAAGCGACACTTTGACAATCTCAACAACAACTGGTACAATTGTCTGAACAGTAGGCAGCACAATGATCTCCGGAGTAGGCTGAACAATATCAGGCCTCAAAGTCCGGCTGGTTTCAATCATTGAACCGACCATTTGGTGCGGATCAAAAAAATCGCCTTAAACGAGAAATCCTATCATAAAAGGATAAACAACATGTTCCTATGTTACCAGGATATCACCCTGGTGAGTCATTGTCTCAGATGAGCCCGTCCTGATCGTGTCTCTAGCCGCAGCCCTCTCGGCTCACATAGACATGGTGACCGGAATAACAAACAAATATCGATGAGGATAATCAACTGTACGAATAAAAGAAAGGATCTCAAGATATATATTCTAAGATTACTTAAGCGGAGTATCGTATCCTAAATATGCCATGGAACATACCGTATGTACATCACTTTGCTTAGTACCTACTCTATCATACCAAGGTCAGCCTACAAAGTTCGGGTACAAAACCCCTAAAGTCAAGTCTAAGTTTCGTAAGGTTAAGCCTAGGTAACGAAAATATACGCCCTAGACTCCACGTAGTCAAGCTTAGACTCGAACAAAGGTTAAACCTAGCGCTCTGATACCAACTTTGTCACGACCTGGAAAAGCCATGTGACTGACACTTGAATCACGTGAAATCTATAGAACCCCACTGTAACCCAAGTAAGCCAAAAAACCCGGAATCTAAACCTTTTAAATGAAATAGCGGAGGTGAAGTTTTAAAAAGGTTTACTTAATTAAATCAAGTTCCTTTATAAAGTATAAATAAATTTGTTTGAAAATACATATGTCATTTAAATTCGAGCAGCACCTCCTTTGTAAATTTTGAATAAAACCGCATACAAATCATAATATATAACAAGCATCCCCAATGGGAGCTAGCTTCCACGCCCAAATGGCGGAGCAACCACGCAGTTAATTTACGATGCCCAAGGCGGAGAATTAAAAGCGAAATATGAACAAAAACAATATAAAGTTGACTTCAAACGAGTGCGATACCCAAAATCACATAAACATCTAAGTCTTGCCTCTAAATCCACAAATATACAAATTTTGGTCAATGGAGTTTTAAACTAGATCCAAATGAAAATACATATACAAAAGGACGGTTACGATCCAATATGTGAGCCACCTACCAAAGAAATCACCAAAATAAGAAGTGTGCCGGTAAGCTGCTACTGATCCAAGCGATCAATCCTGCAAGAAACTGCGGCACAACAAGGGTGAGTTGTCAACTCAGTGAATAAAAATATATCGCAAGGTAGATATTGAAATGCATAATGATCTATCTAGGTCATAAAGTATAGTACTATCATATCCTATACTAATGTATGTATAATGCACAAGTACTATAAGCGCATCAAAATCGATCACGTAAACATGGAAATATATCATCATCATATATATATATATATATATATATAGCATGCATCCATATATAAGCCTATAAAGTAGCCGAAATACGTATGTAAAATTCTTTCAAAATAGCCGTATGATACGTATATCACGGCATAAGTAGCAGACGTAGGTTTATGAAGCATTAAATGTATTTTGTTTAAAATATACGTCTCGCTTTTTAGAAATGAATTTTAAGAGGGTTTCCATTCGAAATATTCTTGTATCGTCATAGACATGTCAAAATAGTAAGACAATATCTCATTTAGAAACCTTTTTAACGTACATCGATATGTGAAAATAGTATTCAGGTACTGTCCCATGGATCAGTTCTGTTCGGCTACTATATAACATAATCTATAACATCGCATCATGACGGATCGCACAAATATCAACATATGAGTGTCCAATATCGACACTCCAAATCTCACGAGTGTCCATCATCGACACTCTAACTCATCATCCACCGAGTGTCCATCACCGACACTCAAAATCATCATAAATCTCGTGTTTATCATCGACACGTAAAATCCAGATATCGCAGGTACCGTCTCACTGATCGACCCTCTCTGTATATCAACTCAGCCACAGTTGGAATCTTCCGGATATCCACTGCGCTCTAATGTCACCTCCGGTATCGATCATCCTCGCTAGGCTCCACGTACCTCCCTACAGTCTTCTTGCCCCTTGAAGTCGTACCGGGTCCACCATATACCTGTAATCGGTTAACTCCTACCTCGATTCGAATATCTCATCATGAAAAACAAAACTCATGGTGGACGTTAAATCATCATATCACGAGAAAACCGCACTTTTGAAAACATAATCAGTTTGTAAAAACTTACCCGTGGTTTCTCAAATCGATGGAAAACAATAAGTTCCAAAGAACACATATATAATTCTTCTTTGCTACATATGGCAACTATCATATACGAATATCCATAGTAATGGTATTTGTATATCAAAATCATGATAGGTATCATCACATCTATCATGAATATCTAGAACATAAGTAAGCATGGCAGTTTCTAATGTGTCATGGCGATACTAATGATGTGTAGTGTAGCATATGCGTCTGTGCTTGTGTCACATGGCAATCATTAGTAATTGTGCAAGTGTTCTATCAATGTATTCGAACATTGCTATCACAATCATCAACAATGCATCATGCATCTACAATAGTTGATGATTAATCATATGGATATGTCAATCATCGCATTCATATAATAACATCAATGCTATCAAGTGTGGCAATTCTACAGTATCATGGCAGTACCAATAAAGTGTAGTATAACATGCGCATCTGTGATTTGTGTAACATAGCAATCATTGGTAGTTGTGCAGTGTTCTATCAGTGTGTTCATACGAAAATAGCAATGTAACTAGCATATATAATAAGTAATCGAATCGCGAGCGTATAGAGACTAACCTAATCGTTACATGAACAATCGTTAAACCTGGCTAACTATTATGAGCTATACCGTTATAGTTTAAAATAGAATGAAACGTTGTTTTGCAAATAAGGAAGCTGCAATATATTTAAAATAGATACCCGTTTAAAATTAGCAGTGCATCCTTGCCATTTATCATTTTAATGTTAAAAACGAATCGATGGTTTTTAAAAGAGTTTAGCTCAAGCAATCGAAATGTCCCAATCGGGATAAACGCATGACTTCGAGAGTCTAAATGAATCTCGACCATATTCGACAAAACATCCTCAATATCCATCAAATATCTAATCAATATTGTATAGATCTATAGTCGCGTATGCATATTAAAATATTCATATATAAATATATATACATACATATATATTCTTCTAGATACAAACTATATACTAACTTAGTTATAAACTAAGTTATCTAACATAACACTATAGCCTAGGTGTATAATATAAGAATTCTAACTAATTGGTTGCAGGGTTGTTATACGCTATCCACCCAACTTCCTCGTATATATAGATCTACTAACCGACGTCTCGAGCTAGACGAAACTTACGACCGCCTCGCTCGTCCTCGCCATCTCGAAAGTCCCCACGATCATACCTACAATCGAAATCATGAAACAACTGCATAAATATCCAAATCGAAAACGTCACGACGAGCGAAGCGCACATAAGTTAGAATCTATAGCCAACATACGCTAAATACGACAAAATACCCCCGAGGTCAACGTACGAACGTCGAATGATCAAGTCAAGATATAGAAATCCCAAAAATCAAATTTAAAAACCGGAAAACATGGTCAAAAACTATTCAAAGTGGTCCCAAATTTTGATACAGAGAATCTGGGATAAAAAGGGGTATACCAAGGACTAAGGTATCATGTTTGTGAGCTACTAAACAAAATTCAAACCAAAACTTGATGGTCTGGCCATAAATTGTGGTCAGAATGATTAAATATACAGCTAAGGAGATGAGTTAAGTGTAAGTCCACGTTGCCCACCCCGGTGCTTGCGGGGAGGCGGAAAACGGAATAAAATTCGGATTTTTACTAATCTAGGCAACATGGACTAGACAAAGTCGGATCTTTGCTAAACAAAAACTAGCTAAAGCTAACTAGAAACTAGTTGAAGGGTAGAATGGTTATACCTGGGGCTTTATGTCCTTCTCTCCTTGCTCCTTGGAGTAGTAGAAAGGAATCACCTTTGTCGTCTTCTCACGTCGAAGAAGGATCCACCCGAAAGCCTCAACCTTTGGCTTCAACTCCAAGCTAGAAGTAACTAGGGTGCTAGAAGTGCTAATCCTAGAACCCTAGATGAGAGTAGAGATTATCAAGAAGTGGTTTTTCTCAAGCTCAAGTGTTTCTCAACACATGAGAGGGGAGAGGTTGAGGAAGAGGAAGAGCAAGAAAGAGAAAGTATATGATAGAATGAGAGAAAAATGAAGCATTCTCACATATATGTGTGAATTATTATAAATTGATAATTAGTAAGATATTTGTCATGGCTTAATCAAGACATGACCATTATCATTTCATTTTTAATGCAAATTGCAAGGATCAAAGAGCATCTTCCAAATGAAATGATGATGGTCAAAGTGTCAACCTAGGTCAACAAGTCAAGAAGGTCAAATGGTCAACAACCATAACCATGCACAATTATATTAAACTAATATCAATTAACCATAATACACACATAAGCATTAGGGTTAATAAAATGACAATGGTCATTAACCCTAATCAAAGTTCTCTCCCTCTGTCTCAAGCAACTGTGCATACGCACCCGTATTCGTGATCCGAGAAACACGAATACAAAGAGATAGAACCAATCCTAAATCATATACTAGGATCCGGCTTAAACCAAAGCCCGCTAGTATAAGCTGTCCGGACAGCAAACGTGCACAAGTGCGCGGATGTGAACGAACCCTGTCGCAAAACCATGCGACCTCTACTCATTTTGCCTAAAGGCGAATAGCTCTCTGTGTGGGACTCTAAAGACTCGACACTACGCTGGCAGTGGGTTTAACCACAGACCGCAAGCGGCACTAGCTGTACGTAACGGTCCCCAGGTAGATGCCGATAAGAAGACTGACAAGGTGACCCCATCTGAACTCCTACTGAGCCTGTATATGACAGTGTCCGTACAGTCCGGTCTGTTCGTCTGATACATCGCATGGCGGGCCTAGGGGGCGGTGAACGTCAGTCCCCTAATAGCGGTACAAGTCGTGTCGGAGTGTAGCCCAGAACACCCTGAGATAACACTGGAAACCTACCTGTATATCTCGCTTGCCATGGCCAGGGACTACTCGTGTAATGGCTCTCCTAGACACAGCGCGATGTCAACCCCCAATACCGGAAGAGACGAATCCTGTCTGACCGTCACTGCCTCCAAGTGCTTCGGGACTGCGCCCAAAAACTACCTGTTTGCACGACTCCTTTGAGCCGTGGTAGGGTAGTAATCAAAGTGCAATGGGAACACACTTGAGGCGAAGTGACAGTGTCAAGTCAGTGGACTAAGCTGTACTCATGTCACCTGGGAACTGATAACTGACGATAGGTATAATACCAACCAACAGTTCCCGACGAGTCCTGTCTAGTGTACTCGTAACCTAACGAGCACCCGCATACTATCTCAAGTACGACGTACTGACGGCTGTGGGACAGACCGTCTCCCACGCTGGGATGAGAAGCTTATACGCTAGTCTACTCCGGAGTATCGATGCCCTGTCTCGATAGTCCAACGACTAGGGACCTGTATAAGGATGTGCTTATGGATTACCCAGCCCCCACGAGTGTGAGCGCTATCACAACGCTGGTAATCAAGCAAAGATCCTAAGGGCTCTACTAATATGTATATCAGCGATATGCTAAAAGAAACACATGCACATATTAAAGCAGAGACAAACCAAGTAGCATACTACCATTTCGAGCAAGATTGTATATACAACTGTGAATATCCCAAGCTTCCATCAAGTAATATACAAACTAGTATGATACAGTAATGGCCTCTAGGGCATATACACTAACAATCTCCCACTTGCACTAAGGCCTTGTACTGGCGTATCGAAGACCTATCATCTCGATCAGCCGCTCGAACTGAGTCTGGGGAAAGTCCTTGGTGAATGGATCTGCAGTGTTATCTTCTGAAGCAACCCTCCGAACCTTGATCTCCTGGCGATCCACGATCTCCCTGATCAGGTGATACCGCCTCAAGATGTGTCTGGATTTCTGATGGGACCTGGGTTCCTTCGCTAAAGCTATAGCCCCGTTGTTGTCACAATACAGAGGTATTGGGTCAACAATGGACAGAACCACCTGAAGTTCTTTCAAGAACTTCCTCATCCAGACAGCTTCTTTTGCGGCATCAGACGCAGCGATGTATTCCGCTTTCATAGTCGAGTCAGCAACGGTTTCCTGTTTGGAGCTCTTCCAACACACCGCCCCTCCATTGAGGGTAAAGACAAAGCCCGACATGGACTTGGAATCATCCTTGTCACTCTGGAAGCTGGAGTCAGCAAAGGCCTCAATCTGGAGGTCTTTTCCGCCATACACCAAGAACATCTCCTTAGTCCTTCTCAGGTACTTGAGAATGTTCTTTACTGCTATCCAATGTTTCTCCCCAGGGTTTGACTGATACCTGCTTACCACACTCAGTGCATAAGCCACATCTGGTCTGGTACACAACATCGCATACATTATAGAGCCTACCGCAGAAGCGTAGGGTATAATAGACATGCGATCCCTCTCCAAATCAGTCTTAGGAGACATCTCTTTGGAGAGGGTGATCCCGTGACAAGCCGGTAGATTACCGCTCTTGGAATCTTCCATACTGAATCTTTTCAGTATGGTGTCGATGTACCTGGACTGTGAAAGTCCTAATATCCTCTTGGATCTGTCACGGTAGATCCGGATACCCAGAATGTATGAGGCATCACCCAGGTCTTTCATGGAGAACTTGTGTGACAAGAACCCCTTGACAGATTGTAGCATAGGAATGTCATTTCCTATTAAGAGAATGTCATCCACGTATAAAATGAGGAATACTACAGTTCTCGCTACAAATCTACAATAGATGCATGGTTCATCTGGATTTTTGATAAAGCCAAATTCCTTGACCGTCTCATCAAAACAGATGTTCCAACTCCGCGATGCCTGCTTCAGTCCATAAATGGACTTAAGCAACTTGCACACCTTTCCGCTGCTCCCACTCTGAATGAAACCCTCTGGCTGTTCCATATAGACACACTCCTCTAAATGTCCATTTAGAAAAGCGATCTTTACGTCCATCTGCCAAATTTCATAATCGTGGAAGGCAGCAATGGCAAGAAGGATCCGAATGGATTTCAGCATAGCTACTAGAGAAAAGGTTTCGTCATAGTCCAAACCAGGTCGCTGATGAAAACCCTTTGCAACCAGTCTAGCTTTATAGGTCTCAACCTGTCCATCTACACCAATCTTCCTTTTGAAGATCCACTTGCATCCTACGAGTTTTACCCCATCTGGAGCAATGTCCAACGTCCATACTTTGTTGGTGTACATGGACTCCATTTCGGTCCGCATTGCATCTAGCCATTTTACCGAGTCGACGCACTGAATGGCTTGCTGGAAGCTAGTAGGTTCATCACCATCTATGATGCAATCCTCTCTATCCCCGTCAATGAGAAAACAGTAGTATCTCTCGGGCGGATGAGACTGCCTACTACTCCTGCGGAGTGGCGTGGGAATGTCCTGATCTTTCGAACCCTCTGGTTCTACTAAGCTTTCAGTAATAGCTCGTGGTTCTGGAATTTCTTCCAGTTCTATTGCGCTCCCACTTATTTCTTTTTCTATGAACTGGTGTTCTAGAAAGTGGGCATGGCGAGAAACAAAAACCTTTTGTTCCTCTTCGCAATAAAAGAAATATCCCTTGGTGTTCTTTGGATATCCCACAAACTTGCACTGTACTGAGCGTGCCTCGAGCTTGTCCGCATGCTGCTTTTTTACAAAAGATGGACATCCCCATGTCTTAATGTGATTAAGATAGGGTCTCTTCCCACACCACATCTGATATGGTGTAGTAGGCACAGTCTTAGTTGGAACTCGGTTCAAAAGGTATGCAGCTGATTCTAGCGCATATCCCCAGAACGATCGGGGCAACTCAGTATTACTCATCATGGACCGTACCATATCCAATAGGGTTCGATTCCGTCTCTCGGATACACCGTTATGTGGCGGAGTGTATGGAGGAGTAAGCTGAGAGAGAATTCCATTCTCTTTTAAGTAACCCAGGAACTCAGCACTCAAGTATTCACCACCTCGATCAGATCTCAGTGCCTTGATACTTTTGCCTGTTTGTTTTTCTACTTCATTCTTATATTCCTGGAATTTTTCAAAAGCCTCGGATTTATGTTTCATTAAGAAGACATAACCGTACCTTGAAAAGTCATCCGTAAAAGTAATGAAGTAAGAATAACCGCTTCGTGCATGTGTAGACATTGGACCGCACACGTCACTGTGTACGAGTCCCAAGAGCTCGCTCACTCTTACCCCGTGTCCAGTGAACGGAGTCTTTGTCATCTTTCCTTTGAGACAGGATTGACAAGTTGCATACGATTGATATTCGAACGGATCCAAATATCCTTCTGCATGTAACTTAGTCAACCTTCTCTCATTGATGTGACCCAGTCTACAATGTCATAAGAAAGTTTTATTGATTTCTGGAGACTTTCTTTTGTGTGTATTCTGGACATTGAAAATCTGTGGTTGGTTTAATACGTATATACTGTTTTTCAATGTACCTGACCCAATCAAAACTTGATTAAGGTGAATGTTCACTACATTACTTACAAATGCAAATTCATAACCTTCTTTAGATAATAAAGATACAGAAATGATATTACTGGTTGCATTTGGTACATAATAACAACTACGCAAAGCCAAAAGGTGTCCATCCGACAATCCCAGGTGATAGTCCCCCACGGCCTCAGCATCCATGCTAGCACCGTTTGCAACTCTGAGGGTCATGTCACCTGCCTTCAAAACTCTACGCTTTCTCAACGCCTGCAAAGAATTACAGATATGAGATCCTGATCCGGTATCCAATACCCAGGATGTAGAGTTTATTGATAGACAGTTTTCAATAACATACACACCTGAAGCTGAAGCCGCAACTCGCTTCAAATCCTGTGTTCTGGCCTTCCAAGCCTTACAATCATGTTTCCAGTTACCACTTTTGTGACAGTAGAAGCATTTTCCTTCCCCACCAGCTTTCCCGCTACCTTTGTTGCTTTTCCTTTTCCCTTCGTATCCACTTTACTGACACCGTCTCTTGGTTTGGCGGGGGCTTTCTTCTTCTTACCCTTGGCTTTCGCCCTGGATCTAGAAGAGGAAGATCCTCCTACAAACAAAGTGGATGTCTCCCTACCTTTCTGTAGGGTGCCCTCTGCACTCCTCAGCATGTTGAGGAGCTCTGAAAGTTCAACTTCCTTTTCCTGTAAGTTGAAGTTCCGGATGAACTGGGCGTAAGTGGAAGGAAGGGACTGGAGAATCAAGTCCGTATAGAGCTCATTCTCCAACGTGGTCCCAAGTTCCGCGAGCTCCTCTATGTAGCCAATCATCTTAAGCACGTGTTCCGCTACCGATGATCCGACGGCCAACCTTGCCGAAAACAACTTCTTCGACACTTCGTATATGGCGATACGAGACTGCTCTCCATACAGTTCTTTTGTATGAAGAAATATGGACTCTAGGTCCATATTCTCGTGCCTCCTCTGATGTTCGTTGTCCATCTAGGCAAGTACGAGGCATTTGGCCTTCGCGCAATCTATTTCTCAGGTCTTATAGATTTCCCTATCTACGACACTGGTTTTGGGACCTGGGACAGGGGGAGCTTTGGTGGTAAGGAGATACCCCAGCTTGTCGTAAGTGATTGCCATCTTGACATTCCTGAGCCAATCTTTGTAGTTTGGCCCTGTCAGTATGTTTTTATCTAGTAATAAGTTAAGTCCGGTCATGTTGAATGGTCGCTGCAATTAGGAGAGAGAAAAGAAACACTTTAGCATGATGCTCTTGCAAGTTTAGAGTGGATTTTAGTTTGTCTAAACAGGATGGCTCCCACTGTCTCTCGAATCCCTTCTCAAACCGTAAAAAAAGGATTAGTCGGGATCAATCTCACCGTACAATACTTGCTTAACCGTTCAGCCAGGCCAGTGTCGGTACTTCGAGGGAGGTTTTCCAACGCTTTCGCGAAGTTCCTTAATTAAATAACCTCTTTTCCCTGTGGGCGTAGCCCCGCTAACACCTTTCTAGACACCTACTAGGTTTATAGCATTGATTTTTCAGTGAGAGTTTTCCCGAGGAGTAGCATATACTCACAGAGGATCGGGATCCAAATATCATCGCGTGATAAAACCGAAGGAATCCTACCAGAATTATCACACTCCAAATGGTATGCAGCGCTAGCAAGTTTCAGTACTTATGAAACTCCCGATGTGGATTTTTGCCCCATGCTCTTATGACCTTGACTCTGGCCAAAATATCATAAGTCACATGTCAAGTTCTATCCGTCATTCTCCTGGTTAATTTGGACCCACCCGTACCTACCCTTGACTTTGGCCAAAATGGCAGCACGACTGTCCCAAACCAACGCATCTATCTATGCTGCACATGAATACCCAATAGCTACTAATCACTATGCCTTGACTTTGGCCAAAATACATAGCTTGAATACTTTTTGACCATTCAAGTGGAATGACGGAGGGCTACGAATGGTTTTGGCGAAACCGTGAACGTAGTGAACTTGATATAATCGATGGAACGAGATAGCTTTTAAAAGGAGTGGTTCAAGCTCCGTGTTTAAAAGTTTAGTTTTGAAAAGAACCGAGTGGTTTTCAAAGTGTTCCAATCGACTTTTACTTGGTTTATTTTCTTGCATTAGTTCTTTTAATGCGTCCCATCATTTAATCCTACCATTGCAGAAAACAACCAAAATATGACGTACGCTTATGCCATTCGCATTCGCCACGGGGCCCCGTCATCACCCGTTAGGTTACTTAACTAACGACAGAGCGGGGGCTGGGCTAGCGCGGCTGTAAAACATAAGCAACGCCTAAATAGTTATAATATATAAATATATAGCAATGATAGACATTACAGATCACAGATGAATACATTGGATATACTAGGAATCCGCGATCCGTTTGAGCCTGCAACGAAAAGCGGATTACACGGTCGCGGTGAATAGCCAAATACCCCACCCAAGACCCCTACGGGTGCGGTAAACTACCCGCCAAGTACCCGAAGCGAAGCAACCTCCCTCAACACCGTGAGTAGGCCACTCGGCACTTCGAGATACCCGGTAGTTTGTGCACCCCCTCCATGGGTCTATCCTAGGAGCAAAAACAGTAAAAAGAATTATATAATGACGGCTACAACCCCGACCCGGTTGTGTGGCCATACAAATAATATTACATCAATTTACATATTACAATGAATGAAAGAAAAAGAAACACTCATCTCACATCCACCCCGGCTATTCACCCGCGACAATCCAACGCATTCATATACACATACCATCATCAAAAACAGATCACAGATATGTATAACCCCCACTAATCGACATATAGCGATTAGCCGACGTTTAATACATATAAACATCACAGATATAACCCTTTAGTCAAAGTGTATTGAAGTTCGATCAAAAAAATACGGATTTATAGGCCCCCAAAAACAAATTTCTTTTCTGGAAAACCTGGGCACAAATAAACCATCTTAAAAATCCCAAAACCATGCTAGAAAGACACTGAACCAAACTCGACCCAGAACCGAGCCAAAACGGCCGCGGTTGCGCGGCAATAGCTTGCTATTGCCGCGGAACCGCGGCGCTTCGAGCGAATCTCTGGATCATTTGTGGTGGCTTTCTTCACAAAACCCTGAGATGATTTTTTACGTACGATTTATTTTATTTTGAACAGAAAAAATTTTAACAGAAACTTGGGTTTTTGTAAACTCGGTTTTACGATTTTTCCGATTGAACTTCCATACACTTTACTACCTAGCTAGTTTATGTTTAGTTACACTCTGATACCACTGTAAGTCCACGTTGCCCATCCCGGTGCTTGCGGGGAGGCGGAAAACGGAATAAAATTCGGATTTTTACTAATCTAGGCAACATGGACTAGACAAAGTCGGATCTTTGCTAAACAAAAACTAGCTAAAGCTAACTAGAAACTAGTTGAAGGGTAGAATGGTTATACCTAGGGCTTTATGTCCTTCTCTCCTTGCTCCTTAGAGTAGTAGAAAGGGATCACCTTTGTCGTCTTCTCACGTCGAAGAAGGATCCACCCGAAAGCCTCAACCTTTGGCTTCAACTCCAAGCTAGAAGTAACTAGGGTGCTAGAAGTGCTAATCCTAGAACCCTAGATGAGAGTAGAGATTATCAAGAAGTGGTTTTTCTCAAGCTCAAGTGTTTCTCAACACATGAGAGGGGAGATCTTGAGGAAGAGGAAGAGCAAGAGCAAGAGAGAGAAAGTATATGATAGAATGAGAGAAAAATGAAGCATTCTCACATATATGTGTGAATTATTATAAATTGATAATTAGTAAGATAGTTGTCATGGCTTAATCAAGACATGACCATTATCATTTTATTTTTAATGCAAATTGCAAGGATCAAAGAGCATCTTCCAAATGAAATGATGATGGTCAAAGTGTCAACCTAGGTCAACAAGTCAAGAAGGTCAAATGGTCAACAACCATAACCATGCACAATTATATTAAACTAATATCGATTAACCATAATACACACATAAGCATTAGGGTTAATAAAATGACAATGGTCATTAACCCTAATCAAAGTTCTCTCCCTCTGTCTTAAGCAACTGTGCATACGCACCCGTATTCGTGATCCGAGGAATACGAATACAATGAGATAAAACCAATCCCAAATCATATACTAGGATCCGGCTTAAACCAAAGCCCGCTAGTATAAGCTGTCCGGACATCAAACGTGCACAAGTGCGCAGATGTGAACGAACCCTGTCGCAAAACCATGCGACCTCTACTCATTTTGCCTAAAGGCGAATAGCTCTCTGTGTGGGACTCTAAAAACTCGACACTACGCTGGCAGTGGGTTTAACCACAGACCGCAAGCGGCACTAGCTGTACGTAACGGTCCCCAGGTAGATGCCGATAAGAAGACTGACGAGGTGACCCCATCTGAACTTCTACTGAGCCTGTATGTGACAGTCTCCGTACAGTCCGGTCTGTTCGTCTGATACATCGTATGGCGGGCCTAAGGGGCGGTGAACGTCAGTCCCCTATTAGCGGTACAAGTCGTGTCGGAGTGTAGCCCAGAACACCCTGAGATAACACTGGAAACCTACCTGTATATCTCGCATCCCATGGCCAGGGACTACTCGTGTAATGGCTCTCTTAGACACAGCGCGATGTCAACCCCCAATACCGGGAGAGATGAATCCTGTCTAACCGTGACTGCCTCCAAGTGCTTCGGGACTGCACCCAAAAACTACCTGTTTGCACGACTCCTTTGAGCCGTGGTAGGGTAGTAATCAAGTGCAGTGGGAACACACTTGAGGCGAAGTGACAGTGTCAAGTCAGCGGACTAAGTTGTACTCATGTCACCTGGGAACTGATAACTGACGATAGGTATAATATCAACCAACAGTTCCCGACGAGTCCTGTCCAGTGTACTCGTAACCTAATGAGCACCCGCATACTATCTCAAGTACGACGTACTGACGGCTGTGGGACAGACCATCTCCCACGCTGGGATGAGAAGCGCATACGCTAGTCTACTCCGGAGTATCGATGCCCTGTCTCGATAGTCCAACGACTAGGGACCTGTATAAGGATGTGCTTATGGATTACCCAGCCCCCACGAGTGTGAGCGCCATCACAACGCTGGTAATCAAGCAAAGATCCTAAGGGCTCTACTAATATGTATATCATCGATATGCTAAAAGAAACACATGCACATATTAAAGCAGAGATAAACCAAGTAGCATACTACCATTTCGAGCAAGATTGTATATACAACTGTGAATATCCCAAGCTTCCATCAAGTAATATACAAACTAGTATGATACAGTAATGGCCTCTAGGGCATATACACTAGGTGGCCTCAAAGGGTACTCATGAGTTCAAAATAATCTTCTTTTATTTTTCAGAAAACCCTACTTGCTCCCGATTAAAATTGAACATCAAAAACTTCATGAAATCCATGTTTTTAAAACACACTATCACTTCAAAACTTAATCCCCCAGCATCAAAACACCACCATCTCTCTCTAACAAGTAGTGATTAACAACTAAACCCTACTAAACTCCTTGCAACAAGAAAAACTTAAACAAAAATGATATTTTTTCCTCTTATGGAGAAAGGAAGAGGGATCAATCTCAAGGGATGACTTAGTGAGGATCATTGAAGAGGAATAAACCTAGCTTGGTGTCTTGAATAATCTATGTGAAAGAATCATCAAGATCTATAGAGATTTGGTGAAGAGAGGCTAAGGTTTGGATGAGAGTGGAGGAGTTAGGATATATTTGTTAAGAGGATAAATGAGAGGATGAGAGGAAATAGCCATAATATGTAGGATATTATGTTAGATATTTGTGTTGTGTGGTGATGAGGGTGAGGGTATAATACAAGCATAACATTTTCCCTCCCTCTCTCTCTCTCTCTCTCTCTCTCTTAACCAAATAAAATATTTACTTTACACCAAAATCCCATATCATTCTCAAAACAAAATACTTATCATGTTTAAAATATCTCATATTTTCCAAAATAATATAGATATACGGGTATCAATCAGAAAATCCAAAATCCATACATGATATGATTTTCATAACACATAATATTAATATTTAAATTATAAAATAATATTTATAATTTTCAAAATGTTACAGTCTAGATAATATTTTGTTCGTTTTAAAGTATGGATCACAAAACTGTTTAATTTTAGCTATATTTTTCTTTTAATGGGTAGGAAAATCATAATTGATTCATTATTTATTTCTCGACACTATATCTCTTCTTTTAAAGCTAAAAGAATAGGGGTCTTCAAATTGAAATCCTAACTTGATTATTAACATGACACCGTTAAGAAAGAATTTCATAATTTTGGAAAATATAGTTTTCTAAAAATCCAATGATAAATATTCTTTTTTTTAAATCCCGCAAATCTTATTGATATATCATATGTTATTTAAATTATGAAAATCAAATTTATGATAAAAAAAATAAATTTTGTCATATCAATATTTTTGTAATAAAATAAAATATTTTATTGATAAATCATGCATATGCTATTTAAGTTTTGTGAAAATCAAATTTAAGGTATAGAATCAAATCAAATTTTTTTACAGGATCCAAATATAATTTTAGCATAAACTAAAATTTGATAAAAATAAACTTCCCAAAATTTTAAGTTAAAAAATATTTCAAATACAAAAATAACTTTTGTAGAAAAAAATAAATCATTGTATTTGTTAGAATATTTTATAGTTGGGTTTTTTACTTAAAGCCACCAAAACAGAGCTAATAATTAAATACCCCCCCTACACACACACACACACTCCAAAACTTGATAATTACTTATTACCCAACCAAAACGTTTAAGTTGCATTAATTTACCCCCCAAATGGCCCTTTCGCTTCACTCTGTTCGTCAATTAACGAAAAAAGTCAGGCTAGGATTATCAAACCCCTCAATTAAAAAAGCTAGGAAGTCGAAATGAAAATAGTCCTAGAGAGGGTTGAGTAGGACTATACTACCAATATAGCCAAATAAAAAAATTCTATACTACACTTACAAAGATATCATAATTGAATGGTTTAGACAATAGATATATACCAATAGAGATAAGTGCCTAAGCTAAACAACAATTGTGAAACATAAACATATAGCAAGAGTAATGAGCATAGCAATGAGCATATAGAGGGAGAGAACACGAAGCATGTAATTTCTAACTATGAATATAAAACAACAAGAGAGATAGATAAATTGCAAACGTAAACACAAGGGGTTATAGAGGTTCGGCGTCCTAATAACGTCTCTGTCCCTAGTCCTCTTTCTTTACGCTCTCAAGCTCATTCCACTTGGTAATTGTCAACATGTCTCCTCCGAGACTACACGTTGCTCGACACATGAGCAACAATTCTTTCAATAATCACTTCTCCTTACAAAGGCACCCTTACACTCAAAAGTCCTTACACAAAGAAAGAAGACACCCTTCACTCAACTTCTTTATAATGATACTCTTTCACTCAAAAGTTCTCACACAAATAAAGAAGAGGATCAATTGAAGAACAAATACTCTCAATGGAGTTTCTCTCAAGCTCACTGTAATACTCTAAGAAGTATGAATATATTAAATGAAATATCATTATTCTTTTGTGTGTGTGAGAGATGATAAGCAAATGAAAACTCTTTTACCCTCATAAGAGATGAGATATTTTGATCTTGATCACTTTAGAAGATGGAAATAAGAAATGCTCAAGTGATTCTCATTATTTACTCATGAAAAAGGTTTAGAAAACATATATATAGCCCTATACAAAAACTAGCCATTATTGAATGAATTCAGCAGAAAACAACATTTGAAAAATATCTCAACGGTTATAAAGGGATATATTTTTCGAAACAAAACAATAACAGACGTCTGCCCCCATAGAGCCTCAGACGTCTCACACTCATTTTGAAGCAAGCAAGAAAATAAGAGAGTGTACGAAGACGTCTGAAGTAATCTATGGAAGACGTCTGAAGAATAAAAGGTCCATTTTAAATTCTTCATCAGACGTCTGTCCATTTGAACCTCAGAAGTCTATTGTTTTTGATATTTCAAACATTTGAAAAACAACAATAGGCAGACTTCTGAAGCTCAATTAGGTAGACGTTTGCTCAAGCAAAAAAATGATATTCTGGGTTTTTATGAAAACGAAAACATTAAACTCGAAAACCACAATGTTTATGCAATGTAAAATATTTGTGTATACAAGTGTGAGTGTTCAAGATCTCTAATTAATATAACTCATAATCGAAGAGTAATTACAATGATTCCTTAATCGATATCGCAATTCTCCGATTCTTGAATCTTCGACTCTTTGATATTGAGCTCTCGATCTTCGATCTTTGACACGCTCCACTCTTGAGCAACTTGAAGTCGATGTTTTATCTTCAAACATGGACTTAGACTTCAACCTTGACGCTTCAATCCCGGACATGGATTCTTAGTTATTCCATAGCTTGATATTCCAATTTGAAAAGCTCTCATCCGTATTCTCCAACCTCCAATAGATTTGTCGTTCAAGCTCGATTTCCTCATCCGCCAATGTAAGCTTGTGCCATAAGATATCCTGAAATACAATCTCAAAATGACCGAGCTCATCATATATACTTTTATGAAAATAAACAAGTTAATAAACAAAAGTATATGAACATTCATTGTTTGATATCGAAACTAAGAATATGAATATCTGTTAGAATGTGGTGCAAAGGATGTGACACTGACGGACCAAGCGGAAGCAATAAAAAAGCTTTTAAAGAGAGAATACACTGCAAACCATATACAAGATCAACATTCACTTATGAATTGCAAACACAAGAAAACAAAGAGAGGGTTGCTAAAACCTTTGTAGCATCTTCATATGCTCCATAGGATGATCTTGAACTCCAGCTAGACTTCATGAGCTACTGGAAGCATCCTCAAGCCGAAATCCTCGCCATAGAAGATCCGCGGTGAAGTTGGCATGCCCAAAGCTCCATCTCCTTCATCTTGAGGAGGAACTCCACTAGGTGACATGCTATGTGCTAATGGAGGTGAGTGGTAAAATGGGTACTCTCTAGATTTTCAATTTCCTCACTCTTGCATAATCTACCATTAATGTAGAGAGCAAGATCTAAGAGAAAGAGAGGAAGAAGAAGATGATGATATTTTGATGGCTAGAAAAGAATTAGATTAATTCATTTCTTTTTCGCAGAACATTTATGAGAATCTAATCTCATACCCCCCCCTCTCCCTTATGTGTTGTCACACAAAGAAAGAGAGAGAGAGAGAGAGAGAGAGGGTCCCACCACTTTAGTTAACATATAATATCACACACACACACACACACACACACACACACACACATATATATATATATATCCTTATATACATACATAACATGAAAAGGGATATGTGTGTGTGTGTGTACATACATATACATACATAACATGAAAAGGAGACACGCACACACACATATTAATGGAGATAAGTATATGCATCCTATACAAATACACTTCGTATATCAAATACACGATCAGCCATCAAAATCATCTCAGTGTCATATACTGTAGAGAGCGTTTATCAAATACACAATACTAAAAACTGCATCCAAAATTTACGGTTATCAAGTCAACACTTGACTTGATATTTCATCTTTTAAACCGGTTAGTATTTCCGGACGTTCGATTAAATCAAGTACTTAATCAAATTCTCGCACGTATCCAATACGCACGCCACATCACATTTTGCTCGGGCAAGCGCTTTCGTTGCGAGACTCTAAAGACTTGTCAATACGCTGATAGTATGTTATATAAGATCACATCTGATTTAATCCTAAACACTTTCAGATTCAACCCCCTCATGGGTTAACCTACAAGCTCGTCAGTGGCACTAGCTATACGTAACGGCTACCCAGGTACAATCAAGAAAAGACAGGCTGAAGAGCGAACACATCCGGACCCGACAAAGTCTATCAGCGACGAATACTATACAGACTGGTCTTTTCATCAAAGAGTATCGAATACTGGGTCTGGGGGTGGAACTGTCAGACCCCCAATAACCCAATAAGTCATGCGACAGAGGACTCATAACCAACCGGAGATACAACTGATAACACTTATAAGTTTATCTCCACTATGATAGCCATCGACTTCTGGTTATAGTCATATCCTGCACCGTGAGATATCGACTCCCTATACTGTGAGTGACGAATCCCTTCGATCACTCACATCCTCCATGTGCTTCATGACTATACCCAACTAAAACCTGTTTTCATGACTAAGTAAAGCCGTGGTTGGTTAGTAATCAAAGTATAGTAGGAACATACACAAGACACTATGACGATCTCAGGTCAAGGGACTGCCCTGTACTATCGTCACTAAAGATCTACTGTCTGACATTGGTATAATACCAACTAGGAGTTCTCAGCGAGTCCGTTTAGTATAACTCATCCAATGAGCACATGTATACAATCATCGGTATCAAACACTAATTGCTATTGGATCAGCCATCGCCCCTTACAGGGTTATGATACGTATACACTAGTCTAAATTGGAATACCGATGCCCTATCTCGATACTTCTACGACAATGGACATTTAAGGATGTGCGTATGGACTGCCAGGCCCCACTAGTATGATCCCTATCATAATTCTGGTATTCAAGCAAAGATTGTATAGGCTTTATCTCATGTATTAGTGATACGTGATAACGAATAAAACGTATACACATAACAGATAAATACAAACCAGATAACATACTATCATCTCGAATAATAATGTCCTTTGTATTGGTCCTCCTAAATTCAATAATTGGATTCCTACAATTATTATAATTTCCTTGAGAGCACCTATATCCAACAATCTCCCACTTGCACTTAAGGCCAATTATTGCGGTATCACATACACACATCTCATGTGCTACTGCATGCCCAACTTCTATACTGACAGTTTCACAAACTGTGTTCGAGAAATAACCTCAGTGAGTGGATCCGATATAATGTTTCTAACTGTATCTGTCTGAATCTCAACTTCGAGGAGATCAACTATCTCCCGAAATGAGCAATAACTTTCTTAGAACTTTGTTTGGATAGCTGATGGGACCTTGTTCATAAATGAACGTATTTATCCAAACAAATACTTAGGATGTATTCTTTGATGAGTCATAAACAGTATCTAGCGCCTTGACTACTTTAGTATCCCATTTGGAACTCTTTCCAATATACTGCTCCTTTGAATAGAGTAAACTAATAACTCGGGACAGATACTTTGTCATCCATGTCACATTGAAAGCTAGAATCGGTAACCGCCTCCCGAAAGACGCTGCCATTACTATACACAAAGAACATCTCATATGTTTTTCCAGGATTAGACTAATATCATCTTATTACGCAATGTGCAAATGCATTATCTGGTCTAGTACATGACATTGCATTACCGACTCAACTGCCGAAGCAGGTGAAATGTCATTCAAGCGAGTCCCTTTCCTAATCAGTCATGAAGACATCTTTTTGGAGAGGGTGGCTCCACTACTTGTGAGTACACTATCATGCTTCTTCCATTATAAACCCTTTAGCATGGTGTCATTATACCCGAATTAGGACAATTCCAAATCCTTTCTATACCTATCTATATAGACCTAGTCCCACGATTAATAGTTCAAATCCTATATGGAGAAGCATCTGTGACAACAATATTTTAAACGATTGTAATATAGGAACAACATTTCCTATCAAGAGTATGAGATCCACATCAATATGGGGAACCTAACAATACTTCCTACAACTTTCTTACAAATACTAGGTTCATCTTTAATTTTGATGAAGTCAAACACTTTCACCGCAACATCAAAACAGTTGTCCATATACGATATGCTTGCTTTAGTCCACAAATAGATTTAAGCAAATTGCACACTTTCCGCTACTCCCACTGAATTAAATAACCCTCTGGCAAAGTCATATACATATACACTTCTAAATCCAATTTAGAAAAATGTTATAGTCATCCATCTGCCAGATATCATAATCTTGAAAATAGCAGTGGCAAGTATTATCCGTATGGACTTTAACACAAATACTGAATCAACAGTATCATCGCAATCCAAATTAGGTATTTGATGAATACCATTTACTATAAGTCTAGCCTTATTAGGTTACGACCTTTCTAATTGCACTTATCTCGAAAGATTTGCTTGCTCCTTATGGGTTTTACCCTTTCAGGAGCACCCAACAAAGTCTATAATTTGTTGAAGTGCATGGATTCAAACTTGGATAATTTGGCATCCATCCATCAGTCGGAAGTCACACTTCTTATGGCCTGCTGATAACTAGTAGGGTCATCATCACATGATGCAAGTTTCCTTATCACCGTCTACGAGAATACCGAAGTATCTCTCTTATGGCTGAGTGTTCATATCATAATATTGCAATTCATACGCACCATTTTTATTCATTTTATAAGTAAACAGGTACTCTTGATGCACGTTTGTTGCATGTTACAGGATACAGGCTCTTGGAGCAAATACAGTGAAAAAGATGAAAATTGATATAAAAAAGGGACTTTTGACGGATCCTAATCAAGCCTAAACGAAGAACAGTGCAAGGTCCAAAATGTCGAAGCAAAACGGTTGAAAGATCGCTACACGTTTTTCACTGAAAGATCTGGAGAGACATAAGAATCCAAACAGAGAAAAAATTTGAAGAAATAACAAGCCAAGACAAAGACAAACAAGCCCAGAAAAATTGGTGAGCTGAACTCACCAAAGGGCCGCGGAACCGCGGCCCAAACCCCTCATCTGCCGCGGTTCCGCGGCCGTTTGTTGCCCGTGTCGGTGTAAATTTTGTGTGTCGGTGCGTCGGTGCGGGTGTTGGGATTTTTAGTGGGCATATCTGTAAAATCATGTGTTCGAGAATCTGTAACCCTAGGTTCCCTGTTTATTTATAAATTGTACTCACAATCTGTAAAAAGCTATGCCTCTTTTTCAATCAATAAAATTCAGAATTGTTGGGAGATCTAGAGCATCACTTTTGTAATTTTTTATTCTTTTAATTCCTGCCTTAGTTCTAATTTAATTCTTGCCCTAGCTATCTAGTATCATTCTTGCAGTAGAGTAATTTTTTACTTGCCTTAGTTAACTTAGTGTAGCTCCTTTTAATCTGAAGTAAGTAAGTAATAATTTTAGGTCTAAACAAAACACATTAAACATAAAAAAAAGATGACATTTTTAGAAGATCCCCTAATGAGCGAGTAAAATCCTCGCTTTTTAGGGTTTGGAATAAAGTAGGGAATGAGAGATGATTATCTCTTATCTCTTTCAATGCCAAATATTTTTAAATAGAACTTCATGCACGCATGCATGATCCGCTCCCTACGGCACCCTACCCACGAGGTAACGGTGACACCGTAGTATAAAGGACCGGACATGCGTGACGTCCATGAAGGTTATAGCCATTCGTAGAAAAGGACGGATAAGGATCAAGAGGAAAAGGACGGACAAGGATCAAGAGGAAGAAACTTCGTTTCTTCCCAATCATCCTAATCCCCTTTGCTAATAATTGTTATAACTTCTAAAACAGGTTTGAATCAAAAAGCATTGAAAGAGGTGTTAATCTTTATCTACTCAACCCTACTTTAGACCTAATCCTAACAAGTTCTTTAATATCGTATTAATTAGTTTTAAATCAATCAACAAAAACCAAACCACCATCGGAATCAACCCGTATAAACACAAATCAGAAAATTACACATCTTTGTGGATCGACCCGTACTCACCGGCTAGCTGCAAAGCGACGCCGTTTCTGATTACGGTTAAACTATATATTTTTGGATTAATCAAATGGCGCCGTTGCAGGGGATGGCGTAATATTTCTTTTTGTGTAATTTCGGGTTGATATAAATTTTAAAATTATAAAAATCTGAAAATATAAAAAATACAAAAACATTTGATCGATTTTTATCTGTTTGAAGGGTTTTATGGTTTGAATCTTGCAGGAACAGCGAAGAATCGCGGATCTAAAAATTTACAGAGAGCAAAACAGAAGTTGGTACATGAGAACAGAGAGGAACTGCAAGTACAGAACAGAAGAAATTTTTTCACAGCCTGATCCCACTACTTGGCCGCGTTTCCGCCGCATAAGAGGCTCCCAGACCGCGGAACCGCGGTCATCTGGCCACGTCAGCACATCAAAATTGCATGGTTAGCTTTCTCATTCTCCCCTCTGCAACCTCCATATATCTCTCTGTAAAAAATTTCTACAGGAATTCTTTGCGCTAAAATTTTTCTCTCCCCCTTCTAAATAACAGATTTTCTGCAGGTTTCTTTGCGCCGCGCTAAAAATTGATTGCAAGTTAATTTTTATTATTTTGCATAATTTAATCGGACTTTAAGGGGCTAATTGACCAAACTCAGATTGGGTGGGGATTTCATCACCCTTACCAGGACCCCAGAAAACACCTAAAGCATGTGCATTGACCACAATTAATTAAAAAAAAATTAGACTTAGACCTAAGGACATCGAGCTCAATAGGAAAAGGACTAGTATAGGCATCGACCATTTATCCTAACTGACCTTGCGGTGTCTAGGCTAGTGGTTATTAATTAGGCCCACTGTAGTGGTGGTTCCTTCCCACTTACCTGGCCGTACTTGTTGGTGAAGAGGCGGTTTGAGGTCCTATTTCTAGCCCTAGTTAGGAGCTGTCTAGCAGACCTAGGTGACCCTAGATCTAGGCCTGATTGTTCATGTGTGGTTGATACATTTGTGTCACGAGTCTCTTTTCAAAACTTCTTTGCAAAACTCTCACATAAATAAAAAAAAAATCTTTTCAAAACTTGCAACTTGTCGCTAAGAAAACTTGCAACTCACTTCCACCACTTCCCTCCATTGACGTTATCTTACCCCCACATTCTGTTTTTTCTATTTTTTCTGACTACACTACTCCTTTAGTGTATGTCACTTTGGACTAGGGATACTAACGCCCGGTTGGTCCGTGTTTCGTTGGCACCGACCGACGAACCCTTCGACACCGAAGTCGACATTCCGTCCACTTTCTTACCCTCACCTTCAAATTCTTTCACCGAAGGCATGTCGGGATTCAACCCCAACAATACCTTACCGACGGGAAGGATTCCACCTCCGTTAGGTGCGAATAACCCGAACCAACCGCCTGTTGAAGCGCCCGCACGAGTTGCGCTCCAGGATCTCTTTTACCCCGTCCGCACTTCTTTACCCACCTGTCTTTCACCCCCACCGGCAAATGGGGACAATTTTGAAATAAAACCACATTTCATCAATATGCTGCCAAAATTTCATGGTTTGGAATCTGAAGATGCATATATCTTTATCAATAAATTCCAAAATGTGTGCGCTATGATGAAAACAACCCAATTAAGTGATGACGCTATAAGGCTAAGGGTCATTCCTTTTACCTTATGTGACCTAGCCGAGAAGTGGCTATACAGCACCGCATCACATTCCATTAGAAATTGGGACGAGTTTGTGAAAGCTTTTCTAAAAAGTTCTATCCTCATCACAAAACTGCCAGAATCCGCAATGAAATAATTCAATTCTCATAACTTCCTTCCGAACCATTTTGGAAGTGCTTCGAGAGATTTAAGGACCTACTCATTCAATGCCCTCATCACGGGATCGAAAGTTGGCAACTTTGCCAAACATTATACGAGGGATTGAACTCGGCAACGAAGCAGTTGCTAGAAACCATATGTCAAGGTCATTTTCTCTCGAAGTCTAGTGACGAAGCGTGGCAGTTTCTTGAGGATCTTAGTGAGCAAACAATTCAGTGGGAGAGTACCAAGACCACATCATCTTCTTCTAGTGGTCAATCTAGGACAGGCATACATCAAGTAGAGATGTCGATTGCCATGAAGACCGAGATGGCCGCTCTTACGAAAAAGCTAGAAGCGATCGAGACCAAAATCTCATCGCCTTCTCCTGCCCCTGTTATGCCCCAACGAACTGTCTGTGCTTGTTGTGCGGATCCATCGCACCTAACCGAAGAGTGTCCTTATAATGCATCTACTCAAGGACAGGATCAAGTCAATGCTGCGTTTCAGCAACGACAAAGAAACGATCCGTACTCTTCGACATACAATCCGGGGTGGAGGAGTCACCCAAATTTCGCTTGGAACCAAAATCAACAATTCCAAGGAAATCACAATTTTCAAAGACCTCCTCCTCCACAACAACAACAAGCACCTTCACAAACTCAATTTCAACCGCAACAATTTCAACAGCAACCTTACTCTAATCAGGTGAAAAATTTTGTGCCTAACAATGCTTACCAGCCAAACAATTATGTTCAACCTAATAATGATAAGCTTAGCTCGCTCGAAAGAAGTCTAGATGCGTTCCTTAAGCAATCTACACAGTCTACAGCAAGACTAGAGACTTCTATTCAATCTTTGGTGCAAAACAGTACCTCACACGATCAAAGCATCAAATCTATTGAGGCACAAACTGCACAACTCAATGCAGCTTTGAGCGAGCGCGAAAAAGGAAAACTCCCGTCTCAACCACTGCCCAACCGCGGCCACGCACATGCTGCGAATCAACAGCAGAATCATAATGTAAATGCGGTGACCACGTTGAGATCGGGAAAAGTGTTGCAAAACAATGTGGGTATAGACAATGACACCCCTGCCGGTGGCCCTTCTTCATCTTCTTCACCATCTACTTCTTCTTCAGAGCCTATTCTCCACCCTTCACACGGCTCCACTTCTTCTAGCTCGAACGGACCCAACTCGAATCACAACACGAACACATCTACACGGGGTGCCGTTCCAACTCGACAATCTGATCCGCAAAAATTGGACTCAACCACCTTTCAAAATGTTCCTTTTCCTAATCGGTTGAGATCCAATAAACCAACTCCACAGATGGAGAAGATTGTTGAGTTGTTCAAACAGGTTAGCATAAATATCCCTCTTTTGGATGCAATCCAACAAGTTCCTTCATATGCAAAAATTTTAAAGGACTTATGCACCAAAAAGAGGAAGTCGCAAGTGCCCAAGAAAGTTTTTGTGGCTAGTGCTATTAGTGATGCTCTTGTAAATTCCTTACCCCCAAAGCAAAAGGACCCCGGGTGTCCGACCATTTCGATAACAATTGGGGACAAGAACATCAATAAAGCACTATTAGATCTTGGTGCGAGTGTCAATTTGCTACCTTATTCTGTGTACGAGCAATTAGGCGTTGGAGAGCTTAAGCCCACTCACTGTACGCTCCAAATGGCCGACCGGTCAATCACCCATCCTAGGGGAGAGCTGGAGGATGTGTTAATTAGAGTAGGGGATTTCATTTTCCCCATTGACTTTATTGTGATGGATACACAACCTGTCGCTAACCCCCGGAATCAAATTCCGGTAATACTTGGTCGACCATTTCTGGCTACTTCCAACGCAGTAATAAATTATCGTAACGGTTCAATGAACCTATCTTTTGGCAATATGACAATTGAGCTCAATATTTTCAAGTTGGGAAGTCAGCCTGCTGAGCCTAATGCTAGCGTACTCGATGTTTGCTCGATCAATGAGATCGTGGAGGAGGACTGTGAGTTCGAGAATTTTTTGTTCGATCACAGCAATGTTAACGCCACTAGTGCGTTCCTCCTAGAATCCGACACAGCTTTCACGGCGGATAACGATTTTGAGTGTTTTACTTTCGTTGACGACTTTGAAGACTCATCACCTGAATTGGAGTCTTTTGCTTTTTTGGATGAGTTAATTGAACCATCCGACTCTGTTGCGTACACTCGGTTCGAACCTTTGATGGAATCCTTCGAGTTTGAAACAATTACCCCATTGTTACCATCTATTGTTTCACCTCCTAAACTCGAATTGAAGCTTTTGCCGTCGCACCTAAAATATGCTTATCTAGGTGATAATGAGACCTTACCCGTCATTATATCAGCCTCTCTAGCTCTTGACCAAGAGAAGGCTCTTTTAATGGTCTTACATAATAATCGGCAAGCTTTCGGCTGGTCTATGGCGGACATTAAGGGGATTAGTCCCCTCATAGTCGAACATCATATACACTTAATGGATGATGCCAATCCATCACGGGATCCACAAAGACGCCTCAACCCCATCATGAAAGAAGCTGTCAAGAAGGAGATTGTCAAGTGTCTGGATAATGGTATCATTTACCCTATCTCGGATAGCCAATGGGTTAGCCCAATCCACGTCGTGCCAAAGAAGTCGGGCATTACGGTCATTACCAATGAGGCAAATGAGTTAATTCCCACTCGCACCCAAACTGGGTGGCGAGTCTGCATAGAATATAGGAAACTCAATGCCGCAACAAGGAAAGACCACTTTCCTTTACCTTTCATTGACCAAATGCTCGAGCGATTGGCAGGGCACGAGTTCTATTGCTTTCTAGATGGCTATTCCGGTTACAACCAAGTCCCCATCGCCAAAGAGGATCAAGACAAGACAACCTTTACTTGTCCCTTTGGCACTTTTTCTTATCGTCGCATGCCCTTTGGGTTATACAATGCACCCACGACATTTCAGCGGTGTATGATGGGGATCTTTTCAGACATGGTCGAAAAGTTCTTGGAGATCTTTATGGATGATTTCTCCATCTTTGGCGACTCCTTCGACGAGTGTTTACGGCATCTTGACGCTGTTCTTACCCGCTGCTGGAATAAGAACTTAACATTGAATTGGGAGAAGTGCCATTTCATGGTATGAGAGGGCATTGTCTTAGGACATGTCATCTCGCAAAACGGCATCGAGGTTGACAGAGCAAAAATCGAAGTGATTTCTAACCTCCCTCCCCCGAAATGCGTCAAAGATATCAGAGCCTTCCTTGGCCACGCCGGTTTTTACAGACAGTTCATCAAGGACTTTAGCAAGATCGCTAGACCCTTGACTCTCTTACTGGCCAAGGACACAACTTTTGCTTTCGACTCCACTTGCACTGAAGCATTCGAGTCTTTGAAACATTCCCTCATCTCTACGCCCATCCTTTCATCTCCCGACTGGACGCACCCTTTCGAAATCATATGCGACGCATCAGATTTTGCAATTGGCGCTGTTCTTGGACAGCACATTAATAAAATGCCGCACGTGATTTATTATGCTAGCCGAACACTAAATGAGGCCCAACTAAATTACACAACAACAGAGAAAGAGTTTTTAGCTGTTGTGTTTGCACTCGAAAAATTTCGGCCTTATTTAATTGGCTCTCCAGTCGTTGTATATACTGATCATTCAGCTCTTCGCCACCTTTTTGCGAAGAAGGATGCTAAGTCAAGGCTAATACGTTGGATCCTTTTATTACAAGAGTTTGACCTTGTCATTAAGGACAAAAAGGATGTGAAAACGTAGTAGCTGATCACCTATCACGACTTCCTTCTTCGCCCACGCTCGATCTTCCAATCACTGATGTTTTTCCCGACGAGCAACTCTTGACCGTTTCTTGCAAACCATGGTTCGCCGATATTGTAAACTACTTAGCCACCAGCCTGATACCTAATGATTGGTCGAAACAGGATAAACTTCGATTTTTGTCCCAAGTAAAGCATTTTTACTGGGATGAACCCTATCTTTTTAAATACTGTTCCGACCAAATCATTCGTCGGTGTGTACCTGAAAGTGAGGTTAAGAGCGTGCTGTCTTTTTGCCACGATCAAGCATGTGGCGGGCACTTTGACCCAAAGAAGACAGCCGAGAAAGTTTTGCAGTGTGGATTCTATTGGCCACGGCTCTTCAAGGATGCATTTGAATACTGCAAAACATGCTCCCGGTGCCAACACTCGGGCCGGATATCGCGAAGAAACGAAATGCCGCTCCAACCAATTTTGGTTGTGGCCATTTTTGATGTTTGAGGTATAGATTTCATGGGACCATTTCCTAACTCTTTTGGAAATGTGTATATTCTTTTAGCGGTTGACTATGTTTCAAAGTGGGTCGAGGCTGTGCCCAGCCGAACGAACGATAATAAGGTTGTCATTCGGTTTCTTAAAGAACGCATATTTTCTCGATTTGGGCACCCTCGGGCGATAATAAGTGATAATGGTTCTCACTTTTGCAATAGGACTTTCGAGTCCTTAATGCGCAAATACTCTATCACCCACAAGCTGTCAACGCCATATCACCCCCAAACATGTGGGCAAGCCGAGGTTTCAAATCGGCAAATCAAGCAAATCCTGGAGAAAACGGTTTCTAAAAACCGTAAGGATTGGTCACTTAAACTGATAGATGCACTATGGGCTTTCCGTACTGCATATAAGACCGACCTTGGTATGTCTCTATACCGGCTTGTTTACGGGAAGGCTTGCCACCTCCCAGTGGAGATTGAGCATAAAGCATTTTGGGCTATCAAAGAGCTAAATCTATCGTTAGGAGATGCGGGCAGCAATCGAAAGCTGCAATTGAATGAACTAGAAGAGCTACGGGATGAGGCATATGAGAATGCCATAATTGCTAAAAACCGAGCTAAGGTGTTCCACGATAAACACCTTTTTCGAAAAACTTTTGAACCTGGTCAACGGGTTTTACTTTATGACACTCGGTTACACTATCATCCCGGCAAGCTCCGTTCCAGATGGAGTGGACCTTTTGTAGTCCGCACCGTTTATCCGCACGGTCCGGTTGATCTTGAAAATCCTGAAGACGTTACCTTATTCAAGGTGAATGGGCATCGACTGAAACCGTTCTTCACAGCGGACCCATCGGAGGAGCTCCTGTTCTTGCAGGAGCCAATCTACACTGAGTAATTTTCCTCCACTTTCACCCCCAAATTTCTTCTTTCCAAAACATTATTTCAAATAAGTTTGGGGGTATGTATATTATTTGTATATATATATTTCCAAAATACCATAAAAAATTAAAAAAAAAATAATAATAATAAATAAAAAAATATAATTTTGGACCTAATTGCAAATTTGCAGATTTCAGAGCAGATTTTTTTTTTAAAACCCTCATTGTAGAGGGTGTTTTCTACAAATAACCCTCCCATCCCCTATTTATATGCCCCGAGCCCCCCTGTTCTCTCACCCTTAATTTTCCCTCTTCATAAAACCCTAGCCGCCGCCCCCTACCCTCTCCAGAAAAATCTCGCAGCAACTCCTCCAGACCGCCGCGCTTCCGCCGCCACAGCCGTCTCCCGCCGCGCTTCCGCCGCCGACTGCTGTTTTTGCCCCCTGAAATTTTCAGGGGAGGTAACTCTGTCAATCTCCTCTCTGTTCCTGCATTTTTTTTTTCTGGAAAATCTATATGGCACATAAAATGCAGTTTGAAAGGGATTTTTCCCCGGTTTTCACACACGAAGTATACGGTAGATATTTTGCACATGAAATTGAGCAAAGGGGCTGGAATTTCCTGCTCTATAACCACTCCTCTGCGTTTGCCCTACCTAACCTAGTTGCCCAATTTTATGAATCAATGGAGGATAATAGTTTAGACAACTTAGGCTACATTAAAATAAATTGGGGAGATCGTGTAATTCACATTGATAGGGATATGATCCACGAGGTTACACTCATACCACGTGTACCCGCACATGAACACCCATTGCACTTTGAGGATTATATGCCCTTGATGGGGAATGACTGCGCGAGAGAGCCGCGTAAGGTTATCCAAGCACGGACCCTTTTCGCGAACGTTTTTACTGTGTGCCGGTGGGCACAAAACAATATCTTTGGTAGTTCGCACAACACGACTTTTATCACCCCTTCATTACATGTCGTACATACACTTATGACGAAAAATCCACGGTTCGACATATGCAATGTATTGCTCCAGTCTATAGGTACGGGGAAACGAGGTACCGTCTACCCATGTCCCATGCTTGTCACCCAACTCTGCCGTTATTTCCTCCCCGTCGAGGAATTTGAATCATACATGATAGATGGTGTTCCGGTTCGACCACTCGTAGAGGGCGTTACGTCGTCCTACTCTAAACTTACTGATATTTGGACACGAACGGAACCGGCAGAAAATATTCCCGCACACACCCCTAGCGCGAGCTCGACATCGAGCGGAGAAGAACTAACCCCTCAGGAGCATGCGCGATTGATGCGGAGAACAGTGAGAAGAATCGATTCTTTGAGGGATGAGTTTCGGGCGACAGCACGAGATCACGACCGTCGGTTGACGGAAATTGAGAGGGGAATTCAAACACTTTTGGTTAGAGGGGAACGATCACGTTCACGCTCACGAGCGCGACGTGGGGCCGGGCAGTGAGGGCACTACTTTGCTCAAGTTTGGGGGAGAGGGTAATGTATATAGTATCTTTTGCATTGCATATTGTATATATTTTTCTTTTCCTTTTGCATATTTAATTTCTGCATTGCATCTTTATATAAAAAAAAATCATAAAAATTGAAAAATTTGAAAAAAAAAAAATCATTAGAAAAATAAAAACCCATAAAAAATTGAAAAATTTCGAAAAAATTATAAAAACTAATGTATTCAATTCCGGTTAATTGACTTGAGTTTGATAAATAGGTTAACCGGCTAGGAAAAACTAGATCTTAGACTTAGCAAGTTAAAAACCCTAAAAATAACCTTCCTTAGAGTTTAACGGTAGAAAGTACATGTCTTTGTAGATTATTTGGAAATAGGCAAATTTTGGGTTCACTTCTTAGGCTAAGTCGAAACGAGGGAAGGGTATTGAAACTTTTATTAGAATATAAGTTTGAAAAATAAATCCTAGCTTAAGTCTAGATTCTGAAAACATATACCCTACAATTTGCAGAATCACGCACCTTCAAACTTGGAATAGTAGAAGAGACCTTGAAATGCTCTTGTCTAAAGTCCTTAGTACGAAGAAAATGAAAGAAAGAAAAAATGGACACTGGTTTTGTGATTACTTAAGGCTAAAACATAAAAAAAATATTTAGCGAGGGTGCTTCGTCACCTAATGCCTTAGACCAACTGGTTTGGGAGTCACTGCTAAAAGCCTTGGGTGTTGCAAAACTAGGAAGTACGCTTTAAAGTGCTAACGCATCTTATAATCGGTTGTTGGTACCTCAAGAAGTATTAACGGTCGCATGAAGGATGTGTAAGCGAAATTCACCAATTAATAAGTGCTTTGGACAATGGACGAGAGTACGATTGCTTGATTTGAATTTCTAAGTGTAGGGGCGATATTTATACACACGTGGGGATATGTGATTAGAATTTAGATAAGAGAAAGGAATGAAGAATAGAACTTGTATCTTTAGTAGATTTGATAGAAATTCCCAAGCGGAGATGAAACCCTCGAAGGAAAACTTAAGAAATGCCGAAAGCTAAGTAATTCTATAGAACATGTATAATCTTAAGTTAAATAATAAGCAAGTGTGAAGAATATGGGTGGATAATTTGCAGGCCGACGATAATAGAATTCCTTGTTAGAAAACCTAGTTGGTGAGCAAAAGTCGAAAAACCAAATTGATAGGATTTTGTGGGTGTAATCCGCTGAAAACCCTCAGGAGACAACACTCCTCCTACTAGGGACACCTAGAGGTTTAACGGCTTGTTGCACGTGCTCAGTGCAATCGCGTATCCCTGCGAAAGTGCGGCTAGGTTCAGGTTTTTATTAAGAATAAAAAGTTTGCTCGAGGACGAGCAAAAGATAAGTTTGGGGGTATTTGTTCATATCATAATATTGCAATTCATACGCCCCATTTTTATTCATTTTATAAGTAAACAGGTACTCTTAACGCACGTTTGTTGCATGTTACAGGATACAGGCTCTTGGAGCAAATACAGTGAAAAAGACGAAAATTGATATAGAAAAGGGACTTTTGACGGATCCTAATCAAGCCTAAACGAAGAACAGTGCAAGGTCCAAAATGTCGAAGCAAAACGGTTGAAAGATCGCTACACCTTTTTCACTGAAAGATCTGGAGAGACATAAGAAGCCAAACAGAGAAAAAAGATGAAGAAATAACAAGCCCAGACAAAGACAAACAAGCCCAGAAAAATTGGTGAGCTGAACTCACCAAAGGGCCGCGGAACCGCGGCCCAAACCACTCATCTGCCGCGGTTCCGTGGCCGTTTATTGCCCGTGTCGGTGTAAATTTTGTGTGTCGGTGCGTCGGTGCGGGTGTTGGGATTTTCAGTGGGCATATCTGTAAAATCATGTGTTCGAGAATCTGTAACCCTAGGTTCCCTGTTTATTTATAAATTGTACTCACAATCTGTAAAAAGCTATGCCTCTTTTTCAATCAATAAAATTCAGAATTGTTGGGAGATCTAGAGCATCACTTTTGTAAGTTTTTATTCTTTTAATTCCTGCCTTAGTTCTAATTTAATTCTTGCCCTTGCTATCTAGTATCATTCTTGCAGTAGAGTAATTTTTTACTTGCCTTAGTTAACTTAGTATAGCTCCTTTTAATCTGAAGTAAGTAAGTAATAATTTTAGGTCTAAACAAAACACATTAAACATAAAAAAAAAGATGTCATTTTTAGAAGATCCCCTAATGAGCGAGTAAAATCCTCACTTGTTAGGGTTAGGAATAAAGTAGGGAATGAGAGATGATTATCTCTTATCTCTTTCAATGCCGAATATTTTTAAATAGAACTTCATGCACGCATGCATGATCCGCTCCCTACGGCACCCTACCTACGAGGTAACGGTGACACCGTAGTATAAAGGACCGGACATGCGTGACGTCCATGAAGGTTATAGCCATTAGTAGAAAAGGACGGACAAGGATCAAGAGGAAGAAACTTCGTTTCTTCCCAATCATCCTAATCCCCTTTGCTAATAATTGTTATAACTTCTAAAACAGGTTTGAATCAAAAAGCATTGAAAGAGTTGTTAATCTTTATCTACTCAACCCTACTTTAGACCTAATCCTAACAAGTTCTTTAATATCGTATTAATTAGTTTTAAATCAATCAACAAAAACCAAACCACCATCGGAATCAACTCGTAACACAAATCAGAAAATTACACATCTCTGTGGATCGACCCGTACTCACCGGCTAGCTGCAAAGCGACGCCGTTTCTGATTACGGTTAAACTATATATTTTTGGATTAATCACTGAGGTCACCTAACAAATCTGCAGAGCAGCTATAAGTCGACGTCACCTACCCCCACGGGTTTGCGGGGAGGCTGAACAGGTAAAAACGATTTTTTTCAAATAAGGTAACATCGACTTGAACTCCAATATCTTAGTTAAACCATAATTAACAAACTAACTAGAGGTTTTATCTACTATGAAAGAAGATTATACCTAAAGTTCTAAGTCCTTCTTTTCTTCCCGCTGTCCTCCCTCTCCTTGCGAGCTCCTTGGAGTGGAAATGGATAGCACCTCCGCGTCTGCTTCTCGAAATAGTAGAAGATCCACCCGAGAGTTCCAACCTTGAGCTAAACCTCCAAGTTGAGGCAACTAGATCACTTGGTGTGCTAAACTAAGTAACCTAGAGAGAGTAGAGTGTGATTTTGGGTGGCTTAGTCTCACTAACCCTTGATTTGCAACACATGATGTAGGGTTACTATGCACTGTCACAAGGGTCTATAAGGCATCAACCATGCCCGATTTAAAATTTAGACGTGCCGAACAACCCTAACCAAGATCTTAGACTAGAGATTAGGCGAAACAATTAGCAAGTAAACAACTTTACTTCTAAGAGTTAGGGATTACAACCTTTGTAGTCCGGTCCTTCACTTCATAAGCTCCGTGTTGTGGTCCCTTCGCTGCGATCATCAAGTTCCTGGACTCTAGTGAGGCTCCATGAAGAGAAAGATGCATGCTTGCTTCCGATCTTCGATAACAAAGTTGATCTACCTTGAAATTTCTTTAACACAAGCTCTCACTCACTAATGAAGTGAACACCCTAATCTAATTGGCTAGATTAGATGAGGATGATGAGGTAAGAATTTGGCTCTAATTTGTTTTCATAATCTCACACTAAATCATCACAAAACTCAAAGCTAGAAAGTATTGCAAGGAGGAAAAAATGAAGAAGAAGAATGAAAAATTCCTTTTGTGATGAATAATGGAAAAAATAATAATTACAAATGCAACCATGCTTGACCAAAGAGAGGGCTAACCATTATAGAGAGTTAACTTGGGTTAAAGGGTGTGGGTTGGGTTAGGAAATATCTTGCAAAATATCTAAACAAAATATCTTTGCAAGAAACAAAATAAAAGCTTCTGGAAGCTTCTAGAAAAGTTTAACCCAAATCAAACCCTAACCTTGTTTAATCTCCACTAATCATGTTGCATTAGTAATTATAACATGTTACAATATTATATATCACATATATAATATATTTTTGTAACAAAAGAAAATAATACAATTAACATATATCGCACATATATATCAATGTATTATCCGGTGAGAAAATGAAATAATAAAGCGAGCCAATATTAGATAATGAAATGTAATATATCATATATATAATTATACATTAAATTATCGAATCAACACTTGATCCGACAATCCGGCTATTTCTCAAATAACCGACTAATATATATATATATATACCGATTCATCGAATCAACACTTGATCCGATGACCCGGCTGATATCAAATATCGTGAGAATAGAATACGGTATCTCATATCGCATTATCCTCGATCATGCACATATCACATATGTGCTCCTACTCCGTTTTGCCTGAGTCAAGAAACCTCTGTGTAGGACTTTAAAGAATCGTCAATACGCCGGTAGTAGGTGATGATTATATCAAACACGCACAAGCTGCAAGCGGTCAGCTAAACGTAACAGCCACCCAGGTATTGAGCGATCAGAAGATCAACAAGCAAGCCTGTAAATTCTCCGGTGAATCCAATCAGTAACACTCCCGTACAGTACGGTCTCTTCGTCTGATATGTTGCATATCTAGTCTAGGGGTGGTATACGTCAGACCCCAGTAACCGATAAGTCTTGTCGATGTGAGGCTCATAACAGGTCGAGAAACAACTGGTAACACTTACCAGTAAATCTTTATATCAGCCTTGGCCAGGGACTTCCAGTTATAGCCAATCGAACACAGCACAACATCAACTCCCTATACCGGGAGAGACGAATCCCCTCCTATCGCTCATTGCCTCCATGTGATTCGGGACTGTACCCAGAAGCCACTGTTTTGCATGCCCCATTAGACGTGGTATGATGAAAATCAAAGCACAGTGGGAATCACACAAGACTCTATAACGATCTCGGGTCTACAGACTAACCTGTACCAGTGTCACCGGAGAACTGCCGTCTGACGTGAGGTATAATACCATCCGGGAGTTCTCGGCGAGTCCGTCCAGTGTACCCAGTCTCCACTGAGCACCCGTACACCATCCTTGATGTCAAACACCGATGGATATGGGATCATCCATCGCCCATCATATGGGTCAAGATGCGTATATGCTAGTCTACTCTGGTGTATTGATGCCCTGTCTCGATACACCCTCGACTAGGAACAGTTATAGGATGTACTCATCGACTACCGTGGCCCCTACTAGTATCATCTCATCATAGTCCCAGTAGTCGAGTACATATCCTGAGGGCTTTATCAACATGTGAGAGTAAGACTGTAAACTAATATAAGTCAAAATGTTAAGATAAAGAGCAACCAGATAGCGTACTATAATGTCGAGCAAGAAAGTCCTCCCTATATATGTCCAAGCATCCACTACAATATACATCGTATGTACAGTAATGGCCTCTAGGGCATACATATAACTAACACATGAGACACTAGGGTTTGAGAGGAAGAAGGAGAGAGTGAACTCTTGAGAAAAGAGAAATGTTTTTGGATAATGATAATGAAAAATAGAATGGCTAGCTTGACATGACCACAAGCATGGCACAACAAAATATCTCCTCAAAATATCTAGGTCAAAATATCTCAAAAAAAAATATCTAAGCTCAACAAGTCAATCCAAGTCAAGTGGTCAACCCAAGTAGCCATGCCACAAAATTATCATTTACCAAAAATAACAAATACTTTTCTCCACCTCATATTTGTTTTGACCAAGTCAATGGTCAAAACCCTAATGAGGTGTCTCCTTCTTTACCCCCTTTCATCCGTATATACATACCCACATCCGTGTTTCGAGAAACAAGAATACTATGAGACGAAGCTAATCCAATAATCAAATACTAGGATCCGTCTTAAACTAAAGACCGCTAGTATTGTCCGCTCGAACACCATACGCACACAAGTATACGTATGTGATCGAACCCTGTCGTAAAACCATACGACCACTACATCTTTTCGCCCGAAGCTGGGAAACCCTCTGTGTAGGACTCTAAATACTCACAGTACGCTGGCAGTGAGTTTAACCACAAGCACGTCAGCGGTACTAGCTGCACGTAACGGCTACCCAGGTATCTGTCGATAAGAAGGCCAACGAGCAAGCTCATCCAAACTCCTACTGAGCCTGTCTGTGGCAATCTCCATCCAGTCCGGTCTGTTCGTCTAAGAGTGTCGCATATCGGTCCTAGGGGCGGCAAGCGTCAGACCTCTAATAGTGCAATAAGTCGTGTCGGAGTACAGTCCAAAACACCCTGAGAAACTACTGGAGTACCTACCAGTAAATCTCGCTTGCCCTGGTCAGGAACTTGTGTAACGGCGTTCCGAACACAGCACGACATCAACCCCCAATACCGGGAGAGACGAATCCTATCTAAACGCCACTACCTCCAAGTGCTTCGGGATTGCACCCAACTGCTACCTGTTTGCACGACTCAATAGAGCTGTGGTAGGGTAGCAATCTAAGAACAGTAGGAACACACTTGAGGTGAATTAGCAGTGTCAAGTCAACGGACTAAGCTGTACTCATGTCACCTGGGAACTGCTACCTGACGATAAGTATAGTACCTACCAGCAGTTTCCCATGAGTCTGTCCAGTGTAACTCATAACCCAATGAGCACCAGCATACTATCTCTAGTACGGCGTACTGATGGCTGTGGGACAGACCATCTCCCCAGCTGGGATGAGAAGCATATACACTAGTCTACCCTGGAGTATCGATGCCCTGTCTCGATAATCCTACGACTAGGGACCTGTATAAGGATGTGCTTGTAAACTATCCAGCCCCCACTAGTGTGACTGCCATCACAACGCTGATTGTCAAGCAAAGATCCTAAGGGCTCTATCAATATGTATTAGCGATATGTTAAAAGAAACATATACACATATTAAGATAGATACAAACCAAGTAGCATACTACTATATCAAGAAAGATTGTCATAAATCCGTGTATATATCCCAAGCTTCCAAAATGTAATATACAAACTAGTACTATACAATAATGGCCTCTAGGGCATATCACACTAACAGCAGCAATGGTCTGTCAAGATCAATTGAATTTTCAGGTTCTACTAAATTTTAGGTAACCATTTGCTGTTTTGGAATCACTTCCAGTTCTACCATACTCCCACTAATTTCTTTTGCAAGAAATTCCTTTACCAAGGAGGTGTCGAGTCAAGAACAAAACAATTTTGATCTTGAAAATGGTAGAATCAATCCCTTACTACAGCTTGAGATAACCCATAACTTGCTATTACCGAAACGTGTCTCGAGTTTGTCCGGATTATGTTTTTAAGCACAAACCGGATAGCTCAATATCTTAACAATCTTAAGATGATAAGCATTCTTTATCACATATAAAATCAGAGGCACTTATTTTTGTGGAACCAATATCAATTGATATGCATCTGTTTCCAGTATGTCCCCTTGATTGAAAAAGGCAATTCAGCATTACTCATCATAGAACGCACCCGCTGATGAGCAATATGAGAGAATCACATTCTCAATACGGAATATCTAGTACCATCCCCTCGTCCGTATGGACATCGAACAACATACACTAATATGTATAAGTCTCTAGAGTTCACTATATCAATTTCCATGTGCTTTTAATTGAAAAACAGTCTTTTGGTTAAAAGAAACCAAAAGTTTGCCGTTTAAGCAAAACCTGGTGATTTTCCTCAATAGCAACAATTGCTCCAAAAACCAACATTGAGGATAAAATCAACCATTATCAATTCTCTGCTCCTTCTCAGCATCTGTAACACCCTATAGATGTAGGATTCTAATCCGGTATCTATATACCCAGGAGTTAGAGTTTATTGTGAAACAGTTTTCCAAAACACAGACACACAGGAAATTCGAAACATCAAAATGTTTCAGGGGTGGTCGGGTATTTATAGTATTGCCTCTTTCATTGCCTAGGCTCATGACAGGTATTGCAATTTATTTTCCCTCACTTCAACCCCTTTTGATGTCTCTCTATCTTATCTTTCTGTATACCAAACTTATGCCAGTTGATTTTCTTCTTTCCATTCCTTTAGCACCAGCTTCGGGATTGGAAAAGGACTATCCAATAAGCGTAACTAGTATACTCTCCTTATAGAAAGGATATCTTAAACTTGAGATAGGGTGGAAGGGCAGAGACAAACAAACAATTCACTTCTTCCAGAACCAGTAGTCATTCTCAAACCGAAACAATTTTTTCGAGTTTGTATCTAACTATATGAGATAGTCGTTCCATGCAATATAGATCTCTGTATCTGATATAGAGAATTCTGGAAGAAACAAAGTGGAATTAGTAGGGTAAAAGACATACGCAAGTTTGTCGTGAATTAGGGCAATCCAGACATTCCAAAGCTAATGTTTGTAAACAGGTCGGTTAACGATTCTTAGTTTAAGGTCAGTCATAGTCATTACCAGAGAGAAAAGAAACACTCAGTGTGCACTCTATCAAGATTAGATTGGTCTATTAATTTATCTAATCAGGATGGCTCCTAATGTTTCGTCGAATTCTTATTCGAACCCTAAAAGGAGAACTAGCCGGGCTTATGTATAAAAAGTCTCCCAAGAGTAATTATTACTCGCGGTGGGAATCAGGACCCAAACTATCACGGATTGGTAACCATGATGAAGTCAATATGTCACCCCATGCTATAGAAGGTATGCAATCAATTGCAAGTTTCAACACTTGAAACTCCCGATATTGGTTTTTACCCCTAACGGTTTATGACCTTGATGGAGTCAACAAACCATAAGTCGCTAGTCAAATTCAACCCGTCATTTCGTGATTGATTTAGATCCACCAGCACCACCCTTGATGGAGTCAACAAGGCGTATGACTGTCATAATCGATCGCATCAACATGCATGCAAGAAGCATCACTTAGCTACCATACACTATGTTTTGACGGAGATAAAAAACGCAACACGAATACTAAGTATTCTACTTCATGAAATGATAGAGGGATACGGATGATTTTGAAGAAAACCTTTAACATAATAAACTTGATCTTATTGAAGGAACCGAGTAGTTTTGCAAATTTGTAGTTACGTAGACTTTTGCTTAAGTACGGATTCCCCATGAAGGGATCATAGCTCTTACCTCATCAAATGAGGTACAGGATATTCCTAACTGAATGTTACTGAACAAAGCAAAAGAATACGGCTATAATGTTTGCAAGTTTATACTAAAACAAACTTTTGCTCAAGAGCGAACTCCCGTTGAAGGGATCTAAGCACTTTCCTCCTCAAATGAGGTGCAAGATAATCCTAACCGAATACCATGATGCAAAGCAAAAGCATCGACTGTAACACCTATTTTGAAAAATATCTTTCCTACAACGTATATGTTTATTTTACTTTGCATTAATCTTATTAACACAATCCGATCATTTGGATAATCACATTATCTAGTATCTTTCTACACATTCACAGAAAAACATGTAAAGAAAATAGAATGTGCGTATATGCCATCCGCATTCGCCACAAGGTCCCGGATCTTCACCGTAAGTTTAATTAACTTATGGCAGGGCAGGGACAGGGCTAGCGCAGATGTAAAACATATAACAACATTTATTTATTTATACTATATATCACATATATCAATATATATCATCGCAAGCATATAATCAACATCACAGCAAGCAGTAAACATCATCACAGGCAGGTAATCACATCACAAGCAAGTAAAGAACATTACAGAATAGGAATGGTGGGATTACCTAGGAATCCCGTGTTTCGTTCGAGCCAAAAACAATACACGACATTCCCCGGTCGTGTGAATTGCTCGTGCGTAGCCAAAATCAGACCCCTACGAGTGCGGCAAGCTACCAGCTAACCCAAGAAACGAGGCAACCCAATATCATCACCATAAGGAGGCCACCCAACACTTTCTCAAATCTGGTGATTTGAGCACTCCTTCGCGGGTCGATCCTAACCCCCTACAAGCACGGCGAACAACCCGTTAATTCTAGAATCGAGTGACCCATTCTCAACTCGTTGAGATGGCCACCCGCTGCATTCTAGATTCCGGCAGCCTGAGCGCTTCTCTGTAGGGTAATCCTAAACCTTTATTTATACAACGGCGACTACGACCGCAACCAAGTCGAGTCCCGACACATAATAATACAAAAAGCGGTGACTACGGCCACATGTGAACCACTACGTCCTGAATAAAAGAATATACATTTAACTTTGCATGAACGAAAAACAACACCTCTCATAAACACAAAATTCCGCACGGGGCTATTCATTTCGTGACAATCCAATCCAAACTAAGCAAACCAAATCAATACATATATCACAATATATACGTGCAACCCCGTCGAATCGATCACATCTATTCAATGACATTAAACACGGCATATCATATGTGCAATCAAACTAATCTCGATTGAACACTTCATCAAGCTAATTTGAAAACACATGGAAAACTATATCATAACCGCATCGACGGAAACTTGAAATTCCAAAAACGAATTTTGAATTCACCCGGTAGCCCAAAGTTCACTTGATTTCATGAAGTTTTGAATTGAACTTCACACGAAACACGACCAAGACATCGTCGAGGACTACGTGACAAACACACAGAGTCATGAGGGGGCGTGGGTGGGACCCCTGTAAGTCTACGGTAGCGCCCCGGCGGTCTTTCCGAGGCCAAAATGCGGAAACGAAAACTTTTTCAAAACTTTAAACTGGCGCTATCGTATGCTTAAAACCCGGATCGAACCATTAATCTACAACTAGTTATCTAGAGAGAGGGTTGGAAAGCTATACTGATCGATCCGTGTCCTTCGGTCTTTGGCCACCATCCCAAGCTCCTCGCGGCATCTCCGGTCTTGATCTCCTCGTCGGAAAGGGCACCACATTTACGAGTGTTTTTACGGGCTCCCGCCTCATCCGAAGCAACTCGGGCACGAAGTGTGCTAGCCGACGTGTCCAAGGTGTTGTAGAGAATCTTTGTGATCACTTTGTCTCTTGCATCCATTGATTTGGATGGAGGTTAGAGGTGTTGCCATTATTGGAGATTTTGAGCTAGATGAGGAAGAAGAAGAAGAAGAAGCTTTCTTTTCCCTTTTGTGATATAATGATAAAATGAGAGAGGGAGAGAGTTCTAACATGAAAAATACAAGACCAAAACTTCTATATGGAAGCCCCTCTCTCGCTCTTCTTATCATATCATCACAAATCTATCAAATAATGTGACACATGCACAAGAAAAGAGACCATGAGTCACCACTTATGCAAGTGTCACAATAAATGCTCCAAATCATGATATCTAGCTCATAATTACCATTTGTAAACATTAACCCAAATGTTTACAACAATAAAAAGATACGGCAACATCTAAAGTAAACTCGTGATGGATCACAAGGATACCCCTCACTTGTATATACATACCTGCATTCGCATTCCTACTGAATGCGAATGCGATGAGACCAAAGTAATCCAACAAATCTAATACTAGGATCCGTCTTAAAACAAAGCCCACTAGTATGATCCGCCCGATCATGATCCGTGCATTACTGCACTTATATGATCGGACCCTGCCACATATCATACGGCCTCTACAACGTTTCGCCCGAAACTTGAGAAACTGTCTGTAGGGGACTCTAAAGACTCGTCAATACTTTGGCTGTAGATTTAACGACTAGCACGTCAGAGGTATTAGCCGTACGTAACGGGCTACCAGGTATTGACCAAAAGGGAGGTCGATGAGCGAACTCTTCCTGACACTCTACTGAGTCTGTCAGTGACAATATCCATATAGTCCGGTCCGTTCGTCTATGAGCATCGCATGGCGGGCCTAGGGGGTTGGTAAAAAGCAGACCCCAAAAGTGGTACAAGTCGTGTCGGAGTGTAGTCCAGAACACCCTGAGATACTACTGGAATACCTACCAGAAAATCTCCTGCCTTGGCCAAGGACTTCGTGTAATGGCTCTCCTAGACACAGCGCGATCTCGCCCCCAATACCGGGAGAGACGAAACCGCTGCCGATCCGCTCACTGCCTCCATGTGGCTCGGGACTTTACCCAACTAAAACCTATTTGCATGACTCCTTTGAACCGTGGTAGGGTAGTAATCAAAGCACAGTGGGAACTCACACGAGACAAATGATGATCTCAGGTCGATGAACTAACCTGTACACATGTCACCAGGGAACTGCTATCTGAGGTCAGGTATAATACCAACTAGCATGTTCCCGGCGAGTCCTGTCCGGTGTACTCATAACCCAATGAGCACCTGTATACATCTTAGGCTAACCAACTGACACCAATGGCTTGTGAGACCGGCCATCTCCCCTCATCGGGGTCTCGACTGTATACACTAGTCTACTAATGGAGTATCGATGCCCAGTCTCGAAACTCCCACGACTAGGGACCACTTTAAGGATGTGCTTATAGACCCCAGCTCCCACGTATATGATCGCCATCATACTGCTGGTAGTCAAGCAAGAATCCTAAGGGCTCTATCAATGTGTAATAGTGACCTGTAAGGTCACCCGAAGAAGTACACAATGATAAAGATAAACCAGATAGCATACTATCATCTTGAGTAAGACTGTCCTACCGGTATTGGTCCTCCCTCAATCATTGCAACCATGTGTCTGTGACCCAATAATTGACTCTGAGGGAACTATATCCAACAACCCCAACCTAAGGCCACACTGTGGTGGCCTTGGATTGGGTGAACTGGCTGAGAGCACCATTAGGGGATACTCTCGGACAGCTCACTGCCCATGGCCACCACGATGTGTCCATGGTTGGGTAAGCCTACCCTAGCCCCTGGGATCACCTCCGAGCCTCATGGAGCGTCGGTTCGAACCGTAGAGCCCCCTGACCTCGGGAAAAAACAAGAACAAGTGAAATTTAGGGCTGAATTTAAAAACAGTGAGCAAAAATGTTTTGTAAAATTGGTTTTGATATCATTTTGCCACCAAATGCAATGTAAAGTGAATGTATGGATCTAATACCATGTTAGAATATGGTGCAAAGGTCATGACATTCACAAACCAAGTGGAAGCAATAACAAAAAATTTTAAGAGAGCATACACTATAAGTTGCTAGTGCTCATGCCGTTACAACTATGGTCTTTACGGAATCGAAAATCTTAAATTTAAACTGAGAATTAGAATCTAAAACTCTAGAAATCGAATCCAAACCCTAAACTAATAAAACCAAGATATTTATACTATTTGGTTAAGGACTACAACTTTGAAGACGTGTCCTTCGGGTCTTGTGTGGTCCTCTTCTTAAGCTCCTAAGGTTCCTTGATCAAGCTTGCGAAGAAGTCTTCCTACGTCAAAGATGATCCACCCGAGGATGTCGATTCAAGCTCTAGCTTCCATTAGTAAACTAAAGAAGCAACTAAAAATCAAGACTTGCTAAGACTTGATGCTTAGAGATGTAGTGTTTGTTTCTAAAGATTGCTCCCTCTCTCTCTCTTTCTAAAACTCAAGTAAGAAGAAGATGAAGAGAATGTCTAACATGATAATTCACTCAACTCTTTCTCTTTTCTCATATTATATATTTTTAAAACCAAGTGAGTGGATTTGTGACTCACTAGTGTGAGTCACAAGTCCACACACATCTTTTAAATTCAAGAAGAGATGAAAAGAAAAAAAAAGTTACATCATACATGTACATACTGTAAGTTTACGGTAGCGCCCCGGCCAATAATTCGAGGCCAAACGCGGAATAAAAACTTTTTCATAAACTGGCGCTAACATAGACTGTAACCCGGATCGTGCCATTAACACTAAACTAGCAAATTATAAAATGATAGAATGGCTATACTGATTGATCCGTGTCCTTCGGTCTTTAGCCATCATCCCACGCTCCTCACGGCATCTCCGATCTTCGGTCTCCTCGTCGAGATGGCACCACGTCAACGAATCTTTATACGGGCTCCCGCCTCTGTACTGAGGCAACTCGGACATGAAGTTTGCTAACCGACATGTCCAAAATTGAAGTAGAGAGAGTGAAGAATACTTTGTCTTAAGGTAAATGAAGTTGCCTTTTGGAGTTGTGATGAAATGAGCTATGGAATTTTTGCAAAGGAAATTTTGTGCATGCAAAATCAAAATTCAGCCCACCACCAAAAATGTTCTCAGCCAAATTGATGAGCTCGGCCAAAAGAATGAAAAATTCCTCACTGGTTATGGAATGGGGGTGAGCACAAGCACAAAGGAGTGGTGACCATATCAATAATATCCACAAAAGATCTATGCAAATATCTTAAGCCATTACAAAAGAAATTAGAGCATAAAACACCTCATCAAAGAAACCATGCTCACATTAAATGAAACAAGTGACTCACCCAATCAAGTGCCACCTCACCAAATGACTCACCCAAAAGATTTCGGCCATGACAATGATGAATGGAATTTTGGCCAAAAAGAAGATACACTCACATGAAGTAATAATTAAACATTAAAACTAATGTTTAATCGGAAGAAGAAAAACTGACAACTTCAAAAAGCAATCCCGTTGTTAGTTGTATGTATGCCCTAGAGGCCAGTATTGTACAGATGATGTATATTATATTGGATGCTTGGACATATATAGAGATGACTTTCTCGCTCGATATGATAGTATGCTATCTGGTTTCTCTTTATCTTAACATGTACACTAGTCTCTTTAAACTGTCTTATAGTTACATGTTGGTAAAGCCCTTAGGATGTGTACTTGACTGCCTGGACTATGATGCAGATCATACAAGTGGGGACATGGTAGTCCATAAGTACATCCTTCAAGGTCCCTAGTCGTAGGTGTATCGAGACGGGGCATCGATATACCAGAGTAGACTAGCGTATACGCTTCTCGACCCATGAGATGGGCGATGGATGATCCCATATCCATTGGTGTTTGACATCAGAGATAATATACGGGTGCTCAGTGGAGACTGGGTACACTGTGTAAGCCCGCGGCGGCGCCCCGGCCGTCGATCCGACGCCGGAAACGCGGAAACAAAAACTTTGCGAACTTTGCAAACCTGCACCACCGCGCACTTTTCACCCGGATCGGGCCATTAACCTAGCTAACTAGCAAAAAGGAAAAGAGTAGAGATACTATACCAAGCGATCCGTGTCCTTCGGTCTTCGTCTCCACTCCGATCTCCTGCGGAAAGTCCGTCCATCACCTCCCCATCGGAAAAGGCACCACGTAGCCGGAATCGTTTACGGGCTCCCACCTCTTGACCGAGGCAACTCGGGCGCGAAGTTGGCTAGCCGACGCGTCGAAGGGATGCTGTAGAATAGTGTAGAATGCTATGTCTCTTTTGGGGTTTAGAAGTTGCCATGGATGTGGAGGTGAGAAAAAGAATGAGCTTTGAAATGAAACTCTCATTTTGTGATGAATGGAATAAAATGAGATGGAGATTTTTGCCACCAAAAAAATGATCCCTCTCTCTCTCCCTCACCATAGTGGCCGGCCCCTCATAAGTAAGTTAATTGCAAACTTGCAATTAACCCCCCCAACGAAAAGTCCGGCCGAGAAGGAATAAAAGAAAACTGGCCGGAACGGAATGCAAACTGGCAACTTCAGAAAACTGATCCCGTAATAAATTACAGGAAAACCCCGCTACTGCAAATACATGCCCGCATTTGTATTCCCACTGAACACAAATACAAAGAGACAAAATCTACACTATCTAATACTAGGATCCGGCTTAAGCCAAAGCCGGCTAGTAAAATCCGTCCGATCACGATCCGTGCAATACCGCACGTATCTGATCGAACCCTGCCATATCTCCATACGGCCTCTACAGCGTTTTGCCCGAAACCTGAGTAACTGAGTGTGGTGGACTCTAAAGACTCGTCAATACTATGGGTGTGGATTTAACCACTAGCACGTCAGAGGTATAAGCCATACGTGACGGGCCACCAGCTATTGACCAAAAGGAACGTCGATGAGCGAACTCATCCTGACACCCTACTGAGCCTGTCAGTGACAATATCCGTACAGTCCGGTCCGTTCGTCTATGAGCATCGCATGGCGGGCCTAGGGGGTTGGTAAAAGTCAGACCCCCAAAAGCGGTACAAGTCGTGTCGGAGTGTAGCCCAGAACACCCTGAGATACTACTGGAATACCTACCAGCAAATCTCCTGCCTTGGCCAAGGACTTTTCATGTTCTGGCTCTCCTAGACACAGCGCGACCTCACCCCCAATACCGGGGGAGACGAACCCCTGCAGATCCGCTCACTGCCTCCATGTGGCTCGGGACTGTACCCAACTAAAACCTGTTTGCACGACTCCTTTGAGCCGTGGTAGGGTAGTAATCAAAGCACAGTGGGAACTCACACGAGACAAATGACGATCTCAGGTCGATGAACTAACCTGTACACATGTCACCAGGGAACTGCTATCTGACGTCTGGTATAATCCCAACTAGCAGGTTCCCGGCGAGTCCTGTCCAGTGTACTCATAACCCAATGAGCATCTGTATACATCTTAGGTGAACCAACTGACACCAGTGGCTTGTGAGACTGTTGGAGATAGTGCCCTCAGAGTCAATTATTGGATCACAGGTACGTGATTGCGATGATTGAGGGAGGACCTATCCCGGTAGAACAGTCTTACTCGAGATGATAGTATGCTATCTGGTTTATCTTTATCATCGTGTACTGCTTTAGGTGACCTGACATGTCGCTATTACACGTTGATAGAGCCCCTAGGATTCTTGCTTGACTACCAGCAGTATGATGGCGATCATATTCGTGGGAGCTGGTGGTCTATAAGCACATCCTTAAAAGGTCCCTAGTCGTAGGAGTTTCGAGACAGGGTATCGATACTCCATTAGTAGACTAGTGTATACAGTCGAGACCCCGACGAGGGGCGGTGGCCGGTCTCACAAGCCACTGGTGTCAGTTGGTTCACCTAAGATGTATACAGGTGCTCATTGGGTTATGAGTACACCGGACAGGACTCGCCGGGAACCTGCTAGTTGGGCTTATACCTGACGTCAGATAGCAGTTCCCAGGTGACATGTGTACAGGTTAGTTCATCGACCTGAGGATCGTCATTTGTCTCGTGTGAGTTCCCACTGTGCTTTGATTACTACCCTACCACGGCTCAAAGGAGTCGTGCAAACAGGTTTTAGTTGGGTACAGTCCCGAGCCACATGGAGGCAGTGAGCGGATCTTCAGGGGTTCGTCTCTCCCGGTATTGGGGGTGAGGTCGCGCTGTGTCTAGGAGAGCCATTACGCATAGCCCTCGGCCGAGGCAGGAGATTTGCTGGTAGGTATTCCAGTAGTATCTCAGGGCGTTCTGGGCTACACTCCGACACGACTTGTACCGCTTTTGGGGGTCTGACTTTTACCAACCCCCTAGGCCCGACATGCGATACTCATAGACGAACGGACCGGACTGTACGGATATTGTCACTGACAGGCTCAGTTGGGTGTCGGGGTGAGCTTCCTCATCGACGTCCCTTTTTGTCAATTGCTGGTGGCCCGTCACGTATTGGCTTATACCTCTGACGTGCCAGTGGTTAAATCCACAGCCATAGTATTGACGAGTCTTTAGAGTCCACCACACTTACAGTTACTCAAGCTTTCGGGCGAAACGCTGTAGAGGCCGTATGGAGATATGGCAGGGTCCGATCAGATACGTGCGGTATTGCACGGATCAGGATCGGACAGTTTTGTACTAGTGGCCGTATGGATATATATGGCAGGGTTATATCAGATACGTGCGGTATTGCACGGATCAGGATCGAACGGTTTTTTTCTAGCCGGCTTTGGTTTAAGCCAGTACTAGTTTAGTACAGTGTAGATTTTGTCTCATTGCATTTGTATCCGGACGGAATACAGATGCGGGTGTGTATGCACAGTATTGGGGTTTTCCTGTAATTTATTACGGGACCAGTTTTCTGGAGTTGCCAGTTTGCATTCCATTCCGGCCGGTTTTCCTTTGTTCTTTCCCGGCCGGACTTTTCCGATGGAGGGGGTAATTTGCAGTTTTGCAAATTACTTTTGTGGAGGGGGTTTCTTGCAAAAGTATTGATTATGATAGCTTTCATTTCTTTTGCTCCATGCTTTTGAATTGAGAGATTTGAAAGGATATGGAGTGAATAGGAGAATAAGCATGGTTGATGTTTTCTTGTCTAGGATGTGGTCACCTCTTGTTCTCTCCTACACTCACCTCCCTTCTTGCTTCATATATAGTTTTTCCTCCACATTCATTCTCACTTGATAAAAGAAAGAACACTTGAGAGAAAGAAAAAGAATGAGAGAGTTCATCTTTGTTTTGTGAGGAATTCTTCATCTCCTTCTTCTTCTTGTTTTGGAAAAATGAAAGCACCATTTTTCCTAACCCCATTCCTCCATCAAGGCAACAACAAACCCCAAATGAGACTAGCATGATCTACTACACATTCTACAGCATATCTTGAGCATGTCGAGTTGCCGGCTTCATGCCCGAGTTGCCTCGGTATTGAGGCGGGAGCCCGTAAAAGACGAAGGCGATGTGGTGCCCTTTCCGGCGAGGAGGCGACGATATGGAGACTACACTTTCCGCAGGAGATCGGGGCGATGATGAGAAGACCGGAGGACTCGGATCTCTTGGTATACTTCTTTTCCCATCTCTTGTTAGCTAGTATAGGTTAATGGTTAACGATCCGGGTTTTCTTTGTCCGCGGTAGCGCCGATTTCCGAGTAAGGAAAATTTTTGATTCCGCAATTTGGCCTCGAGTAAGACGGCCGGGGCACTGCCGTGGCGCAACATGGTATCAGAGCCACGCCATTAACCTTACCTAGCTTCGTTTGATGTGTTTGCGTTTCCGATCGACCGAAATTTCCAAAAACCGTATTTTTATTGCACATCAGTTTCTGTCGAAATTTTTTGAAGTCCAAAAATTTTTCAGGTGGTTGCAGAATGATGTGCAGGGAAATATAAGAGATCTGGTAAAATTTGGTAGCCTGAATCCTTCATAGCACCGCGGAAGAGCGGCCAAATCATTGCTTTGGCCGCGCTTCCGCCGCCGGTTAAACTCTTCACTGTACCAATTTTTTCCAGATTGTCTTGCACTTAAAAATGAGGTTTTTGGAATATTAAAATTGGGCCCAGGTTTTCTGTGAGTGCTACAGTTTTGATTGGGGGCCCACTTGTTAATTTTTGGTCAATCGGAAAATTTTAAACACATTTTTTCACAGTATTTACATTATATCTGCGACCGTGAATGTCACTCGATCGGTAAATCCGGTCTAACTGCTATAGCCCGGTTAGACGGATTTGCGAACGTGATTTTCACGTTGATGTTCTATGTTTATGCTGTGATGTTGCGGATCGGTCGTGGGGGATAGCCTGGATGCAATGCTAGTACAGTTTTGTTGTATTATGTACATTTGATATTGCGGGGCGAGCGTCCGACATGTGGACTGCCGTCACTGCCTGATTGTATTATTCTTTTGGGGCACGACCTGGTTGCGGTCGATGTACCCGGTGTATGTATATTTTACTTTCTGTACTAGGGTTACCCCGCGGAGGGGTGCACGGATAGCCGGGTTCTAGAAGGCAACAAGCCCGCATCTCATGGCATTGGGACGGAGGGGGCTTCACTCCAGGATTGGCTGGCTATTCGCCGCACTCGTAGGGGGTATAGGATTTCATTGCACAGGCTATCCACACGACCAGGGGAACGTCGGGTTTCAGCAGCGGCTCTGTGAAACCCGGAGCTTCCAGATATCTGTATTGTTCTGTGATGCTGTACATTTCTGTGATGTTGCATTTTATTCACGCCTTGAGCGAAATATAATATATTGGTATATATATTAGTAGATGTTGTATATGTTTTTCATCCGCGCTAGTCCAGTCCCCGCTCTGTCGTTAGTAAGCTAACCTAACGAGTGATGACGAGACCCAGTGGCGAATGCGGATGGCATATACGTACGTCAGTATATTTTCGTTCTTTGTGGTGTGATTAATTGATGGGACTGCGTTGATTCGGATCAATGCAAGATAAACAAACCTAATCTGATGTTGTTGGAACACTTTTGAAAAAGCTGTTATTGCAAGGACGTTCGCTTTTGTTTTGCATCATGGTATTCATTTGGAATATCCTGCTCCTCAGTCGACGAGGCAAGGGCCGAGATCCCTTCACCGGGAGTGACCCCTTGGACAGAAGTTTGCGTCAGGGCAATAACTTCACTATAGCCGATTACTTTTGCTTTGCATCGTGGTATTCAGTTGGAATATCCTGCACCTCATTCTACGAGGAAAGAGCCGAGATCCCTTCACCGGGAGTGACCTCTTTAGTAAAGGTTTTCGTCACTATATTTTATAAAAAGTTGTGCAGTTCCTTCAACGATATCAAGTTCATTACGTTAAAGGTTTTTCGCCAAAAACCATTCGTAGCCCTCCGTCATTTCCTACAGGTATTATTTGGTATTCGTGCTGCGTTTGTTGACCTAGTCAAGACGTAGTGTTCGGTAGCTAAGTGGTACTTGTTTGTTGCATAAGTGGGATTGGTTAAGACAGTCGTGCGGCCTTGTTGACCTAGTCAAGGGCACGTACGGGTGGGTTTAATGCAATCCAGAAAAATGACGGGTTGAACTTGACTGGCGGTTTGTGGTTTGTTGACCTAGTCAAGGTCATAAACCGCTTGGGGTAAAAATCACATCGGGAGTTTCAAAAGAACTGAAACTTGCCAGGCATGCGCATACCTTCTGGAGTGTGGTGACGTGAGTGGATTCCGTCACGTTATCATGCGATGAGAGTTGGATCCCGATTCCCACTGATGAGTTAGTTTACTCCTCGGGTGACCCCGACTAGTTCTTCTTTCAGGTTTGGAGGAGAATTTGAGGTACAGTGGGAGGTTTCCAGATTAGACAAAGTGATAACCATTCTGATCTAGGATAGAGTGCACGCTGAGTGTTTCTTTTCTCTCTCTCTGGCAGCGACCATTGACCCGACCCTGGACTATGACTCAGTGACCAAGTTGACCGAACCTTCTTAACACTGGCTTTTGGATTGTCAGAGTTGCAGACCTCATTGCCACTCCTACTTTTACCCTTTTCTCCAGGACACCCCGTATTACTACGAACGTCCACTTCCATTGGACAAAACCATCGTATGGTTAGATACGAACTCGAAGGACTTCGAGGATGGTTTCTGGTTCTGGAGAAAACGGATAGGATTATTCAGTTGTCTTTTCTTTTCACCTTCTCTCAGGTTGCGAGTACTCCTTGGTTTAGGAGTAGTACACCTATTACGCAAATTGGATAGTCTTCTTCCAAACCATAGGCTGGTGCCGACCGGTAGGGAATGAAGAAAACCAGTTAGCCTAAAAACGGTGTACAGAAGGTATTAAGTTAAGACAAAGCAAGGGATTAGTAGAAGGGCAAAGTAAATTGCGACTGATATTCACGACCAAACCAGTATTTCTTCGCCAATCCTAAATCACCTTTGTATTTCTCCAGGACACTCCGTATCACTACGAAGATCCCATTTTATTGGATAATCCATCGTATGGTTATATACGAACTCGAAAGGAACTTGTTCCAGTTCGGGGATGGATTCTGGTTCAGGAGAAATAGGAATAAAGTACATTCAGGTGTCTTTTATCTTCACCTTCTCTCGCAATGCGAGTGCTCCTAGGATTAGGACAGTACACCCTTTATGCCTTTTGGATAGTCTTCTTCCAAACCATAGGCTGGTGCCGAACGGTAGGGAAGGAAGAAAACCATTTGGCCTAAAGGGGTGTACAGAAGGTAATGACTAAAGACATATGAAGGGATTAAGAAAGATGGCAAAGAATTATACGGTTACAGTTGTGAATCTGGGTAGTGGAAGAGGCGTTACTAGGAATACCAGGATAACCCGACGAAACATTTCAATGTTTCAGTTTCACTGTGTGATGTTAAAAGAAAACTGATTTCCCAATTAGACACTTACTCCAGGGTATGTATTTACCAGGTATAATTCTCACATCTGTATGGTTTTACAGATGTTGAGTGGGAGTAAGTTATTGGGAATTGGGTGATCATCCTCATTATATCAGGATTCGTTGTAATCGGTGATATTTGAGGAAGTCACCTGGGTTGTTTGCCGGTCGGCAAATATTTGGTTTTGAATATCCGCTGTTGTGCACCAATTTCAAATTGATATATCTGTACGTCTATTTTCATAGAGTGAGATATACCTTTTGATATTATGTCGATGACATTTACCTATATCAGTGGATGGTTAGGTAAGGAGCATTAAACAGCGGTGTAATTCTTCTTAACCATAAGTACAGTTTTCAACCTACGACACACAGTGAAAGAGTTGTTAGACTCAGCGGACTTATACAGAGTATTGTATGTTGTCCAGTGTCCATTCGGACAGAGGGGTTGGTCCTCATACTATATTCTGTTTACTTTTAACTTCTCTAGTTCTTAGACATGTGTTTCGTAGAAACACAGGGTCTAAGTTTTGAGGAGTTATAGGTATTTGAATAGAGTAGAGAACCAGGTGTAGCAAGTATCGGGATTCTTCAAAGAGATCGAAGATGTAGATACTTGTGTATGGTATTCAGTTGATAGTAATGATGAAGACAGATTGCTTCTCTTTCAGGTTACTCATAATTGGAAGCATTCCTAAGTTGAGTAACGCTGATCGACCTCCTTCCATTTAGTTGACATGCACTAGAGATAGCTGCATGATTTGAATCTGGTTCAATTAAATCAGTGCCTCTGTTTCTATATTGGATATAGAACAGTTCATATCTTAACGTTGTTAAGGTACGGGGAGTTGTCCGGCTTATGCTTAAAACCAGACACTGGACAACTCAAGGCACGTTTCTGTAATGGCTGTTTTGTGGGTTGACCCAGGCTATGACGAGGGTTGACTTTCTACCATCTGGATGAACAATAGCAATATTGTTCTAGACTCGCCACAGTTTTTATTAAAAATGGATTTTTTCAGAAAAAGTAGTGGGAGTATGGTAGGACTGGAAGTAATTCCAGAACCGCAAACGATTACTGAAGATTTAATAAGGAACCTAAAGATTCAATCTGATTTGACATTCCATTGGCCACTCCGCAGATACGGTGGGTAACTTCAGGCACCCGAGAGGTACTCCGGTAGCCTCAAGGACGGTGACAGGGAAGTTCTTGTTTACCCACACTTGCCATTGTTGTTGTTCCAGGCTGCGAGACCCGGCAGGAGGATGAGTATAGCGTCGTTCTAAACTAGCTTTAGAAGTGCACGTCTATATGACTCTGGCAGAGGGTTGTCGTAGTCAGTGGGAGCAGCGGAAGCATTGGTGGACTTCAGGCTTATGTCTATTTATAGACTAGAGCAGATATAGCGGAGTTAGATCATCTGTTTCTGATGTGACAGTCATGGGTTTGACGTCATCAGAATAGGGGATGGATCTGTTGAGAAGGTAGTAGGAAGTGATATTCCTATACTACGATCGGTTATACTTTGGTCGTCACACAGTGGTTTCTCCACAAAGGACTTGGATATTATATCAGACATACTGGTTACTAGATGTATGGTTTTAGATCTAGATTTGGGCGGTTTCCCAATCTGGGTACCTTGACAGCATTCTATGAGTATTTAGAATGGACGACTCCTGACACGGTAGTGCACCTGCAGTTGATGGAGTCACCCTCTCTAAAGGTGTCTTACAGACTAAAGGGGAGAGGGATACGCATGATTGACAGATCACTTGCTTAAGCAATTGAGTCAATCATGAGATGTCAAGTACCACACCAGATGTTGTTCTTGCACTAGATGCAATAAGTTGATATTGATCCAATCCTGGAGGAACAGTCGGAAGCAGTTTTAGAACATAAGTGAATGTTCTAGGGATATGATAACGGCTGCCTCCTTTAGGAGACGGTTGTCACTCCAGGCTTCCAAGGTGACATGGACGACAAGGAGGTTGTCAGAGTTATAGTTCTCCCTCTGATGAGGGACTGTATTTTGGGCAGGTGGTCCAAGGCAATACTGAGGGAGGCATGGCGCAGGATACTGATTAAGTTCAGTTGACGATACAGTCTAAGAAGTTTGGATTTGGAGTTCATTTATGAGCTAGGTCCCATCAGACATCCGGACATTCTAAGACAGGTATTGCTCATTTCGGGAGATGGCTTTCTCCGCGAACTTGAGATATAGAGAGACATAGAAAGAAACATCACAGCGGATCCACTCACTGAGGCTATTCCTCGAACGCAATAGTTTCGCAAACGAGCTTTGTGAGACTGACCAGTAGAGGAGTTGGGTGTTCGGTATCACACGGGCTGTGAGTATGCGGCATCGCAATAATTAGCCTTGAGTGCAAGTGGGAGATTGTTGGAGATAGTGCCCTCAGAGTCAATTAATGGATCACAGGCACGTGATTGCGATGATTGAGGGAGGACCTATCCCGGTAGAACAGTCTTACTCGAGATGATAGTATGCTATCTGGTTTATCTTTATCATCGTGTACTGCTTTAGGTGACCTGACATGTCGCTATTACACGTTGATAGAGCCCCTAGGATTCTTGCTTGACTACCAGCAGTATGATGGCGATCATATTCGTGGGAGCTGGTGGTCTATAAGCACATCCTTAAAAGGTCCCTAGTCGTAGGAGTTTCGAGACAGGGTATCGATACTCCATTAGTAGACTAGTGTATACAGTCGAGACCCCGACGAGGGGCGGTGGCCGGTCTCACAAGCCACTGGTGTCAGTTGGTTCACCTAAGATGTATACAGGTGCTCATTGGGTTATGAGTACACCGGACAGGACTCGCCGGGAACCTGCTAGTTGGGCTTATACCTGACGTCAGATAGCAGTTCCCAGGTGACATGTGTACAGGTTAGTTCATCGACCTGAGGATCGTCATTTGTCTCGTGTGAGTTCCCACTGTGCTTTGATTACTACCCTACCACGGCTCAAAGGAGTCGTGCAAACAGGTTTTAGTTGGGTACAGTCCCGAGCCACATGGAGGCAGTGAGCGGATCTTCAGGGGTTCGTCTCTCCCGGTATTGGGGGTGAGGTCGCGCTGTGTCTAGGAGAGCCATTACGCATAGCCCTCGGCCGAGGCAGGAGATTTGCTGGTAGGTATTCCAGTAGTATCTCAGGGCGTTCTGGGCTACACTCCGACACGACTTGTACCGCTTTTGGGGGTCTGACTTTTACCAACCCCCTAGGCCCGACATGCGATACTCATAGACGAACGGACCGGACTGTACGGATATTGTCACTGACAGGCTCAGTTGGGTGTCGGGGTGAGCTTCCTCATCGACGTCCATTTTGGTCAATTGCTGGTGGCCCGTCACGTATTGGCTTATACCTCTGACGTGCCAGTGGTTAAATCCACAGCCATAGTATTGACGAGTCTTTAGAGTCCACCACACTTACAGTTACTCAAGCTTTCGGGCGAAACGCTGTAGAGGCCGTATGGAGATATGGCAGGGTCCGATCAGATACGTGCGGTATTGCACGGATCAGGATCGGACAGTTTTGTACTAGTGGCCGTATGGATATATATGGCAGGGTTCGATCAGATACGTGCGGTATTGCACGGATCAGGATCGAACGGTTTTTTTCTAGCCGGCTTTGGTTTAAGCCGGTACTAGTTTAGTACAGTGTAGATTTTGTCTCATTGCATTTGTATCCGGACGGAATACAGATGCGGGTGTGTATGCACAGTATTGGGGTTTTCCTGTAATTTATTACGGGACCAGTTTTCTGGAGTTGCCAGTTTGCATTCCATTCCGGCCGGTTTTCCTTTGTTCTTTCCCGGCCGGACTTTTCCGATGGAGGGGGTAATTTGCAGTTTTGCAAATTACTTTTGTGGAGGGGGTTTCTTGCAAAAGTATTGATTATGATAGCTTTCATTTCTTTTGCTCCATGCTTTTGAATTGAGAGATTTGAAAGGTTATGGAGTGAATAGGAGAATAAGCATGGTTGATGTTTTCTTGTCTAGGATGTGGTCACCTCTTGTTCTCTCCTACACTCACCTCCCTTCTTGCTTCATATATAGTTTTTCCTCCACATTCATTCTCACTTGATAAAAGAAAGAACACTTGAGAGAAAGAAAAAGAATGAGAGAGTTCATCTTTGTTTTGTGAGGAATTCTTCATCTCCTTCTTCTTCTTGTTTTGGAAAAATGAAAGCACCATTTTTCCTAACCCCATTCCTCCATCAAGGCAACAACAAACCCCAAATGAGACTAGCATGATCTACTACACATTCTACAGCATATCTTGAGCATGTCGAGTTGCCGGCTTCATGCCCGAGTTGCCTCGGTATTGAGGCGGGAGCCCGTAAAAGACGAAGGCGATGTGGTGCCCTTTCCGGCGAGGAGGCGACGATATGGAGACTACACTTTCCGCGGGAGATCGGGGCGATGATGAGAAGACCGGAGGACTCGGATCTCTTGATATACTTCTTTTCCCATCTCTTGTTAGCTAGTATAGGTTAATGGTTAACGATCCGGGTTTTCTTTGTCCGCGGTAGCGCCGATTTCCGAGTAAGGAAAATTTTTGATTCCGCAATTTGGCCTCGAGTAAGACGGCCGGGGCGCTGCCGTGGCGCAACAGAGACCGGCCACCGCCCCTCATCGGGGTCTCGACTGTATACACTAGTCTACTCTAGAGAATCGATGCCCTGTCTCGAAACTCGCTCGACTAGGGACCATTTAAGGATGTGCTTATAGACCCCAGCTCCTGCTTATATGATCGCCCTCATACTGCTGGAAGTCAAGCAAGAATCCTAGGGGCTTTATCAATGTGTAATAGCGACTCGAAAGGTCACCTAAAGCAGTACACGATGATAAAGATAAACCAGATAGCATACTATCATCTCGAGTAAGACTGTCCTACCGGGATAGGTCCTCCCCTCAATCATTGCAATCACGTGCCTGTGACCCAATAATTGACTCTGAGGGCACTATCTCCAACACACTGGACGGACTCGCCGAGAACTCCCAGATGGTATTATACCTCACGTCAGATGGCAGTTCTCAGGTGACACTTGTGCAGGTTAGTCTGTAGACCCGAGATCGTCATAGAGACTTGTGTGATTCCCACTGTGCTTTGATCTCCACCTTACCACGTCCATGAGGGCGTGAAAAACGGTGGTCTTTGGACACAGTCCCAAGTCACATGGAGGCAATGAGCGATAGGAGGGGTTTCGTCTCTCCCGGTATTGGGGGGTGATGTTGCGCTGTGCTCGATTGGCCGTAACAGGGAAGTCCCTGGCCAGGGCTGATCAGAGATTTGCTGGTAAGTGTTACCAGTAGTTTCTCGACCCGTTATGAGCCTCACATCGGCACGACTTATCGGTTATTGGGGTCTGACGTTTACCACCCCTAGACTTGATATGTTACATATCAGACGAACAGACCGGACTGTACGGTAAGTGTTACTGGTTGGATTCACAGGAGTGTGAGCGGGCTAGCTCGTCGATCTTCTGATCGCTCAATACCCGGATGGCAGTTACGTTTAGCAGACCTCTTGTGGCTTGTGGGTGCTTGATATGATCATCATCTGCTACCGGCGTATTGATGAGTCTTTAGAGTCCTACACAGAGGTTTCCTGGCTCAAGCGAAACGAAATAGGAGCGCATATGAGATATGTGCAGGACCGAGAATAATGCGTGTATGTGATACCGTAGTCCATTCTCGCGATGAATATATCGATTGGTTATATTCGATATAACCTAGTTATCGAATCATTGATTCGATAAATCGATACATTGTATACTAGTTATGTGCGACATGACCGGATCATTGAATCAAGTGTTGATTTAATGATTTAATGTATAATTATATATTTGATATATTATTTTGCATTAACTAGTATTGGTTCACTTTAAATGGATTTTCTCACTTGATGTGCAAGTTGTATATGTGATATACTTTTGTGCACATTTTTGTATCATGTTTGATGATGCTTGCTCATTTGGTTAAGTGTAAAGAATTAAACCTAGGTTAAGAAAGTGATTAGGGTTTTAATTATCCATTCTTTTATTTATTGTTTTTGGAAAAAGAATGGGATAAGAATACAAAATGGTTGCTTTCATTCTTGAACCTTTGTGAAGCTTCATGAACCTTTGACCAAAGTGACCAATTTGTCTTCATGCTTAACCCTAACCACTCTTCTAACCTTGGTCAATTCTCTACACCTAACCATGGTTCCTATTATGATAAGTATTCATTTCTTTTTCATTTTTGATGAACTTATCATAATATTTCCTTCTTCTTGATCTTCTACTTCAAGAAAGAAAGCTTGATGCCATCAATGGCAACTTGAGTTCTAAAGTGAGAAATCCAATTCTAAAGTGAACCCACCTCCTATTTCTTCACCCTCTACCTCTTACCAAGTTGTTTTGGGTGTTTTCTTCACAAGTTTCACAAATTTGTGAAGTCGGAGCTTGAACTTGTGATGCCTCGACGTAGATCATCTTCGGCACGAAGCCGACGACCTAGTCCGCCCATTTCTCCGATCAAGCCAACGATTGAGTCCGGGATTCGAGATGGACAGCAAGAGGATTCCTACATGGAGCTAAGGAAGTGGTGAACGTGATCTACAAAGGTTGTAGCCTCTCTCCTTTAGTTAAGATGTTAACTAGTTTACTGTTTCGCCTAAATTTCTAGTCGACGATCCGTATTAGGGTTTCTCGGCACCCGTAACTTTTGAAATTGGCATGGTTGATGCCTTGTGAGACCTCTATAGTGTGCCTAGGAACCCTACAGTGGTATCAGAGACTAGCTAGAGCCTTAGGCGAAGTCCAGACGGAGTTTGAAGTCCGATCGAACCGAAACCCTAATATCAAAATTGCTCTCTGTACATTTTTTAAAAACTGGGTTTTTTCCAAATTAAAAATATGCAGAAAATTCAGCAGGACTTTCTAAGAATTACAGTGAAACACGATCACCCAATTCCTCCAATGTGCGGTGGAACCGCGGCAGAAGCTTGGCTTCTGCGGCGGTTCCGCGGCCGTATGATAACGTCACCCACCCAATTTTGCACAGTAACTTCTTTTATTCAGTGCTGAGTTTTCTGGGAATTTTTAATATTTATTCAAGAGTTGAGTATTCTGGGTTGTATTGGGGACTCGGTATTTCGATCGGATTATCGAACTTTGTCTATGTGCTTTCCGGATATTTTTTTGAATATGTTAAAAAGTCCGACCGGATATAAATACCCAACTTTTCCCCTGCCGGAAAATATCCAAGTGTTTGATTTTTGTGTGGTTTAAGGACGTTCTGAGTAGTGCAAGTAACGCGATGGTCCCTTTAGAAGACAACAAACCTTAACTCGATTATGTGACCGTCTTGAACTGCCCTTTGAACCTTCGGGTTTGGGGCAGTACGGCGTGCCACATGTGAGGCGTTGGCTTGACCCTTCTACGGCTGGACCGTTGGTACTGAGGCATGAAGTGAATGTCTTTGAACCTATTTCATGTGTTGGACGGTTTCGGGAAAACTTGGGTGTTCGAATGTTCGATCGGAAAGTTTAATATTTTCTATTTATCCGGAATGGGATACAATAATTGGAATTCACAAACAGTTATGAGATAACTGGATGAATGTTATAAATCTAGCGGTTTAGTCTCACTTGATATTGAAAAGAGTTTTCGATAATGGGACTAAAATGCGGGGTTTATAATTGTTAGGCATGTGATATCTAAGTATTTCATTTGATTAGGCATGCGATGTCTAAAGAGGTTGCGGATTCCAACTGTTGTAGTTTTATACTTTCTTTTCTGTGACCATAAGTGTAATATGTGATATCGCTGGTTTCGTTGCTATATGTCAACGACAATTGGGGTATGCATACTTACTTACGTTGACGACATGTGATGTTATGTGTTGCTGGATATGTCATATTGGATCGTCGTGTTTGAATAGCCGAGATTTTTATGTGAGATGAGTGTTTTTCATTTTCATTCATGTAAAAACTTGTATGTAATATTTTTTTTTATTGGGGCACTTCCAGGTTGCGGAATTTGTCACCCTTTGTATATAATTTACTTTTCCGCATTAAGATAGACCCAAGGAGGGGAGCACAAGTAACCGGGTTCTGGGGTCCAGTGGGAGACCAACTCGAGGAGTCAAGTCCGGGTCTCCTAACCCTAGAATTGGCAGGGTTGCTTACCGCTCTCGTAGGGGTCTAGGGGTGTGGGATTGGCTATTCATCACGACCGTGGAATCCGTGTTTTATACTGGCTCGTATTGAAAACACGGACGTCCTAGTATATCCAATGTTTCATATGTTTCTTCTGCTGCGATATCTGTGATGTGATCATGTGATGTTCTGCGATAGATACAGTATATAGTATATATGATATATTATATAGACGTTACTTATGTTTTGCACCCGCACTAGCCCTGCCCTGCTCTGTCGTTAGTTACCTAACCTAACGGTGCACGAGGGGACATCGAGGCGAATGCGGATGGCATAAGTGTACGTCATATCTATCTGTGATGTTTAGGTATTTAAATGATGGGACTTCATTAATGTGATTAATGAAAGAAAAGAAACCTAAGATATTGTAGAATCAAATTTTAAATAAATAAAAAAAGGGTAGCTACAGTTCTTGCTTTGCACAGCGGTATATGTGATATATCCTGCACCTTATTCGATGAGGAAAGGACCGAGATCCCTTCACCGGGAGTGACTCCTTTAGCAATAACTGGCAGATGCTACACACTCGGTTTGACTTTTGATTGCTTCTATAGTTTCTGCTTTGCACAGTGATATATATGATATATCCCGCACCTCATTCGACGAGGAAAGGGCCGACGATCCCTTCACAGGGAGTGACCCCTTTAGCAAAACTAGAAAAGCCTCAAAATCACTCCATTTCAAAACTTCATTTGATTCTACAACGATATCAAGTTCATTACGTAATAGGTTTTCAGAAAAACCTGTCGTAGCCCTCCGTCATTTCAGATAAATAGTAGTTAGTATTCGTGCTACGTTTGTTGGCCTGCGTCAAGGCGTAGTGTGCGGTAGCTAACTAGTATTTATCTGTTTATGCATATGATGCAGATTGGATTAGGGTAGTCGTGCGACTTTGTTGGCCTGCGTCAAGGGTCGTACGGGTGGGTTTAATTCAATCAGGAAATGACGGGTTGAACTTGACTAGCGCACTATGGTTTGTTGGCCTGCGTCAAGGTCATAGGATGCTAGGGGCAAAATATTATCGGGAATTTCAAGTGTTGAAATTTGCAATGAGATTGCATACCTTCTATGAGATAGTTGGATCCCGATACCCACTGCGAGTAAGAGTTACTCCTGGGAGAGTTTTACACATTACAGTTAGCCGATCGAGTAGGTGTCTAGAAAGGTGTCAACGGGGTTACGCCTCTGGGAAAACGAGGTTTACATTAATTAGGTTCGTGCGAAAGCACGGGGGGCCTCCCTCAAAGTACCGACACTGGCCTGGCTGAAAGATTGGCGAACTTGTAGTGTGTAATTAATCCCGGCTAGTCTTTCCTTTTAGGGTTTGAAGGAAGATTTGATAAAAACCAGTGGGAGCCATCCTGATTAGATAAGATAATAACCAATCTGATCTTACAAGAGCATACGCTAAAGTGTTTTCTTCTCTCTCTCTCCAGGTAGCGACCATGTCATGCCCTAATAAAGATAATAATATGGATGTATTGACTGAACCCGCATGTTATACTGTGCTGGGGAACGTTGGTTCTGTTCTTTCTTATAAGAGTTATAGGAAGGAACAGGATATAGGGGAATATCAGGATTCCCATGCCACCCGATTGAAGAAAGAACATGGTGATGCATTTTCTTCGGGTGTGTTCGTTACAGAGAACTGTTTCTCCATTTGCTCTACGTCCTGGGTATTAGATACCGGGTCGGGATCCCATATATGTAATCAGTTACATGGGCTCAGGAAAGGTAGAGAACTTGGAGAAGGTGATAAAGACATTAGAGTTGGAAATGGTGCAATAGTTGCAGCTAAGACTGTCGGGGAATATCACCTTGAATTACCAACTGGTATTACATTGGTTCTGAACGAATGCTATTACATGCCGAACCTGATATGCAACATTATATCGGTTTCTTTGTTGAGTAAAGAGGGATATAATTTTGTATTACAGGACAATGTTATGAACATTTTCCGTAACCAAAAGTTGGTTGGATCAGGCACGTTGTGCAATGGCATTTATGTTCTAAATCAATCTACAGTTCTAAGTATAGCAAACACACACAAGAGGAAGAGTTCTGAACTGAACGAATCCTTCTTGTGGCATTGTAGACTGGGTCACATCAATACGACACGACTGGCTAAGTTGCATAAGGATGGATATTTAAATCCGTTTGAATTTTCATCTTATGACACTTGCCAGTCATGTCTCAAAGGCAAGATGACCAAAACTCCGTTTACGGGACACAAAGAAAGAGTTACCGAACTCTTAGGACTGATACATAGTGATGTATGCGGTCCTATGTCTACACATTGCAGGGATGGTTCTTCATACTTCATTACATTCACAGACGATCTCTCTAGGTTCGGATATGTGTTCCTGATGAAACACAAATCAGAAGCTTTTAAGAAATTTAGAGAATATAAACAAGGAGTTGAGAACCAAACCGGAAAAAGTATTAAAATCCTACGATCTGATCGAGGAGGTGAATACTTGAGCAATGAATTCCTGGACTTCCTAAAAGAGAATGGGATTCTCTCTCAGCTGACTCCTCCATATACACCACAGCACAACGGTGTATCAGAACGGAGGAACCGCACCCTATTAGATATGGTGCACTCTATGATGAGCACGGCTGAGTTACCTATTTCCTTCTGGGGATATGCACTGGAAACAGCTGCAGACCTATTGAATATAGTTCCCACCAAAACCGTGCCAACCACTCCATATGAGATATGGAAAGGAAAGAGACCATGTCTTAATTATGTTAAGATATGGGGTTGTCCGGCATATGTAAAAACGCAAAATCCGGACAAACTCGCGGCAAGGTCCATTCTGTGTAAGTTTATTGGATATCCCAAACATTCGCGTGGGTATATTTTCTACCACACCGAGGAACAAAAGGTGTTTGTTTCTCGACATGCCACCTTTTTAGAAAAGGAATTTCTTGAAAAAGAGATTAGTGGCAAGGAGGTAGAACTGGAAGAGGTTCCAGCAATACAGACTACAACAGAAGATTTGGTTGAACCAGAGGATTCAGTAGTTCCCAATGAACCTCAGCCTCTCCGCCGATCTAGTAGGGTTCCTCGCCCACCTGAGAGATACTACGGTTTTCTCATGGATGGTGGGAGCGAGGATTGCATCATGGAGGATGATGACCCAACTAGCTTCGAGCAGGCCATCACGAGTAGGGACTCAGTGAAATGGCTGGATGCTATGCGGTCCGAGATGGAATCCATGTACACCAACAAAGTATGGACTTTAGAAGTTGCTCCTGAAGGGGTAAAACCCATCGGGAGCAAGTGGATCTTCAAGAAAAAACATGGTGTAGATGGGAAAGTGGAGACTTTCAAAGCTAGACTTGTTGCAAAGGGTTTTCGTCAAAGACTGGGTGTGGACTATGACGAAACCTTTTCTCCAGTGGCTATGCTTAAATCCATCCGGATCATGCTTGCCATCGCTGCATATCATGATTACGAAATCTGGCAAATGGATGTTAAGACCGCCTTTCTAAATGGTGATTTAGAAGAGTGCGTGTACATGACTCAGCCAGAGGGCTTCGTAGACAGTGGGAGCAGCGGGAAGGTGTGCAAGCTGCTTAAATCCATTTATGGATTAAAGCAAGCATCGCGGAGTTGGAACATCTGCTTTGACGTCGTTATCAAAGAGTTTGATTTCATCAAAAACCCAGATGAACCTTGTATCTACAAGAAGGTAGCAGAGAGTAAGGTAGTCTTCCTCGTATTGTACGTGGACGACATACTCTTGATAGGAAATGATATTCCTATGCTGCAATCGGTCAAGCTCTTCTTATCACAAAGATTCTCAATGAAAGATCTTGGTGATGCCTCCTGCATATTGGGAATTAGGATCTATAGAGATAGATCCAAACGGATATTGGGATTGTCCCAATCCAGGTACATTGACACCATACTAAAGAGGTTTAGTATGGAAGAATCCAAGCGTGGGAACTTGCCCACGATCTCTGGAGTCACTCTCTCCAAAGAGATGTCTCCCAAGACTGATTTGGAAAGAGCTCGCATGCAAGGGATACCCTATGCTTCAGCTGTAGGCTTTATCATGTATGCGATGCTATGTACCAGACCCGATGTTGCATACTCACTAAGTATAGTGAGCAGGTATCAAGCTGATCCTGGAGAGAGTCACTGGACAGCTGTGAAGAGCATTCTCAAGTACTTACGAAGGACTAAAGAGATGCTCTTGGTGTATGGTAACGGAGAACTCCAAGTGGAGTCCTTTACCGATTCGAGCTTCCAGAGTGATAAGGACGACTCTAAGTCGAAGTCGGGATTTGTCTTTACCCTTTACGGAGGGGCGGTTAGCTGGAAGAGTTCCAAGCAAGAAACCGTGGCAGATTCGACGATGGAGGCTAAATACATCGCTGCCAACGATGCTGCCAAAGAGGCTGTCTGGATCAAGAAGTTCATTACTGAACTTGGAGTGGTTCTATCCATTGAGCATCCAATACCTTTGTATTGCGATAACAATGGAGCGGTGGCTTTGGCCAAGGAACCCAGGTCCTATCAGCGATCCAGGCATATTCTGAGGCGGTATCACCTGATCCGGGAGATAGTTGATCGCCGGGAGATCGAGGTCAGGAGAGTTGACACAAAGAACAACACGGCGGATCCACTCACGAAGGCCATTCCCCAGATACAGTTTGAGAGACTCTTCGGGATGCTCGGTATGCGATACTACAGCAGCTGGCCCTAGTGCAAGTGGGAGATTGTTAGTTGTATGTCTGCCCTAGAGGCCAGTATTGTACAGATGATGTATATTATATTGGATGCTTGGACATATATAGAGATGACTTTCTTGCTCGATATGATAGTATGCTATCTGGTTTCTCTTTATCTTAACATGTACACTAGTCTCTTTAAACAGTCTTATAGTTACATGTTGGTAAAGCCTTTAGGATGTGTACTTGACTGCCTGGACTATGATGCAGATCATACTAGTGGGGACATGGTAGTCCATAAGTACATCCTTCAAGGTCCCTAGTCGTAGGTATATCGAGACGGGGCATCGATATACCAGAGTAGACTAGCGTATACGCTTCTCGACCCATGAGATGGGCGATGGATGATCCCATATCTATTGGTGTTTGACATCAGAGATGATATACGGGTGCTCAGTGGAGACTGGGTACACTGGACGGACTCGCCGAGAACTCCCAGATGGTATTATACCTCACGTCAGATGGCAGTTCTCAGGTGACACTTGTGCAGGTTAGTCTGTAGACCCGAGATCGTCATAGAGTCTTGTGTGATTCCCACTGTGCTTTGATCTCCACCTTACCACGTCCATGAGGGCGTGCAAAACGGTGGTCTTTGGGCACAGTCCCGAGTCACATGGAGGCAATGAGCGATAGGAGGGGTTTCGTCTCTCCCGGTATTGGGGGGTGATGTTGCGCTGTGCTCGATTGGCCGTAACAGGGAAGTCCCTCGCCAGGGCTGATCAGAGATTTGCTGGTAAGTGTTACCAGTAGTTTCTCGACCCGTTATGAGCCTCACATCGGCACGACTTATCGGTTATTGGGTTCTGACGTTTACTACCCCTAGACTTGATATGTGACGTATCAGACGAACAGACCGGACTGTACGGTAAGTGTTACTGGTTGGATTCACAGGAGTGTGAGCGGGCTAGCTCGTCGATCTTCTGATCGCTCAATACCCGGATGGCCGTTACGTTTAGCAGACCGCTTGCGGCTTGTGGATGCTTGATATGATCATCATCTGCTACCGGCGTATTGACGAGTCTTTAGAGTCCTACATAGAGGTTTCCTGGCTCAAGCGAAACGAAATAGGAGCGCATATGAGATATGTGCAGGACCGAGAATAATGCATGTATGTGATACCGTATTCCATTCTCGCGATGAATATATCGATTGGTTATATTCGATATAACCTAGTTATCGAATCATTGATTCGATAAATCGATACATTGTATAATAGTCGGTTATGTGCGACATAACCGGATCATTGAATCAAGTGTTGATTTAATGATTTAATGTATAATTATATATTTGATATATTATTTTGCGTTAACTAGTATTGGTTCACTTTAAATGGATTTTCTCACTTGATGTGCAAGTTGTATATGTGATATACTTTTGTGCACATTTTTGTATCATGTTTGATGATGCTTACTCATTTGGTTAAGTGTAAAGAATTAAACCTAGGTTAAGAAAGTGATTAGGGTTTTAATTATCCATTCTTTTATTTATTGTTTTTGGAAAATGAATGGGATAAGAATACAAAATGGTTGCTTTCATTCTTGAACCTTTGTGAAGCTTCATGAACCTTTGACCAAAGTGATCAATTTGTCTTCATGCTTAACCCTAACCACTCTTCTAACCTTGGTCAATTCTCTACACCTAACCATGGTTCCTATTATGATAAGTATTCATTTCTTTTTCATTTTTGATGAACTTATCATAATATTTCATTCTTCTTGATCTTCTTCTTCAAGAAAGAAAGCTTGATGCCATCAATGGAAACTTGAGTTCTAAAGTGAGAAATCCAATTCTAAAGTGAACCCACCTCCTATTTCTTCACCCTCTACCTCTTGCCAAGTTGTTTTGGGTGATTTCTTCACAAGTTTCACAAATTTGTGAAGTCGGAGCTTGAACTTGTGATGCCTCGACGTAGATCATCTTCGGCACGAAGCCGACGACCTAGTCCGCCCATTTCTCCGATCAAGCCGACGATTGAGTCCAGGATTCGAGATGGACAGCGAGAGGACGCCTACGTGGAGCTAAGGAAGTGGAGAACCGGATCTACAAAGGTTGTAGCCTCTCTCCTTTAGTTAAGATGTTAACTAGTTTACTGTTTCGCCTAAATTTCTAGTCGACGATCCGTATTAGGGTTTCTCGGCACCCGTAACTTTTGAAATTGGCATGGTTGATGCCTTGTGAGACCTCTATAGTGTGCCTAGGAACCCTACACCCGTGATAAATTACAGTATTACTCCACTACTGTATATAAATACCCGCATTTGTATTCCAACCGAATACAAATGCAATAAGACAAAAATATCCCTACACAATATAATACTAGGATCCGGAGTGTAGCCCAGAACACCCTGAGATACTACTGGAGTACCTACCAGTAAATCTCCTATCTCGGCCGAGGGCTTTGTGTAATGCCTCTCCTAGACACAGCGTGATCTCACCCCCAATACCGGGAGAGATGAAACCCCTGCCGATCCGCTCACTGCCTCTATATGGATCGGGACTGTACCCAACTAAAACCTGTTTGCACGACTTCTTTGAGCCATGGTAGGGTAATAATCAAAGCACAGTAAGAACTCACACAAGACAAATGACGATCTCAGGTCGATGAACTAACCTATATACATGTCACCAGGAACTGCTATCTGATGCTAGGTATAATACCAACTAGCAGGTTCCCGGCGAGTTCTGTCCGGTGCACTCATAACCCAATGAGCACCGGTATACATCTTAGGTGAACCAACTGACACCAATGGCTTGTGAGACTGGCCACCGCCCCTCGTTGGGGTCTCGACTGTATACACTAGTCTACTCCGCAGTATCGATGCCCTGTCTCGAAACTCCCACGACTAGGGACCACTTTTAAGGATGTGCTTATGGACTACCCAACTCTCACGTATATGATCACCATCATACTGCTGGTATTCAAGCAAGAATCCTAAGGGCTCTATCAACGTGTAATAGTGATCAGTAATGTCACCTAAAGCTGTACACGATTGATAAAGGCAAACCAGATAGCATACTATCATCTCGAGTAAGACCGTCCTACCGGTATAGGTCATCCGCAATCATCGCAATCACGTGCCTGTGATCCAATAGTTGACTTTGAGGGCACTATATCCAACAATCTCCCACTTGCACTTAAGGCTAATTATTGCGATGTCGCATACTCACAGCCCGTGTGATACCGTACACCCAACTCCTCTACTAATCAGTGTTACAAAGCTCGTTTGTAAAACTATTGTGTTCGAGAAATAGCCTCAGTGAGTGGATCCGCCCTAATGTTTCTTTCTATGTCTCTCTTAATCTTAAGTTCGCGGAGAAATCCATCTCCCGAATTGAGCAATACCTATCTTAGAATATATCTAGATATCTGATGGGACCTAGTTCATAAATGAACTCTAAATCCAAACTTCTTAGACTGTATCGTCAACTGAACCTAATCGGTATCCTGCGCCATACCTCTCTCAGTATCCGCTTGGACCACCTTTCCAAACTACTGCACCTCGTCAGAGGGAAAACTATAACTCTGACAATCACTCTGTCATCCATGTCGCCTTGGAAGCCTGGAATGATAACCATCTCCCGAAGGAGGCTGCCGTCATCAAATCCCTAGAACATCCACTTATGTTCTAAAACTGCTTCCCAACGTTTCTTCAGAATTGGATTAATATCAACCTATTGCATCTAGTGCATAAACAACATCTGGTGTGGTACTTGACATCTTATGATTGACTCAATTGCCTAAGCAATTGATATACCAATCATGCACATCCCTCTCCCCTTTAGTCTGTAAGACACCTTTAGAGAGGGTGACTCCATCACCTGCAGGTACACCACCATGCCAGGAGTCGTCCATTCTAAAAATACGTTTAGAATTCTGTCAAGGTACCCAGATTGGGAAACTACCCAAATCGAGATCTAAAGCCATAGATCTAGTAACCAGAATGTCTGATATTATATCCATATTCTGTGTGGAGAAACAACTGTGTGACAACCAAAGTATAATCGATCGTAGTATAGGAATTTTACTTCCTACTCTGTGTATGTCATCCAAATACCAGGACATCACACCCTACTACTTTCTTAACAGATCCATCCCCTATTCTGATGAAGTCAAAGCCCATGACTGTCACATAAAAAATAGATGATCTATCTCCGCTATATCTGCTTTAGTCTATAAATAGACATAAGCTACTTGTCCACTATGCTTCCGCTGCTCCCACTGACTACGACAACCCTCTGGCGGAGTCATATACACGTGCACTTCTAAAGCTAGTCTAGAAAGATGCTATACACATCCTCCTGCCGGGTCTCATAGTCTGGAACAGCAGTAGTGGCAAGTCTGGGTAAACAAGAACCTCCCTGTCACCGTCATTGAGGCTACTGGAGTACCTCTTGGGTGCCTGAGGTTACCCACCATATCTGCGGAGTGGCTAATGGAATGTCAAACCTGATTGAATCTTTATGTCCTATTAAATTTCCTGTAATCGTTCGCGATTCTGGAATCTCTTCCGGTTCTACCATACTCCCACTACTGTTTTCTGAAAAAGTCCATTTTACTAAAACTGTGGCGATTCAAGAACAATATCACCATTGATCTTCCAGATGGTAGAAAGTCAACCCTCGTCATAACCTGGGTTAACCCACAAACAGCCATTACAGAAACGTGCCTTGAGTTATCCAGAGTCTGATTTTAAGCATAAGACGGACAACTCTCTGTACCTTAACATCATTTAAAACTTTGGCACTAATTTAATAAGAACGAGATTCAAATCATGCAGCTGTCTCCAGTGCATGTCAACTAAATGGAGAGAGGCTATTCAGCATTACTCAACTTAGGAGTTCATCCAATTATGAGTAACCTGAAAGAGAAACAAGTTTCTGAAAACCATTACTATCAACTGAATACCAAACACAGGTATTTATATCTTCGATCTCCTTTAAGAATCCTGATACTTGCGACACCTGGTTCTCTACTTTATTCTTTTACCTATAACTTCTCAAAACATAGACCTTGTATTTTTACGAAACACATGTCTAAAACTGGAGAAGTCATAAGTAAACAGAATATAGTACGAGTACCAACCCCTTTGTCCTAATGGACACTGGACAACATACAATACTCTGTATGAGTCCCCTGAGTCGAATAACTCAAACCCTGTGTATCGTAGGTTTAAAACTGTACTTATGGTTATGAAGAATTATACCGTTGTTCAATGCTCCTTACCTAACCATCAACTGATATAGGTAAATGTCATCGACATAATTTCAAAAATTTATATCTCACTTTATAAAAATAAACGTATAGATATATCAGTTTGAAATTGGTACACAAGAAAGGATAGTCTAAACCAAATACTTGCCGTCCGGCAAAAACCCAGGCGATTTCCTCAAATATCACCAATTACAACGAATTCCGATATAATGAGGATGATCACCCAATTCCCAATAACTTACTCCCACTCATTATCTATAAAACCATACAGATGTTAGAATCATACCTGGTAAATACACACCCTGTAGCAAGTATCTAATCAGGAAATCAGTTTTCAATTAACAATGCACAGTGAAACTGAAACATGAATATGTTTCGAAGGGGTATCCTGGTATTCATAGTAATGCCTTTTCCATTATCCAGATTCATGACTATAACCGTATATTTCGTTGTCATCTCTCCAAATCCCTTTATTTTTCTTTAGTCTTTGCCTTCTGTACACCTTCGTTAAGCTTAATGGTTTTCTTCCTTCCCTACCGTTCGGCACCAGCCTATGGTTTGGAAGAAGACTATCCAATAAGCGTAATAGGTGTACCGTCCTAAACCAAGGAGTACTTGCAACCTGAGAGAAGGTGATGATAAAAGACAACTGAATAAACCTTATTCTATTCCTCCTCAACTGGACAAAAGCAAAGGTGAAATAGGAGTGGCGATGATATACTCGATTTGGTCGTGAATGATAGCAGTCGCAATTTATTTTGTCCTCTTTCTAATCCCTTCATATGTCTTTACTTATTACCTTCTGTACACCCAACTTAGGCTAATTGGTTTTCTCCATTCCCTACCTTTCGCACCTGCCTATGGTTTGGAAGAAGACTATCCAATAAGCGTAATAGGTGTACTCTCCTAAACCAAGGAGCCCTCACAACCTGAGAGAAGGTGATGATAAAAGACAACTGAATAGTCCTATTCAATTTCTCCAGAAGCTGAATCCATCATCGAATCTGGAGCAAGTTCCTTCGAGTTCGTATATAACCATACGATGGATTTATCCAATGGAAGTATATGTTCGTAGTAATATGGGGTGTTCTGGAGAAATGCAAAGGGTAAAAGAACAAGCGGCAATGACTTATGCAACTCAGACAATCCATAAGCCAGTGCTATAAGAACGTTCGATCAACTTGGTCACTGAATCATAGTCTAGGGTTGGGCCAAGGTCGCTGTCAAAGAGAGAGAGAGAGAGAAAAGAAACACTCTGCGTGCACTCTAACCTAGATCAGAATGGTTATCACTTTATCTAATCAGGAAACCTCCCACTGTATCCTCAAACTCTCCTCCAAACCTGAAAGAAGAATTAGACGGGATCACCCGAAGAGTAAACCAACTCATCAGTGGGAATCGGGATCCAACTATCATCGCATGATAACGTGATGGAATCCACTCACGTTATCACACTCCAGAAGGAATGCGCCTGCCTTGCAAGTTTCAGTTTCTTTAGGAACTCCCGATGTGATTTTTACCCCATGCTCTTATGACCTTGGCTAAGGCCAACAAATCATAAGTCACATGTCAAGTTTTTCCCGTCATTGTCCAGGTTAATTTGAACCCACCCGTACAAGCCCTTAACTAAGGCCAACAAGGCTATACAACTGTCCCAAACCAACGCATATATCTTTGCCACAGAAAGGTAACAAGCAGCTAACATACACTATACCTTGACTAAGGCCAACAAACATAGCATGAATACTAAGTGCTACCCGTCTGAAATGACGGAGGGCTACGGCTTGTTTTTGGCGAAAAACCTCTAACGTAATAAACTTGATATCGTTGAAGGAACCTGATAGTTTTTTACAAAAATATAGTGGTGAAAACCTTTGCTAAAGAGGTCACTCCCGGTGAAGGGATCTCAGCTCTTTCCCCGTAGAATGAGGTGCAGGATATTCCAACTGAATACCGTGATGCAAAGCAAAAAGTAATCGACTATAGTGAAGTTATTACCCTAATGTAAACCTCTTCCCAAGGGGTCACTCCCGGTGAAGGGATCTCGGCCCTTGCCTCGTCGAATAAGGTGCTGGATATTCATAACAGAATACCACTGTGCAAAACAAAAGAAAATGTCCTTGTAATAACAGCTTTTTGAAAAATGTTCCGACAACATCTATTGCATTGATCAGAATCAACGCAGTCCCATCAGTTAATCACACCGGAAAAGAACGAAAATAAAATGTTCGTATATGCCATCCGCATTCGTCACTGGGTCCCGTCAACACCCGTTAGGTTACTTAACTAACGACAGAGCGGGGAATGGACTAGCGCGGGTGCAAAACATATACGACATCTACTAGTATATATACTAATATATAATAATCTCTCCAGGCATGATAAATTCAACATTACAGAAAAGTAATAAGCATCACAGAACAATACAGATAGTCAGGGAGCCCCGGGTTTCACAGAGCCTCAACTGAAACCCGACGTTATTGATTGTGTTCGCTCTTAATTAGTGATCCACGATCGATTCTTGAATTTACTAGAGGCTAGAATTTGAATGAGATTCATCGAAAGGACAAAGGATGAGATGAAGAAACCCTAGTTTCTTTGAAAGATCCTTAAACCTCGATTAATCATCATCGATCTAGTATCAAATCATTAATGGATAAGAAAACGTAATCAATAGATTTCATCACGTCTATAGATTCGATCGATTCCTACGAGCCTCACTTCGATTCTTGATTATTGGATTGGATATCATCACTTCTTGATTCTTGATTTTTAATGTTTTTCTTGATTTTAGATTTAAATCTAGATAATTCTTGAACTTCATTTTATAAATCTTGAATTGAATTGTCTTTTCTCTTTTCTTTAATTTTCAATTCATCTAATTCGAACTACGAACGGATTACACTTTCCCTGTGGACGATCCGCACTCGCTAACGCGCTACAATCGACACCGTTATTGATTGCGATCAAAATATTTTTGATTGTGATTTCTATACATTTTCTACATACACACCGAGAATTCGTATCAATCAGTGACCTCTTTAGCGAAACTAGCGGATGCTACAAACTCGGTTTGTCTTTTGATTGCTTTTATAGTTTTTGCTTTGCATAGCGGTATTCCTTGCAGAATATCCAGCACCTTATTCGATAAGGAAAGAGCCGAGATCCTTTCACCGGGAGTGACCTCTTTAACAAAACTAGTAAAAGCCTCAAAACCACTCCTTTTCAAACTCACTCAATTATACGACGATATCAAGTTCATTACGCAAAGGGTTTTCTTAAAAACCTATCGTAGCCCTCCGTCATTTCAGATAAGTAATAGTTAGTATTCGTGCTGCGTTTGTTGACCTTGTCAAGGCGTAGTGTGCGGTAGCTGATTAGTGCTTATCTACATAAGCATATGATGCGATTCGATTAGGGTAGTCGTATGACTTTGTTGACCTTGTCAAGGGTCGTACGGGTAGGTTTAATTCAATAAGGAAATGATGGGTTGAACTTGACTTGTGGTCTATGGATTGTTGACCTTGTCAAGGTCATAGATCGCTCGGGGCAAAATAATATCGGGAATTTCAAATGTTGATATTTGCAATGAGATTGCATACCTCCTATGAGATAGTTGGATCCCGGTACCCACTGCGACTAAGAGTTACTACTGAGAGAGTTTTACACGTTACAATTAGCCGATTAAGTAGGTGTCTAGAAAGATGTCAACGGGGTTACGCCACTGGGAAAATGAAGTTTATTTTAATTAGGTCCGTGTGAAAGCATGGGGAAGCTCCTTCAAAGTACCGGCACTGGCCTGGCTGAAAGATTGGCAAACTTGTAGGGTGTAATTAATTCCGGCTAGTCTTTCCTTTTAGGGTTTGAAGGAAGATTTGACTAAAACAGTGGGAGCCATCCTGATTAGATAAAGTAATAACCAATCTAATCTTGTAAGATCATACGCTTTGTTTTCTTCTCTCTCTCTCTCTCTCTCTCTCTCCAGGTAGCGACCATATCAAGCCTTAATCAAAGATAATAATATGGATGTATTGACGGAGCCCGCTTGTTATACTGAGCTAAGGAACGTTAGTCCCGCTCCAACTTATAATTGTAATGAGACCGAGCAGGAAATAGGGGATTACCAGAATTCTCGTGCCGCCCAAACGAAGAAAGTGCATGATGATGTATCTTCTTCGGGTGTGTTCATTACAGAGAACTGTTTCTCAGTATCCTTTACGTTCTGGGTATGAGATACCGGATCAGGATCCCACATAAGTAATCTGTTAAATGGGCTACAGATAGGTAGAGAACTGAGAAAGGGTGATAAGTTTCAAGAGTTGGAAACGGTGCATGTTGCAGCCAAGTTTGTTGGCAGATATCACCGTGTATTACCAAATACATTGATTCTGAACGAATGTTATTAGATACCGAACCTGATATACAATATCATATCAGTCTCTTTATTAGTAAAGAAGGATATAATCTTGTATTGTTGGATAATGTTTTGAACATTTCGTATATCAAGAGTTGATCGGTTCAGGCACGTTATCTAAAAGTATATACGTTCTAAATCAAACCACGGTTCTTAACGTACAAAACACACACAAGAGGAAGAATTCAGAAATGAAAGAATCCTTCTTGAGGCATTGTAGACTAGGTCATATCAATACGACCCGACTAGCTGAAGTTACATAAAGATGCATATTTAAATCAGTTTAAATTTACATCTTGTGAAACATGCTAGTCTTGTCACAAAGATAAGATGACCATAGCTCCGTTTAATGGAAACAAAGAAAGAGTTAGTGAACTCTTGGGATTGATAGATGCTGTTGTATAAAAGTCCCCTGTCTACAAATGTCAGGACTGGTTCTTTGTACTTCATTACATTCACTGATGATCTCTCAAGATTTGGACATATATTCCTGTTGAAACACAAGTCTGAAGCTTTTGAGAAATTCAGAGAATATAAGTCAGAAGTAGAGAACCAAAATGGGTATAAGTATTATGTCCTATGATGAGATCAGGGAGGTGAATACTTGAGCATGGAATTCCTGGTCTATTCTAAAGGAGAATGAGATTCTCTCTCAGCATCACTCCTCCGTATACACCACAGCACATTGGTGTATCGAGGCGGAGCACTCACAACCTATGTGATATGGTGTGCTCTATGATGAGTACTACTGAGTTGCCTATTTCCTTTTAGGGGTTATGCACTTGTAAAGCTATATACCTATTGAATAGGGTTCCAACCAAATCAGGTGCCTACAACTCCATATGTGATATGGCATAGGAAGAGACCATCTCTTAAGGATGTTGAGATTTGGGTTGTCCGGCCTATGCCAAAAGCAAAATCCGGACAAGCTCGAGGCAAGGTCAGTTCTGTGGAAGTTTGTTGGATATCCCAAGAATTTGCAAGGGAATATCTTCTACCACACTGAGGAGCAAAACGTGTTTTATTTCTCAGCATGCCACCATTGAGAAAGGGAATTTCTTGTGAAGAAATTAGAGGTCATGAGGTAGAACTGGAAGGAGTTCCAGCTATACAAACTGCAGCTGATGATTTGGTAAACCCGGAGGATTCAATAGTTTCCAACGAACCTTAGACTCTCCGCCGATCTAGTAGGGTTCCTCATCCACCTGAGAGATACTTCGGTTTTCTCTATGACAGTGGGAGCGAGGATTGCATAATGAGATGATGACCCAACAAGTTTCGAGCAGGCCATCAGGAGTGGGGACTCTGTGAGAATGGCTGGATGCTAAGCAATCTGAGATGGAATCCATATACACCAACAATGTATGGACTTTGGTTCCTTTATCTGAAGGGTTAAATCCCCATCAGGAGCAAGTATATCTTGAGAAGATTACTTGGTGTACATGGAAAAGTTGATACTTTCAAAGCTAAGACTTATTGCAAAAGGTTCTCGTCATCGATCAGGTGTTGATTATGATGAAACCTTTTCTCCTGTAAGCTATTCGTAAGTCCATCCGGATCCTACTTGCCACTGCTACATACCATAACTACGATATCTCGCGGTTGGGTATCATGACTGCTTTTCTAAATAGTGATTTAGAAGAGAGCATCTATAAGTACACAGCCAGGGGTCTTCGTAGACAGTGGGAGCAGCGGAAACGTGTGCAAGTTGCTTTACGGGTTAAAGCAGGCATCGCGGAGTTGGAACATCTGTTTTGATGTGGTAGTCAAAGAGTTTGACTTCATCAAAATGGTAGATGAACCTTGTATATACAAAAAGGTAGTAGGGAGTATGGTGGTGATCTTCGTATTGTACGTGGATGACATACTCTTGATAGGGAAGGAGTTTCCTATGCTACGCTCGGTCAATCTCCTCTTATTACAAGGATTCTCCATATAGGATCAAGGTGATACCTCCTAAATCCTTGGTTTTGGATCCATGAGATAGATCTAAGTGGATGTTAGGATTCTCACTAGGTGTAGTGAGATAGTATCAAACGATCCTGGGGAGAATCACTGGATAGCTTCCAGGGTGGTAAGGTCGACTGAATGTCTGTCACAGGCATTGTCTTTACCCTCACTGGAGGGACGGTATGTTGGAAGAGTTCCAAGCTAGATATCGTGGCATACTAGACGATAAAGGCTGGATACATTGCTACCAAGGATGTTACCAAAGAGGCAGTCTGGATATATATTAGTTCATGAGATGAACTACGTTCCTACCATTGTGTGACAATGGAGTTGTGGTATTGTTCTAGGAACCCCCGTCCCATCAGAGATCCAGACATATTCTTATGCAGTATCACCTGATCATGGAGATGGTTGATCTCCAGGGAGATCGAGGTTAGGAGAGTAGACACAGAGGAGAACAGGGCGAATCCACTCACAAAAGCCTATTCCCAGGAGAGACTTTTATGGGATCGTTGAGTATGGGATACTTCAACCACTGCTGATTGTTAGGTATGAGATACTACAATAGATGGACCTAGTGCAAGTGGGAGATTGTTAGTGATATGTATGCCTTAGAGGCCATTACTGTACATATGATGTATATTGTAGTGGATGCTTGGACATATATATGGAAGACTTTCTTGCTCAACATGATAGTACGCTATCTGGTTGCTCTTTATCTTAACATGTACACTTATTGTCTCTATATTACATGTTGATAAAGCCCTGGGATGAGTACTTGACTACCAGGACTATGATGCAGATCATACTAGTCGGGACAGTGTAATCGCTAAGTACATCCTTCAAAAGTTCCTAGTCGTAGGTGTATCGAGACAGAGCATCGATATACCAGAGTAGACTAGCGTATAAATTCTCGACCCATACAGATGGGCGATGGATGATCTCATATCCATTGTTGTTTGGAATCAGAGACAGTAAACGGGTGCTCAATAGAGACTGGGTACACTGGACGGACTCACCGAGAACTCGCAGATGGTATTATACCTCATGTCAGATGGAAGTTCTCTGGTGACTCTGGTACAGGTTAGTCTGTAGACCCGAGATCGTCATAGAGTCTTGTGTGATTCCCACTGTGCTTTGATTTCCACCTTACCACGTTCAAGAGAACGTGCAAAACGGTGGCTTTTGGGTACAGTCCCGAGTCACATGGAGGCAATGAGCGATAGGAGGGGTTTCGTCTCTCCCAGTATAGGGAGTTGATGTTGCGCTGTGCTCGATTGGATATAACAGGAAGTCCTTGGCCAAGGCTGCTTTAGAGATATACTGGTAAGGGTTATCAGTAGTTTCTTGACCCGTTATGAGCCTCATATCGACACGACTTATCTAGTTACTGGGGTCTGACGTTTACCACCCATAGACGAGATATGCGACATATCAGACGAAGAGACCGGACTGTACGGTAGTGTCACTGATTGGATTCACAGGAGTGTGTGCAGTCATGCTTGTTGATCTTCTGATCGCTCAATACCCGGGTGGCCGTTTCGTTTACCAAACCGCTTGCGGCTTGTGGGTGTTTGATATGATCATCACCTACTGCCGGCGTATTGACGGGTCTTTAGAGTCCTACACAGGGATTTCCTGGCTCAAGCGAAACGGAGTAGGAGCACATATGTGATATGTGCGGGACCGAGATTGATACGATATGAGATACCGTATTCTATTCTCGCGATTTGAGATATCGGTCGGTTATATATGATATAGTCGGCTTATCGGATCAAGTGTTGATTCGATAAGTTGATTCATATGATATTAGTCGGTTATAGATGATATAGCCGGATTATTAAATCAAGAATTGATTTAACAATTTAATGTAATTATATATTTGATATATTTCATTACATTAACTAGTATTAGCTCACTTATGATTTATTTTCTCACTTTGGATACATTGATGTTTATGTGATATATGTTAAATGTATCATGCTAGGTTAAAAATGCAACTAGGGTTAATGAGGGTTAAACCATGCTAGGGTTAAGATTAGGGTTTAAATTATCATTAAGTAATTCAAAGCATATGGATAATAGGCATGCTTGATATTTGTTGAAAGCTTGTAGAAGCTTCTTAGCATCTTTGACTTTGTCAATTTTTCTTTGTCTTGCTTAAGATATTTTTGACCTAACTTTTAACCATAGCACATGGTTAACTCTCTACAAGGGTTAATCATGATATGCTTAACCCTTGGTTGCATTATTAACCTTGCCAATAATTCAATTGATGAGTTAGTTCTTCATCTTCTTCTTCCTCTTCAAAAGCTTTCTAGCTTCAATGGAGGTATGAGAAAAAGTGTGAGAAAATCAATTCTAAAGTGAGCTCAGTTCATACTTCATCATCCTCTACTACTTACCATTTAGTATAGGGCGTTCTCTTCACAAAGTTCATGACCTAGTGAAGGAATAGCTTGGGTTAGTGTCTCCTTGACGTAGATCATCTTCGGCCTCGAAGTCATCGAAGAAAGCTTGTTCGTTTCTTCGTGGAGCCTCTCTAGAGTCCGGAGTTTATGATCGTAGCGAAGGGGATTTCTACAAGAAGCTATTAAAGTGAAGGACCGGTCTACAAAGATTGTATTCCTTGCTCTCTTTACTTATTGCAAAGTGTTTTTATTTCCGTCGATTTCTGGTTAACGATTCATGGTTAGGGTTAGCTAGAACGGCAATTTTTTAATTTGGCATGGACGATGCCTCCCAAAACCTTGCTGCCGTCATAGGTAACCCTTCAGAAACCCCTGCCGATCCACTCGCTGCCTCTATGCGGATCGGGATTGTACCCAACTAAAACCTGTTTGCACGACTCCTTTGAGCCGTGGTAGGGTAATAAAGAAAGCACGGTAGGAACTCACACGAGACAAATGACGATCTCATGTCGATGAACTAACCTGTGCACATGTCACCAGGGAACCGCTATCAGACGCTAGGTATAATACCAACTAGCAGGTTCCCGGCGAGTCCTGTCCGGTGCACTCATAACCCAATGAGCACCTGTATACATCTTAGGTGAACCAACTGAGACCAAAGGCTTGTGAGACCGTCCACCGCCCCTCGTTGGGGTCTCGACTGTATACACTAGTCTACTCCGAAGTATCTATGCCCTGTCTCGAAACTCCCACGACTAGGGACCACTTTTAAGGATGTGCTTATGGACTACCCAACTCTCATGTATATGATCGCCATCATACTGCTGGTAGTCAAGCAAGAATCCTAAGGGCTCTATCAACGTATTATAGTGATCGGTAATGTCACCTAAAGCTGTACACGATTGATAAAGGCAAACCAGATAGCATACTATCATCTCGAGTAAGACTGTCCTACCGGTATAGGTCCTCCGCAATCATTGCAATCACGTGCCTTCGATCCAATAATTGACATTGAGGGCACTATATCCAACACATACATACACAGAGACACACACACAACCATAATACCCATATTTGTAATAAATACGCATACCCGTATTTCTACCAAAATATGAATACCATATTTGTATCGAAAATTTAAAATACTCGTATTCATATTAAGATATAAATACCTGTATTTGTATCAAGATACAAATACCCGTATTCATTCAAATACATCTATTCGTATAAATAGCGTATTCGTGTTAAAATACAAATGCCTAAAAGAGAGCAATAAAATACTAGCTTACATATCCGGCTATCTTTCAAAGCTGCTAGTATTATCAAATTGTTCGATTAAAATACGTGTATAAAATACACGTATTTAATCGAACACTCATGTGTATCAAAATATGCATACTACATCGTTTCACCTGAACTGGGAAAACACTCTGTGTGGGACTCTAAATAATCGACAATATGCTGGCAGTGGGTTTAAGCACAAGCACATCAATGGCACTACCTGTACGTAACGGCTACCCAGGTATCTGTCGAAAGGAAGGCTAACAAGCAAACTCGTCTCTATCCCTATTGATCATATCTATGACAATCTCTATACTGTCCGGTCTGTTCGTCTGAGAGTATAGCATATCAAGTCTAGAGGGTGGAAAACGTCAAACCCCTAATAACCTGATAAGTCGTGCCAATATGGCTCAAGACCATTTGAGAAACTACCGATCTAACTATCAGTAAATCTTAACTACACTGGCCAGGGACTTATGGTATTGGCCAACTGCACACAGCATGATATCGACTCCCTATACAGGGAGAGAAGAATCCCTGACAATCGCTCACTGCCTCCATGTGGCTCGGAACTGTACCCAACTAAAAACCTGTTTGTACGACTCAATAGAGCCATAGTAGGGTAGTAATCAAAAAACAGTAGGAAATCACACGAGGCAAATGACGATCTCAGGTCGACAGACTACCCTGTACTCATGCACCAGAGAACTGCTATATGATATTAGGTACAGTACCAACCAGCAGCTCCCAGCGAGTCTTTCCAGCGTAACTCATAACCAAATGAGCACATGTATACTATCTTTGGTGCCGTACACCAATGGCTGTGGGACCGGCCATCTTTCTGGACAGGAATATGAAATGTATACACTAGTCTACTCTGAAGTATCGATCCCCGGTCTCGATATTCCGATTACTAAGAACAATTTAAGGATGTCCTTATAGACTACCCAGCCCCCCCCGAAGTATGATTTCTATCATAATGCTGGTAGTCAAGCAAGATTCATATAGGCTTTATCAACATGTTTTAGCGATATGAAACTGTTGGATATAGTGCCCTCAAGGCAATTATTATAATTACAGGTAGGTGATTATGATAATTGAGGAAGGACCTATACAAGGAGAAGAGTTTTATTTGAAATGATAGAATGCTATCTGGTTTATTTTTATCATTGATGTGTATACGTTTTACTTGTTATTACGTATCGGTAATATATAATGATGAAGCCCATAGGATTCTTGCTTGACTACCAGAATTATGATAACGATCATATACGGGAGAGCTAGGTAGTCCATAAGCACATCCTTAAATGTCTCTAGTCAAGGGAATATCGAGACAGGGCATCGATAATTCGGAGTAGACTAGTGTATATGTTTCTAGACCCCGATGAGGAGCAGTGGCCGGTCTCACAAGCTATTGGTGTTGTGTCACCTAAGATAGTATACGGGTGCTCACTGGAGGTGAGTACACTAGGCGGACATGCCGAGAACTTCTAAATGGTATTATTTCTATCGTCAGATGGAAATTCTCAGGTGGCATGAGTACAAGTAAGTGTTTTGACCTGAGATCGTCATTTGTTTTGTGTGAGTTCCCACTGTACTTGGATTACTACCTTACTACGACTCAAAGGAGTCGTGCAAACAAGTTTTAGTTGGGTACAGTTCCGAGCCACATGGAGGCAGTAAGAGATTGTTGGGGATACATCTATCAAAGTATTAGGAGTCAATGTCGCGCTGTGTTCAGTTGACCATCACCCAAAATCCCTGGCCATGGTGGATGAGATTTACTGATATGAGTTTTGTAGTTTCTCGGTTGGTGATGAGCTTGACTCCGACACGACTTATCGGGTTATTAGGGGTCTGACGTTATCCACCCCTAGATCTGGTATGCGATACTCTTAGACGAAGAGACCGGATAGTACGGAGAATGTCATATTCAGGCTCATTATGGTACGGACGGACTTGATTGTCGACCTCCCTTTCGGTATATACCTGGGTATCCGTTATTGCAGCTAGTGCCGCTGACGTGCTTGTGGTTATAGATTTATCCAGTAACTCATTGCCAGCGTATTGTCGAGTCTTTAGAGTCCCACAGAGAGAGTTTTTCCGGTACAGATGATATGATGTAGATGACGTATGTTGATACATACAGGGGTTTGATTAAATACATGTGCAGGCTACACGAACTTTAATCAGACGGTTGATAATACTAGCCGGCTTAGGATTAAGCCGTATTATTAAATGAAGTTTTTATTTAATAATTTATATATATATAATTTAAATATATATATTCTAGTATTATTGTTTACTATTCATTTTCTCTCTCTTGGCTATTCGTATTTTTATACGGATACGCATATAAGTATTTCGATACGTATACCGGGAAGTATTCCGTATTTATACGGAAATACTTCTAGAAGAAGGGCATCTCATTTGTGGATTTTCATTTTAAGAAAATCAAATATGAGGTGGAGGATAAGGTGGCATTTGAGTATGGCTGAGACATGAAGAGAGGGATGGCTTCATTTGTTTATTACAAATGGGTGTGAGATATTTTTCTTTAAGGATGGAAAAAATTATGAAGCCATTATAATCATTCACTCATCCATTCAACACTAAGCCAATTTTTAGAGATGGTTTTTCTCTCATTCACTTCTCCTCTTCCTCCTTCTTGCATGCTCTCTTAAGCTTGGGTTTTAGTGAGAAAATGATAGTGGAAAATTCCTAGATCCCCACTCTCCATTCCTAGCAAGCATAGAGTATCGGTTGCTTCATTAGGTGAAGCTGGAGTTTGGATCGGTTACCTCGGGTGGATCATGCATCAAAGGTTTCTCCACGATTGGCAAGGACAGTCGCCTCTCATGTTTGTTCCCGACGGCCTACGAGAAGCTTGGAAGGGTCCTCCACGATTGGCTGGACATGCATCAAAGGTTGTAATCTCTAAACCTTGCATTCTTGTTTTCTAGTTCAGTATTTGGAATGATCGCTAGAGATTAGTTTCTAGTACTCTCTTGAATTTTTTTTGTTTTTCGATTATGCATTTGCCGCGGTAGTAGTGGCAAGGGCACAAGGAACTTTTAATGGTTTCAGACCCAAACAAAACATTAGAACTAGATTAGACGATATTTTAGTTTCGAGACCGAAAATTTACCCATATTTTTTTTCGAATTACATGTTTCTATCATTTCAAAACGGAACCTGAAATTTTTTTGTATATGTAAGTGGACTACATTTTAAGAAGGAAAACTTGGCACAAAATTCCAGAACAAATAAACAGAGTGTGGTCATTATTTGGCCGAGATTCACTTCCCAATTCTCTCTGTTTATCCTTAAATTTTGTTAGTTGCTTGGAATTGTAGAAACTAGATTTTTGGTATACCTCATTTTTGCTCAGATTTTGTTTTGTACTGTTTGTATATACGGGTTATTCGGGACTATTTTCGATCGAAATTTTAACATCATTTATGTTTGTATCTTGGTAAATGTGTTGTTGAACGTCGTCTAATTGCTATATGTTCGATTAGACGGTATTACACACTTGCCTGTGTTGCTTGTTCTACAGTGTGTGTGTGTGTGTGTGTGTGTGTGTGTGTGTAATGGTTTAACCAGATTGTCGTGTTGGTTAGTCCCTCGTGCGTTTGCTTATATAGTTTTTTTTATATATATGTTGTATTCATTTGTTCGAGATGAGCTCCAACATGTGGCAGCCGTTTCCGTTTTATGTATATTCTTTTATTGGAGCTCGACCACGATGCGGTCGTTGTCACCCTTGTATATATTTCATTTCTGTACTAGGATTACCCCACGGAGGAGTGCAGGAGTCACCGGATTCCAGAATTCATAGGGTGTCCATCTCAAGGAGTTGAGATTGTGCTGTTGTTGGATATGTATGCCCTAAAGGCCATTATTTTATATATATACAAGTAGATTCTTGGACATATGTATGTATAGGAAAATCTTGCTCGATATCATAGTATGCTATTTGGATTATCTTTATCTTAACATGTGCATATGTTTTACTTGTTATTACGTATCGTTAATACATGTTGATAAATCCCGTAGGATCGTTGCTTGACTACTAGCGTTATGATGGTAATCATACATATGGGGACTGGGTAGTCTATAAGCACATCTTTAAATGTCCCTAGTCATGAGAGTATCAAGACAGGGTATCGATACTCTGGAGTAGACTGGTGTATACATTTCTAGACCCCGACGAGGGACGATGATTCGTCCCACAGCCATTGGTCTTTGCCACCTAAGACATATACAGGTGCTCACTGGGGTGAGTACACTAGACGGGCACACCAAGAACTGGCTAGATGGTATTATACCAATCGTTAAATAGCAGTTCTCTGGTGACATGAGTACAGATAATCTGTCGACCAGAGGTCGTCATTTGTCTCGTGAGAGTTCCTACTCTGCTTTGACTACTCTACCCTACCACGGCTCTATTGAGGTGTGCAAACAAGTTTTAGTTGGGTACAGTCCCGACCCATACGGAGGCAGTGAGCGATTGTCGGGGATTCATCTCTCCTAGTATAGGGAGTCAATGCCGCGCTGTGTTCGGTTGGCCAACAGCATATGTCCTTGGAGAAGGCTGATTGAGAATTACTGATAGGTAGATTAGTAGATTCTCGGATTTTCTTGAACCACATCGGCATGACTTATCAGGTTATTAAGGGTCTGATGTTTTCTACCCCATAGACTTGACATGTGATACTCTAAGACGAATAAACCGAACTGTTCGGAGATTGTCATGGATAGGCTCAGTAATAGTTCAGATGAGTTTGCTCGTCGGCCTTTTTTCGATAGGTACCTGGGTAGCCGTTACGTACAGCTAGTGTCACTGACGTGCTTGTGGTTAAATCCACTGTCAGCGTACTGTCGAGTCTTTAGAGTCCCACACAGAGGGCTTCCCTGGTTTAGGCAAAACGATGTAGAGGCCGTATGGTTTTACGTGCAATGTTTCAATCATATACGTGTACTGGCAATACGGATTTTTGTTCGGACGGATAATACTAGCGGGCTTAGGATTAAGCCACATTCTAGTATTATATTATTGGATTATTTATTATCCCTTGGTATTCGTTGTATGAATACGGGTATGTAAATATGGTAGGGGTGTTCTTGTAATTTCACTAGACTGCTTCTAGAAGAAGACACCCCATTTTTGTGTAAATCTATTTGATTAAATTGATAATGAGGTGGAGGGATGAGGTGTATTAAAGCATGGTTGAAGCATGGCTACTTGTTTTTCTCATTCATTTGTCCTAACTATTCGTGCATGGTTGCATTATTCTATTGGAAATAATATTCTTGATATTATTGGACACTTAGCCATTCTTCACTAGATGCTTCATTCTACAGTTAGCTTCCACTTTCCTCCTTTGCTCTCTTCTTCCTCAAACCTTAACCCTCTCATGAGTTGAAAAACCTAGGGTTAATGAGATAAACTAATCCAATCAACACGCTCTACTTCCACTAAACCATCTAGATTAGCAAATTAGGTGCTTTAGTTACATCAAGTTTGAGGTTGGAGCTTGAACTACAGACTCTCGTGTGGATCTTCTTCGGCGTAAGGAGGCCGATGACCAAGTTCGATCCCGAAAGATGAGGATCCTAAGAAGGAGATTAAGAAGATCCAAAAGACTTGTTGATATAGGTATAATCACTTTCATAGTAGATTGGTACTTTTGCAAGTTTTGTTATCTAGGGCTTACGGTAGATCTTGGTGATTAGTCGGTGTTGCCTGCTTAAAAATTGTTTTTTTGAAAATTATGCCTCTCTACAAACCCAGAAGAGTGTGCAAAACTACCTAACATGGTATCAGAGCCACTTCATAAACCATAGATAGCTCATATCGACGTTAGAAATCCGTCGTTTTTGTCGCGCACAAACTGCCGATAAAAACTGTCCTAAAAATTGATGTTTTTACAAGTTTGCACACCCCCCGGGCTCACGGATTGAATCAAGAAGCCGCAGAGTGAAGCATAGGCACCTCGGGGATACCCCTAGGGAGACCTAAGGTTGGCTCCACCCCCCAAGACCACCACAAGGCGGCCTTGGGGGTGGTGACCCAAGAGCACCCCAATAGGGTGCTCTCGGGTCTACCTACCCAAAGGGGACACCTCGTGGTGGCCCTCGGTGGAAGGTACCCTTTTAGTCCCCTGAGTCGATAGTTAATTTCTTCCCCTTCACCTCCGTGAAGATTCGGGCGGGTTTCGAGTTTGTTTCGATTCCCGGATTGGCATAAAACGCCTGTTTTAGGGACTTTAGCTCACTGGATTTTCTAACTTTAGAAAATTGGTTTCGTTTGCTAATTGTGCGCGGAATTCTAACGTCGTGGTTTTCTTTACTAACTTCTATTATGCGTATATGTGTTGTTTAATGTCTTCTAATCGCTATACATCGATTAGAAGAGGTTGCACGCATCTTGTTTATCTGTGATATTTCTTGTGATATCTTTGAGATGGTTTCGACGGATTGTCGTTGTCAGTTATATATATGTATGCCCTAGAGTCCATTACTGTACATACGATGTATATTGTAATGGATGCTTGGACATATATAGGGAGGACTTTCTTGCTCGACATGATAGTATGCTACCTGGTTGTACTTTATCTTAACATGCACTCTGATTGTCTCCATATTACATGTTGATGAAGCCCTTAGGATATGTACTCGACTACTGGGACTATGATGAGATCATACTAGTGGGGCCGCGGTAGTCGACGAGTACACCCTATAACTGTTCCTAGTCGAGGGTGTATCGAGACAGGGTATCGATACACCAGAGTAGACTAGCGTATACGCATCTTGACCTATATGATGGGCGATGGATGATCCCATATCCATCGGTGTTTGACATCAAGGATGGTGTACGGGTGCTCAGTGGAGACTGGGTACACTGGACGGACTCGCCGAGAACTCTTAGATGGTATTACACCTCACGTCAGATGGCAGTTCTCCGGTGACACTGGTACAGAGTAGTCTGTTGACCCGAGATCGTCATAGAGTCTTGTGTGATTCCCACTGTGTTTTGATTTCCATCATACCACGTCCAAGAGGGCATGCAAAAAGGTGGCTTTTGGGTACTGTCCCGAATCACATGGAGGCAATGAGCGATAGGAGGGGATTCATCTCTCCCGGAATAGGGAGTTGATGTTGCGCTGTGTTCAATTGGCTATAACCGGAAATCCCTGGCCAGGGTTGCTGAGATTTACCGGTAAGTGTTATCAGTAGTTTCTCGATTTGTTATAGACCTCATATCGACACGACTTATCAAGCTACTGGGGTCTGACGTTTACCACCCCTAGGCGAGATATGCGACATATCAGACGACGAGACCGGACTGTACGGGAGTGTTACTGATTGGATTCACAGGAGAATGTACAGGCTTGCTTGTTGATCTTCTGAGCGCTCAATACCTGAGTGGCTGTTACGTTTAGCTGACCGCTTGCAGCTTGTAGGTGTTTGATATGATCATCGCCTACTACCGGCGTATTAACGATTCTTTAGAGTCCTACACAGAGGTTTCTTGACTCAGGCAAAACGGAGTAGGAGCACATATGTGATATGTGCGGGACCAAGGATAATGCGGTATGTGATACCGTATTGGATTCTCGCGATATGAGATATCGGCCGGGTATATGTGATATAGCCGGGTCATCGTATTAGTCGGTTATATGCGATATAGCCGGATTGTCGGATCAAGTGTTGATTTGATAATTTAATGTATAATAATATATATGATATATTAAATTACATTAACTAATATTAGCTCACTAAAAGATTCTTTTTCTCACTCGGGTAATATATTGATATATATGCGATATATGTTAAATGTATTATTTTATTTTGTTACAATAAATATTATATATGTGATATATAATATTGTAACATGATATGATTACTAATGCAATATGTTTAGTGGAGTTTAAACATGATTAGGGTTTGGATTAGGGTTAAGACTTCTAGTAGATTCTAGAAGCTTTTCTTTTGTCTTGAAAAAGATATTATGCTTGATATTTTCAAGTGACTCACTTTTAACCCTGTAGGGTTCCTAGGCACACTCAAGAGGTCTCACAAGGCATCAATCATGCCAATTTCAAATTTTTCCGGTGCCGAGAAACCCTAATATAGATCGTTAACTAGAGATTAGGCGAAACTAAATGAAAGTAAATCACATTTACACTAAGTGAACGAAAAATACAACCTTTGTAGATCCGGTCCTCCACCTCCATAGCTCCACGACGATGTTCCTTCGCTGCGATCATCGGATCTCGGACTCTGGTGTTGATTTCATCGGAGAAATGATCGGGCTAGGTCGTCGACTTCGATGCCGAAGATGATCTACGTCGAGGCAACTCAAGATCAAGCTCCAACTTCACCAAGTCATGAAACTTGTGAAGAAAACACCCTATACTACTTGGAAAGTGGTAGAGGATGAAGAAATAGGAAGTGGGTTCACTTTAGAATTGGATTTCTCACTCTTTTTCTCAAGACACCATTAAAGGATGCAAGGTTTTCTTCATCTTGAAGAAGAAGAAGAAGAAGAAAAGAATATGATGATAATGATAAAAATCAATTGATTAATAAATCAAGTGAAGTTATCATAATGCAACCTTGGTTAAGTGTAGAGAATAAACTAGGGTTAGGTGAATGGTTAGGTTAGGCAAAAGAAACAAAAAATGGTTGAACTTTTCAAAGCTTCATGAAGCTTAAAAGTAAATCCAAAAGTAGCAACCATTTCTTTTCTTGCTAAAAGAATAAATAAATGAAATAAATAATCAAGAGAAGATAATGAAACCCTCACCAGTCACATAACCATGCTTTAATCATACACACCCAAGTTTACATGTATCATCAAACATGATACAAACTGGTGCACAAAACTATATCATATATACAATGTGCACATCAAGTGAGAAAATCTATCTTAAGTGAACCAATACAAGTTAATGTAAAGTAATATATCAAATATATAATTATACATTAAATCATTAAATCAACACTTGATTTAACGATCCGGTCATATCGTATTTGACCGACTAATATCCAATGTATCGACTTATCGAATCAATCCTCGATTCGATAACTAGGTTATATCGCATACAACCATTCGATACATTCATCATGAGAATAGAATACGGTATCACATACACGCATTATTCTTGGTCCCGCACATATCTCATATGCGCTCCTATTTCGTTTCGCTTGAGCCAGGAAACCTCTGTGTATGACTCTAAAGACTCGTCAATACGCCGGCTGCAGGTGATGATCATATCAAACACCCACAAGCCGCAAGCGGTCTGCTAACGTAACGGCCACCCGGGTATTGAGCGATCAGAAGATCGACGAACAAGCCCGATCACACTCCTGTGAATCCAACCAGTAACACTTACCGTACAGTCCGGTCTCGTCGTCTGATATGTCGCATATCTCGCCTAAGGGTGGTAAACGTCAGACCCCAATAGCTCAATAAGTCGTGTCGATATGAGGTCTATAACAGTTCGAGAAACTATAGGTAACACCTACCAGTAAATCTCAGCAACCCTGGCCAGGGATTTCCGGTTATAGCCAATCGAACACAGCGCAACATCAACTCCCTATACCGGGAGAGACGAATCCCCTCCTATCGCTCATTGCCTCCTTGTGATTCGGGACTGTACCCAAAAACCACCATTTTGCACGCCCTCTTGGACGGGGTAAAGTGGAAATCAAAGCACAGTGGGAACCACACAAGACTCTATGACGATCTCGGATCAACAGACTACTCTGTACCAGTGTCACCAGAGAACTGCCATCTAACGTAAGGTATAATACCATCTGGGAGTTCTCGGCGAGTCCGTCCAGTGTACCCAGTCTCCACTGAGCACCCCTATATCATCTCTGATGTCAAACACCAATGGATATGGGATCATCCATCGCCCATCTGTATGGGTCGAGAAGGTATACGCTAGTCTACTCTGGTATATCGATGCCCCGTCTCGATACACCCACGACTAGGGATCTTGAAGGATGTACTTATGGACTACCATGTCCCCACTAGTATGATCCGCATCATGGTCCAGGTAGTCAAGTACACATCCTAAGGGCTTTACCAACATGTAACAGAGAGACAATCATTGTACACGTTAAGGTAAAGAGCAACCAGATAGCATACTATCATGTCGAGCAAGAAAGTCCTCCCTATATATGTCCAAGCATCCACTACAATATACATCCTATGTATAGTAATGTCCTCTAGGGCATACATATAACTAACAATCTCCCACTTGCACTAGGGCCTTCTGATAGCAGTGGTTGTAGTATCTCATACTCAACCATCCCATAAAAGTCTCTCTCTGGGAAAAGGCCTTTATGAGTGGATCCGCCGTGTTGTCCTCTAAGTCTACTCTCCTAACCTCGATCCCTTGGAGATCAACTATCTCCATGATCAGGTGACACTGCCTCAGAATATGTCTGGATCACTGATGGGACTGACGTTCCTAGGCATAAGCCACAACTCCATTTTCTCACAATGGTAGGAACGAAGTTCATATCATGAACAAATATACATCCAGACTGCCTCTTTGGTAGCATCTTAAGTAGCGATGTATCCAGCCTTCATCGTCTAGTATGCCACGGTATCTAGCTTAGAACTCTTCCAACATACCGTCCCTTTACTGAGGGTAACGACAATGCCTGTGACTGACTTTCAGTCGTCCTTATCACTCTGGAACCTTTCCAGTGATTCTCCCCAGGATGATCTGATACCACGTCCAAGAGGGCATGCAAAACGGTGGTTTTTGGGTACAGTCCCGAGTTACATGGAGGCAATGAGCGATAGGAGGGGATTCGTCTCTCCCGGTATAGCGAGTTGATGTTGCGCTGTGTTCGATTGGCTATAACCGGAAATCCCTTGCCAGGGTTGCTGAGATTTACTGGTAAGTGTTACCAGTAGTTTCTCGAACTGTTATAGACCTCATATCGACACGACTTATCGAGCTATTGGGGTCTGACGTTTACCACCCCTAGGCAAGATATGCAACATATCAGACGACGAGACCGGACTGTACGGTAAGTGTTACTGGTTGGATTCACAGGAGTGTGAGCGGGCTTGCTCGTCGATCTTCTGATCGCTCAATACCCGGGTGGCCGTTACGTTTAGCAGACCGCTTGCGGCTTGTGGGTGTTTGATATGATCAGCACCTGCTGCCGGCGTATTGACGAGTCTTTAGAGTCCTACACAGGGCTTTCCTGGCTCAAGAGAAACGAAATAGGAGCGCATATGAGATATGTGCGGGACCGAGAATAATGCGTGTATATGATACCGTATTCTATTCTCGCGATGAATGTATCGATTGGTTGTATGCGATATAACCTAGTTATCGAATCGAGGATTGATTCGATAAGTCGATACATTGGATATTAGTCGGTCATATGTGATGTGACCGGATCGTTAAATCAAGTGTTGATTTAATGATTTAATGTATAATTATATATTTGATATATTACTTTACATTAACTAATATTGGTTCACTTAAGATGTTTTTCTCACTTGTTTATGCACATTGTATATGTGATATATTTTTTGTGCATAAGATTGTATCATGTTTGATGATACATGCAAACTTGGGTGTATGTTTGATTTAAATCTTAGTTAAGTAAATGGTTAGGGTTTTAATTTATTTATTCATTTATTTATTTATTTATTTTGGATAAAATAAAATGGTGGCATTCTTTGTTTTTTCTTAAAGCTTCATGAAGCATTGAAATGCTTTGACCATTTTGTTTCTTTCCTTTACCCTAACCATTTCCCTTAACCCTAGTTTATTCTCTACATGAGTTAGCCTCACCCATGGTTGCATTATGTTAACCATCACTTCATTTTCCTTTTGGAAAAAATTCATTTTATTCTTTTTCTTCTTCTTCTTCCTCTTGAGAAAGAAAAGAAAAGCTTGCTTAAAAAATGTCAAGTGATGATTCCAAGTGAGAAATCCAACTCTAAAGTGAACCCACTTCCTATTTCTTCATCCTCTACCACTTTCCATGTAGTATAGGGTGTTTTCTTCACAAGTTTCATGACTTGGTGAAGTTGGAGCTTGATCTTGAGTTGCCATGACGTAGATCATCTTCGGCATCGAAATCGACGACCGAGCCCGCCCATTTCTCCGAAGAAGCCGACGCTAAAGCCCGGGATCTGATGATCGCAGCGAGGGCACATCATCACGGAGGTATGGAGGTGGAGGACCGGATCTACAAAGGTTGTATTTTCCGTTCACTCTTAGTTAAGTTGTTAACTAGTTGCATATTTCGCCTAATCTCTAGTCAACGATCGCATTAGGGTTTCTCGGCACCGGAAATTTTTGAATTTGGCATGGTTGATGCCTTGTAAGACCTCTTTAGGGTGTCTAGGAACCCTACAGTGGTATCAGAGCATAGCTGGAGCTTTAGGCAAAGTGTAGACGAAGTTAGAAGTCCGATCGAACCCGTAAATCCCGACAAAACCCTTCTTTGTACATTTTTCAAAACAGTGCATTTTTGTGAATTAAAAATTCTCAGAAAAACAAGCAGGAAAAACTAAGAATTACTGTGAAGTACGGTCCTCTAAGTCAATAATTTGACTGCGGAACCGCGGCGAAATCATGGGTTTGGCGGCGGTTCCGCGGCCAAAATTTGGACTTAGTCCCTGAAATTTCATATATTTATTCTTAGGTCCTTTCTTGGCAATTTTTTATGGGAATTTTTTAATTCCACTCAAGTGTTGAGTTTTCTAGGGTTTTATTGGGGATTCGTTAATTTGATCGGATAATTTAACTTCGTTTATGTTTTTCCGGATATTTTAGAAACTGTTAAAAAGTTCGACCGGATATAAATACCCACTTTTTCCCCTGCCGGGAAATTTCTAAGTGTTGGATTTTTCCGTAGTTTAAGAATGTTCTAAGTAGTGCAAGTAACGCGATGGACCCTCTAGAAGACAACAAACCTTAACTCGATTATGTGACCGTCTTGAACTGCCCTTTGAACCTTAGGGTTTGGGGCAGTACGGCGTGCCACATGTGAGGCGTTGGCTTGACCCTTCTACGGCTGGACCGTTAGTACTGTGGCATGAAATGGATGTTTTTAAACTTATTTCAAGTGTTGAAAACCATTCGGGAAAACTTGGAATGTTATGAGATACAATATTTGGAATGTGATACAATATTTGGAATCCACAAGGAATTATGAGATAACTGATTTGAATGTTATAAACATAGCACTATAGTCTCACTTGATCGGTTGCTACGGAATTTTGATGCGATCAAAAGTCCGTCGCAATCACGTAGCGTATGTGGATACTCGCCGAGTAAACTTAATAGACAGCTACACCCCATAGCCCCGACCAAGTGACTGTAGGAGAACCCCGTCGCCGAAAGCATCCGTTCGGGTGCTCACGGCAGCGGTGTTCCGCCTTGGTGCACTTCGTCGACGGCATTGGGGGTGCGGCCGCCTAATAAAGTTTGCGACGAGCATTCGATCAATATGTCGGGAATCTTGTTGAATTGCCCGACTTGATATTGAAAAGAGTTTTCGATAATGAGACTAAAATGCGGGGTTTATAATTGTTAGGCATGCGATGTCTAAGGAATTCATATGGTCAGGCATGCGATGTCTGAGGAGGTTGCGGATTCCAACTGTTGTAGTTTTACACTTTCTTTTCTGTGACCGTAAGTGTAATATGTGATATCGCCGGTTTCGTTGCTATATGTCAACGACAATTGGGATGGGCATATTTACTTACGTTGATGACATGTGATATTATGTGTTGCTGGATATGTTATATTGGATCGTCGTGTTTGAATAGCCGGGGGGTTTTTATATGAGATGAGTGTTTTTCATTTTCATTCATGTAAAAACTTGTATGTAATATTCTTTTATTGGGGCGCTTCCAGGTTGCGGAAGATGTCACCTTTTGTATATTATTTACTTTTCCGCACTAGGATAGACCAAAGGAGGAGGGCACAAGTAACCGGGTTCTAGAATACAGTGGGAGACCAACTCGAGGAGTCGAGTCCGGGTCTCCTAACTCTAGAATTGGTAGGGTTGCTTGCCGCTCTCGTAGGGGTCTAGGGGTATGGGTTTGGCTATTCATCGCGACCGTAGAATCCGTGTTTTATACTGGCTCGTATTGAAAACACGGATGTCCTAGTATATCTAATGTTTCATATGATTCTTCTACGGCGATATCTGTGATGTGATCATTTGATGTTCTGTGATAGATACTGTATATAGTATATATGATATATTATATAGACATTACTTATGTTTTACACCCACGCTAGTGCGTCGTATTTATCTGTGATGTTTAGGTGCTTAAATGATGGGACTTCATTAATGTGATTAATGAAAGAAAAGAAACCTAAGATGTTGTGGAATCGAATTTCAAAAATAAAACAGGTAGCTACAGTTCTTGCTTTGCACAGTGGTATATATGATATATCCTGCACCATATTCGATAAGGAAAGGACCGAGATCCCTTCACCGGGAGTGACTCCTTTAGCAATAACTGGCAGATGCTACAACCCTCGGTTTGTCTTTTGATTGCTTCTATAGTTCGTGCTTTGCACAGTGATATATATGATATGTCCCGCACCTCATTCGATGAGGAAAGGGCCGACGATCCCTTCACCGGGAGTGACCCCTTTAGCAAAACTAGAAAAGCCTCAAAAACACTCCATTTTAAAATCATTTGATTCTGCAACGATATCAAGTTCATTACGCAATAGGTTTTCAGAAAAACCTGTCGTAGCCCTCCGTCATTTCAGATAAGTCCTACTTAGTATTCGTGCTACGTTTGTTGACCTCCGTCAAGGCGTAGTGTGCGGTAGCTAACTAGTATTTATCTGTTTATGCATATGATGCAGATTGGATTAGGGTAGTCGTGCGGCCTTGTTGACCTCCGTCAAGGGTCGTGCGAGTGGGTTTAATTCGATCAAGAAATGACGGGTTGAACTTGACTAGTAGCCTATGTTTTGTTGACCTCCGTCAAGGTCATAGGACGCTAGGGGCAAAATATTATCGAGAATTTCAAGTGTTGAAATTTGCAATGAGATTGCATACCTTCTATGAGATAGTTGGATCCCGATACCCGCTGCGAGTAAGAGTTACTCCTGGGAGAGTTTTACACATTACAATTAACCGATCAAGTAGGTGTCTAGAAAGGTGTTAACGAGGTTACGCCTCTGGGAAAACGAGGTTTACATTAATTAGGTTCGTGCGAAAGCACGGGGGACCTCCCTCAAGGTACCGACACTGGCCTGGCTGAAAGATTGGCGAACTTGTAGCGTGTAATTAATCCCAGCTAGTCTTTCCTTTTAGGGTTTGAAGGAAGATTTGATAAAAAACAGTGGGAGCCATCCTGATTAGATAAAATAATAACCAATCTATTCTTGCAAGAGCGCACGCTGAGTGTTTTCTTCTCTCTCTCTCCAGGTAGCGACCATATCACGCCTTAATCAAGATAATAATACGGATATTGACCGAACCCGCTTGTTATACTGAGCTGGGGAACGTTGGTCCCGCTCCAACTTATAATTGTTATGAGACAGAGCAGGAAATTGGGGATTACCAGAATTCCCGTGCCGCCCAAACGAAGAAAGTGAATACTGATGCATCATCTTCGGGTATGTTCATTATACAGAACTGTTTCTCAGTATTCTTTACGTCCTGGATATGAGATACCGGATCAGGATCCCGCATATGAAATTTGTTACATGGGCTACAGATAGGTAAAGAACTGAGAACGGGTGATAAGTTTCATGAGACAGAAAACGGGGCAAGTGTTGCAGCCAAGTCTGTTGGTCACTGTCACCCTGTATTACCAATACATTGATTCTGAACGAATGTTATTAGATACCGAACCTGATATACAAAATCATATCAGTCTCTTTATTAGTAAAGAAAGGATATAATTTTGTATTGTTGGATAATGTTTTGAACATTTCCTATATCAAGAGTTGATCGATTCAGGCACGTTATCTAAAAGCATTGATGTTCTAAATCAAACTACAGTTCTTAGTATACGGAACACACACAAGAGGAAGAGTTCAAAAATGAACGGATCCTTCTTGAGGTATTGTAGACTAGGTCATATCAATGCGACCCGACTAGCTGAAGTTACATATAGATGCATATTTAAATCTGTTTGAATTTACATCTTGTGAAAACTTGCCAGTCATGTCACAAAGATATAATTACCTCAGCTCTGTTTATTGGAAACAGAGCAAGAGTTGGTAAACTCTAGGGATGATACATGTTGATATATAAAGGTCCCCTGTCTACACATGCCAAGACCGGTTCTTTGTACTTCATTACATTCTCTGATGATCTCTCAAGATTCAGACATATGTTCCTGTTGAAACACAAGTCCGAACCTTTTGAGATATTCACAGAATATAAGTTAGAAGTAGAGAACCGAAGTACGAGTATAAGTATTATGTCCTATGATGAGATCAAGGAGGAGAATACTTAAGCACGGAATTCCTGGATGATTCTAAAGAAGAATGAGATTCTCTCCCAGCATTACTCCTCCGTATACACCATAGCACGAGGGTATATCGGGGCGGACCAATCACACCCTATATGATAAGGTGCGCTCTATGATGAGTACTACTGAGTTACCTTTTTCCTTTTGGGGGTTATGCACTTGAGAAGCTGCATACCTATTGAATTAGGTTCGAATCAAATCAGTGCCTACCACTTCATATGTGATATGGAAAGGGAAGAGCCCATCTCTTAAGTTAGTTAAGATTTGGGGTTGTCCGGCCTATGTCTAAAAGAAAAATCTGGACAAGCTCGAGGCAAGGTCAGTTATGTAGAACTGGAATGGTTCCAGCTATACAAATTACAGCTGATGATTTGATAGAACCAAAGGATTCAATAGTCCCCGACGAATCTCAGCCTCTCCGCCGATCTAGTAGGGTTCCTCACCCACCTGAGAGATACTTTGGTTTCTCTATGACAGTGGGAGTGAGGACTGCATCATGAGATGATGACCCAACTAGTTTCGAGCTGGCCATCAGGAGTTAGACTCTGTAAGAATGGCTGGATGCTTAGCGATCTGAGATGGAATCCATGTACACCAACAAAGTATGGACTTTGGTTGCTATATCTGAAGGGTTAAATCCCCATCAGGTGCAAGTATATCTTGAGAAGATTACTTGGTGTAGATGGAAAAGTTGAGACTTTCAAAGCTAGACTTGTTAAAGGTTTTCGTCATCGACCAGGCGTGGATAATGATGAGACCTTTTCCAGTGGCTATGCTTAAGTCCATCCAGATCCTACTTGCCACGGCTACATACCATGACTACGATATCTGGCGGTTGGGTGTCATGACTGCTTTTCTTAAATGATGTTTTAGAAGAGAGCGTCTGTAAGTACACAGCCAGAGGGCTTCGTAGACAGTGGGAGCAGCGGAAACGTGTGCAAGCTGCCTTATAGGATAAAGCAGGCATCGCGGAGTTGGAACGTCTTTTTTGATGTAGTAGTCAAAGAGTTTGACTTCATCAAAATGGTAGATGAACCTTGAATATACAAAAGGGTAGTAGGGAGTATGGTGGTGATCCTCGTAGAGTACGTGGATGACATACTCTTGATAGGGAAGGAGTTTCCTATGCTACGCTCAGTCAATCTCCGCTTATCACAAGGATTCTCCATATAGGATCAAAATGATACCTCCTAAATCCTGGGTTTTGGATCAATGAGATAAATCTAATTGGATGTTAGGATACTCACTAGTTGTAGTGAGATGGTATCAGTTGATCCTGGGGAGAATCACTGGAAAGGTTCCAGGGTGATAAGGACGACTGAATGTCAGTCACAGGCATTGTCTTTACCCTTTGTAAAGGGACGGTATATTGGAAGAGTTCCAAGCTAGATACCGTGGCTACTAGACGATAAAGGCTGGATACATCGCTACTTAAGATGCTACTAAAGAGGCAGTCTGGATGTATATTAGTTCATGAGATGAACTTCGTTCCTACCATTGTGAGACAATGGAGTTGTGGCTTATGCCGAGGAACGTCCGTCCCATCAGTGATCCAGACATATTCTAAGGCAGTATCACCTGATCAAGGAGATGGTTGATCTCCAGGGTGATCGAGGTTAGGAGAACAGACTCAGAGGACAACACGGCGAATCCATTCACAAAAGCCTTTTCCTAGAGAGGGACTTTTATGGGATGGTTGAGTATGAGATACTACAACCACTGCTATCAGATGGCCCTAGTGCAAGTGGGAGATTGTTAGTTATATGTATGCCCTAGAGGCCATTACTATACATAGGATGTATATTGTAGTGGATGCTTGGACATATATAGGGAGGACTTTCTTGCTCGACATGATAGTATGCTATCTGGTTGCTCTTTACTTTAAGGTGTACACTGATTGTCTCTCTGTTACATGTCGGTAAAGCCCTTAGGATGTGTACTTGATGTTAGTTATATGTATGCCCTAGAGGCCATTACTATACATAGGATGTATATTGTAGTGGATGCTGGGACATATATAGGGAGGACTTTCTTGCTCGACATGATAGTATGCTATCTGGTTGCTCTTTACCTTAACGTGTATACTGATTGTCTCTCTGTTACATGTTAGTAAAGCCCTTAGGATGTGTGCATAACTACCTGGACTATGATGCGGATCATACTAGTGGAGACATGGTAGTCCATAAGTACATCCTTCAAAGTCCCTAGTCGTGGGTGTATCGAGACGGGGCATCGATATACCAGAGTAGACTAGCGTGTACCTTCTCGACCCATACAGATGGGCGATGGATGATCCCATATCCATTGGTGTTTGACATCAGAGATGATATACGGGTGCTCAGTAGAGACTGGGTATACTGGACGGACTCGCTGAGAACTCCCAGATGGTATTATACCTCACGTCAGATGGCAGTTCTCTGGTGACACTGGTACAGAGTAGTCTATTGACCCGAGATCGTCATAGAGTCTTGTGTGGTTCCCACTGTGCTTTGATTTCCATCTTACCACGTCCAAGAGGGCGTGCAAAACGGTGGTTTTTGGGTACAGTCCCGAGTCACATGGAGGCAATGAGCGATAGGAGGGGATTCGTCTCTCCCGGTATAGGGAGTTGATGTTGCGCTGTGTTCGATTGGCTATAACAGGAAATCCCTGGCCAGGGTTGCTGAGATTTACTAGTAAGTGTTACCAGTAGTTTCTCGAATAGTTATAGACCTCATATCGACACGACTTATCAAGCTATTGGGGTCTGACGTTTACCACCCCTAGGCGAGATATGCGACATATCAGACGATCAGACCGGACTGTACGGTAGTGTTACTGGTTGGATTCAATGGAGTGTGAGCGGGCTTGCTCGTCGATCTTCAGATCGCTCAATACCCGGGTGGCCGTTACGTTTAGCAGACCGCTTGCGGCTTGTGGATGTTTGATATGATCATCATCCGCTGCCGGCGTATTGACGAGTCTTAAGAGTCCTACACAGAGGTTTCCTGGCTCAAGCGAAACGAAATAGGAGCGCATATGAGATATGTGCGGGACCGAGAATAATGCGTGTATGTGATACCGTATTCCATTCTCGCGATGAATGTATCGATTAGGTTATATGAGATATACCCTAGTTATCGAATCAAGGATTGATTCGATAAGCCGATACATTAGACACTAGCCGGTTATATGCGATATGACCGGATCGTTAGATCAAGAGTTGATTTAATGATTTAATGCATAATTATATATTTGATATAGTACTTTGCATTAACTAGTATCGGTTCACTTTAAATGGATTTTCTCGCTCGGATGTGCACATTGTATATTTGATATAGTTTTGTGCACATGATTGTATCATGTTTGATGATACATGTTAACTTGGATTTGTGTGAAGATTAAACCATGGTTGTGAGAGTGGTTAGGGTTTTGTTTATTCTCCCATTATTTATTTATTCATTTATTTGTTTATTCTTTTGGAAAATAAATGGAAAGGAGAAAAGAATGGTGGCTTACCTTGGAGTTTAGTTGAAGCTTCATGAAACTTTGATAAAGTCAACCATTCTTATCTCATTCTTAACCCTAACCATTCCCACTAACCATGATTCATTCTCTACACTTGACTAGAGTTAATATTATGATAAGTATTGTTTTTCTATTCATTTTTTAATTAACTTATCATATCATTTCTTCTTCTTCTTCCTTGAACTCAAGAAGAAAACCTTGAGGTCATCAATGGTGATTGATGATAAAGAGTGAGAAATCCAATTCTAAATTGAACCCACTTCCTATTTCTTCATCCTCTACCTCTTGCCAAGTAGTAGAGTGTGTTTCCTTCACAAGTTTTCAAGGCTCGGTGAAGGTGGAGCTCGATCTAGTGATGCTTCGACGTAGATCATCTTCGGCACGTCGTCGATGACCTAGCCCGCTTCTTCTCCGATGAAGCCGACGCAAGAGCCCGAATTTCGGATTTGTACAGCGGAGATGACTTCTTCGTGGAGCTATGGAGGTGGACAAATGGATCTACAAAGGTTGTATATCCGTATCCCTTAGTTAAGTGTTAACTAGTTTGCATTTTCGCCTAAATATCTAGCCAACGATCCGTAGTTTAGGGTTTCTCGGCACCGTTAAATTTGAAATTGGCATGGTTGATGCCTTGTGAGACCTCTTGGGAGTGCCTAGGAACCCTACAGTGGTATCAGAGCCTAGCTAGAGCCTTAGGCGAAGTCTAGACGGATTTTGAACTCCGAACGAACCCGGAATCCTAACACACCCATGCTCTCTGTCCTTTTTTCAAAAACTGGGATTTTTCCAAATTAAAAATATGCAGAAAACCCAGCAGGAAAATATAAGAATTACGGCGCAAAATTGGGGTCATGAACAGTGCAAGATGGCGCGGAACCGCGGCAGAAGCCTGCCTTAGGCGGCGGTTCCGCGGCAGATTAATGACGTCAGCCTTTAAAAGTTGCACAGTAATTCATTGTTTTCAGTGCTGAGTTCTCTGGGTATTTTTAAATTTTATTCAAGAGTTGAATTTTCTGGAGTTGTTTTGGGGATTCGGTGTTTTGATCGGAGTATCAAATTTTGTCTGTGTGGCTTTCCGGATAGTTTTTAGAATATGTTAAAAAGTTCGACCGGATATAAATACCCAATTTTTCCCCTGTCGGGAAATTTCCAAGTGTTGGATTTTTCCGTAGTTTAACGACGTTCTAAGTAGTGCAAGTAACGCGATGGACCCTCTAGAAGACAACAAACCTTAACTCGATTATGTGACCGTCTTGAACTGCCCTTTGAACCTTCGGGTTTGGGGCAGTACGGCGTGCCACATGTGAGGCGTTGGCTTGACCCTTCTACGGCTGGACCGTCGGTACTGAGGCACGAACTGAATGTTGTTAGACTTATTTCATGTGTTGATCTGTATCGGGAAAACTTGGGTGTTCGAATGTTCAATCGGAAAGTTTAACATTTTCTAATTATCTGGAATGGGATACAATAATTGGAATTCACAATAGTTATGTGATAACTGAATGAATGTTATAAACATAGCACTTTAGTCTCACTTGATCGGTTGCTACGGAATTTTGATGTGATCAAAAGTCCGTCGCAATCACGTAGCGTACGCGGATACTCACCGGGTAAACTTAATAGACAGCCTTACTCCATAGCCCCGACCAAGTGACTGTAGGAGAACCCCGTCGCCGAAAGCATCCGTCCGGGTGCTCGCGGTAGCGGTGTTCCGCCTTGGTGCACTTCGTCGACGGTATCGGGGGTGCGGCCGCCTACTAAAGTTTGCGACGAGTATTCGATCAGACTGTCGGGAATCTTGTTGAATTGCCCGACTCGATATTGAAAAGTGTTTTCAATAATGAGACTAAAATGCGGGGTTTATAATTGTTAGGCATGCGATGTCTAAGGAATTCATTTGGTCAGGCATGCGATGTCTGAGATGGTTGCGGATTCCAACTGTTGTAGTTTTACACTTTCTTTTCTGTGACCGTAAGTGTAATATGTGATATCGCCGGTTTCGTTGCTATATGTCAATGACAATTGGGATGCGCATATTTACTTACGTTGATGACATGTGATGTTATGTGTTGCTGGATATGTTATATTGGATCGTCGTGTTCGAATAGCCGGGGGTTTTTATGTGAGATGAGTGTTTTTTCATTTTCATTCATGTAAAAACTTGTATGTAATATTCTTTTATTGGGGCGCTTCCAGGTTGCGGAAGTTGTCACCGTTTGTATATTATTTACTTTTCCGCACTAGGATAGACCCAAGGAGGAGGGCACAAGTAACCGGGTTCTGGAGTCCAGTGGGAGACCAACTCGAGGAGTCGAGTCCGGATCTCCTAACTCTAGAATTGGTAGGGTTGCTTGCCACTCTCGTAGGGGTCTAGGGGTGTGGGTTTGGCTATTCATCGCGACCGTGGAATCCGTGTTTTATACTGGCTCGTATTGAAAACACGGACGTCCTAGTATATCCAATATTTCATATGTTTCTTCTGCTGCGATATCTGTGATGTGATCATGTGATGTTTTGTGATAGATACAGGTTATAGTATATATGATATATTATATAGATGTTACTTATGTTTTACACCCGCGCTAGCCCTGCCCCGCTCTGTCGTTAGTTACCTAACCTAACGGTGCACGAGAGGACATCGAGACGAATGCGGATGGCATAAGTGTACGTCGTATTTATCTATGATGTTTAGGTACTTAAATGATGGGACTTCATTAATGTGATTAATGAAATAAAAGAAACCTAAGATGTTGTAGAATCGAATTTCAAAATAAAACAGGTAGCTACAGTTTCTTGCTTTGCACAGCGGTATATGTGATATATCCTGCACCTTATTCGATAAGGAAAGGACCGAGATCCCTTCACCGGGAGTGACTCTTTTAGCAATAACTGGCAGATGCTACACACTCGGTTTGTCTTTTGATTGCTTTTAAGTGTTTTTGCTTTGCACAGTGATATATATGATATATCCCGCACCTCATTCGACGAGGAAAGGACCGACGATCCCTTCACCGGGAGTGACTTCTTTAGCAAAACTAGAAAAGCCTCAAAAACACTCCATTTTAAAAATCATTTGATTCTACAACGATATCAAGTTCATTACGCAATAGGTTTTCAGAAAAACCTGTCGTAGCCCTCCGACATTTCAGATAAGTTGTATATAGTATTCGTGCTGCATTTGTTGGCTTTCGTCAAGGTGCAGTGTGCGGTAGCTATATGCTGCTTATCTGCAGCATACGATGCGATTGGATTAGGGTAGTCGTGCGGCTTTGTTGGCTTTCGTCAAGGGTCGTGCGGGTGGGTTTAATTCGATCAAGAAATGTACGGGTTGAACTTGACTAGCGGGCTATGGTTTGTTGGCTTTCGTCAAGGTCATAGCACGTTAGGGGCAAAATATTATCGGGAATTTCAAGTGTTGAAATTTGCAATGAGATTGCATACCTTCTATGAGATAGTTGGATCCCGATACCCGCTGCGAGTAAGAGTTACTCCTGGGAGAGTTTTACACATTACAATTAGCCGATCAAGTAGTTGTCTAGAAAGGTGTTAACGAGGTTACGCCTCTGGGAAAACGAGGTTTACATTAATTAGGTTCGTGCGAAAGCACGGGGGACCTCCCTCAAAGTACCGACACTGGCCTGGCTGAAAGATTGGCGAACTTGTAGTGTGTAATTAATCCCGGCTAGTCTTTCCTTTTAGGGTTTGAAGGAAGATTTGATAAAAAGCAGTGGGAGCCATCCTGATTAGATAAAATAATAACCAATCTATTCTTACAAGAGCGCACGCTGAGTGTTTTCTTCTCTCTCTCTCCAGGAAGCGACCATATCACGCCTTAATCAAGATAATAAAACGGATTATTGACCGAACCCGCTTGTTATACTGAGCTGGGGAATGTTGGTCCCGCTCCAACTTATAATTGTTATAAGACAGAGCAGGAAATTGGGGATTACCAGAATTCCCGTGCCGCCCAAACGAAGAGAGTGCATGCTGATGCATCAACTTCGGGTGTGTTCATTATATAGAACTGTTTCTCAGTATCCTTTACGTCCTGGGTATGTGATACCAGATCAGGATCCCAGATATGTAATCTGTTACATAGGGCTACAGAAAGGTAGAAAACTGAGAACGGGTGATAAGTTTCATGAGGCAGAAAACGGGGCAAGTGTTGCAGCCAAGTCTGTCGGTCACTGTCACCCTGTATTACCAATACATTGATTCTGAACGAATGTTATTAGATACCGAACCTGATATACCAAATCATATCACTCTCTTTGTTAGAAAAGAAAGGATATAATTTTGTATTGTTGGATAATGTTTTGAACATTTCCTATATCAAAAGTTGACCGGTTCAGGCGCGTTATCTAAAAGCATTGATGTTCTAAATCAAACTACAGTTCTTAGTATACAGAACATACAGAAGAAGAAAAGTTCAGAAATGAACGAATTCTTCTTGAGGTATTGTAGACTAGGTCAGATCAATGTGACCCGACTAGCTAGAGTTACATATAGATGCATATTTAAATCAGTTTGAATTTACATCTTGTGAAACTCGCCAGTCATGTCACAAAGATAAGATGACCATAGCTCCGTTTACTGGAAACAGAGAAAGAGTTAGTAAACTCTTGGGATGATACATGTTGATGTATGTAGGTCCCCAGTCTACACATGCCAAGACCGGTTCTTTGTACTTCATTACATTCTCTGATAAATCTCTCAAGATTCAGACATATGTTCCTGTTGAAACACAAGTCCGAACCTTTTGAGATATTCACAGAATATAAGTTAGAAGTAGAGAACCAAAATACGGGTATAAGTATTATGTCATTTGATGTGATCAAGGAGGAGAATACTTGAGCACGAAATTCTTGGACTTTTCTAAAGGAGAATGAGATTCTCTCTCGGCATTACTCCTCCGTATACACCATAGCACGATGGTATATCGGGGCGGAGCAATAACACCCTATGTGATAAGGTGTGCTCTAAGATGAGTACTACTGAGTTACCTATTTCCTTTTTGGGAGTTATGCACTTGAGAAGATGCATACCTATTGAATAGGGTTCAAACCAAATCAGTTGCCTACCACTTCATATATGATATGGAAAGGGAAGAGCCCATTTCTTAAGTTAGTTAAGAGTTGGGGTTGTCCAACCTATGTCTGAAAAGCAAAATCCGGACAAGCTCGAGGCAAGATCTGTTATGTAGAACTGGAAAGGTTCCAGCTATACAAACTGCAGCTGATGATTTGAAAGAACCAAAGGATTCAATAGTTACCAACGAACCTCAGCCTCTCCGCCGATCTAGTAGGGTTCCTCACCCACCTGAGAGATACTTCGGTTTCTCTATGACAGTGGGAGCGAGGATTGCATCATGAGATGATGACCCAACTAGTTTCGAGCTGGCCATCAGGAGTAAGACTCCGTAAGAATGGCTGGATGCATAGTGATCTGAGATGGAATCCATATACACCAACAAAGTATGGACTTTGGTTGCTATATCTGAAGGGTTAAATCCCCATCAGGAGCAAGTATATCTTGAGAAGATTACTTGGTGTACATGGAAAAGTTGAGACTTTCAAAGCTAGACTTGTTAAGGGTTTTCATCATCGACCAGGCGTGGATAATGATGAAACCTTTTCCAGTGGCTATGCTTAAGTCCATTCAGATCCTACTTACCACGGCTACATACCATGACTACGATATCTGGTGGTTGGGTGTCACGACTGCTTTTCTAAATGATGATTTGGAAGAGAGCGTCTATAAGTACACAGCCAGAGGGCCTCGTAGACAGTGGGAGCAGCGGAAACGTGTGCAAGCTGCCTTATAGGATAAAGCAGGCATCGCGGAGTTGGAACGTCTGTTTTGATGAAGTAGTCAAAGAAGTTGACATCATCAAAATGGTAGATGAACCTTGTATAAACAAATAGGGAGTAGGGAGTATGGTGACGATCCTCGTAGAGTACGTGGATGACATACTCTTGATAGGGAAGAAGTTTCCTATGCTACGCTCGATCAATCTCCGCTTATCACAATGATTCTCCATATAGGATCAAAGTGATACCTCCTAAATCCTGGATTTTGGATCTATGAGATAGATCTAATTGGATGTTAGGATTCTCACTAGTTGTAGTGAGATGGTATCAACCGATCCTGGGGAGAATCACTGGAAGGGTTCCAGGGTGATAAAGACGACTGAGTGTCAGTCACAGGCAATGTCTTTACCCTCAGTAAAGGGACGGTATGTTGGAAGAGTTCCAAGCTAGATACCGTGACATACTAGAAGATAAAGGCAGGATACATCGCTACTAAAGATGCTACCAAAAAGGCTGTTTGGGTCTATATTGGTTCATGAGATGAACTATGTTCCTACCATTGTGAGGCAATGGAGTTGTGGCTTATGCCAAGGAACGCAGGTCCCATCAGTGATCCAGACATATTCTAAGGCAGTATCACCTGATCATGGAGATAGTTGATCTCCAGGATGATCGAGGTAAGGAGAGTAGATTCTGAGGACAACACAGCGGATCCACTCACAAAGGCCTGTTCCTAAAGAGAGATTTTTTTTTATGGGATGGTTGAGTATGAGATACTGCAACCACTGCTACAGATGGCCCTAGTGCAAGTGGGAGATTGTTAGTTATATGTATGCCCTAGAGGCCATTACTATACATAGGATGTATATTGTAGTGGATGCTGGGACATATATAGGGAAGACTTTCTTGCTCGACATGATAGTATGCTATCTGGTTGCTCTTTACCTTAACGTGTATACTGATTGTCTCTCTGTTACATGTTGGTAAAGCCCTTAGGATGTGTGCTTAACTACCTGGACTATGATGCGGATCATACTAGTAGGGACATGGTAGTCCATAAGTACATCCTTCAAAGTCCCTAGTCGTGGGTGTATCGAGACGGGGCATCGATATACCAGAGTAGACTAGCGTGTACCTTCTCGACCCATACAGATGGGCGATGGATGATCCCATATCCATTGGTGTTTGACATCAGAGATGATATACGGGTGCTCAGTAGAGACTGGGTACACTGGACGGACTCGCCGAGAACTCCCAGATGGTATTATACCTCACGTCAGATGGCAGTTCTCTGGTGACACTGGTACAGAGTAGTCTGTTGACCCGAGATCGTCATAGAGTCTTGTGTGGTTCCCACTGTGCTTTGATTTCCATCTTACCACGTCCAAGAGGGCGTGCAAAACGGTGGTTTTTGGGTACAGTCCCGAGTCACATGGAGGCAATGAGCGATAGGAGGGGATTCGTCTCTCCCGGTATAGGGAGTTGATGTTGCGCTGTGTTCGATTGGCTATAACAGGAAATCCCTGGCCAGGGTTGCTGAGATTTACAGGTAAGTGTTACCAGTAGTTTCTCGAATAGTTATAGACCTCATATCGACACGACTTATCAAGCTATTGGGGTCTGACGTTTACCACCCCTAGGCGAGATATGCGACATATCAGACGATCAGACCGGACTGTACGGTAGTGTTACTGGTTGGATTCACTGGAGTGTGAGCGGGCTTGCTCGTCGATCTTCAGATCGCTCAATACCCGGGTGGCCGTTACGTTTAGCAGACCGCTTGCGGCTTGTGGATGTTTGATATGATCATCATCCGCTGCCGGCGTATTGACGAGTCTTTAGAGTCCTACACAGAGGTTTCCTGGCTCAAGCGAAACGAAATAGGAGCGCATATGAGATATGTGCGGGACCGAGAATAATGCGTGTATGTGATACCGTATTCCATTCTCGCGATGAATGTATCGATTAGGTTATATGAGATATACCCTAGTTATCGAATCAAGGATTGATTCGATAAGCCGATACATTAGACACTAGCCGGTTATATGCGATATGACCGGATCGTTAGATCAAGAGTTGATTTAATGATTTAATGCATAATTATATATTTGATATATTACTTTGCATTAACTAGTATCGGTTCACTTTAAATGGATTTTCTCGCTCGGATGTGCACATTGTATATTTGATATAGTTTTGTGCACATGATTGTATCATGTTTGATGATACATGTTAACTTGGATTTGTGTGAAGATTAAACCATGGTTGTGAGAGTGGTTAGGGTTTTGTTTATTCTCCCATTATTTATTTATTCATTTATTTGTTTATTCTTTTGGAAAATAAATGGAAAGGAGAAAAGAATGGTGGCTTACATTGGAGTTTAGTTGAAGCTTCATGAAACTTTGATAAAGTCAACCATTCTTATCTCATTCTTAACCCTAACCATTCCCACTAACCATGATTCATTCTCTACACTTGACTAGAGTTAATATTATGATAAGTATTGTTTTTCTATTCATTTTTTAATTAACTTATCATATCATTTCTTCTTCTTCTTCCTTGAACTCAAGAAGAAAACCTTGAGGTCATCAATGGTGATTGATGATAAAGAGTGAGAAATCCAATTCTAAATTGAACCCACTTCCTATTTCTTCATCCTCTACCTCTTACCAAGTAGTAGAGTGTGTTTCCTTCACCAGTTTTCAAGGCTCGGTGAAGGTGGAGCTCGATCTAGTGATGCTTCGACGTAGATCATCTTCGGCACGTCGTCGATGACCTAGCCCGCTTCTTCTCCGATGAAGCCGACGCAAGAGCCCGGATTTCGGATTTGTACAGCGGAGATGACTTCTTCGTGGAGCTATGGAGGTGGACAAACGGATCTACAAAGGTTGTATATCCGTATCCCTTAGTTAAGTGTTAACTAGTTTGCATTTTCGCCTAAATATCTAGCCAACGATCCGTAGTTTAGGGTTTCTCGGCACCGTTAAATTTGAAATTGGCATGGTTGATGCTTTGTGAGACCTCTTGGGAGTGCCTAGGAACCCTACACTTGACTACCTGGACTATGATGCGGATCATACTAGTGGGGACATGGTAGTCCATAAGTACATCCTTCAAGGTCCCTAGTCGTGGGTGTATCGAGACGGGGCATCGATATACCAGAGTAGACTAGCATATACCTTCTCGACCCATACAGATGGGAAATGGATGATCCCATATCCATTGGTGTTTGACATCAGAGATGATATACGGGTGCTCAGTGGAGACTGGGTACACTGGACGGACTCGCCGAGAACTCCCAGATGGTATTATACCTTACGTCAGATGGCAGTTCTCAGGTGACACTGGTACAGGTTAGTCTGTAGACCCGAGATCGTCATAGAGTCTTGTGTGATTCCCACTGTGCTTTGATTTCCACCTTACCACGTCCAAGAGGGCATGCAAAACGGTGGTTTTTGGGTACAGTCCCGAGTTACATGGAGGCAATGAGCGATAGGATGGGATTCGTCTCTCCCGGTATAGGGAGTTGATGTTGTGCTGTGTTCGATTGGCTATAACCGGAAATCCCTGGCCAGGGTTGCTGAGATTTACTGGTAAGTGTTACCAGTAGTTTCTCGAACTGTTATAGACCTCATATCGACACGACTTATCGAGCTATTGGGGTCTGACGTTTACCACCCCTAGGCAAGATATGCGACATATCAGACGACGAGACCGGACTGTACGGTAAGTGTTACTGGTTGGATTCACAGGAGTGTGATCGGGCTTGCTCGTCGATCTTATGATCGCTCAATACCCGGGTGGCCGTTACGTTTAGCAGACCGCTTGCGGCTTGTAGGTGTTTGATATGATCAGCACCTGCTGCCGGCGTATTGATGAGTCTTTAGAGTCCTCCACAGAGGTTTCCTGGCACAAGCGAAACGAAATAGGAGCGCATATGAGATATGTACGGGACCGAGAATAATCCGTGTATGTGATACCGTATTCTGTTATCGCGATGAATGTATGGATTGGTTGTATGCGATATAACCTAGTTATCGAATCGAGGATTGATTCGATAAGTCGATACATTGGATATTAGTCGGTCATATGTGATGTGACCGGATCGTTAAATCAAGTGTTGATTTAATGATTTAATGTATAATTATATATTTGATATATTACTTTACATTAATTAATATTGGTTCACTTAAGATGTTTTTCTCACTTGTTTGTGCACATTGTATATGTGATATATTTTTTGTGCACAAGATTGTATCATGTTTGATGATACATGCAAACTTGGGTGTATGTTTGATTTAAACCTTGGTTAAGTAAATGGATAGGGTTTTAATTTATTTATTCATTTATTTATTTATTTCTTTTAGATAAAATAAAATGGTGGCATTCTTTGTTTTTTCTTGAAGCTTTGAAATGCTTTGACCATTTTGATTCTTTCCTTAACCCTAACCATTTCCCTTAACCCTAGTTTATTCTCTACATGAGTTAGCCTCACCCATGGTTGCATTATGTTAACCATCACTTCATTTTCCTTTTGGAAAAAATTCATTTTATTCTTTTTCTTCTTCTTCTTCCTCTTAAGAAAGAAAAGAAAAGCTTGCTTCAAAAATGTCAAGTGATGATTCCAAGTGAGAAATCCAAATCTAAAGTGAACCCACTTCCTATTTCTTCATCCTCTACCACTTGCCATGTAGTATAGGGTGTTTTCTTCACAAGTTTCATGACTTGGTGAAGTTGGAGCTTGATCTTGAGTTGCCTCGACGTAGATCATCTTCGGCATCGAAGTCGACGACCTATCCCGCCCATTTATCCGATGAAGCCGACGCTAGAGCCCGGGATCCGATGATCGCAGCGAGGGGACATCATCACGGAGCTATGGAGGTGGAGGACCGGATCTACAAAGGTTGTATTTTCCGTTCACTCTTAGTTAAGTTGTTAACTAGTTGCATGTTTCGCCTAATCTCTAGTCAACGATCGCATTAGGGTTTCTCGGCACCGGAAATTTTTGAATTTGGCATGGTTGATGCCTTGTGAGACCTCTTTAGTGTGCCTAGGAACCCTACAATGCTAAACAATGCCTCAATCCCTAGGAAAGATGATACATCAACGGTCATCTCTGGATCGGTCTGCTCTAGATCTAAGTAAGACTCTCCACACTAAAAATCTTCAACCCATCTGGGCCTGCGTCGGCGCATCAATCTGACAAATCACCTTCGTCTCTCAATTCGGGATAGACTAGCTATCATCTGTCGCATCTCTGCATGGAAGCTCCAGCGATTTCAGCTCGTAAACTCTAGAAGCGACATCCCATCAAACTCAGCAACAGCTGGGTCATCTGTCTGAACGTAGACGACATCACAATCTCTAAGGTAGGCTATACATCGACAATCCTCTCACAATAGGCAACCTCTAACAGTGGCCCGATCATCCGGTGCAAAACCAAACACTCGCCTCAACAGGAGGTCACAACACAACACTACATCAAGACGTTCCCATATCACCAGAAAACACAATGGTCAGCCCTCGTACAAGACGAGCTCGCCCTGACCGCAACACTAGCAGCAGCTCAAACTATGCTCAAACCATAGTGACAGGAACCTCAATCGAGTATCGAAGAGAGCAGATCAACGGCAAGAAAGGAAACGACAGATCAAGAATGGACACATGATCATAAGAAGGAACAGCATCAATGAGAGTATGATCAAGGAAACAAATAGAATCATAAGTCTCAAAAATATGTACACCCTAAGGTTTCTTAAGTGGAGTATCGTATCGTAAATATGCCGCGGAACATACGTACGGTACGTCACTCTACTCAAGCTACCTACTCCATCAATCAGGCTCAACCTATGAAACGAACGTTCGGGTCTAAAACCCCCATGTTCAAGTCTAAGTTCCGTAAGGTCAAGCCTAGGTTCCGAAATACATACCCGCCCTAGACTCCGCATAGTCAAAAATAGACTCGAACTAAGGTTAAACCTAGCAATCTGATACCAACTTTGTCACGACCTGAAATATTATCTCGTGACCAGCACTTAAATCACGCAACGTCTAAAGGCGTAACGTAATTCAAGTAAGCTGAAACCCAGAAATCTAAACCTTTTTAAGAAAATAAAGGAGATGAAGTTTTGAAATAAAGGTATAATGAAATCAAGTTTTCTTAATGCATAGAAAAGAAACATGAAAATGCAAGTGAAATTTGCTAGTTTGAAAACGTGTTTCGTCTTTTAAAAATTTGGGCAGCACCTCCTTTATATATTTTGATCCAAAACCACAAATACATAACAAGAATAATGGCATCCCCAAGCGGGAGCTAGCTCTTCGCCAACCGGCGGATCACTCCCACGGAAAGCATAAAAATAAGTATACGATGCCCAACGGCGAAGAACACCACAAATGATAAAGTAAAGCAAGACATCAACCCAAAATGCAAACATAAAATCCATCGGTCAAATCTCGCAACTACAAGTCTTGCTAAGTCTCATTACTTATACAAATACTAGTTTGATTTGATAGAGTTGACTAGATACAATGTGAAATAGTAAATACAAGAGTGGGTACAATGCAAATGTCCCACCTACCAAGCAAACCACCCAAAAGTAGTTATGTGCCAGCGATGCCGCTACTGATCTGTGCGGTCAACCTGCAAGAACTGTGGCACAACGGGGGTGAGTTTCCAACTTGTGAGTAGAAAAACATCAACAAGTAGAAATCGAATAAACAACGACTCGTAGGTCAACTATATCATGAAGTTAATACTATGATATCTACGGTGACTGTATCTGTATATGTGCCAACACTAACATCAATGTCAATCAGCATGTGGATATCATCCAACAATATGATCAATGTATGTATGCATGTGGATCTCATCCAACCATACAATCAATGTATGTATGCGTGTGGATCTCGTCCAACCATATAATCAATGTATGTATGCGTGTGGATCCCGTCCAACCATATAATCAATGTATTTATGCATGTGGATCTCGTCCACCATATAATCAATATATGTATGCATGTGGATCCCGTCCACGTGTCAACCAATGACACAACATCATGCATGTAAATAACATAAAAGCATATGCATGAAGATATGAGGATATAAATCAACGTGTGTCCCTCGCGACATATCAAAATCATGGAACCTGAGTGTCCAGCATCGACAGTCGAAACATCATGAAAAACCCGTGTCCAACATCGACACGTAAATCCACATATCTCAGGCGCCGCAACCTCAGATCGGCCCTCAATATCTCGTCTCCGGCGCTGCCTATTCTGGTCGGCCCTCATATCTATCTCATGACTCTGGTCGGTATCCTCCGGATAACCGACAGGTCCAAATACTATCACCAGTAGGTAGTGCTCCCCTGCCGGCTCACCGTCTAACAATACGAGTCTTCTTTCCCCGGGGTACCTCACCGGGTCCACCATTTACCCGCAGACGGTGCCTACCGCTCCTTGAATCGGGTTTCACATGCCACTCCCAGAACCGAGATAACACATGGTGGACGTACTGAAATATCATATGAAGAGAAACCGGGTTTTTAAAACAATACATACTTTCTTTTGAAATCACCACGGTTCTCAAATCCAGAAATCTCATGAAAGCAGCATATCTCAATGCGTGTAATCATAAAGCATGATGTATGCGATATATAACAGAAATGTAAGTATATCAGTATATCATCCTACATGGAACAGTAATATGTACATATCGAGGAAAAACCGCTCTTTTAAATGAATCCAGTTTTTAAAATATATCATGCGGTTCCCAAATCTCCAAAATCGAATGCAATATTGTATAATGGTGCATATATGAATATATGCAAGTATGGACGTACAAATGTGTATGTACGCAAGTATGGTGTATAATATGTATGTACGCAAGCAAGGTGTACAATATGTATGTGCGCCAATATGGATGTACAGGTGGTATATACGCATGTATGAGTGTCCAATATGTATGTGTGCCAATATGGATGTACAAGTGGTATATACGCAAGCATGAGTGTACAATATGTATGTGTCCCAATATGGATGTACAAGTGGTATATACGCAAGCATGAGTGTACTATATGTATGTGTGCGAATATGGATGTACAAGTGGTATATACGCAAGTATGAGTGTACAATATGTATATCATGAAGTATGTAAGCCGGCAAATCTGTATACGTGTAAAATACGCATCATCGATAATGGTGTAAGTGTACTAGCACAGGTATAAGTAATGCAATGCGAATAACATGAATGCATCAAAAGGTAAATCGTCATCTAAAAGTTATAAGGTATACATATCTAACCTAATCGAGTCAGTGAATCTATCAATCGGCATACAGCCTCACAACATTGCGTATGGTACAATCCATCATACGACATCCTCTAGTCAAGGGTATGGATCAAACATCAAGTCAAACTCATCAGGTACGGAAAATCATCGTACGGCGGCATTAAGCTATCAGAGATCCTATCAACCTATAAGACGAGGAGGGTACGGATCTAACGTCTCGTACGGCTATCACTCATGATTCACAACATATATAAATATCTATATATACTTATGTCCCAGATCACATCCGCAACAATCTCATATCAGGGAACCGGCAGGGTATAAATCATCTCAATCGACTCGCATCCGTATACCAACATATCATCAAATCATCATGCCTCGTCATATATTCTTTTCATCGCATTTATGTCCCATATAAAGTCAAATTTACAAATACATTCTACCTTTACAATAAGCATATGTATCTAATCTAACATACACACCCGAACCATACAAACAGTTTTTGAAAGATGTGAATCATAGTTTTGAAAGTAGGGCTACGGTGTTTTTAAACAAAAGATATCATTTGAAAATCTAAAACGTCCCTCAAGGTATCTTTTTAAAAGATGCATACGATTCTTCAGTTTGGAAATAGATATGGTTCGGATGACAAATTACGTCGGCTATCTAATCCTATAGTACCCTAAACGGCAATATCATCCTCAAGTCCCGTCATCACATACTAATCGTATCATATCACTTCTAACTATTTTTTAGTTTCTAATATAGTTTTTCTAACTATCTTTTAACTCTATCTATAGTTTTCTATTAAAGGTTCCCTTAACCATATTCTATATATAAATCGGTTTCCATCAAAGTTCGCGGGGGTGCTATACGCCATCCACCCAACTTCCCCCGTGGATATAGATCCACTCACCTTGATCCTTGCTTGTCGAAGTCGATGACGCCATGCTCTGTCACCTCGGAATCCACGTGTAGGTACTGTTCATATCAGATTTTTGCATTTTCATACCGTCCAATTTTTATCACATTGCATATCCGTAGATACTCTTGAGCCGTGTTTGCTAGTCAATTGCAGGATACAGGTCCTCGGTTCCAAAACGGTGAAATTCATGGAAAAACACGACAAAATCCGGGTTCCTGCCAACCACAGATAAAACACGGTCTCCGCTCTTCATCCGTATGTTGCCAGATACCAGTTTAGGAGACAAAAGGACAAATCAATTGTCACCTTCATGCACAAAGCACTATGGTAGCACATAATCCAAGAGATCTACACGGAGCTCGAGGCAATCATCCACAAAAAGTCCACTTCATAACACCTTTCCCTCAACAGAAATTCTGGAAGAATTTTGGAAGTATTTTCAGAAAATACATACAACAGACAAGAGGGGACAGAAGAACAGGGAAGTACCCCAAAGCCCACACCCTAAACCTACCAAGGTGCGGCGGATCCGCGGCCAAAGGGGGGTCTAGGCCGCGGATACGCGGCAGTACAGTGCCTTCAGCCGACCAATTTTCAGGGGTATTTTGGTATTTGCATTTTTGGTCTGGTGGTTGCCCTAGGTTTTCATTCTCCAGCCTATAAATAGCCCAGAAGTTTGAGAAGGAAAGGGTCCATAATCTTGTATTTTTCTTTGCTAGGTTTTAGTACATGTTCTTCTTCCTCTTCTCACCTCTTCTCCATTAAACTTGTAAGTGAGCTTTTGAGTGAAGAGTGATGAATAAAGAAGACCATTTTTATTATCATGCTTGTCTCTTTCTTTACTTGTTATAATTGTTGTAATTTTAATTGTTAAGTAGTTGTTGTTATTTCCTTGTTATTTGTTTCTTCTCTCTTTTTCTTTATCCTTGCATACGACAATGATACTTACGCTTGATCCTCGCCAAGGTGAGGTCGCAAACAGTTAGTCGTATTCTTCTAATCTCTTTCTTTCTATCTTCCTCTTTTGTGTTGTTTTATTTTTCCGTATTATGAAGTGTGAGTAGTTCTATACTTGTTAGGGTAGGATAAGGGAAGTTTGAGAGAAGGAAATCTCTCTCACTCTTTCCTTGCCCAACAACTTAAATCAACTCCCGTTAACCCAACCACAATCCGCTCCTTACGGCACCCTATCCTACATGATAGCGGTGATTCCGTAGTGAGACCGGTTGTGGTTGAATTAACCGGAGGTTATGGATAAGAGCCAAGAACGGACGGACAAGCACCAAAAGGAAGGACTATGCGTTGGAAAGCCTAGCTTATACTCGCAAGTTCCTTCCTAGTCGTGCTAATCCCCGTTGTTGCCGATTACCGTAACACCGATATTAAGTGGGGCAACGAAAGATGTGGAGACTCCTAACTCAAACTAACCTAATCCTAACCCTAACAAGCTCTCTTTAAATATCAACTCAACACTTAGATAACTACAAACAAAATCTGAACAACCGGACTTAACTCGTCGAAAAACACATAGAAAAAGATTCCCATCTCCCTGCGGACGACCCGTACTCAACCGGCTAGCTACGTGCGAAACCGTCTTGATTGCGGTATTTAAACTAGAACTTGAACACGCTCCTATCCTAACAATCAAATGGCGCCGTTGCCGGGGAGACGGTAGTCTATTTCTAAGTGAAATTTCGGGTTAATTTGTGAATATAAAAACAACCAAAAACCAAAAAAAAAATATATACTTTGTAAAAGAAACCATCTTGTTATTTTTGATTAGTTTTTGTGTAAGTGTGCAGGAAATACGAAGCTCAAGATCGACGCCAAAGACGTTGGAAATACGGAGTTCAAGTACAGTGCCAAAGACGTAGGAAGATAGACCCACATTTTCGCGGCTACACCGCGACAGACAAAACGAAGCATCCGGTTTACTGTACAAATCTGGAGCAAATACAGTGAGCAAATCAAGATTCAGTACATCCAGACAAGCAGAGGACACCCAACAGAGAACACCAAATTTTTCCAGAGCGCCAAAGCTCCAGGACTGCCGCGCAAGCGCGGCAATTATATGCATTTGGCCGCGGAAGCGCGGCCATCTTTTGGCTTCAGGGCCCCATTTTTCTCTGGTGAGTCTCTCTGCCTCTCTCCACTCCTCTGAACTCCACTGAATTGTGTTTTCTGCAGCTTTCTTTGCGCAAATTCTTCTCCCCTTTCCAATAAACTGTTCTTGTGCAGGATTCTTTGCGCCGCAAATAAAAATTGTTTGCTGTTGATATTGTTACTGTTTTGCATTCTTTAATACGGACTTAAGGGGCTTGAAACCAATCCAGATTGGGTGGGGATTTCATCACCCTTCCCAGGACCCCGGAAATCACTAAAGCATATGCATTGTCCATTGTAATTAAAAAAATACTAGACTTCAGCCCTAAGGACTTCGCGCTCATTAGGAGAAGATAAACCTTGTTTAGAACCTTGCTTAACCGTATATTGTTTACGGGGTGTCTAGGAAAGTGTTAAGGCGCAACCGCCGAAAGAGAAAGGGTTATTTAATTAAGGAACTTCGCGAAAGCGTTGGATAACCTCCCCTTATCTCTGCACTTACCTGGCCTCGTGATCAGTGTATTTTTAAGCCTGTTTCTCGACACTGTTTAACTTCGACAATCAAGTTCAGGAGCAGGTCTAGTAGACCTAGGTTACCCTAGATCTAGGTGTGATTGTGCATATCTTGTTTGTGATTGCTTAAGCCGTATTTCCGTACATACTTCTGTAAATCTCTTTCTAAAAACAAAATAAAAAAAGAAAAAATCAAAAACTTTTATAAAAACTTGCCCTTTTTACGCCAAATCCATTTTTACCCAACACCCATCGCCTTTCTTCATTGACGTTTTCTTACCCTCACCTTCTCCGCTTTGACTATACTAAACTCGTTTAGTGTATGTCCGCTTGGACTCGGGACACTAGCGCCCGTCTAGTCCGCGTTACGTTAGTCGCGACCGACTACGCGATCGACTCCGAAGTCGATACTCCGTCCACTCCTCTTTCACCCCTTCCTTTGCCGGCCAACTCCGACGTTGACCGGAATTCTGTTCATACATCTTCACCTTCACCTTCACCTTCACCAACCTCTTCTTCCGCGATGTCGGGATTTATTCCAAACATCTCGTTGACCACCCCTGGATTGGCTCCACCTCCTATGGAGACCAATCTCCCACCACCTCCGCCTGTTGTAGCGCCGCAGCGAATTGCGCTCCAGGATCGTTTCTACCCTACCCGTTCTGCACTTCCAACCTGCCTTTCTCTTCCTCCGGCCAATGGGGACAACTTTGAAATTAAGCCCCATTTCATCAACATGCTTCCACGTTTTCATGGGCTTGAATCTGAAGATGCCTATATCTTCATTAACAAATTTCAAAACGTCTGTGCCATGATGAAAACAACCCAGCTGTCGGACGATGCTATACGTCTACGGGTCATTCCGTTCACTTTATGCGATCTCGCAGAAAAATGGCTGTATAGCACCGCTTCCCACTCAATCACCAGCTGGGACGAGTTTGTTAAAGCGTTTCTGAAAAAATTCTACCCAAATCATAAGACCGCAAGAATTCGAAATGAGATCAACCAATTCTCCCAGCTTCCTTCTGAACCCTTTTGGAAGTGCTTTGACCGATACAAAGACCTTCTTGTTCAGTGTCCTCACCACGGTATAGAGAAATGGCAACTCTGCCAAACCTTATACGAGGGACTGAACCCAGCAACGAAGCAGTTGCTGGAAACCATCTGTCAGGGCCACTTCCTATCCAAATCTGACGAGGAAGCGTGGCAGTTCTTTGACGATCTTGCGGAGCAAACGCTACAGTGGGAGAGCACCAGACCGACTCCTTCTTCTTCTTCTCCCTCCACTTCTACCGGTCAGTCTAGGGTAGGAATTCACCAGCTTGATGTCTCTATTGCGATGAGAGCTGAAATGGCTGCAATCACAAAAAAGCTTGAAGCAATAGAGAGCAAATTTTCTTCTCCTACTCCTGCCCCTGTTCTCCCCCTTCGTACCATCTGCGCTTGTTGTTCCGATCCGTCCCACTTGACAGAAGAGTGTCCTTACAATCCACCCTCGCAAGGACAGGATCAGGTTAATGCATTCCAGCAAAGACCAAGGAATGATCCATACTCTTCGACCTACAATCCCGGTTGGAGGAACCACCCCAATTTCGCCTGGAATCAGAATCAGAATCAATTCCAGGGCAACCATTTCCAAAGGGCCCCTCCACCGCAACAACAAGCGCAACAACAAACTCAGTATCAGCAGCCCTTCCAACCCCAGCCTTACCAAAACCAGACGAACAACTTTGCACCGAACAATTCCTTTCCACCAAACAACTTTGTTCCGTCGAACAATGATAAGGTTTCCTCGCTCGAGCGAAGTCTGGATGCGTTTGTTTAACAATCGACTCAATCCACCGCCAACATCCAGTCTTCAATCCAATCTTTAGTGCAACACACCGCCGCACACGGGCAGAGCATCAAGACCATCGAGGCCCAGATTGCACAGCTGAACGCGGCCTTGAGCGAGCGAGAGAAGGGGAAGCTCCCGTCCCAGCCACTTCCAAATCCCGGCCACCCACATAATGCACATGTTGCTCTTGAACAACAAAACCATAATGTGAGTGCCGTGACCACACTGAGATCAGGGAGGGTGCTGCAAAATAACATTGGCAAGCAAATCAACGATGACACCCCGGCCGCTTCTTCTTCTTCTTCTCCTGCTTCTTCTTCTTCGTCTTCCGAGCCTTTTCTCCTTTCTTCACAAGGCTCTCCTTCCTCTTCTTCTCTAAACGGACCCGCTTCTCACTCCATGAAAACACCTATTCTGGGATCCGTTCCAACTCCAAAATCTCCTCCTCCAGCATTAGACTCAACCAATTTTCAAAATGTTCCATTTCCAAACCGGTTGAGATCTAACAAACAAAATCCACAAATGGAGAAGATTTTAGAGTTATTCAAGCAAGTTAACATTAACATTCCTCTTTTAGATGCTGTCCAACAAGTCCCTTCTTACGCGAAAATCTTAAAGGACTTATGCACGAAAAAGAGGAAGTCTCAGGTACCCAAGAAAGTTTTCTTGGCTAGTGCTGTGAGTGATGCCCTTACCCAATCTTTACCACAAAAACGGAAGGACCCTGGCTGTCCTACTATTTCAATTACTATTGGGGATAAGAACATCAACCGCGCACTATTAGATCTTGGTGCCAGTGTTAACTTGCTTCCGTATTCAGTATACGAGCAATTAGGCGTCGGAGAGCTGAAACCCACACACTGCACTCTCCAGATGGCCGACCGATCGATCACCCATCCTAGGGGTGAGCTAGAGGATGTGTTAATCAAAGTCGGGGATTTCATATTCCCCGTCGACTTCATTGTCTTAGATACACAGCCTGTAGCTAACCCCCGGAATCAAATTCCGGTGATACTCGGTCGCCCATTTCTCGCAACCTCAAATGCTGTGATCAATTGTCGCAATGGTTCAATGAACCTCTCTTTTGGAAATATGACAATTGAACTCAACATTTTTAGGTTGGGGAATCAGCCCGCCGAACCTAATGCTCATATACTGGATGTTTGCTCGATCCAGGAGATCACCCCCGAAGAGTGTGAATTCGAGGAGTTTTTGTTTGAATACGATAATCTTGACGCCACTAGTGCGTGTCTCTTCGAACCTGCTGCTGTTTCTGCGCCCGATAACGACTACGAGTGTTTCACGTTCACGAACGATCTTAGCCGCGCACAACCCGAGTTTGAATCTTTCGACTTTTCGGATGAGTTACCTGAACCATCCGACTCGGTTGCCTACACTCGTTTTGAACCTTTGCTGGAGTCCTTTGAGTTCGAGACCTTTGCACCAGTCTTGCCTTCCATCATTTCACCTCCAACGCTCGAACTCAAGCCGTTGCCGTCTCACCTTAAGTATGCTTACTTAGGTGAGAACGAGACCCTTCCTGTCATCATCTCGGCTTCTCTAGCTCCCGAGCAAGAGAAAGCCCTTCTCGCGGTCTTGCACAGCAACATGCAAGCTTTTGGCTGGTCCATGGCGGACATCAAGGGAATTAGTCCCCTCATCGTTGAGCATCACATTCATCTGATGGATGATGCCAAACCAGCCCGGGATCCACAAAGACGTCTTAATCCAGTCATGAAGGAGGCTGTGAAGAAGGAGATCGTCAAATGTCTAGATAGTGGTATCATTTACCCTATCTCTGATAGCCAGTGGGTTAGCCCCATTCACGTTGTCCCCAAGAAGTCGGGCATCACGGTCATAACCAACGAAGCGAATGAGTTAATCCCTACTCGCACCCAAACCGGGTGGCGAGTTTGCATTGATTACAGAAAACTCAACGCTGCAACGCGGAAAGACCACTTTCCGCTACCTTTTATTGACCAGATGCTCGAACGATTGGCCGGACATGAGTACTATTGCTTTTTAGATGGCTACTCTGGCTATAATCAAATTCCCATCGCCGAAAAAGACCAGGACAAGACCACTTTCACTTGTCCTTTCGACACGTTTGCATATCGACGCATGCCCTTTGGGTTATGCAATGCGCCCGCTACCTTCCAGCGGTGTATGATGGGGATTTTCTCAGACATGGTGGAGAAATTTCTGGAGATTTTCATGGATGACTTCTCCATTTTCGGCGACTCCTTTGACGAGTGTTTGCTGCATCTTGACGCTGTCCTTACACGATGTAAGGACAAGAATCTCACTTTGAACTGGGAGAAATGCCACTTCATGGTGCGCGAAGGTATTGTCTTAGGACATATCATCTCGCAAAATGGCATAGAGGTTGACAAAGCAAAGATTGAGGTCATTTCCAATCTGCCTCCTCCCCGATGCGTCAGAGATATCCGAGCCTTCCTTGGCCACGCCGGTTTTTATAGACGGTTTATCAAGGACTTTAGCAAGATTTCTAGGCCCTTGACTCTTCTCCTGGCCAAGGACACGCCATTCGACTTCAGCTCAAGCTGTGCGGCTGCTTTCGAGTCACTGAAACTCTCACTCACTTCTGCTCCCGTTCTCTCTTCTCCTGACTGGACGCACCCATTCGAGATTATGTGCGATGCATCCGACTTTGCCATCGGTGCTGTCCTTGGACAGCACATCAACAAGATGCCGCATGTAATCTATTACGCAAGCCGAACCCTGAACGACGCACAACTCAATTATACAACAACTGAGAAGGAATTCTTAGCTGTTGTATTTGCCTTAGAAAAGTTCAGGCCCTACCTCATCGGCTCTCCAGTCATTGTCTACACTGACCACTCAGCTCTGCGCCATCTTTTTGCGAAGAAAGATGCCAAATCTCGGTTGATCCGTTGGATCCTCTTGCTTCAAGAGTTTGACCTTGTCATTAAGGACAAAAGAGGATGTGAAAACGTTGTTGCCGACCATCTTTCACGACTTCTTTCTTCGCCGTCGCTTCCTATCCCAATCAATGACGTCTTTCCGGATGAACAACTCTTGACAGTATCTCGCGAACCCTGGTTCGCAGATATTGTGAACTATTTGGCCACGGGATTACTACCGACTGAATGGTCGAGTCAGGACAGACTTCGCTTCTTATCCCAAGTAAAACATTTTTACTGGGACGAACCCTACTTGTTCAAGTACTGTCCTGACCAGATTATTCGTCGGTGTGTCCCTGATGAGGAATTCAAGAGTGTGCTGTCATTTTGCCACGACCAAGCATGTGGCGGGCATTTTGGGCCCAGAAAGACAGCTGAGAAGATCTTGCAATGTGGTTTCTACTGGCCACAACTTTTCAAAGACGCTCACGACTATTGCAAGACTTGCTCCCGGTGCCAACACATGGGCCGGATATCCCGGAGGAATGAGATGCCGCTCCAACCGATCTTGGTTGTGGAGATTTTCGATGTTTGGGGGATAGACTTCATGGGGCCGTTTCCCAGCTCTTTTGGGAACTTGTACATTCTTCTAGCTGTTGATTACGTCTCTAAATGGGTCGAGGCTGTGCCCAGCCGAACTAACGACAACAAGGTTGTCGTTAGGTTCCTTAAAGAAAACATTTTCTCACGGTTTGGGCACCCCCGAGCGATCATTAGCGACAATGGAAGTCATTTCTGCAATAGGACTTTCGAGACCTTGATGCGGAAATACTCCATTAATCATAAGCTTTCTACGCCCTACCACCCCAAACCTGCGGGCAGGCCGAAGTTTCAAATCGGCAGATCAAGCAGATACTGGAGAAAACGGTTTCCAAGAACCGTAAGGATTGGTCTTTGAAACTCACTGATGCCCTTTGGGCATTTAGAACCGCTTATAAGACCGACCTTGGCATGTCTCCCTATCGGCTTGTGTACGGAAAAGCCTGCCACCTTCCTGTCGAAATCGAGCATCGCGCGTTTTGGGCGATAAAGGAGCTGAATCTGTCTCTGGAGGACGCGGGCAGCCATCGGAAGCTGCAGCTGAACGAACTGAGCGAGCTTAGGGATGAGGCTTACGACAATGCGGTTGTCGTTAAGAATCAAACGAAGGTGTTTCATGATAAACACCTTGTGCGCAAAACCTTCGTACCTGGTCAGCAGGTACTTCTTTACGACACCCGACTTCACTTCCATCCTGGAAAGCTCCGATCTCGCTGGAAAGGGCCGTATTTTGTGCGGACTGTGTATCCGCAGGGCGCTGTGGATTTGGAAAATCCAAAGGACGGTTCACTCTTCAAAGTGAACGGACACCGATGCAAACCGTACCTTAGCGCCGAACCAACAGAGGAGCTCCTGTTCTTACAGGAGCCGGTTTACCTTGCTTGATCTTCCTCTGCCTACCTCCAAACTTCGGTTATCCAGCCAAGAACAGTGGACACTGTTCCAAATAAGTTTGGGGGTATGTACAAACCATTTTGTTTATATTCTTGTATATTCTTTTTCTTTTCTTTCAAAACAAAAACAAATAAAAATTGTGTATCGCTAACCAACAATTTTGAACCTTCAAACTACTCTCTTCATGCAATGACAGTGAGGACACTGTCCAGTTTAAGTTTGGGGGTACACTCGGTACGCATTTCTTACCTTCGCATTCATATGTATATTTTGCATCTGCATATTAAAATCCATAAAATCCATAAAAATTTGAAAATTTTCTAAAAAATATAAAAACTTTTTTGTCAAGTTAGCTTGTGGAAGAACTTTGATTCAATATTCGACGGTTTTTGTTTGAAAAAATAGGAATAACTAGATCTTATGTTTGGATTTTGAAAACCTGAAAGATAACTCTCCTTTGAAGTTAACTATAGCTGATATACGTCTTTACATCACACTACACGTGTCGTGAGTTTTGGGAATTAGATGACAAGTCTTTCATGTTCAAACTTTTAAACAGATAAATGATTTTCTGAGAATCAAATAGGTTTGTTCTGAAATAAGTAATGACAAGAATAGTTTATGAAGTAAAGCGAATATGAAGGAATGTTATTGATGCCGTAATAGGAGCTAAGTCTGAAAAATAACCCATCTAAAACTTGATTGGAATGATTACACACCAAACCCACTAGACACGTCTTTTATCCAAAAAAATATTTGAACTGCCGGTTATATCTCCGTTCGTATTAAATCATCTGATTTTCACGCCAAACTGTCTTTTGTTTTTGGACCTAGGTAACTTGAGTAATTAAGTCCGCTGGGGTGTTTCTACACCTAATGCCCTAAAACCAACTGGTTTGGGTGCATTGGCCCAAAGCTCGCTAAGAAGCCTAGAAAGTCCAGTTTAAAACAAAGTCAAGCAAGTGTTCTCTCCGAGTTAAAATTCCTAACGGTTCTTTGTGTGAGAATAATCTTGATAAAAGACAGGCTTTTAAAAAAAAATTTAACGGAGATATGAAGGTTTTACTCTTTGATAAAGACTATTGCACGTTCACAGTGGTGTATATGAAATGAAAACAAGAAAAAGGTGGAGTGAAAAATACGACTTAGTTTCCTGTTAAGGAAGATAGAAATTCTAAAGTTGAAACCTTACTGCAAAACGAAACTTGAAAAATGCTTAACTCATTATAAAACTTATGTGATCCTTTTAAAATTGTTATCTGGGCTTTATTGTGCGACATGATGACTCTAATCGATCCTTCTGGAACTTAACGACACTATCCGCACTGCACGTAAAGACATAGAAAATCTGTAGTTAAATAAGATGTGAGGTGTGAAAAATAAAGGTTCGATAGTCTAGACTAAGGATTATAGAATTGTTATTTTCTAAAACAAAACTTTAGGGTTTGAAACTTAGTCATTTTTACAAACCAACTTGACCGGATTTTGTGGGTAGTATCCGCTGAAAACCCTCAGGAGACAACACTCCTCCTACTAGGGACACCTAGAGGTTTAACGGCTTGTTGCACATGCTCAGTGCAATCGCGTTCCCTGCGAAAGTGAGGTTAGGAAATTTTTTGTGAATAAATGGACTTTGCTCGGGACGAGCAAATGATAAGTTTGGGGGTATTTGTTCATATCAGATTTTTGCATTTTCATACCGTCCAATTTTTATCACATTGCATATCCGTAGATACTCTTGAGCCGTGTTTGCTAGTCAATTGCAGGATACAGGTCCTCGGTTCCAAAACGGTGAAATTCATGGAAAAACACGACAAAATCCGGGTTCCTGCCAACCACAGATAAAACACGGTCTCCGCTCTTCATCCGTATGTTGCCAGATACCAGTTTAGGAGACAAAAGGACAAATCAATTGTCACCTTCATGCACAAAGCACTATGGTAGCACATAATCCAAGAGATCTACACGGAGCTCGAGGCAATCATCCACAAAAAGTCCACTTCATAACACCTTTCCCTCAACAGAAATTCTGGAAGAATTTTGGAAGTATTTTCAGAAAATACATACAACAGACAAGAGGGGACAGAAGAACAGGGAAGTACCCCAAAGCCCACACCCTAAACCTACCAAGGTGCGGCGGATCCGCGGCCAAAGGGGGGTCTAGGCCGCGGATACGCGGCAGTACAGTGCCTTCAGCCGACCAATTTTCAGGGGTATTTTGGTATTTGCATTTTTGGTCTGGTGGTTGCCCTAGGTTTTCATTCTCCAGCCTATAAATAGCCCAGAAGTTTGAGAAGGAAAGGGTCCATAATCTTGTATTTTTCTTTGCTAGGTTTTAGTACATGTTCTTCATCCTCTTCTCACCTCTTCTCTATTAAACTTGTAAGTGAGCTTTTGAGTGAAGAGTGATGAATAAAGAAGACCATTTTTATTATCATGCTTGTCTCTTTCTTTACTTGTTATAATTGTTGTAATTTTAATTGTTAAGTAGTTGTTGTTATTTCCTTGTTATTTGTTTCTTCTCTCTTTTTCTTTATCCTTGCATACGACAATGATACTTACGCTTGATCCTCGCCAAGGTGAGGTCGCAAACAGTTAGTCGTATTCTTCTAATCTCTTTCTTTCTATCTTCCTCTTTTGTGTTGTTTTATTTTTCCGTATTATGAAGTGTGAGTAGTTCTATACTTGTTAGGGTAGGATAAGGGAAGTTTGAGAGAAGGAAATCTCTCTCACTCTTTCCTTGCCCAACAACTTAAATCAACTCCCGTTAACCCAACCACAATCCGCTCCTTACGGCACCCTATCCTACATGATAGCGGTGATTCCGTAGTGAGACCGGTTGTGGTTGAATTAACCGGAGGTTATGGATAAGAGCCAAGAACGGACGGACAAGCACCAAAAGGAAGGACTATGCGTTGGAAAGCCTAGCTTATACTCGCAAGTTCCTTCCTAGTCGTGCTAATCCCCGTTGTTGCCGATTACCGTAACACCGATATTAAGTGGGGCAACGAAAGATGTGGAGACTCCTAACTCAAACTAACCTAATCCTAACCCTAACAAGCTCTCTTTAAATATCAACTCAACACTTAGATAACTACAAACAAAATCTGAACAACCGGACTTAACTCGTCGAAAAACACATAGAAAAAGATTCCCATCTCCCTGCGGACGACCCGTACTCAACCGGCTAGCTACGTGCGAAACCGTCTTGATTGCGGTATTTAAACTAGAACTTGAACACGCTCCTATCCTAACAATCAGGTACCTACAATAATAAACAATCGCAATCGCTATTAACATCAAGTCTTGTAACCAAAACGGCACACGGATCGCCTATAGGTTAGAACCTATAGCCCACGTATGCAAAACCAACAAATTACCCCTAGTCGTTGATGTACAAACATTCAACAACCAAATACAAATCGAAATATCAAAACTCATCATTCAAAATACAGAAAACATATGCAAAAATCATACTAATATGCTCCCAGATTTTGACTAAGGCCAAAAGAAGTTGCACAAACAAGTCTAGGGTGCTGTATATAGTGTATATGAGCTACTAGACCAACCTAGACCGAAACCCCTCGAATGTGGCCGACCACTGGGCCTAAAAATCCGGCCTCCTCAGCCCCATGGCTTCCGTTTGGGTTCGTATGGTCGGGGTGGTCTCCTAGTACCCTAATTTGGTCCCTGGTATTGTTTGGTTTCCTCAAAAATTCCCCGGGTTGCTCCAGATTCACTGTAGGCTCATAATTCCTCACAAAACCGATACGGCTAAAATCCTAAATCCGTATTCTAGTTTCCATGCTATGGTCCAGGTCAAGAATCACCTCTAAGTCTTATTGACAGCCACTAACATCATCAATCTCCCAAACCCTTCTCTAGAATTTCAAAGTTCATAAATCCATCACTAAACGACTTGTAAACTTAAACAAAATGCTAAGAAATCAAAACTACACTAAATGAACAGAGATATACCTCATGGTTACACCCAAGCAAAACCCTAGAAGTCCCAAAGTTGTCAAAATCCTACTTTCCTTGGTCCTAGAGGATGAAGAGGTGATCATTTTTTGTGAAAGGAGTATAGGATTTTGAGGAAGGTTTGGAAATGGATTTTTGAGGTTGAAGGTGGAGGGAGATGAGGAAGAAGAAGGAGAAGAAAATGGTGGAGAATCAAATGTGGTAGCCCCCCCTCTCTCTCACAATTATTCTCACTTTCTCTCTCTCTCTCCAAGCATGGTCTCCTATCATCATTATGTCCCCTCTCTCTCTCTCCTCAAGTTATCATGACACATTTTCCTTTTCTTTTCATTTTTTTTCTCACCACAATAAAACCATAACATAAAACAACACAATGAACAAGTAACCAAATGAAACATGTTACGGTGCACTAACCATGAAAACTGTAGAAACACGGATTTGGCTTAATCGCGATTAGCAGTGCACTAATCGGGTTTTTATCCAAACAGCATATAATAAATTTTAAAAAATGCCAAATCCTTTAATTATTTTTTTAAATGAATAAATAATTTTAATTTCGATTTATTTCACAATAATTGGTATATATTTATACCCTTTTTCGAATACCCCAATTTCGCAAATCGGACAGTTTTCGGGAAAAATATTATTTTAATATTAAATTCCAAAAATAATATTTTAAATTTTCTGAAATGTTACAATCTTCCCCTCTTAAAAAAGTCGGTCCCCGAATTTAAATTTAAACCCCCAAAATCTAAAACATTTCCATAATCAGCTCAAAACAACGAGACTCCGAAATAACGGAAGATATATAAATAACACAGCGCATCGCGTCAAGTGCGCATGAAAACGAGAATAAAACTCAAAAACCGAACTCCGTCAGGTGTCACGCAAATCATCGGATTTGCACATATATCCTCAGAGTTACAATAGAGATACAGATCTCAAAATCCACTACTGAAATCCAATATACACTAGTCAAATACTATAATACGTGTATAGTACGCATCTTTGGAAAACTTTCAAGAACTAAATAAAACTCATGCAAAAAATTTTCTGAATCACCGCGTGATACGTAGCCCATGGCCTAAGTGACGGACACTCACTTGTAAAATAATAATGTATGTCCATATATGTTTTGCTAAATATACGTTCCGTCGTTTCAAAATATTCCAAAAGATTTTCCTTTGTAAACGTTTGTGTCGCTCACAGACACGTAAAAAATAGCGAGACTATAGCTCTTTTCTGAAAACCTCTCGTTAACTTTCAAATGCATGCAAAATACTCAGGTACTGTTCTCAGATCAGTCTTGTTTGGCTACTACATAACACAGTGCCTATGATGAAAACAAAGTGATCAAAAGCAAAATCAGTCTCAAAAAGCGTATCCAACCATTGCATGCGTCTGGTGCGCACGGAAATCAAATCCAAATACACGTGCCACAACATGCACAAAAGCAAAACTAAGTACAACGGGTGTGCACGAAAGCATCTGTCCAGTGCAACGGCTGTGCACGACAACAATATCAAGTACATCTAGAGTGCATCCGGTGCAATTAACATGCACGAATGAAAATCCCAGTTGAGTGCATCCGGTGTGCACAAAACCACATCTCATATCATGCACCCAACATGAGCGAAACTCCAAATCAAGTGCATCCATTGTGCACAAAAGAAATCTAAATCAAGTGCATCCAACATGCACGAGTAAAATCCCACTCAAGTGCATCCGATGTGCACAAAAATCCAAAATCAAGCGCCTAATATACGCAAAAATCCAACCAAAGCGCGTCAGGTTCGTAAGAAACATCTAGTGCCGTAGCATGCATGAAAACGAACATCAAGTACAAACGCGCACGAAAATACAAATCTGGTAAAACGAATGCTCATGGACATAAATTGGTGCAACAATGTACGGAGTATAAATCTAGTGCAACCAATGCACAAAATACCGAACTGGCGCAACCAATCCACAAAATAGAAATCCAGTGCAACAAATGCACGGAAAAAAAAATCTAGTACAACTAATGCACGAAAAATAAATCCGGTGCATCCAGTGCATGAAATATAAATACTGTGCTTAAATGCATAAATACAAATCTGGTGCATCCAGTGCACGAAATACCAATCAATAACTCAAATGCGTAAACAGCAACACCTAGTGTACCAAGGTGTATAAAATCATGAACGTGTTCAAATGCGTGTACAAAACACATATCAATGCACTGCAAGCACAAATAAGCTATACCGAGTGTAAAAATCAAATCGAGTGTGTACCACACGTACAAAATCAAATCAACCGTATGAAATCCACAAAATCATAATTACGTGCAGCCAAGGCACAAACCGAATCTCAAATGTAATAGATATGCACAAATCGCAAATCAACACAACGGTGTATAAAATATATATCAAGTGAAATAACTATGCACAAAAAGTGTAAATACCCAGTATGTGCAACCATGGTGCACGAAAATGATATCATGAAACTCAATCATCAAAACTCAAGTCCAAGCGATATAAGCGTGATACTTGGATCATAATGCAAATCGCAACAAATGACACTGAGGTACACCTCCTACAATGTCGAAAAATGTCGGTGCGCCCCAGAACTGGCAGAGCAAGAACATCCGCTTGCCACTTGCTCACGGTCTGGCGTCCTCTGTCTCTTGGTCCTTATCTTCTCTGTGGATTTACCAATCTCGAAATCCATAGGCTCGTCGGCCCTGTCGGGTGTGCTAACGGAGACGATTCCGCTCTGGCACTTCTCTGGTCATCTCTCGGCCAATCATCACGACCACTCGTAAAGCAGCTGTCACTAGCGTCGGTCTCTGGCCCTCTGAATACACATGACACAACTGATCCTGGGTGCAAATCTCATCGCAGCAGTTTCCTGGAAGGAACCTTCTCAGAGTCTCTTCCAATCTCGCCTATACCGAACTGTACGGAGGCTGGTACTCTTGCATAATCTTTTCTCGCTTTCTGGATATCTGCGCTCTCAGCACTGCATTTCCTTGGGAACTGGCCGCATCCTTACACCTCTGTACACGTATCAGGTCTCTAATCTCGACGGGGAGTAACAACAACTCGTCAGCATCTCGCATGAACCTCTGGTCCCACTTGTCTGTATCATCGTCCACTTCGACGTCACGTCGCTATCTGCGTAGTGCAAATGTTCTCAGCTACAGTCATTACAAAGTCTCTCACACGGACTCGAAATCACGAACTCGGTATCTTCGTCACTCTGTAGAAGATCTCTAGCCGAACATGTCCTCGGGAACTCGTCCCAACCATTGGAGAAATACTCAATACTCGCCCATCCTCGATCAACTCCCAACGCATTTGGGTGAGGTCCTCTATCCGAAGCTGGTCAGCTTACTGGTCTCCTATCACATGAAATCTTGACGACGTCAAACTTTTCGATCGAGTCATCAAGGTCCCAAAATTTCCCGAAGGCTCAACACCTGAGCACAGTCTAAAATATCTGGTACATACTACAGTACCTCTTGACCAGCCGTAGAAGGGCAAACCCAAGCCTCACTGATGGCACCGCTAAACAGCGTCAAACTCTAAGGTTCAAAAGCGGTTCCATGGTCATCATGTCGAGTTAGGGTTTCATTCTTCTAGAGGGTCCACAAAATCACTTGCATGTTCCTCCGAATACTTTAAACTTGGGAAAAATGGGTTTCTGACACTCGTTCGAACTTTTTTGCTTCGCCTATACAACATGTGAATACTCTTCGCCCGCATGCTAAATAATGCCTCAATCCACCAGGAATGCAGATACATCAACGGTAATCTCTGGATCGGTCTGCTCTAGATCTGAGTAAGACTCTCCACACTGAAAATCTTCAACTCAACTGGGCCTGCGTCGGCGCATCAATCTGACGAATCACCTTCGTCTCTCAACTCGGGATAGACTAGCTATCATCTGTCGCATCTCTGCATGGAAGCTCCAGCGATCTCAGCTCGTAAACTCTGGAAGCGACATCCCATCAACCTCAGAAACAGCTGGGTCATCTGTCTGCACGTAGACGACATCACAATCTCTGAGGTAGGCTGTATATCGACAATCCTCTCACAACAGGCAGCCTCTAACAGTGGCCCGATCATCCGGTGCAAAACCAAACACTCGCCTCAACAGGAGGTCACAACACAACACTACATCGAGACGTTCCCATGTCACCAGAGAACACAATGGTCAGCCCTCGTACCAGACGAGCTCGCCCTGACCGCAACACTAGCAGCAGCTCAAACTGCGCTCAAACCATGGTGACAGGAACCTGAATCGAGTATCGAAGAGAGCATATCAACGGCAAGAAAGGAAACGACAGATCCAGAATGGATACATGATCATAAGAAGGAACAACATCAATGAGAGTATGATCAAGGAAACGAATAGAAGCAAGGATCTCAAATGGATGTATAATTATGGGTATGAAGAGTATCATAAGTCTCAAAAATATGTACACCCTAAGCTTTCTTAAGTGGAGTATCATATCGTAAATATGTCGTAGAACATACGTACGGTACGTCACTCTACTCAAACTACCTACTCTATCAATCAGGGTCAACCTATGAAACGAAAGTTCGGGTCTAATACCCCCATGTTCAAGTCTAAGTTCCGTAAGGTCAAGCCTAGGTTCCGAAATACATACCCGCCCAAGACTCCGCATAGTCAAACATAGACTCGAACCAAGGTTAAACCTGGCGCTCTGATACCAACTTTGTCATGACCCGAAATAATAGCTCGTGACCAGCACTTAAATCACGCAACGTCTAAAGGCGTAACGTAATTCAAGTAAGCTGAACCCCAGAAATCTAAAACTTTTTAAGAAAATAAAGGAGGTGAAGTTTTGAAATAAAGGTATAATGAAATCAAGTTTTCTTAATGCATAGAAAAGAAACATGAAAATGCAAGTTAAATTTGTTAGTTTGAAAACGTGTTTCGTCTTTTAAAAATTTGGGCAACACCTCCTTTGTATATTTTGATCCAAAACCACAAATACATGACAAGAATAATGGCATCCCCAAGCAGGAGCTAGCTCTTCGCCTACCGGCGGATCACTGCCACGCAAAGCATAAAAATAAGTATACGACGCCCAACGGCGAAGATCACCACAAAAGATAATATAAAGCAAGACATCAACCCAAAATGCGAACATAAAACCCATCGCTCAAGTCTCGCAAATACAAGTCTTGCTAAGTCTCATTACTTATACAAATACTAGTTTGATTTGATAGAGTTGACTAGATACAATGTGAAATAGTAAATACAAGAGTGGGTACAATACAAATGTCCCACCTACCAAGCAAACCACCCAAAAGTACTTATGTGCCAGCGATGCCGCTACTGATCCGTGCGGTCAACCTACAAGAACTGTGGCACAACGGGGGTGAGTTTCCAACTCGTGAATAGAAAAATATCAACAAGTAGAAATCGAATAAACAACGACTCCTAGGTCAACTATATCATGAAGGTAATACTATGATATCTAGGATGACCATATCTGTATATGTGCCAACACTAATATCAATATCAATCAGTATGTGGATATCATCCAGCAATATGATCAATGTATGTATGCATGTGGATCTCGTCCAACCATAAAATCAATGTATGTATGCGTGTGGATCTCGTCCACCCATATAATTAATGTATGTATGCATGTGGATCTCGTCCACCATATAATCAATGTATGTATGCATGTGGATCTCGTCCACCATATAATCAATGTATGTATGCATGTGGATCTCGTCCACGTGTCAACCAATGACACAACATCATGCATGTAAATATCATAAAAGCATATGCATGAAGGTATGAGGATATAAATCAACGTGTGTCCCTCGCGACACATCAAAATCATGGAACCTAAGTGTCCAGCATCGACACTCGAAACATCATGAAAACCCATGTCCAGCATTGACACATAAATCCTCATATCTCAGGCGCCGCATCCTCAGATCGGTCCTCAATATCTCGTCTCAGGCGCCGCCTACTCTGGTCGGCCTTTATATCCATCTCATTACTCCGTTTGGTATCCTCCGGATAACCGACGGGTCTAAATACTATCACCACTAGGTAGTGCTCCCCTGCCAGGCTCACCGTCTAACAATACGAGTCTTCTTGCCCTAGGGTACCTCACCGGGTCCACCATGTACCCGCAGACGGTGCCTACCGCTCCGCGAATCGGGTTTCACATGCCACTCTCAGAACCGAGAAAACATATGGTGGACGTACTGAAATATCATATTAGGAGAAACCGCGATTTTAGAACAATACATACTTTCTATTAAAATCACCACGGTTCTCAAATCCAGAAATCTCTTAAAAGCAGCATATCTCAATGTGTGTAATCATAAAGCCTGATGTATGCGATATATAACAGAAATGTAAGTATATCCGTATATCATGCAACATAGAACAGTAATATGTACATATCGAGGGAAAACCGCTCTTTTAAATGAATCCAGTTTTTAAAATATATCATGCGGTTCCCAAATCTCCAAAATCGAATGCAATATCGTATGAAGGTGCATATGTGAATATACGCCAATATGGATGTACAGGTGGTATATACGCAAGCATGAGTGTACAATATGTATGTGTGCCAATATGGATGTACAGGTGGTATATACGCAAGCATGAGTGTACAATGTGAATATACGCCAATATGAATGTACAAGTGGTATATACGCAAGCATGAGTGTACAATATTTGTGCCAATATGGATGTACAAGTGGCATATACGCAAGCATGAGTGTACAATATGTATGTGTGGCAATATGGATGTACAAGTGGTATATACGAAAGTATGAGTGTACAATATGTATATCATGATGTAGCAACCCTACTGTGTAGTGGCATGGCAATTATCAATGATAAAGTGTGTGAGTCGGCAAATCTGTGTACGTGTAACATACGCATGATCGATAATGGTGTAAGTGTACTAGCACAGGTATAAGTAATGCAGTGTGAATAACATGAATGCATCAAAAGGTAAATCGTTAGCTAAAAGCTATAAGGGATACATATCTAACACGATCGAGTCGGTGAATATATCAATCGGCATACAGCTTCATAACATTGCGTACGGTATAATCCATCATACGACATCCTCTAGTCAAGGGTATGGATCAAACATCAAGTCAAACTCATCAGGTACGGAAAGTCATCGTACGGCGGCATTAAGGTATCAGGGATCCGATAAACCTATAAGACAAGGAGTGTACGGACCTAACGTCTCGTACGGCTATCACTCACGATTCACAACATATATAAATATCTCTATATACCCATGTCCTAGGTCACATCCGCAACAATCTCATATCAGGGGACTGGCAGGGTATAAATCATCTCAATCGACTCGCATCCGTATACCGACATATCATCAAATCATCATGCCACGTTATATATTCTTTTCATCGCATTTATGTCCCACATCAAGTCAAATTTACAAATACATTCTACCTTTACTATAAGCATACCTATCTAATCTAACATACACACCCGAACCATACAAACAATTTTTGAAAGATGCGAATCATAGTTTTGAAAGTAGGGGCTTCGGTGTTATTAAAGAAAAGATATCATTTGAAAATTCGTAACGTCCCTCAAGGTTTCTGTTTAAAAGATGAATACGATTCTTCTGTTTGGAAATAGATATGGTTCGGATGACACATTACGTCGGCTATCTAGTCCTATAATACCCCAAACGGCAATATCATCCTCAAGTCCCGTCATCACTTACTAGTCGTATCATATCACTTCTAACTATGTTTTAGTTTCTAATATAGTTTTTCTAACTATCTTTTAACTCTATCTATAGTTTTCTATTAAAAGTTGCCTTAACCATATTCTATACATAAATCGGTTTCCATCAAAGTTCGTGGCGGTGCTATACGCCATCCACCCGACTTCCCCCGTGGATATAGATCCACTCACCTTGATCCTTGCTTGTCGAAGTCGATGACGCCATGCTCCGTCGCCTCGGAATCCACACGCGGGTACCTACAATAATAAACAATCGCAATCGCTATTAACATCAAGTCCAGAAACCAAAACGGCACATAGATCGCCTATAGGTTAGAACCTATAGCCCACGTATGCAAAACCAACAAATTACCCCTAGTCGTTGATGTACAAACATTCAACAACCAAATACAAATCCAAATATCAAAACTCATCATTCAAAATACGGAAAACATATCAGAAAATCACACTAATGTGCTCCCAGATTTTGACTAAGGCCAAAAGGAGTTGCACAAACAAGTGTAGGGTGCTGTCTATAGTGTATATGAGCTATAGGACCAACCTATACCCAAACCCCTCCAATGTGGCCGGCCACTTGGCGTAAAAATCTGGCCTCCTCGGCCCCATGGCCTCCGTTTGGGTTCGTATGGTCGAGGTGGTCTCCTAGTACCCTAATTTGGTCCCTGGTATTGTTTGGTTTCCTCAAAAATTCCCCGGGTTGCTCCAGATTCATTGTAGGCTCACAATTCCTCACAAAACCGATACGGCTAAAATCCTAAATCCGTATTATGGTTTCAATGCTATGGTCCAGGTCAAGAATCGCCTCTAAGACTTATTGACAGCCACTAACATCATCAATCTCCCAAACCCTTCTCTAGAATTTCAAAGCTCACAAATCCATCACTAAACGACTTCTAAACTTAAACAAAATGCTAGGAAATCAAAACTACACTAAATGAAAAGAGATATACCTCATGGTTACACCAAAGCAAAACCCTAGAAGTCCTAAAGTTGTCAAAATCCCACTTTGCTTGGTCCATTGGGTAGAGGATGAAGAGGTGATCATTTTTTGTGAAAGGGGTATATGATTTTGAGGAAGGTTTGGAGATGGATTTTTGAAGTTGAAGGTGGAGGGAGATGAGGAAGAAGAAGGAGAAGAATATGGTGGAGAATCAAATGAGGCAGCCCCCTCTCTCTCTCTCAATTATTCAAACTCTGTCTCTAAGCATGGTCTCCTATCATCATTATGTCCCCCCTCTTTCTCTCCTCAAGTCATCATGACACATTTTCCTTTTCTTTTCTTTTCTTCTCTCACCACAATAAAACCATAACATAATACAACACAATGAACAAGTAACCAAATGATAGATGTTATGGTGCACTAACCATGAAAACTGTAGAAACATGGATTTGGTTTAATCGCGATTAGCAGTACACTAATCGGGTTTTTATCCAAACTATATATAATAAATTTTAAAAATGCCAAATCCTTTAGCTATATTTTTAAAAGAATAAATCATTTTAATTTCCATTTATTTCACAATTATTGGCATATATTTATAACTTTTTTCGAAAACCCCAATTTCGTAAATCGGACAGTTTTCGGGAAAAATATTATTTTAATATTAAATTCCAAAAATAATATTTTATATTTTCTGAAATGTTACAATCTTCCCCCCATAAATAAATTCGGTCCCCAAATTTAAATTTAAACACCTAAAATCTAAAACATTTCCATAATCAGCTCAAAATAACGGGCTCCGAAATCACGAAAGATATAGAAATAACACAGCACATCGCGTCAAGTGCGCATGAAAACGAGTACAAAACTCAAAAACGGAACTCCGTCAAGCGTCACGCAAATCATCGGATTTGCACGCTTATCCTCAGAGTTACAATAGTGATACAGATCTTAAAATCCACTACTGAAATCCAATATATACTAGTCAAATACTATAATACGTGTATAGTACGCATCTTTTGAAAACTTTCAAGAACTAAATAAAACTCATGCAAAAATCTTTCTGAATCGCCGCGTGATGCGTAACTCACGGCCTAAGTGACGGATGCTCACTTGTAAAATAATAATGTATATCCATATATGTTTTGCTAAATATATGTTCCGTCGATTCAAAATATCCTAAAAGGTTTTCCTTTGTAAACGTTCGTGTCGCTCACAGACACGTAAGAAATAGTAAGACTATAGCTCCTTTTTGAAAACCTCTCGTTAACCTTTAAATTCATGCAAAATACTCTAATACTGTCCTCAGATCAGTCCGGTTTGGCTACTACATAACACAGTGCCTATGATGAAAACAAAGTGCTCAAAAGCAAAATCAGCCTCAAAAGGCGTATCCAACCATCGCGTACGTCTGGGGCGCACGGAAATCAAATCCAAATACACGTGCCACAACATGCACAAAAGCAAAACTAAGTGCAACGGGTGTGCACGAAAGCATCTGCCTAGTGCAACGGGTGTGCACGACAACAATATCAAGTGCATCTAGAGTGCATCCGGTGCAACTAACATACACGAATGAAAATCCCAATTGAGTGCATCCAGTGTGCACAAAACCACATCCCATATCATGCGCCCAACATGAGCGAAAATCCAAATCAAGTGCATCCATCGTGCTCGAAAGAAATCTAAATCAAGGAATAGACCAGAATGTCATCAATAAGACAATAATAAACTGGTCGAGGAACGGCCTAAAAAAATCTGGTTCACCAAATCCATGAACGCTGCTGGGGCATTGGTGAGTCCAAACGACACCACATACAATTCATAATGCCCGCAGCGCGTACGAAAAGCAGTCTTCGGAATGTCATCCATCCGAACACACAATTGATGATGACCTGATCATAAATCAAACTTGGAAAAATGCCCCGCACCTTGGAGCTGATCAAACAAATCGTCAATGCGAGGTAAAGAATACCTATTCCGCACCGTAACTCGGTTCAATTGACGAAAATCAATACACAACCTCAAACTGCCGTCTTTCTTCTTGACGAACAGAACAAGAGCTCCCCAAAGCGAAACACTTGGACGTACAAGTCCCCTAACAAGCAACTCTTGCAACTGATCTTTAAGCTCCCTAAGCTCTGCCGGCTCATCTGGAACAACGTCGGAAAACTCTCGCACGATAAGAACCCGGTCCAACGAATCTAATATGGCTCCGGTATCATGAATGAAAGCCAAGAATCCTCGACATCCACTCCTCAAAAGCCGACTAGCGAAAAAGGCTGCTGTGAGGGGCGGCACCACGATCCCCCTGCACAACAAGAACTGACTCGCCGGGAAAACAGAACCTAACTGTCTTCTCGCGGCAGTCCACAGACGCATAGCACATAGCTAACCAGTTCATGCCCAGGAGAACGTCAAAGTCAAACATATCTAGAAGGGTTAAATCGACGGACGAATCTCTATCTCCTATCCGATTAGCACATGACCGAAACACGTGTCGCGCAACAAAAGAATCGCTAACAGGAGTAATCACAACAAACGGCTGATCTAGTAAACAATACTCTTGGCCCAACCTCGGCACGAAGTGTGTAGAACAAATGAGTGCATAGATCCCGAATTAAAAAAAACATGCGCATCAAAGGAACATACGAAAAGAATACCTGAAAACTCTGCATTGGACGCCTGCGCGTCCCGATGAGTCGAAGTAAAAGCTCGTGCCTATTCTCTACCTGCAACAGGCTGTACTCCTCCTCTGCCATTTTGTTCTCTCTGAACAAACCCTCCACGACCATGACCTCTCTGAACAAAAATCTGACGCGGATCATCAACAGGTGCATAAGGCGACTCTCCCTGAGGTGAAGGTGGTAAGATAACATATGGTACGGTTTCCCTCCTCTGGCATACCATGGAACAATTTCTAATGAGGTGATGGAAACTCCCGCACCGGAAACATCCATACGATGACTGCTGACCCTCCTGGGGATAAGAGCTAAACAACTGACCTCGTCCCAAACCTCTGCTACTCTCGCGACCTGAACAAAATCTGTCGCGGCGTCTAAACATTTGTCTCTGGGCTGATACACCATTGCGAGCCCCCCTTGGTCCAGGAACTACCGATGTCTCAAGAAGACGCTCCTCATCTAGTAGGGATGCATCCACTGCTGCTGTATACGTGATACACTACTGTACGCTGATAGCGAGGAATAACTAGGTAACAGATGTGGCAACCTCCTGTCGCTGCGCTCGACTGGCCTCAACCAATAATCTCATCATCTGGCGCAAATCCTGCATATCTGCCTCTAGCCTAGCAATACGGTCTATCGAAGGCGGATCAATATGCTCCTGTACAGCAAGCGTACCGTCCTGCTCAGTCCTCATCTCAGACGAGCCAACTCTGACCTCGGCTCTTGCTGCCTCTCTTTGAGCCCTCGTAGTCTTCTACGGCATAATGGCTAAAAATGGAAATAGGATTCAATAAGGACATAGAAATCGAATCACAAGGATGTATATAATCATGGAAAGAATTTCAAGCAATAAGTACAAAGGTCACTTAGGCGGAGTACCATGTCGTAAGTATGCCGCGGACATACACACGCTACGTCACTCTGCTTAAGCAACCTACTCCATCATACCAAGGTCATCCTACACTCCGAAAGGTAAAACCTAGCGCTCTGATACCAACTTTGTCATGACCCGAAATTTGGCATGTGACGGTACTTAAACCATGTAACGTCTACAGGCGTAACGCAATTCAAGTAAGCCGAAAACCCAGAAATCTAAACCATCAAAAGTAGTAAGTGATAAGAATATTGTTAAAAACTTTGGGAATCTCAAGTAAAAATTCTTTAAAATCCAAATTTACTTTCTTAAAATTTGGCAGCACCTCCTTTGTAAAACTAGCCCCAAAAGGGTACAAACAAAAGATATAAGTATAGCATCCCCAAACGGGAGAAAATCTCACCTAAAGGAGGAAACAACCACCAGTAGAAGATATACGACGCAGTAGCGAAGAAAATGGACGATATAAAGTGAAATCAGCATAAAAGATAAAGCTGCATAAAAGGTCGGCTCACACGAGCACGACACCCAGAGTCACAAAATAAAATATAATATCGTCCTCACATCTCGTCTCTAAGTCAATACATGAAAGTGGTAGATGAAGAGTACTAGATACAATAAGATATACAATGAGCATCATCGGATAACTACAAAACCCACCTATAGCAAACTACTCACAGTCGGCCGTATCGGTATCCACTGCAAAAGATGATACAGTAAGAAGAAGAAGCCCCTACCGCGACTACCCAGAGAGGCAACCTGCAAAATACTGTGGTACAACGTGTTTGAGTTGCCAACTCGTGAATAGTAAATAACATCATGCAGGTAATCGCAGGTATGCACGTACTGCGATAATCTATCACATGCAAACAGATAGTATATCATGGCAATATGTATATGCAACTGTCATGAAAGGTACCCTATCAGGTACTACTAAAACATGAAGCAATGCATATCAATAAATGCTGAGTATGGGATAAAACATATCATCATCACGGAATTCTCATCGTGGAAAAACCAGTGTCCATCAACGACACTCCAAATCCCAATACCTCAGGTACCACATCCTTAGATCGGCCCTCATATCCTGTAAGTCTCATGGAACCTGAGTGTCCAATATCGACATTCAAAAACATCATGAAAACTAGTGTCTAGTATCAACACGTAAATCCTCATATAATAGGCTCCGTCTACGGGATCGGCCCACGGGCTCCGACAGAACGGGTCGGCCTAAATCCATCTCATAACTCCGGTCGATATCCTCCAGATCTCCGCCGAGTCCAAATACTATCACCGGTAGGCAGTGCACCTCCCCTTCTAGGCTCATCGGCTAATCCATCGACATCCCTTTCTTGCCCGGGGGTACCATACCGGGTCCACCATGTACCCGCACACGGCCTCATCCAACCCCTCGCATCGGGTTTCTAACATAAGTCTCAGAATCGAGAAATCTCATGGTGGACGCATCGAAATATCATATTAAGAGAAACATGGTTTTTCAAACAATGCATAATTTTTTGAAATACCACGGTCCTCAAATCCAGAAAACATCATATGAAATCCATATCTCAATGCATAAATCCATGAAATATAATATATGCAACATAAAACAATAATATGAGCATATCAAGGAAAAACCGCTATTTAAATGCATCATGTTATTAAATATATCATGCGGTTCCCAATTTCTCCAAAGTCCATGCAACATCATTTAAAGGTGAATAAGTAGTTATAGCAAGGTATATGTGTAAGCATGTAGGTATGCAAGGCATATGTGTAAGCATGTAGGTATGCACAAAGGAATAAGAATCAATGTTTCAATTTTCCCTAACCAATACAATATCACATATGTATATGTGTTGTGTGTGTCATGGCAATTACCGACGGTTTGAGTGTAGCATACAATTAGTGTTCGTGCAACATGAACTGTCAATAATAGTGCAGTGTCAAATGGGTACAAGTCCAGGCACAACAAGTGATAATATGCAATGAAGTTCATGCACAATCTCTATGTACATATACTTATAATTAATGATCATATCATTGAATCTAGCCCAGACGCATAACGCCATGCGGGCGATTTCCCTGTAGATATTAAATCTACTCATAGATGATCTTGGGCTAAGTAAAGCCAACTACTTGCTTTCCCTTCTTCGCAGCGTTCGAAGTCCCCGCCTGCGATCCTAAAATCATATAACAACATAACAAGTGCATATTAGAAATCGACCAATAACACGTATAAACTACGTTTGACCGATGTACCAACTCCAAACAAACTCTCAAGTGTTCGTCTAGTGGCTAACGTGCGTAGCGACACTACGAAACCAACCCAAGAGCAACAGCTACACAAAGTACACGAACCGTGTCGGATGACGTAACACGCGTAGTCGTAACACTGGAAACAAGCAAAGTAATCCCAGATTTTGTATACTGTCAAAACATAAAAATCAAGCAGTACCAAACACTCCTAAACAACTGCAGACAGCTACCCTACAAAACCCAAGCCCTAACTCCATAACAAAACCGAGCTCGCCGGATCCTACCTCGATCTCGCCGGTCTTCCTAGGTTTATATTGGGTTCGTACTTCAGGCGTTCACTCAGGATCACTAGTACAACACTACTACATTACTAGATTTTTCGGTATACACTCGGGGTCACAGCAGATCACAGATAGCATATAATGACACTAAAAATACGATATGTGCACAAATCTATACTTTTAGTGTTCTAAACTGAAAATAATAAGCTACACAACACAATAACATCCTATTTAACAGTTAGAGAGCACTACCTTCCCAAACATACTCAAAACCCTAGCTTTCCAAGCTCCAAGTGATCTCCATAGGCTCTAAATCAAGTTTAACAAAGGGTTTAGTGAGTTTTGTGAAGGTTTTGCAAGGTTTAGTGAAGAATTGGTAAGGGTTTCAGTTGAAGGAAGAGAAATAGTGAGAATGATTGAGAATGAGAGAGAGTGAGATAAGAATGAGAGAGAATGAGAGTGTGAGATGAGTTAAAGATAAGAGGATGAGTGTAGGGTGAGTGCACCCTTATACTTACTCTCTCCCTCTCCATCATTAATGCAAGCATTAAAGCCCACATGACTCACCTAGCCACCTCTACCAATCCAAAACATAAGGATAATTCTCACAACAAATATCTAAGGGCAAGGTTAATCAAGGCATGGATTAGTTTAAAGTGTCATGGCCACTAAACAAGGTTAACACTAAACAACCCCCATGTTAACATGCACAAGTGTGTGCAAACCAAAACAATTAATAATAAAATATTGATTAATCTATATAAAATGCGAGAAAACAATTCTGATAAACTTTTCCTTAAAACCCCGCATTATCGCTTAATTAACACTAATCGCATTCTAAGGTGTTACAATCATACAGGATCTTTTCGGAAACCTTAACTAGCTAAACACTTGGAGGTTCTAAACTACTATGAAAGAGTTTTATACCTCCTTGATTACAAGTCCTTCCGTTCTTCTTCTCCTTAACTTGAACTCCTCGAAGGTGTGGATCTAGCATGGTTGTCGGCCTCCTCGTGTCGAAGACGATCCACCCAAGAGTCTATGGTTCGAAGCTCCAACCTCTAAACCGAGGTAACTAAAGTATCTAGTTCGCTAATCTAGGTAGCTTAGGAAATGTAGAGTGTTAATTGGAGTATTTTATCTGAAATGACCCTAGGGTTCACAACACATGTGAGGGTTTAGGGTCTTGAGGAAGAAGGAGAAGAACAATGGAGAGAGAAAGCAAAATTGCAAATGAGCTAAGTCTTGAAGGCTAGTGAAGAATGGCTCATTCTTTTCTCACATGAAACATGCATTATTTTCAATAGAAAATTGTAGCCATGCTTCAATAGTAAGTCCAAACCAATAAACAAAAGAATTAGCCATGCTTCACCCATGCCACAAATATCTCCATTTTCCATTTCATTAATCTATTTTCCAAAAATAGATAAATCCAATAATGAGGTGTCCCCTTCTAGAAGCATCTCTTATAAAATTACAAGAATGCCCTCATCGTATATACATACCTGTATTCATACTGCAAAATACGGATACGATGAGATAATAATAATCCAATAATATAATACTAAAATCCAGCTTAATTCAAAACCCACTAGTATTATCCGTCCGAACAACATCCGTGTAGCCAGTACACGTATATGATCAGAACCCTACACGTAAAACCATACAGCCTCTACATCGTTTCGCCTGAACCAGGAAAACCCTCTGTGTGGGACTCTAAAGACTCGACGGTACGCTGGCAGTGGATTTAACCACAAGTCCGTCAGCGGCACTAACTGTACGTAACGGCTACCCAGGTATCTGTCGAAAAGAAGGCCAACGAGCAAACTCATCCGAACCTCTACCGAGCCTATCCGTGACAATCACCGTATAGTTCAGTCTGTTCGTCTAAGAGTATCACATATCGGGCCTAAGGGGGTGGTAGATGTCAGACCTCTAATAGCGTAATAAGTCGTGTCGGTGTAGAGCCCAATACACCGTGAGAAACTATTGATGTACCTACAAGTAAATCTCACTTGCCCTGGCCAGGGAATTTGTGTATTGGTTATCCAAACACAGCGCGATATCAACTCCCAATACCGGGAGAGACGAATCCTTTCTATCCACTACTGCCTCTAAGTGTTTCAGGACTGCACCCAACCACTACCTGTTTGCACGCCTTATTTGAGCCACGGTAGGATAGTAATCTAAGTACAGTGGGAACACAATCGAGACGAATAGTGATATCAAGTCAACAGACTAACCTATACTCATGTCACCCGGGAACTGCTAACTGACGATAGGTATAATACCAACCAGCGGTTCCCATCGAGTCCATCCAGTGTAACTCATAACCCAATGAGCACCTATATATTATCTCTGGTACCGCATACCAATGGTTGCGGGACTGGCCATCTCCCCTGACTGGGGATAAGAAGTGTATACACTAGTCTACTCTGGAGATCGATGCCCTGTCTCGATAATCCTACAACTAGGGACAAGCTTAAGGATGTGCTTATAGACTACCCAGCCCCTACTAGTGTGACTGCCATCACAACGCTGGTAGTCAAGCAAACATCCTAAGGGCTCCATCAATATGTATTAGCGATATGCTAAAAGAAACATATACACATATTAAGATAGAAATAACCAGATAGCATACTTTCATATTGAGCAAGACTGTTATTATATCTATGTATATCCTAAGCATCCAAATTATAATATACAATAAAGTACTATACAATAATGGCCTCTTGGGTATATATCACTAACAATCTCCCACTTCCACTAAGGCCATGTATTAGCATATAGCAGACCTGCAGGGTAACTTAGCGCTGGCAGCAAGGTTTCGGGAGGCATCGTCCATGCCGTTTTTAATTTTTTGCCATTCTAAAGAACCCTAACCCAAGAATCTTAACTAGAGAATTAAAGAAACAACATGCAAACAACTTTGCAAACAAGTGAATGAGGAATACAACCTTTGTAGACCGGTCCTTCACTTCTAAAGCTCCGTGGAGTAGTCCCTTCACTCCAAGTAGTGAACACCCGAACTCTAGTAAGGGTTCACATGAAGAAATGAACAAATTTGCTCGAAGTCTTCGAGGCCGAAGATAATCTACGTCGAGGAGACTCAAGATCATGCTACCTCTTTACTAATTGTAGATTAGTGAAGCAAACACCATAAACTAAATGGCTAATATAGTAGAGGATGATGAAGTAGGAAATGGGCTCTCTTTAGATTTATTTTTCCCATAATATTTCATCACCTTTTCAAACCCTAGAAAACTTTTTTCAAGAGGAAGAAGAAGATGAAGTGATGAAGATAATGAAAACTAATGAGGTGAGAATATGAACCATGGGTGAGTTAGTGTCATACACTAACTTATGTAGAGACTTAACCATGGGTGAGTATAATGGTTGGGTTAATAAATATCTACAAGTGAAACAAAAATGGTGGACTTGGTCAATGATTCCACAAACTTCTACAAGCTTGTAGCCATGACAATTTCCATCCAATTTTTTGAATTACTTAGATAAATATAAACCCTACATTATATCAAGCATGGTGTAAGTCTCATACACCCATGAAGCATGTGGCATTAAGCATGACACAATAAAATGTACATTAATATATATCACATATATACTATATGCACACAAGTGAGAAAAAGAAATGTTTAAGTGAGCTAACATTAGTTAATGTAAATAAATATATCACATATATAATTTTACATTAAATTATTAAATCAACACTTAATTTAATAATCCGGCTATATCACATACAACCGACAAATATCAAATATAACATTCTATTGAATCGACACTTGATCCGATAACCCGGCTATATCACATATAACCGACCGATATCACATATCGCGAGAATAGAATGCGGTATCACATACGCACATTAATCTCGGTCCCGCAAATATCACATATGTGCTCCTACGCCGTTTCACATGAACCAGGAAACCTCTGTGTAGGACTCTAAAGTGTCGGCAATACGCCGATAGTAGGTGATGATCATATCAAACACCCACAAGCCGCAAGCGGTCTGCTAAACGTAACGGCCACCCGGGTATTGAGCGATCAGAAGATCAACAAGCAAGCCTGATCATACTCCTGCAAATCTAATCGGTAACACTATCGTACAGTCCAGTCTCTTCGTCAGATATGTCGCATATCACAGCCTGGGGGTGGTATAACGTCAAACCCCAATAGCCTGATAAATCATACCGATGCAAGGTCCATAACGGTTCGAGAAACTACTGATAACACTTACCAGTAGTTCTTAGCAAGCCAGTCCAGGGATTTCATGTTATGTCCAATTTAGCATAGCGCAACATCAACTCCCAATACTGGAAGAGACGAATCCCCTCCTATCGCTCATTGCCTTCATGTGACTCGGGACTGTACCCAAAAACCACCTTTTTGCACGATCACTTGACCGTGGTATGGTGGAAATCAAAGCACAGTGGGAATCACACAAGACTCTATGATGATCTCGGATCAACAGACTAACTTGTACCAGTGTCACCAGAGTATACCTATCTAACGATAGGTATAATACCATCTAGGAGTTCTCGACGAGTCCGTTCAGTGTATCCAGTCTCCACTGAGCAGCCGTATACCATCTCTGATGTCAAACACCAATGGATATGGGATCATCCATCGCTGTAACATTTCAAAAAATATAAAATATTATTTTTCGGATTTAATATTAAAATAATATATTTCGCGAAAACTACCCGATTTGCGAATTTGTGGTTTTCGTAAAACGGTATAAATATATATATACCAATAATTATGAAATAATTGGAGATTTAAAATTATTTATTCATTTAAAAATATATTATTGGATTTGGCATTTTTATAATTAATTATATGCAGTTTAAATAAAAAGTGATTAGTGTACTACTAATCGCGATTAAGCCAAATCCGTGTTTCTACAGTTTTCCATTGCTGGTGCACGATGTTATGTTGCATGTTGTGTTATTTGTTGGTTTCATGTTGTATTTGGTTTTGTAAGAAATGAAAAAGGGAATAGAATAGAAAAATAGGAATGGGCAAGAGAGCGAGTGTGACTAGGCTTGAATAATTGAGAGAGAGGGTGAGAATAAGAGGGAAAGAGAGAGGGGGCTGCCATCTATCCTCACCCCCATTATTTCTTCATCTCCTCCTTCAACTCCTTCTCCACCTCCTCTACTCACATGACCCATCTCAATTCCATCACCAAAACCCTATACTCCCTTAACAAAAGTTGATCCCTACCTCACCCTCAACACAATGGACCAATCAAAATTGGATTTTGAAGACTCTGGGAAGCTAGGGTTTTTCTTGAGTTGCCCAAGTGAGGTATATCTTCTTCAATTTAGTTTAATTTGAGTTTTCTGTTATTCTATATTAGTTTAGAATGTGATTTGGTTAGGGTATGCGATGTTTAGAATTTTCAAGAGAAAGGGTTGGGTGATGGTGTGGATTTGGTGATGTTTAGGGGCTGTTACAAGACTTGAGTGGTGCTTTTACTGGCCTAGAATAGAGAATACTAACTTAGGAATCATCCCATGTCAGTTTTATGAAGTTTGGTGTCTCTACAGGGAGTCTGGAGCAACCTGGGGTAATTCTGAGAAAAACAAACAATACCAGAGTCCTAGTTAGACCAATAGGGGTCACCCTGAGAAAAAGAACCCCAACGGAGCAGTTTAGCCAAGGTGGCCGGATTTTTTGGGTGTGTGGACGGCCAGTTTGGGGTATTTAGGGTCTAGGTTGTTTCAGTAGCTCACAAACTCTATATACAACACCCTATACTTGCTAGTTTTTCTCCAAGTGACCTGAACCAAAATATGGGAGCACATTGGGGTGTTTTGGTTATGATTTCCGTATTTTGGAATGCTTGGTTTTGATGTTTGGATTTGTATTTGGTTGTTGGGCGTTTGTACGAAAACAACAAGGATTGTTTGATTATTTTGCATGCGTAGGATATAGGTTCTAACTTATGAGCGCACCGTGTGCCGTATTGGTTTTCCGGACTTGATTTTAATTGCATTGCGACTATGTATTTATTTTAGGTACCTTCGCGTGGATTTCGAGGCGACAGAGCATGGAATCATCGACTACGGCAAGCGAGGATCAAGGTGAGTAGATTTATATCTACGGGGGAAGTCGGGTGGATGACGTATAGCACCCCCGCAAATTATAAATGGAAACTGATCTATAGGACATAGTCATAGAAACCTAGATTAGAAAACTAGGGATATGGTTAAAAAGATAGTTAGAGATGATATGAGTGATTGAATATATATATTGAGATATGAGATGAAAGCTTTAGGGATATGAAAAATGAATGTGAATCACGACTTATAGATATGTAGTTGCACTAGAATAAGTATGAGTTTTAGAGTAGCATGACATTTGATGTATAAGATAGATTGTATATGTAAGATAACTTGAGGAGAGGTATTAATGTGGTGAAAAGAATATACGATGTGATATGATGACTTGATTGATATGTCGGTATAAGGATGCGAGTCGATAAGAGATGATTAATACCTTTCCGGTCTCCTGATATGAGATTGATACGGATGTGACCTGGGATATAAGTATATAGACATATATAATGTTATGAATCACGAGTGATTGTCGTACGAGACGTTAGGTCCGTACCCTCATTGTCATATAGGTTGTTAGGATCCCAAATTGTTTAATGCCGCCGTACGATGACTTACCGTACGTGATGAGTTTATCTGATGATTGATCCATACCCTTGACTGGAGGATGCCGTACGATGGGTTATACCGTACGTGATGTTGTGAGGCTAGATGTCGATTGATAGATTCACCGACTCAGTCATATTAGATACGTATACCTTTAGCATTGAGTTTACGATTTACTTATGCTACGTTCATGTCATTCTCATTGCATTATACATAGCTGTGCTGGTACACCTACACCATTATCGATGATGTGTATGTTACACTTACACAGATTGGCCGGCTCACACACTTCATCATCGATAATTGCTATGTGACTCACATAGTAGAATTGCTACATCATGCTATTATATTGCTATGCTCACATTATGATGATATGCCCATGCTCACATCACTGTTCTGTTAGTGATATGTATGCCCTAGAGGCCATTACTGTACATGCGATGTATATTGTAGTGGATACTTGGACATATATATGGAGGACTTTCTTGCTCGACATGATATTATGCTATTGGTTGCTCTTTATCTTAGCATGTACTCTGATAGTCTCTGTGTTATATGTTGATAAAGCCCTTAGGATGAGTACTTGACTACCAGGACTATGATGCAGATCATACTAGTGGGGACAGTGTAGTCACTAAGTACATCCTTCAAACGTTCCTAGTCGCAGGTGTATCGAGACAGGGCATCGATATACCAGAGTAGACTAGCGAAAGCTTCATGATCCATGTAGGTGGGCGATGGATGTTCCCATATCCATTGATGTTTGACATCAGAGATAGTATACGGGTGCTCAGTGGAGACTGGGTACACTGGACGGACTCGCCGAGAACTCCCAGATGGTGTTATACCTCACGTCAGATGGCAGTTCTCTGGTGCAACTGGTACAGGTTAGTCTGTAAACCCGAGATCGTCATAGAGTCTTGTGTGATTCCCACTGTTCTTTGATTTCCATCATATCATGTCCAAGAGGGCGTGCAAAACGGTGGCTTTTGGGTACAGTCCCGAATCACATGGAGGCAATGAGCGATAGGAGGGGTTTCGTCTCTCCCGGTATAGGGAGTTGATGTTGCGCTGTGTTCGATTGGCTATAACTGGAAATCCCTGGCCAAGGTTGCTGAGATTTACTGGTAAGTGTTATCAGTAGTTTCTCGAACTGTTATGGACCTCATATCGACACGACTTATCGGTTACTTGGGTCTGACGTTTACCACCCCTAAACTGGATATGCGACATATCAGACGAAGAGACTGGACTGTATGGGAGTGTTACTGATTGGATTCGTAGGAGAATGTACAGGCTTGCGTGTTGATCTTCTGATTGCTCAATGCACGGGTGGCTGTTACATTTAGCTGACCACTTGCAGCTTGTGGGTGTTTTGATATGATCACACCTACTGCCGGCGTATTGACGATTCTTTAGAGTCCTACACAGAGGTTTCCTGGCTCAGGCAAAACGGAGTAGGAGAACATATGTGATATGTGCGGGACCGAGAAGAATACGTGTATCTGATACCGTATTAGATTCTCGCGATATGTGATATCGGCCGGGTATATGTGATATAGCCGGGTCATCGGATCAAGTGTTGATTCGATGAACTGATACAGATTATATTAGTCGGTTATTTAAGAAATAGCCGGATTATCGGATCAAGTGTTGATTCGATAATTTAATGTATTATTATATATTTGATATATTATATTACATTAACTAATATAAGCTCACTTAAAGAAAACAAAAGAGAGCTAAATTCCTACTTCATCATCCTTATCTATTCTAGCCACATAGATTAGGGTGTTTGCTTTGCTATTACTTGATTAATGAAGCAATAGCTTAGGTTTGAGATTTTTCAAGGTAGATCATCTTAGTAGTTGAAGATTGGAAGCAAGCTTGCATCTTTCTCTTCATGGAGCCTCTCTAGAGTCCAGGTACTTGATGATCGCAGCGAAGGGACCTCAACACGGAGCTTATGAAGCGAAGAAACGGACTACAAAGGTTGTAATCCCTAACCCTTAGAAGTAAAGTTGTTTACTTATAATGTTTACCCTAATTCTTTAGTTAAGATCTTGGTTAGGGTTACATAGCACCTCAAATTTTTATAAAATGGCATGTGTGATGCCTTGCTAAACCTTGTTGTCATGCTATACAACCCTACAGTGGTATCAGAGCCATACTAGAGCATTAGGCGTTGTCTAGACGAAGTTTGAAGTCCGATCGAACTCCGAAACCCCGAAAAATCCCACTTTCTGGAAAAAATTTCAGAAGTTAAAATTTTTCATATTAAAAATACTCAGAAAATCATGTAGGGAATTCTAAGGATTACTGTGAAGTACGAAGCCATAACCCGCTCAAGTGACCGCGGAACCGCGGCCAAACTATGCGTTTGGCGGCGGTTCCGCGGCCAACTTTAGGAGTTAGGGGCTAATACTTCAGGACTTTATTATTGGGTACTTTTTCATGCTTCTGTGAATTTTTAATTTCACTCAAGTGTTGAGCTTTCTGGGAAATATTGGGAACTCATTGATTCGATCGGAAAGTTTAATTTCGTTTAAGTTTTTCCGGGTAATTTAGAACGTGTTAAAAAGTTCGAACGGATATCAATAACTCACTTTTTCCCCTATCGGAAAAATTTCAAGAGTAGGATTTTTCCTGAGTTTAAAACATTCAGAAAATCATGCAAGCGAATTTGTGGACCCTCTAGAACAATGTAACCTTAACTCGATTATGTGACCGTCAAAACCGCCACAGAACCATATGGTTTCTGGTAGTTTAGCGTTGCCACATATGAGGCGTTGGTTTGACCCTTCTACGGCTGGTTCATAGCGGCTGTGATATGTTCTGGGACTTTTTGAACTCCGCTCAAGTGTTGAGCTATTTGGGAAATGTTGGGTGTTTGTTTATTCGATCGAAAAGTTTAACATTGTCTATTTATCTGGAATGTGATACAATATGTGGAATTCATATAGTTAGGCATGAAATGCGAAGTATGTGATATTTCGGATTTAAGATGTCTAAAGTGATTGTGGATTCCAAATGCTGTAGTTTTTCACTATCTTTTCTGCGACCGTAAGTGTAATATGTGGTGTATCGCCGGTTTAGGTGCTATATGTCAACAAAAACTGGGATACGCATATTTACTTACGTTGGTGATATGTGATGTTATGTGTTGCTGTGATATGTTATATTGGATCGTCGTGTTTTGAATAGCCGGGGTTTTTTATGTGAGATGAGAGTTTTTCTTTTTCATTCATGTAAAATTCATTGTATGTAATATTCTTTTATTGGGACACTTCCGGGTTGAGGATGGTGTCACCATTGTATATTATTTACTTTTCCGCATTAGGATAGACCCAAGGAGGCGAGCACAAGTAACCGGGTTCTAGGGTCCAGTGGGAGACTATCTCGAGGAGTCGAGACTGGATCTCCTAACTCTAGAATTGATAGGGTTGCTTGCCGCTTTTATAGGGGTCTAGGGATGTGGGTTTGGCTATTCATCATGACCGTGGAATCCGTATTTTATACTGGCTTAACTTAAAACACGGAATTCCTAGAATATCCAATATTTCATATGTGTTTCTTCTGCTGCAATGTTCTGTGATAAGATCATATTACTGCCTGAGACGAATGCTTATATTATATATATATGTGATATATATTATGTATTGTTGATTTCGTTTCATATCTGATGCTTGGGAAGCATAATAAAATAGGACTTCATTAACGAGATTAATGAAACTAAAAGAAACCTAAAGATATTGTGGAATCGAATTTTCAAAAATAAGTAGCTCTAGTTCTTGATTTGCATAGCAGTATTCCTTGTTGAATATCCAGCACCTTATTCGATAAGGAAAGAGCCGAGATCCCTTCACCGGGAGTGACCTCTTTAGCAAAACTAGCAGATGCTACAAATACGGTTTGTCTTTTGATTGCTTCTATAGTTTTTGCTTTGCATGGTGGTATTTGCGAAATATCCTGCACCTTATTCGATAAGGAAAGAGCCGAGATCCCTTCACCGGGAGTGACCTCTTTAGCAAAACTAGTAAAAGCCTCAAAAACACTCCTTTTATAAAATTCACTCGATTCTACAACAATATCAAGTTCATTACGCAAAGGGTTTTCTTAAAAACCTGTCGTAGCCCTCCGTCATTTCAGATAAGTCCTACTTAGTATTCGTGCTATGTTTGTTGACCTCCGTCAAGGCGTAATGTGCGGTAGCTGACTAGTATTTATCTGCTGCATATGATGCGATTGTTTTAGGGTAGTCGTGCGGCCTTGTTGACCTCCGTCAATGGTCGTGCGGGTGGGTTTGATTCAATCAGGAAATGACGGGTAGAACTTAACTAGCAGCCTATGGTTTGTTGACCTCCGTCAAGGTCATAGGACGCTAGGGGTAAAATATTATTGGGAATTTCAAGTGTTGAAATTTGCAATGAGATTGCATACCTCCTATGAGATAGTTGGATCCCGATACCCGCTGCGAGTAAGAGTTACTCCTGGGAGGGTTTTACACATTACAATTAGCCAATCAAGTAGGTGTCTAGAAAGGTGTCAACAGGGTTAAGCCTTTAGGAAAATGAGGTTTACTTTAATTAGGTCCCTGCGAAAGCACGGGGAACCTCCCTCAAAGTACCGGCAGTAGCCTGGCTGAAAGATTGGCGAACTTGTAGCGTGTAATTAATCCCGGCTAGTCTTTCCTTTTAGGGTTTGAAGGAAGATTTGACTAATACAGTGGGAGCCAACCTAATTAAATAAAATAATAACCAAATCTAATCTTGCAAAAGTGCACGCAGAGTGTTTTCTTCTCTCTCTCTCTCCTGGTTGCGACTATGTCATGCCTTAATCAAGATAAAAATACGGATGTATTGACCGAACCCGCTTGTTATACTATGCTAGGGAACGTTGGTCCCGCTCTAACTTATAATTGTTATAAGACCGAACAAGAAATAGGGAATTACCAGAATTCCCGTGCCGCCCAAACGAAGAAAATGCATGATGATGCATCTTCTTCGAGTGTGTTTGTTGGAGATAGTGCCCTCAGAGTCAATTATTAGGTTACAGGTACGTGATTGTAATGATTGAGGGAGGACCTATCCGGTAGGACAGTCTTACTCGAGATGATAGTATGCTATCTGGTTTACCTTTATCATCGTGTACTGTTTTAGGTGACCTGACACGTCGCTATTACACGTTGATAGAGCCCCTAGGATTCTTGCTTGACCACCAGCAGTATGAGGGCGATCATATAAGTGGGAGCTGGGGGTCTACAAGCATATCCTTAAAAGGTCCCTAGTCGTGGGAGTTTCGAGACCGGGCATCGATACTCCATTAGTAGACTAGTGTATACAGTCGAGACCCCGACGAGGGGCGGTGGCCGGTCTCACAAGCCACTGGTGTCAGTTGGATCACCTAAGATGTATACAGGTGCTCATTGGGTTATGAGTACACCGGACAGGACTCGCCGGGAACATGCTAGTTGGTCATATACCAGACGTCAGATGGCAGTTCCCTGGTGACATGTGTGCAGGTTAGTTCATCGACCTGGGGATCGTCATTTGTCTCGTGTGAGTTCCCACTGTACTTTGATTACTACCCTACCACGGCTCAAAGGAGTCGTGCAAACAGGTTTTATTTGGGTACAGTCCCGAGCCACATGGAGGCAGTGAGCGTATCTTCAGGGGTTCGTCTCTCCCGGTATTGGGGGTGAGGTCGTGCTGTGTCTAGGAGAGCCATTACACAAAGTCCTTGGCCAAGGCAAGGAGATTTACTGGTAGGTATTCCAGTAGTATCTCAGGGTGTTCTGGGCTACACTCCGACACGACTTGTACCGCTTTTGGGGGTCTGACTTTTACCAACCCCCTAGGCCCGCCATGCGATGCTCATAGACGAACGGACCGGACTGCACGGATATTGTCACTGACAGGCTCAGTTGGGTGTCGGGGTGAGCTTCCTCATCGACGTCCATTTTGGTCAATAGCTGGTGGCCCGTCACGTATTGGCATATACCTCTGACGTGCTAGTGGTTAAATCCTCAGCCATTGTATTGACGAGTCTTTAGAGTCCGCCACACTTTCAGTTACTCAAGCTTTCGGGCGAAACGCTGTAGAGGCCGTATGGAGATATGGCAAGGTCCGATCAGATACGTGCGGTATTGCACGGATCAGGATCGGACAGTTTGTACTATAGGCCGTATGGTTATATGGCAGGGTTCGATCAGATACGTGCGGTATTGCACGGATCAGGATCGAACAGATATTACTAGCCGGTTTTGGTATAAGCCGGATCCTAGTATAGTACAGTGTAGACTTTGTCTCATTGCATTTGTATTTCGGTCGAAATACAGATGCGGGTGTGTATGCACAGTATCGGGGTTTTCCTGTAATTTATTACGGGACCAGTTTTATGGAGTTGCCAGTTTGCTTTCCGTGTCGGCCAATTTCCATTGTTCCGTTCATTGGCCGAAGATTGGTGGAGGAGGACTTATTTGCATTGTTGCAAATAGGCATTTGTGGAGGGGGTCTTTGCATCTTTGTTTTATCATGATAGCCTCTCATTGACCTTGACTTCTAGCTTCATGATTGCTTGACTTTTAGTGATCATCATGGTTGTTGATGATGAGTTTGGTGATGATGGTTGGATGAGTGTTGGTTTTGCTTGTGATCATTGCTTGATATCATAACCATTCCTTTCTCTCTCTTTTTTATTATGGTTGTGGTTTTTGATCTTTTGGTTTTTATCATATCACTCCCTCACTCCATGCTCTTCTCCTCACCTCTTTGGCCGGCCAAGTCCTATAGGGGCTGTCCAAAATTGGGTGTGGGTTTTTTTGGTTCATATCATGCTCCAAAATACCCACTAGCTCCTCCACATTGTTCTTGTTTTCATCCCTCCACCATATGGCACCTCCATGAACCCCAAAAAGAGACACAAGCTCACTACATATTCTACAACGAACCTTGGGCACGTCGAGTAGCCGGCTTCGTGCCCGAGTTGCCTCGGCATTGAGGTGGGAGCCCGTAAACGAAGAAGGCGATGTGGTGCACTTCCGGCGACGAGGAGGAGACGGGACTTTTCCGCAGGAGATCGGGACCATGACGAGAAGACCGGAGGACTTGGATCGTCGGTATATCTCTATTCCCTTTCTTGTAGATAGCTTAGACTAGTTAATGGTTCGATCCGGAGTTTAGTGCGCGGTGGTGCCGGTTTGCAAAGTCCGCAAAATTTTAGTTATTCACCGCTTCCGCATTCCGGCGTCGGATTGACGGCCGGGGCGCCGCCGTGCACTTACAGTGGTATCAGAGCCTCGCCATTAACTTAGTCTAGCTTTGTGTAATGTGTTTGCCTTTCCGATCGATCAAAAAGTTCCAAAACCCGTATTTTGTTAGCATCAGTTTTCTGTTGGAAATTTTTGGTGTCTAAAAATTTTTCAGGTGGTCTCAGAATGATGTTCAGAAAGTTCTAAGAACTCTGGGAAAATTCGACTCACTGATCCCTCTTCCAGAGCGCGGAACAGCGGTCTCACCCTTCTATTGGGCCGCGGATCCGCCGCAACTTAGAGAGATCAATGGGCCAAAATTTCCCAGTGGGCTTCTGGGCTAGTATTAGGTGTTTTGGAATATTAAAATTGGGCCAATTATTTCTGTGAGTGCTACAGTATTAGTTTGGGGCCCACTTGTTAATTTTTGGTCAATCGGAAAATCTTAAACACATTTTTCACAGTATTTACATTATATCTGCGACCGTGAATGTCACTCGATCGGTAAATCCGGTCTAACTGCTATAGCCCGGTTAGACGGATTTGCAAACGTAACTTTCATGTTGATGTTCTGTTTTTGCTGTGATGTTGCGGATCGGTCGTGGGGATAGCCTGGATGCAATGCTAGTACAGTTGTGGTTGTATTATGTACATTTGATATTGCGGGGCGAGCGTCCGACATGTGGACTGCCGTCACTGCCTGTTTGTATTATTATTTTGGGGCACGGCCTGGTTGCGGTCGATGTACCCGGTGTATGTATATTTTACTTTCTGTACTAGGATTGCCCCGCGGAGGGGTGCACGGATAGCCGGGTTCTGGAGGGCAACAAGCCCGCATCTCATGGCATTGAGACGGAGGGGGCTTCACTCTAGGATTTGCGGGCTATTCGCCGCACTCGTAGGGGGTACAGGTTTGACCCAGGAGGGGTGCCCAAGTTACCGGATTCCGTGAAGTGCTGGGTGGTCCATTCACGGTGCTGAAGGGGGCTGCCTCGCTTCAGGTTTTGGCGGGTGACTTGCCGCGCCCGTAGGGGTCTAGGTTTTCATTGCACAGGCTATCCACACGACCAGGGGAACGTCGGGTTTCAGCGGCTCTGTGAAACCCGGGGTTCCCAGATATCTGTATTGTTTCTGTGATGCTGTTCATTTTCTGTGATGTTGCATTTTATTCACGCGTTGAGCGAAATATAATATATTGGTATATATATTAGTAGATGTTGTATATGTTTTGCATCCGCGCTAGTCCAGTCCCCGCTCTGTCGTTAGTAAGCTAACCTAACGGGTAATGACGGGACCCAGTGGCGAATGCGGATGGCATATACGTACATCAGTATATTTTCGTTCTTTGTGGTGTGATCAATTGATGGGACTGCATTGATTCGAATCAATGCAAGTTAAAACAAACCTAATCTGATGTTGTTGGAACACTTTTCAAAAGGCTGTTATTGCAAGGACGTTTACTTTTGTTTTGCATCGTGGTATTCATTGGAATATCCTGCTCCTCAGTCGACGAGGCAAGGGCCGAGATCCCTTCACCGGGAGTGACCCCTTGGACAGAAGTTTGCGTCAGGGCATTAACTTCACTATAGCCGATCACTTTTGCTTTGCACCGAGGTATTCAGTTGGAATATCCTGCACCCCATTCTACGGGGAAAGAGCCGAGATCCCTTCACCGGGAGTGACCTCTTTAGTAAAGGTTTTCGTCACTATATTTTCTAAAAAGCTATCCGTTCCTTCAACGATATCAAGTTCACTACGTTAAAGGTTTTCGCCAGAAACCATTCGTAGCCCTCCGTCGTTTCATATGGGTAGTCAATAGTATTCAAGCTGTGTTTGTTGGCCTTAGTCAAGGCACAGTGTTTGGTAGCTATTGGGTATTCATATGCTACATAGATAGATGCGTTGGTTTGGGACAGTCGTATAGCTTTGTTGGCCTTAGTCAAGGGCTTGTACGGGTGGATTCAAATTAACCTGGATAATGACGGGTAGAACTTGACATGTGACTTATGATTTGTTGGCTTTAGTCAAGGTCATAAGAGCATGGGGCAAAAATCCACATCGGGAGTTTCAAAAGTACTGAAACTTGCCAGATATGCGCATACCTTCTGGAGTGTGACACCGTGAGCGGATTCCGTCACGTTATCATGCAATGATAGTTGGATCCCGATTCCCACTGATGAGTTAGTTTACTCCTCGGGTAACCCCGACTAATTCTTCTTTCAGGTTTGGAGGAGAATTTGAGGTACAGTGGGAGGATTCCAGATTAGATAAATTGGTAACCATTCTGATCTAGGTTAGAGTGCACGCTGAGTGTTTCTTTTCTCTCTCTCTTTGGCAGCGACCATTGACCCGACCCTAAGACTTTGACTCAGTGACCAAGTTGACCGAACCTTCTTAAACACCGGCTTTTGGATTGTCAGAGTTGCAGACCTCATTGCCACTCCTACTTTTACCCTTTTTCTCCAGGACACCCCGTATTACTACGAACGTCCACTTCCATTGGACAAAACCATCGTATGGTTAGATACGAACTCGAAAGAATTTATTCGAGGATGGTTTCCGGTTCTGGAGAAAACGGATAGGATTATTCAGTTGTCTTTTCCTTTTACCCTCTCTCAGGTTACGAGTACTCCTTGGTTTAGGGGTAGTACACCTATTACGCAAATTGGATTGTCTTCTTCCAAACCTTAGGCTGGTGCCGACCGGTAGGGAATGAAGAAAACCAATTAGCATAACGATGGTGTGCAGAAGGTATTAAGTTCAGACAAAGCAAGGGATTAGTAAGAGGGCAAAGTAAATTGCAACAGATATTCACGACCAAACCAAATATTTCATTACCACTCCCACATCACCTTTGTATTTCTCCAGGACACTCCGTATCACTACGAAGATCCACAGTTTATTTGGATACTCCATCGTATGGTTATATACGAACTCGAATGGAACTTGTTCCAGTTCGGGGATGGATTCTGGTTCAGGAGAAATAGGAATAAGGTTTATTCGGTTGTCTTTTATCTTCACCCTCTCTCATTGCGAGTGTTCCTAGGATGCGGACAGTACACCCATTATGCTTATTGGATAGTCTTCTTCCAAACCATAGGCTGGTGCCGAACGGTAGGGAAGGAAGAAAACCATTTGGCCTAAAAGGGTGTGCAGAAGGTAAAGACTAAAGACATATGAAGGGATTTGGAGAGGTGGCAAAGAACTATACGGTTACAGTCGTGAATCTGGAAGAGGCATTACTAGGAATACCGGGATACCCCATCGGAACATTTCAATGTTTCAGTTTCACTGTGTAATGTTAAAGGAAAACTGATTTCCCGATTAGATACTTACTCCAGGGTATGTATTTACCAGGTACGATTCTCACATCTGTATGGTTTTACAGATGATGAGTGGGAGTAAGTTATTAGGAATTGGGTGATTATCCTCATTATATCGGGATTCGTTGTAATCAGTGATATTTGAGGAAATCACCTGGGCTGTTTGCCGGTCGGCAAATATTTGGTTTTGAATATCCACTGTTATGCACCAATTTCAAATTGATATATCTGTACGTCTATTTTCATAGAGTGAGATATACCTTTCTGAAATTATGTCTACGACATTTACCTATATCAGTGGATGGTTAGGTAAGGAGCATTAAACAGCGGTGTAATTCTTCTTAACCATAAGTACAGTTTTCAACCTACGACACACAGTGAATGAGTTATCAGACTCAAGGGACTTATACAGAGTATTGTATGTTGTCCAGGGTCCATCAGGACAGAGGGGTTGGTCCTCATACTATATTCTGTTTACTTTTAACTTCTCTAGTTCTTAGACATGTGTTTCGTTGAAACACAGGGTCTAAGTTTTGAGGAGTTATAGGTATTTGAATAGAGTAGAGAACCAGGTGTAGCAAGTATCGGGATTCTTCAAAGAGATCGAAGATGTAGATACTTGTGTATGGTATTCAGTTGATAGTGATGATAAAGAGATCTTGCTTCTTTTTCAGGTTACTCATAATTGGAAGCATTCCTAAGTTGAGTAACGCTGATCGGCCTCCTTCCATTTAGTTGACATGCGTTGGGGACAGCTGCATGATTTGAATCTGGTTCAATTAAATCAGTGCCTCTGTTTCTATATTGGATATAGAACAGTTCATATCTTAGCGATGTTAAGGTACGGGGAGTTGTCCGGTTTATGATTAAAACCAGACACTGGACAACTCAAGGCACGTTTCTGTAATGGCTGTTTGTGGGTTGACCCAGGCTATGACGCGGGTTGACTTTCTACCATCTGGAAGATCAATAGCAATATTGTTCTTGACTCGCCACAGTTTTAAATTAAAAATGGATTTTTTCAGGAAAACAGTAGTGGGAGTATGGTAGAACTGGAAGTGATTCCAGAACCACAAACGATTACTGAAGATTTGATAAGGAACCTTAAGATTCAATCTGAATTGACATTCCATTGGCCACTCCGCAGATAAGGTGGGTAACTTCAGGCACCCGAGAGGTACTACGGTAGCCTCAAGGACGGTGACAGGGAAGTTCTTGTTTACCCACAATTACCATTGCTGTTGTTCCAGGCTGCGAGACCCGGCGGGAGGATGAGTATAGCGTCATTCTAAACTAGTTTTAGAAGTGCACGTCTATATGACTCTGCCAGAGGATTGTCGTAGTCAGTGGGAGCAGCGGAAGCATTGGTGGACAGGTAGCTTATGTCTATTTACAGACTGAAGCACCAGTAGCGGAGATAGATCATCTATTTCTGACGTGACAGTCATGGGTTTGACTTCATCAGAATAGGGGATGGATCTGTTGAGAAGGTAGTAGGGTGTGATATCCTGGTATTTGGATGACATACACAAAGTAGGAAAGGAAACTCCTATACTACGATCGGTTATACTTTGGTCGTCACACAGTGGTTTCTCCACATGGACTTGGACATTATATCTGACATACTGGTTACTAGATCTATGGTCTTAGATCTAGATTTGGGTGGTTTCCCAATCAGGGTACTTGACAGCATTCTAAGAGTATTTAGGATGGACGACTCCTGGCACGGTAGTGTACCTGCAGGTAACGGAGTCACCCTCTCTAAAGGTGTCTTACAGACTAAAGGGGAGAGGGATGTGCATGATTGGCAGATCACTTGCTTAGGCAATTGAGTCAATCATGAGATGTCAAGTACCACACCAGATATTGTTCTTGCACTAGATGCAATAAGTTGACATTAATCCAATCCTGGAGAAACAGTCGGAAGCAGTTTTAGAACATAAGTGGATGTTCTAGGGATATGATAACGACAGCCTCATTCGGGAAACAGTTATCATTCCAGGCTTCCAAGGTGACATGGACGACAAGGAGGTTGTCAGAGTTATAGTTTTCCTTCTGATGAGGGGCAGTATTTTGGACAGGTGGTCCAAGGCAATACTGAGGGAGGCATGGCGCGCAGGACACTGATTAAGTTCAGTTGTCAATACAGTCTAAGAAGTTTGGATTTGGAGTTCATTTATGAGCTAGGTCCCATCAGACATCCAGACATATTCTGAGACAGGTATTGCTCTTTTCGGGAGATGGGTTTCTCCGCGAACTTGAGATATAGAGAGACATGGAAAGAGACAACTAAGCGGATCCACTCACTGAGGCTATTCCTCGAACGCAATAGTTTCGCAAACGAGCTTTGTGAGACTGACTAGTAGAGGAGTTGGATGTTCGGTATCACACGGGCTGTGAGTATGCGTCATCGCAATAATTAGCCTTGAGTGCAAGTGGGAGATTGTTGGAGATAGTGCCCTCAGAGTCAATTATTAGGTCACAGGTACGTGATTGTAATGATTGAGGGAGGACCTATCCGGTAGGACAGTCTTACTCGAGATGATAGTATGCTATCTGGTTTACCTTTATCATCGTGTACTGTTTTAGGTGACCTGACACGTCGCTATTACACGTTGATAGAGCCCCTAGGATTCTTGCTTGACCACCAGCAGTATGAGGGCGATCATATAAGTGGGAGCTGGGGGTCTACAAGCATATCCTTAAAAGGTCCCTAGTCGTGGGAGTTTCGAGACCGGGCATCGATACTCCATTAGTAGACTAGTGTATACAGTCGAGACCCCGACGAGGGGCGGTGGCCGGTCTCACAAGCCACTGGTGTCAGTTGGATCACCTAAGATGTATACAGGTGCTCATTGGGTTATGAGTACACCGGACAGGACTCGCCGGGAACATGCTAGTTGGTCATATACCAGACGTCAGATGGCAGTTCCCTGGTGACATGTGTGCAGGTTAGTTCATCGACCTGGGGATCGTCATTTGTCTCGTGTGAGTTCCCACTGTACTTTGATTACTACCCTACCACGGCTCAAAGGAGTCGTGCAAACAGGTTTTATTTGGGTACAGTCCCGAGCCACATGGAGGCAGTGAGCGTATCTTCAGGGGTTCGTCTCTCCCGGTATTGGGGGTGAGGTCGTGCTGTGTCTAGGAGAGCCATTACACAAAGTCCTTGGCCAAGGCAAGGAGATTTACTGGTAGGTATTCCAGTAGTATCTCAGGGTGTTCTGGGCTACACTCCGACACGACTTGTACCGCTTTTGGGGGTCTGACTTTTACCAACCCCCTAGGCCCGCCATGCGATGCTCATAGACGAACGGACCGGACTGCACGGATATTGTCACTGACAGGCTCAGTTGGGTGTCGGGGTGAGCTTCCTCATCGACGTCCATTTTGGTCAATAGCTGGTGGCCCGTCACGTATTGGCATATACCTCTGACGTGCTAGTGGTTAAATCCTCAGCCATTGTATTGACGAGTCTTTAGAGTCCGCCACACTTTCAGTTACTCAAGCTTTCGGGCGAAACGCTGTAGAGGCCGTATGGAGATATGGCAAGGTCCGATCAGATACGTGCGGTATTGCACGGATCAGGATCGGACAGTTTGTACTATAGGCCGTATGGTTATATGGCAGGGTTCGATCAGATACGTGCGGTATTGCACGGATCAGGATCGAACAGATATTACTAGCCGGTTTTGGTATAAGCCGGATCCTAGTATAGTACAGTGTAGACTTTGTCTCATTGCATTTGTATTTCGGTCGAAATACAGATGCGGGTGTGTATGCACAGTATCGGGGTTTTCCTGTAATTTATTACGGGACCAGTTTTATGGAGTTGCCAGTTTGCTTTCCGTGTCGGCCAATTTCCATTGTTCCGTTCATTGGCCGAAGATTGGTGGAGGAGGACTTATTTGCATTGTTGCAAATAGGCATTTGTGGAGGGGGTCTTTGCATCTTTGTTTTATCATGATAGCCTCTCATTGACCTTGACTTCTAGCTTCATGATTGCTTGACTTTTAGTGATCATCATGGTTGTTGATGATGAGTTTGGTGATGATGGTTGGATGAGTGTTGGTTTTGCTTGTGATCATTGCTTGATATCATAACCATTCCTTTCTCTCTCTTTTTTATTATGGTTGTGGTTTTTGATCTTTTGGTTTTTATCATATCACTCCCTCACTCCATGCTCTTCTCCTCACCTCTTTGGCCGGCCAAGTCCTATAGGGGCTGTCCAAAATTGGGTGTGGGTTTTTTTGGTTCATATCATGCTCCAAAATACCCACTAGCTCCTCCACATTGTTCTTGTTTTCATCCCTCCACCATATGGCACCTCCATGAACCCCAAAAAGAGACACAAGCTCACTACATATTCTACAACGAACCTTGGGCACGTCGAGTAGCCGGCTTCGTGCCCGAGTTGCCTCGGCATTGAGGTGGGAGCCCGTAAACGAAGAAGGCGATGTGGTGCACTTCCGGCGACGAGGAGGAGACGGGACTTTTCCGCAGGAGATCGGGACCATGACGAGAAGACCGGAGGACTTGGATCGTCGGTATATCTCTATTCCCTTTCTTGTAGATAGCTTAGACTAGTTAATGGTTCGATCCGGAGTTTAGTGCGCGGTGGTGCCGGTTTGCAAAGTCCGCAAAATTTTAGTTATTCACCGCTTCCGCATTCCGGCGTCGGATTGACGGCCGGGGCGCCGCCGTGCACTTACAGTGTTCATTACTGAGAACTGTTTCTCAGTATCCTTTACGTCCTGGGTATGAGATACCGGATCAGGATCCCGCAAATGTAATCTGTTACATGGTCTACAGATAGGTAGAGAACTGAGAACGGGTGATAAGTTTCAAGAGTTGGAAACGGTGCAATTGTTGCAAGCCAAGTCTGTTGGCAGTTATCACCCTGTATTAACAAATACATTGATTCTAAACGAATGTTATTAAATACCGAACCTGATTACAACATCATATCAGTATCTTTATTTAATAAAGAAGGATATAATTTTGTATTGTTGGATAATGTTTTAAACATTTCCTATATCAAGAGTTGATCAGTTCAGGCACGTTATCTAAAAGCATAGACGTTCTAAATCAAACCACAGTTCTTAATGTACAGAACACACACAAGAGGAAGAGTTCAGAAATGAACGAATCATTCTTGAGGTTTTGTAGACTAGGTCATATCAATTTGACCCGACTAGCTAAGTTACATTTAGATGCATATTTAAATTAGTTTGAATTTACATCTTGTGAAACTTGCCAGTCATGTCACAAAGATAAATGACCATAGCTCTGTTTATTGGAAACAGAAAAAGAGTTAGTGAAATTTTGGGATTGATACATGATGATGTATGAGGTCTCCTATCTACACATGCCAGGACTGGTTCTTTGAACTTCAGAAGTAGAGAACCAAAACGGGTATAAGTATTATGTCCTTTGATGTGATCAGGGAGGAGAATACTTGAGCATGGGATTCCTAGACTATTCTAAAGGAGAATGAGATTCTCTCTCAATATTACTCCTCCGTATACACCACAATACGTTGGTATATCGGGGCGGTGCAATCGCACCCTATGTGATAAGGTGTGCTCTATGATGAGTACTACTGAGTTACCTATTTCCTTTTGGGGGTTATGCACTTGAGAAGCTGCATACCTATTGAATAGGGTTCCAACCAAATCAGGTGCCTACCACTCAATATGTGATATGGTATGGAAAGAGCCCATCTCTTAAGGATGTTAAGAATTGGGGTTGTCCAAAGCAAAATCCGGACAAACTCGAGGCAAGGTCAGTTCTGTGGAAGTTTGTTGGATATCCCAAGCATTCGCAAGGGAATATCTTCTACCAAACTGGGGAGCAAAATGTGTTTTGTTTCTCAGCATGCCACCTTTTGGAAAGGGAATTTCTTGTGAAGAAATTAGTGGTCATGAGGTAGAACTGGAAAAAGTTCCAGCGATACAAACTGCAGCTGATGATTTGGTAAACCCGAAGGATTCAATAGTTTCTAACGAACCACGGCCTCTCCGCGGATCTAGTAGGGTTCCTCATCCACCTGAGAGATACTTCGGTTTCTCTATGACAGTGGGAGCGAGGATTGCATCATGAGATGATGACCCAACTTGTTTCGAGCAAGCCATCAAGAGTGGGGACTCTGTAAAAATGGCTGGATGCTTAGTGATCTGAGATGGAATTCATATACACCAACAAAGTATGGACTTTGGTTGCTTTATCTGAAGGGTTAAATCCCCATCAGAAGCAAGTATTTCTTGAGAAGATTACTTGGTGTACATGGAAAGGTTAAGACTTTCAAAGCTATGCTTATGTCCATCCAGATCCTACTTGCCACTGCTACATACCATGACTACGATATCTGGCGGTTGGGTGTAAGAACTGCTTTTCTAAATAATGATTTAGAAGAAAGCGTCTATAAGTACACGGCCAGAGGGCTTCGTAGACAGTGGGAGCAGCGGAAACGTGTGCAAGTTGTTTTATGAGATAAATCAGGCATCACGGAGTAGGAATGTCTGTTTTGATGTGATAGTCAAAAAGTTTGACTTCATCAAAATGGCAGATGAACCAAGTATATACAAAAAGGTAGAAGGGAGTATGGGGGTGATCCTCGTATTGTACGTCGATGACATACTCTTGATAGGGAAGGAGTTTCCTATACTACGCTCGGTCAATCTCCTCTTATCATAAGGATTCTCCATAAAAGATCAAGGTGATACCTCCTAAATCCTAGGTTATTGGATGTATGAGATAGATCTAATTAGATGTTAGGACTCTCACTAAGTGTAGTGAGATGGTATCAATCGATCCTAATGAGAATCACTGGATAGCTTCCAGGGTGGTAAGGTCGACTGAATGTCGGTCGCAGGCATTGTCTTTACCCTCAGTAGAAGGACGGTATGTTGGAAGAGTTCAACGCTAGATACTGTGACATACTAGACGATAAAGGTAGGATAAATCACTACCAAGGATGCTACCAAAGAAATAGTCTGGATGTACACTAGTTCATGAGATGAACTTCGTTCCTACCATTGTGTGACAATAAAGTTTTAGCTTTTTGCCAAGGAAACCCCGTCCCATCTGTGATCCAGACATATTCTAAGGCAGTATCACCTGATCATGGAGATGGTTGATCTCCACGGAGATGGAGGTAAGGAGATTAGACACAAAGGACAACAGAGCGGATCCACTCACGAAGGCCTATTTCCCAGTAGAGACTTTTATAGGAAGGTTGAGTATGAGATACTCCAACCACAGCTGATTGTTGGGTATGAGATACTACAACAGATGACCCTAGTGCAAGTAGGAGATTGTTAGTGATATGTATGCCCTAGAGGCCATTACTGTACATGCGATGTATATTGTAGTGGATGCTTGGACATATATATGGAGGACTTTCTTGCTTGACATGATAGTATGCTATCTAGTTGCTCTTTATCTTAACATGTACTATGATAGTCTCTATGTTACATGTTGATAAAGCCCTTAGGATGAGTACTTGACTACCAGGACTATGATGCAGATCATACTAGTGGGGACAGTGTAGTCGCTAAGAACATCCTTCAAATGTTCCTTGTCGCAGGTGTATCGAGACAGGGCATCGATATACCAGAGTAGACTAGCGTATGCTTCTTGACCCATGTAGATGGGCGATGGATGATCCCATATCCATTGATGTTTGACATCAGAGATAGTATACGGTGCTCAGTGGAGACTGGGTACACTGGACGGACTCACCGAGAACTCCCAGATGGTATTATACCTCACGTCAGATGGCAGTTCTCTGGTGACACTGGTACAGGTTAATTTGTAGACCCGAGATCGTCATAGAGTATTGTGTGATTCCCACTGTGCTTTGATTTCCATCATACCACGTCCAAGAGGGCATGCAAAATGGTGGCTTTTGGGTACAGTCCCGAATCACATGGAGGCAATGAGCGATAGGAGGGGTTTCGTCTCTCCCGGATTATCGGATCAAGTGTTGATTCGATAATTTAATGTATAATTATATGTTTGTTATATTATATTACATTAACTAATATAAGCTCACTTAAAGAAAATAAAAGAGAGCTAAATTCCTACTTCATCATCCTCATCTATTCTAGCCACTTAGATTATGGTGTTTGCTTTGCTAATACTTGATTAGTGAACCAATAGCTTGGGTTTGAGATTCTTCAAGGTAGATCATCTTAGTAGTTGAAGATTAGATGCAAGCTGTTAGTGTATATGCCCTAGAGGCCATTACTGTATCATACTGGTTTGTATATTACTTAATGGATGCTTGGGATATTCACCTTGTATATACAATCTTGCTCAAAATAGTAGTATGCTACTTGGTTTGTTTCTACTTCAATGTGTACATGTGTTTATATTTTGTATATCGCCTATACACATTAGTGGAGCCCTTAGGATCTTTGCTTGATTACCAGCGATGTGATGGCCGTCACACTAGTGGGGCTGGGTAATCTATAAGCACATCCTTATGCAGGTCCCTGGTCGCAGGACTATCAAGACAGGGCATCGATACTCCGGAGTAGACCAGCGCATGCGCTTCTCATCCCAGTGTGGGAGACGGTCTGTCCCACAGCCGTCAGTACGTCGTACTTGAGATAGTATGCGGGTGCTCGTTAGGTTACGGGTACACTGGACAGGACTCGTCGGGAACTGACTAGTTGGTATTATACCTATCGTCAGTTATCAGTTCCCAGGTGACATGAGTACAGCTTAGTCTGCTGACTTGACACTGTCACTCCGCCTCGAGTGTGTTCCCACTGTACTTTGACCACTACCCTACCACGGCTCAAAGGAGTCGTGCAAACAGGTAGTGGTTGGGTGCAGTCCCGAAGCACTTGGAGGCAGTGACGGTTAGACAGGATTCGTCTCTCCCGGTATTGGGGGTTGACATCGCGCTGTGTCTAGGAGAGCCATTACACGAGTAGTCCCTGGCCAGGGCAAACGAGATATACTGGTAGGTTTCCAGTGTTATCTCAGGGTGTTTTGGGCTTCGCTCCGGCACGACTTGTACCGCTATTGGGGGACTGACGTTTACCGCCACCTAGGCCCGCCATGCGATGTATCAGACGAACAGACCGGACTGTACGGAGAATGTCACACTCAGGCTCAGTAGGAGTTCAAATGGGCTTCGCCTCGTCGGTCTTCTTGTCGGCATTACCTGGGGACCGTTACGTACAGCTAGTGCCGCTTGCGGTCTGTGGTTAAACCCACTGCCAGCGTAGTGTCGAGTCTTTAGAGTCCCACACAGAAAGCTTTTCGCCTTTAGGCAAAAGAGTAGAGGTCGCATGGTATTGCGACAGGTCGCATGGTTTTGCGACAGGGTTCGGTCACATCCGTGCACTTGTGCACGTACAGTGTCCGGACAGTTTACACTAGCAGGCTTTGGTTTAAGCCAGATCCTAGTGTACCTTATGGGATTGGATTTATCCAGTTTGCATTCGTGTTCCTCGGAACACGGATGCGGGTGTGTATGCACAGTTGACAGGGAGGCAGAAGCAGCGGATTCTCATTAGGGTTGTTGACAGTTGACCGTTGACTATTTGACTTTTTGCTCAACCCTAATGAGAATATGATATGTGATTAACTATTATATTAATTAAGTATTATGGTGACATGGTTGTTGACTTTTGTTGACTTTGTTGACTTGTTGACATGTTGACTTTGTTGACCGGTGACTAGGCTTGACTAGTTGACCATCATGATAACCATAGCCATCATTTCATGGCAAAGACTTTTGTTTACTTGCTCATTTGTATAAAATGAGTGCATGAAATGATATGGTTATGGTTGCTTCAACCATCACATAAGACTTTTTTTGATATGATGAGTTATGATCACTTTGGATTATGAGAGGGTGAAAGACAAAAGAGAGCCTCATTCTTTCTTGCTCATTCTCTCTCTTGTTCTTGAGCTTTCCTCTTGCCCTCACCCTCAACCTCTTCCTCCCTCTCTTGATTCTATGGTTCTCTTGTCTCATGAGTTGAGAATCAAGAACCATAGATAAAATCCCATTCTATTTCTTCTCTACTCATTCTAGTTCACTAGGTTTGGCAAACCAAGTGAACTAGTTTCTTCAAAGAACGAAGAAGGAGCTAAAGGTTGGAGCTTTCAGGTGGATCTATCTTCGGCGTACGGAGACGACGAGAAGAAGCCATCGGACCACCATCGGAGCTTTGAAGACGAAGGAGTTCAAGACAAGCAAGGTATAACCCCCTAACCGAGTAGCTAAAACTCATAGTTAGGATGTTAGATAGATGTTTAACCAAGATCCGGGTTTTAGGTCCATGTTACCACCACCGTAAAAATCGTTTTTTACCATATTCCGCATTCCCGAAAGCACCGGGAGAGGTAGCATGGACTTACAGTGGTATCAGAGCCAGGTTAAACTCTATCTAGCATGTTAGCAAGTATCTAGAAGATCGATCAACGAAAAAGTCCCGAAACAAACCCCAAAATTTTTGCAGTTTCTGTCGATTTTTCCACTGTTCAAAAGTTGATTATTTTAACACCTAAAATCGGCTCAGGCTTTTCTGTGGGCACTCACCAAAAATGGTCCAACGTTCGAGTCAATGAGCCGCGGAAACGCGGCGGGAGCACGCTCCCGCCGCGGATCCGCGGCCGAGTCGACTCGGCCGAGGTCAATTTTTAGTGCAGTGTTTTTATGGGGGTATTTGGGGATTTTTGGAATATATATTTTCTGCCCAGATTTTCCAGAACGAAAATTTCTTTTTTGGGGTCCCGAAAATCCGTATTTTTGATCGAACTTCTAAAAGACTTAAGCTAACGGGTTTTTCTGTATTGTGATATTTATATTGAACGTCTACTAATCGCTATATGTCGATTAGTGGGGGTTATACAAATCTGTGATCAGTAATGTTGCTGGAATGTGGATATGAATATGTTGGATTGTCGCGGGTGAATAGCCGGGGGTTGTGAGACGAGAGTTTTCTTTTCTTTCAATTCATGTAAATTTGTAAATTGATGTAATAATTATTTGTATGGCCGCACAACCGGGTCGGGGTTGTAGCCGTCATTGTATAATTTCTTTTTACTGTTTTTGCTCCTAGGATAGACCCATGGAGGGGGTGCACAAACTACCGGGTATGCCGAAGTGTCGAGTGGCCTACTCATGGAGATGAGGGAGGTTGCTACGCTTCGGGTACTTGGCGGGTAGTTTGCCGCACCCGTAGGGGTCTTGGGTGGGGTATTTGGCTATTCACCGCGACCGTGTAATCTGTCTTTTGTTACAGGCTCGTACAAATTACAGATTCCTAGTATATCCAATGTATTCATCTGTGATCTGAAATGTTTATCATTGCAGTATATCTATATATGATATTATTTAGGCGTTGCTTATGTTTTACAGACGCGCTAGCCCAGCCCCCGCTCTGTCGTTAGTTAAGTAACCTAACGGGTAATGACGGGGCCCCGTGGCGAATGCGAATGGCATAAGCGTACGTCATATTTTGGTTGTTTTCTGCAATGGTAGGATTAAATGATGGGACGCATTAAAAGAACTAATGCAAGAATATCACGCATTAAAAGAACTAATGCAAGATAATAAACCAAGTTAAAGTCGTTGGAACACTTTCGAAAAACCACTCGGTTCTTTTCAAAACCAACTTTTAAATGCGGAGCTTGAGCCACTCCTTTTAAAAGCTATCTCGTTCCATCGACCAAATCAAGTTCACTACGTTCACGGTTTTGCCAAAACCATTCGTAGCCCTCCGTCGTTTCGTATGAATATTCAATAGTATTCAAGCTGTGTTTGTTGACCTTCGTCAAGGCATAGTGATTGGTAGCTGTTGGGTATTCATATGTAGCATAGATAGATGCGTTGGTTTGGGACATTCACATTACCTTGTTGACCTTCGTCAAGGGTATATACGGGTGGATTCAAATTAACCTGGATAATGACGGGCAGAACTTGACATGTGACTTATGATTTGTTGACCTTCGTCTAGGTCATAAGAGCATGGGGCAAAAATCCACATCGGGAGTTTCATAAGTACTGAAACTTGCTAGATTTGCATACCATTAGGAGTGTGATGATTCTGGTAGGATTCCTTCAGTTTCGTCACGCAATGATATTTGGATCCCGATCCTACTGTGAGTATATGCTACTCCTCGGGAAATTTCTCACTGAACGATCAATGCTATAAACCTAGTAGGTGCCTAGAAAGGTGTTAGCGGGGCTACGCCCCCAGGGAAAAGAGGTTCTTTAATTAAGGAACTTCGTGAAAGCGTTGGAAAACCTCCCTCGAAGTACCGACACCGGCCTGGATGAACGGTTAAGCAAGTATTGTGCGGTGGGATTGATCCCGACTAATTCTTCCTTTATGGTTTGAGGAGGGATTCGAGAGACAGTGGGAGCCATCCTGTTTAGACAAACTAAAAACCACTCTAAACTTGCAAGAGCATCATGCTGAGTGTTTCTTCTTCTCTCTCCTAATTGCAGCGACCAAATCGACATGACTGGACTTAAGTTACTCCTAGATAAAAACAAACTGACAGGGCCAAACTACAAAGATTGGCTCAGGAATGTCAAGATAGCAATCACTTACGACAAGCTGGGGTATCTTCTTACCATCAAAGCTCCCCCTGTCCCTGGTCCAACTTCCAGCGTCGCGGATAAGGAAATCCGCAAGACTTGGGAGATTGATAGCGCGAAGGCCAAATGCCTCCTGCTTGCCTCGATGGACAACGAACATCAGAGGAGGCACGAGAATATGGACATAGAATCCATATTGCTTCATACAAAAGAACTGTATGGAGAGCAATCTCGTATCGCAAGATACGAAGCGTCGAAAAAGTTATTTTCGACAAGAATGGCCGTCGGATCATCAGTAGCCGAGCACGTGCTAAAGATGATCGGCTTCATTGAGGAGCTCGCTGACCTAGGGATCACATTGGAGAGTGAGCTATATACGGATATAGTTCTCCAGTCCCTTCCTTCCACTTACGCCCAGTTTATACTGAACTTCAACTTACAAGAAAAAGAGGTTGAACTTTCAGAGCTCCTCAACATGCTGAGGAGCGCAGAGGGCACCCTACAGAAAGGTAGGGATACATCCACTTTGTTTGTAGGAGGATCATCTTCTTCTAGGTCCAAGGCGAAAGCCAAGGGAAAGAAGAAGAAAGCCCCCGCCAAACCAAGGGGCGGTGTTAGTAAAGTGGATACGAAGGGAAAATCAAAAGCAACAAAGATAGCGGGGAAGCTTGTGGATAAGGAAGAATGCTTCTATTGTCATAAGAAAGGACACTGGAAGAATGATTGCAGGGCCTGGAAGGCCAGAACACAGGAATTGAAGCAGGTTGCAGCTTCAGCTTCAGGTGTGTATGTTATTGAAAATTGTCTTTCAATAAACTCTACTTTCTGGGTATTGGATACCGGATCAGGATCTCATATCTGTAATTCTTTGCAGGCGTTGAGAAACCGTAGGGTTTTGAAGGCAGGTGACATGACCCTCAGAGTTGCGAACGGAGCTAGCATGGATGCTAAAGCCGTGGGGGACTATCACCTGGGAATGTCAGATGGACATGTTTTGGTTTTGCGTAATTGCTTTTTTGTACCCAACGCAACTTGTAATATCATTTCTGTATCTTTAGTTTCTAAAGAAGGTTATGAATTTGCGTTTGTAAGTAATGTTGTAAACATTCACCTTAATCAAGTTTTGATTGGGTCAGGTACATTGAGTAATGGTATATACGTGTTAAACCAACCACAGATTTTCAACGTCCAGAATACACACAAAAGAAAGTCTCCAGAAATAAATCAGACTTTCTTATGGCATTGTAGATTGGGTCACATCAATGAGAGAAGGTTGACTAAGTTACATACAGAAGGATATTTGAATGCGTTCGAATATCAATCGTATGCCACTTGTCAATCTTGTCTCAAAGGAAAGATGACAAAGACTCTGTTTACTGGACATGGGGTAAGAGCGAGCGAGCTCTTGGGACTCGTACACAGTGACGTGTGCGGTCCAATGTCTACACATGCCCGAAGCGGACATTCTTACTTCATTACTTTTACGGATGACTTCTCAAGGTACGGCTATGTCTTCTTAATGAAACATAAGTCCGAGGCCTTTGGAAAATTCCAGGAGTATAAGAATGAAGTAGAGAAACAGACCGGCAAAAGTATTAAGATTCTAAGATCGGATCGAGGTGGAGAATACTTAAGTGCCGAATTCCTGAATTACTTAAAAGAGAATGGTATTCTCTCTCAGCTTACTCCTCCATACACTCCGCAACATAATGGTGTATCGGAGAGACGGAACCGAACCCTATTGGATATGGTTCGGTCCATGATGAGTAACGCTGAGTTACCGCGATCATTCTGGGGATATGCACTAGAAGCAGCTGCGTATCTCTTGAACAAGGCTCCCACCAAGACTGTGCCTACCACCCCATATGAGATGTGGACTGGGAAGAAACCCTGTCTTAAGTATCTTAAGGTATGGGGATGTCCGGCTTTTGTAAAAAAGCAGCATGCGGACAAGCTTGAGGCACGTTCAGTACAGTGTAAGTTTGTGGGATACCCAAGGAACTCCAGGGGGTATCTTTTCTATTCAGCTGAGGAACAAAAGGTTTTTGTTTCTCAGCATGCCCGCTTCTTGGAAACTGAGTTTTTGGAAACCCAGATAAGTGGGAACACAATAGAACTGGAAGAGGTTCCAGAACCACAGACTGTTACTGAAAGCTTAGTGGAACCAGAGGGTTCAACAGAACAGGACATTCCTACGCCGCTCCGCAGGAGTAGTAGGCAGTCTCATCCGCCCGAGAGATACTACGGTTTTCTCATAGACGGGGATAGAGAGGATTGCATCATAGAATATGATGAGCCTACTAGCTTCCAGCAGGCCGTTCAGAGCGTTGACTCGGTGAAATGGCTGGATGCAATGCGGACCGAAATGGAGTCCATGTACACCAACAAGGTATGGACGTTGGACATTGCTCCAGACGGGGTAAAACCCGTAGGATGCAAGTGGATCTTCAAAAGGAAGATTGGTGTAGATGGACAGGTTAAGACCTATAAAGCTAGGCTGGTAGCAAAGGGTTTTTGTCAAAGACCTGGCTTGGACTATGACGAAACCTTTTCTCCAGTAGCCATGCTGAAATCCATTCGGATCCTTCTTGCCATTGCTGCCTTCCACGATTATGAAATCTGGCAAATGGACGTAAAGACAGCTTTTCTAAATGGAAATTTAGAGGAGTGTGTCTATATGGACCAACCAGAGGGTTTCATTCAGAGTGGGAGCAGCGGAAAGGTGTGCAAGTTGCTTAAGTCCATCTATGGACTAAAGCAGGCATCGCGGAGTTGGAACATCTGCTTTGATGAGACGGTCAAAGAATTTGGCTTTATCAAAAATCCAGATGAACCATGCATCTATAGTAGATTTGTAGCGAGAACTGTAGTATTCCTCGTTTTATACGTGGATGACATTCTCTTAATAGGAAATGACATTCCTATGCTACAATCTGTCAAGGGGTTCTTGTCACACAGGTTCTCCATGAAAGACCTGGGTGATGCCTCGTACATTCTGGGTATCCGGATCTACCGTGACAGATCCAAGAGGATATTAGGACTTTCACAGTCTAGGTACATCGACACCATACTGAAGAGATTCAGTATGGAGGATTCCAAGCGCGGTAACCTACCGGCTTGTCACGGGATCACCCTCTCTAAAGAGATGTCTCCCAAGACTGATTTGGAGAGGGATCGCATGTCTATTATACCCTACGCTTCTGCGGTAGGCTCTATAATGTATGCGATGTTATGTACCAGACCGGATGTAGCTTATGCACTGAGTGTGGTAAGCCGGTATCAGTCAAACCCTGGGGAGAAACACTGGATAGCGGTAAAGAACATTCTCAAGTACCTGAGAAGGACTAAGGAGATGTTCTTGGTGTATGGCGGAAAAGACCTCCAGATCGAGGCCTTTGCTGACTCCAGCTTCCAGAGTGACAAGGATGATTCCAAGTCCATGTCGGGTTTTGTCTTTACCCTCAATGGAGGGGCGGTGTGTTGGAAGAGTTCCAAACAAGAAACCGTTGCAGACTCGACGATGGAAGCGGAATACATCGCTGCATCTGATGCCGCAAAAGAAGCTGTCTGGATGAGGAAGTTCTTGAAAGAACTTCAGGTGGTTCCGTCCATTGTTGATCCAATACCTCTGTATTGCGACAACAACGGGGCTATAGCTTTAGCGAAGGAACCCAGGTCCCATCAGAGATCCAGGCACATCTTGAGGCGGTATCACCTGATCAGGGAGATCATAGATTGCCAGGAGATCGAGGTTCGGAGAGTCGCTTCAGAAGATAACACTGCAGATCCATTCACCAAGGCCCTGCCCCAGACTCAGTTCGAGCGGCTGATCGAGATGATAGGTCTTCGATACGCCAGTACATGGCCTTAGTGCAAGTGGGAGATTGTTAGTGTATATGCCCTAGAGGCCATTATTGTATCATACTGGTTTGTATATTACTTAATGGATGCTTGGGATATTCACCTTGTATATACAATCTTGCTCAAAATAGTAGTATGCTACTTGGTTTGTTTCTACTTCAATGTGTACATGTGTTTATTTTTGTATATCGCCTATACACATTAGTAGAGCCCTTAGGATCTTTGCTTGATTACCAGCGATGTGATGGCCGTCACACTAGTGGGGCTGGGTAATCTATAAGCACATCCTTATGCAGGTCCCTGGTCGCAGGACTATCGAGACAGGGCATCGATACTCCGGAGTAGACCAGCGCATGCGCTTCTCATCCCAGTGTGGGAGACGGTCTGTCCCACAGCCGTCAGTACGTCATACTTGAGATAGTATGCGGGTGCTCGTTAGGTTACGGGTACACTGGACAGGACTCGTTGGGAACTGACTAGTTGGTATTATACCTATCGTCAGTTATCAGTTCCCAGGTGACATGAGTACAGCTTAGTCTGCTGACTTGACACTGTCACTCCGCCTCGAGTGTGTTCCCACTGTACTTTGACCACTACCCTACCACGGCTCAAAGGAGTCGTGCAAACAGGTAGTGGTTGGGTGCAGTCCCGAAGCACTTGGAGGCAGTGACGGTTAGACAGGATTCTTCTCTCCCGGTATTGGGGGTTGACATCGCGCTGTGTCTAGGAGAGCCATTACACGAGTAGTCCCTGGCCAGGGCAAACGAGATATACTGGTAGGTTTCCAGTGTTACCTCAGGGTGTTTTGGGCTTCGCTCCGGCACGACTTGTACCGCTATTGGGGGACTGACGTTTACCGCCCCCTAGGCCCGCCATGCGATGTATCAGACGAACAGACCGGACTGTACGGAGAATGTCACACTCAGGCTCAGTAGGAGTTCAGATGGGCTTCGCCTCGTCGGTCTTCTTGTCGGCATTACCTGGGGACCGTTACGCACAGCTAGTGCCGCTTGCGGTCTGTGGTTAAACCCACTGCCAGCGTAGTGTCGAGTCTTTAGAGTCCCACACAGAAAGCTTTTCGCCTTTAGGCAAAAGAGTAGAGGTAGCATGGTATTGCGACAGGTCGCATGGTTTTGCGACAGGGTTCGGTCACATCCGTGCACTTGTGCACGTACAGTGTCCGGACAGTTTACACTAGCAGGCTTTGGTTTAAGCCAGATCCTAGTGTACCTTATGGGATTGGATTTATCCAGTTTGCATTCGTGTTCCTCGGAACACGGATGCGGGTGTGTATGCACAATTGACAGGGAGGCAGAGGCAGCGGATTCTCATTAGGGTTGTTGACAGTTGACCGTTGACTATTTGACTTTTTGCTCAACCCTAATGAGAATATGATATGTGATTAACTATTATATTAATTAAGTATTATGGTGACATGGTTGTTGACTTTTGTTGACTTTGTTGACTTGTTGACTTGTTGACTTTGTTGACCGGTTGACTAGGCTTGACTAGTTGACCATCATGATAACCATAGCCATCATTTCATGGCAAAGACTTTTGTTTACTTGCTCATTTGTGTAAAATGAGTGCATGAAATGATATGGTTATGGTTGCTTCAACCATCACATAAGACTTTTTTTGATATGATGAGTTATGATCACTTTGGATTATGAGAGGGTGAAAGACAAAAGAGAGCCTCATTCTTTCTTGCTCATTCTCTCTCTTGTTCTTGAGCTCTCCTCTTGCCCTCACCCTCAACCTCTTCCTCCCTCTCTTGATTCTATGGTTCTCTTATCTCATGAGTTGAGAATCAAGAACCATAGATAAAATCCCATTCTATTTCTTCTCTACTCATTCTAGTTCACTAGGTTTGGCAAACCAAGTGAACTAGTTTCTTCAAAGAACGAAGAAGGAGCTAAAGGTTGGAGCTTTCAGGTGGATCTATCTTCGGCGTACGGAGACGACGAGAAGAAGCCATCGGACCACCATCGGAGCTTTGAAGACGAAGGAGTTCAAGACAAGCAAGGTATAACCCCCTAACCGAGTAGCTAAAACTCATAGTTAGGATGTTAGATAGATGTTTAACCAAGATCCGGGTTTTAGGTCCATGTTACCACCTCCGTAAAAATCGTTTTTTACCATATTCCGCATTCCCGAAAGCACCGGGAGAGGTAGCATGGACTTACACAAGCTTGCATCTTTCTCTTCATGGAGCCTCTCTAGAGTCCGGGTACTTGATGATCGCAGTGAAGGGACCTCAACACGGAGCTTATGAAGCGAAGGAACGGACTACAAAGGTTGTAATCCCTAACTCTTAGAAGTAAAGTTGTTTACTTGTAATGTTTACCATAATTCTCCAGTTAAAATCTTGGTTAGGGTTACATAGAACCTCAAATTTTTATAAAATGGCATGTGTGATGCCTTGCTAAACCTTGTTGTCATGCTATACAACCCTACATGTTCCATGTTGCATGATATGCGGATATGCTTACATTCTGTTATACGTCGCATACATCATGCTTTATGATTATATGCATTGAGATATGCTGTTTACATGAGATTTCTAGATTTAAGAACCGTGGTTATTTCAAAAGAAACTATGTGTTGTTTTAAAAACCCGGTTTCTCTTGATAGGAAATTTCGATAAGTCCACCATGTGTTTTCTCGGTTCTGAGATTGGCATATGAAACCCGATTCGAGGAGCGGTAGGCACCGTCTGCGGATACATGGTGGACCCGATGAGGTACCCCGAGGCAAGAAGACTCGTATTGTTAGGCGCGGTGAGCCTGGCAGGGGAACACTACCTACCGGTGATAGTATTTGGACTCGGCGGTTATCCGGAGGATACCGACCGGAGTCGAGAGATGATATGGGCCGATCCGGACTGACGGAGCCCGTGGGCCGTGTTAGTTATATGTATGCCCTAGAGGCCATTACTATACATAGGATGTATATTATAGTGGATGCTTGGACATATATAGGGAGGACTTTCTTGCTCGACATGATAGTATGCTATCTGGTTGATCTTTACCTTAACGTGTACACTAATTGTCTCTCTGTTACATGTTAGTAAAGCCCTTAGGATGTGTACTTGACTACCTGGACTATGATGCAGATCATACTAGTGGGGACATGGTAGTCCGTAAGTACATCCTTCAAAGTCCCTAGTCGTGGGTGTATCGAGACAGGGCATCGATATACCAGAGTAGACTAGCGTGTACCTTCTCGACCCATACAGATGGGCGATGGATGATCCCATATCCATCGGTGTTTGACATCAGAGATGATATACGGGTTCTCAGTAGAGACCGGGTACACTGGACGGACTCGCCGAGAACTCCCAGATGGTATTATACCTCACGTTAGATGGCAGTTCTCTGGTGACACTAGTACAGAGTAGTCTGTTGACCCGAGATCGTCATAGAGTCTTGTGTGGTTCCCACTGTGCTTTGATTTCCATCTTACCACGACCAAGAGGGCGTGCAAAATGGTGGTTTTTGGGTACAGTCCCGAGTCACATGGAGGCAATGAGCGATAGGAGGGGATTCGTCTCTCCCGGTATAGGGGGTTGATTTTGCGCTGTGTTCGATTGGCTATAACAGGAAATCCCTGGCCAGGGTTGCTGAGATTTACTGGTAAGTGTTACCAGTAGTTTCTCGAAATGTTATAGACCTCATATCGACACGACTTATCGAGCTATTGGGGTCTGACGTTTACCACCCCTAGGCGAGATATGCGACATATCAGACGATCAGACCGGACTGTACGGTAGTGTTACTGGTTGGATTCACAGGAGTGTGATCGGGCTTGCTCGTCGATCTTCTGATCGCTCAATACCCGGGTGGCCGTTACGTTTAGCAGACCGCTTGCGGCTTGTGGGTGTTTGATATGATCATCATCTGCTGCCGGCGTATTGACGAGTCTTTAGAGTCCTATACAGAGGTTTCCTGGCTCAACCGAAACGAAATAGGAGCGCATATGAGATATGTGCGGGACCGAGAATAATACCAGTATGTGATACTGTATTCGATTCTCGCGATGTGACATTGATCGGTTATATGCGATATAGCCGGGTTATCGGATCAAGTGTTGATTCGATAAGTTGTTACTATAGATACCAGTCGGTTATGTGCGACATGACCGGATCATTGAATCAAGTGTTGATTTAATGATTTAATGAATAATTATATATTTGATATATTACTTTGCATTAACTAGTATCGGTTCACTTTGAATGGATTTTCTCACTCGGATGTGCGCATTGTATATGCGATATGATTTTTTGCACATGTTTGTATCATGTTTGATGATGCATACTTTATTGGTTAAGTGTAAAGATTAAACCATGGTTGTGAATGGTTAGGGTTTTGTTTTCTTTTTCATTTATTTATTTATTATTTAGTTATTCATTTGGAAAAAGAAAAAGGGTGAGAAAAATGGTGGCATTCTTTTAATCTTTCATGAAGCTTCATGAACACTTTGACTATGTCACCATTTTTGTCTCATGCTTAACCCTAACCACTCCACTAACCCTTGTTCACTCTCTACACTTTACCATGGTTACCTTTATGATAAGAATGATTATTCTTTTCTTTTCTAATTAATCTTATCATAATGTTCTTCTTCTTCTTCCTTTCTTCACTTGAAGAAAGCAAGCTCCATCAATGGTGATTGATGGAAATGAGTGAGAAATCCAATTCTAAAGTCTACCCACTTCCTATTTCTTCATCCTCTACCTCTTGCCAAGTAGTAGAGTGTGTTTCCTTCACAAGTTTTCTTGACTTGGTGAAGTTGGAGCTTGATCTAGCGATGCCTCGACGTAGATCATCTTCGGCATGGACATCGACGACCTAGCTTGCCCATTCTCCGACGAAGCCGACGCTAGAGCCCGGGAACTCATTTGGACAGCGAGGGGACTTCGTTGCGGAGCTATGGAGGTGGAGCACCGGATCTACAATGGTTGTATTTCCGTATTCTTTATAGTTAAGTTGTTAACTAGTTTCTAGTTTCGCCTAAACTTTAGCCAACGATCCGTATTAGGGTTTCTCGGCACCGTTAAAATTTGAAATTGGCATGGTTGATGCCTTGTGAGACCTCACTAGTGTGCCTAGGAACCCTACAGTGGTATCAGAGACTAGCTAGAGCCTTAGGCGAAGTCTAGACGACGTTTGAATCCCGATCGAACCCGAAACCCCATTTTTCCCATGCTCTCTGTCCTTTTTCTAAAAACAGGGATTTTTGTGAATTAAAAATTGCCAAAAAATTCAGCAGGGAAACCTATGAGTTACTGTGAAGCACGTGGCTCTAAATCGATCAAAGAGCCGCGGAACCGCGGCCCCACCCTGGGTTTAGCGGCGGTTCCGCGGCCATGTTGGTGATTTAGGTCACGTGTCTTGCACAGTAATTCTTGTGTCAAAGAGCTGAGTCTTCTGGAAATTTTTATATTTTATTCAAGAGTTGAATTTTCTGGGGTTGTTTTGGGGATTCGGTGTTTCGATCGGAGTATCAGATTTTGTCTATGTGGCTTTCCGGATAAATTTTAGAATATGTTAAAAAGTTCGACCGGATATAAATACCCAATTTTTCCCCTGTCGGGAAATTTCCAAGTGTTGGATTTTTCCGTAGTTTAACGACCTTCTAAGTAGTGCAAGTAACGCGATGGTCCCTCTAGAAGACAACAAACCTTAACTCGATTATGTGACCGTCTTGAACTGCCCTTTGAACCTTCGGGTTTAGGGCAGTACGGCGTGCCACATGTGAGGCGTTGGCTTGACCCTTCTACGGCTGGACCGTTGGTACTGAGGCACGAACTGAATGTTGTTAGACTTATTTCATGTGTTGATCTGTATCGGGAAAACTTGGGTGTTCGACTGTTCGATCGGAAAGTTTAACATTTTCTATTTATCTGGAATGGGATACAATAATTGGAATTCACAAGTAGCTATGTGATAACTGAATGAATGTTATAAACATAGCAGTTTAGTCTCACTTGATCGGTTGCCACGGAATTTTGATGTGATCAAAAGTCCGTCGCAATCACGTAGCGTACGCGGATACTCGCCGGATAAACTTAATAGACAGCCTCACCCCATAGCCCCGACCAAGTGACTGTAGGAGAACCCCGTCGCCAAAAGCATCCGTTCGGGTGCTTCCGGCAGCGGTGTTCCGCCTTGGTGCACTTCGTCGACGGTATCGGGGGTGCAGCCGTCTACTGAAGTTTGCGACGAGCATTCGATCAGGATGTCGGGAATCTTGTTGAATTGCCCGACTTGATATTGAAAAGTGTTTTCGATTTTGAGACTAAAATGCGGGGTTTATAATTGTTAGGCATGCGATGTCTAAAGAATTCATTTGATTAGGCATGCGATGTCTATGCAGGTTGCGGATTCCAACTGTTGTAGTTTTACACTTTCTTTTCTGTGACCGTAAGTGTAATATGTGATATCGCCGGTTTCGTTGCTATATGTCAACGACAATTGGGATGCGCATATTTACTTACGCTGATGACATGTGATGTTATGTGTTGCTGGATATGTTATATTGGATCGTCGCGTTTTGAATAGCCGGGGGTTTTTATGTGAGATGAGTGTTTTTCATTTTCATTCATGTAAAAACTTGTATGTAATATTCTTTTATTGGGGCGCTTCCAGGTTACGGAAGTTGTCACCGTTTGTATATTATTTACTTTTCCGCACTAGGATAGACCCAAGGAGGAGGGCACAAGTAACCGGGTTCTGGAGTCCAGTGGGAGACCAACTCGAGGAGTCGAGTCCGGGTCTCCTAACTCTAGAATTGGTAGGGTTGCTTGCCGCTCTCGTAGGGGTCTATGGGTGTGGGTTTGGCTATTCATCGCGACCGTGGAATCCGTGTTTTATACTGGCTCGTATTGAAAACACGGACATCCTAGTATATCCAATATTTCATATATTTCTTCTGCTGCGATATCTGTGATGTGATCATGTGATGTTCTGTGATAGATACAGTATATAATATATATGATATATTATATAGACGTTACTTATGTTTTACACCCGCGCTAGCCCTGCCCCGCTCTGCCGTTAGTTACCTAACCTAACGGTGCACGAGGGGACATCGAGGCGAATGCGGATGGCATAAGTGTACGTCGTATTTATCTGTGATGTTTAGGTACTTAAATGATGGGACTTCATTAATGTGATTAATGAAATAAAAAGAAACCTAAGATGTTGTAGAATCGAATTTCAAAAATAAAACAGGTAGCTACAGTTCTTGCTTTGCACAGCGGTATATGTGATATATCCTGCACCTTATTCGATGAGGAAAGGACCGAGATCCCTTCACCGGGAGTGACTCCTTTAGCAATAACTGGCAGATGTTACACACTCGGTTTGTCTTTTGATTGCTTTTAAGAGTTTTTGCTTTGCACAGTGATATATATGATATATCCCGCACCTCATTCGACGAGGAATGGACCGACGATCCCTTCACCGGGAGTGACTCCTTTAGCAAAACTAGAAAAGCCTCAAAAACACTCCATTTCAAAATTCATTCGATCCTACAACGATATCAAGTTCATTACGCAATAGGTTTTCAGAAAAACCTGTCGTAGCCCTCCGTCATTTCAAATAAGTTGTATATAGTATTCGTGCTGCATTTGTTGGCTTTCGTCAAGGTGCAGTGTGCGGTAGCTATATGCTGCTTATCTGCCAGCATACGATGCGATTGGATTAGGGTAGTCGTGCGGCTTTGTTGGCTTTCGTCAAGGGTCGTGCGGGTGGGTTTAATTCAATCAAGAAATGTACGGGTTGAACTTGACTAGCGGGCTATGGTTTGTTGGCTTTCGTCATGGTCATAGCTCGTTAGGGGCAAAATTATCGGGAATTTCAAGTGTTGAAATTTGCAATGAGATTGCATACCTTCTATGAGATAGTTGGATCCCGATACCCGCTGCGAGTAAGAGTTACTTCTGGGAGAGTTTTATACATTACAATTAGCCGATCAAGTAGGTGTCTAGAAAGGTGTCAACGGGGTTACGCCTCTGGGAAAACGAGGTTTACATTAATTAGGTTCGTGCGAAAGCACGGGGGACCTCCCTCAAAGTACCGACACTGGCCTGGCTGAAAGATTGGCGAACTTGTAGTGTGTAATTAATCCCGGCTAGTCTTTCCTTTTAGGGTTTGAAGGAAGATTTGATAAAAAGCAGTGGGAGCCATCCTGATTAGATAAAATAATAACCAATCTATTCTTGAAAGAGCGCACGCTGAGTGTTTTCTTCTCTCTCTCTCCAGGTAGCGACCATATCACGCCTTAATCAAGATAATAATACGGAATATTGACCGAACCCGCTTGTTATACTGAGCTGGGGAACGTTGATCCCGCTCCAACTTATAATTGTTATAAGACAGAGCAGGAAATTGGGGAATACCAGAATTCCCGTGCCGCCCAAACGAAGGGAGTGCATGCTGATGCATCATCTTCGGGTGTGTTCATTACAGAGAACTGTTTCTCAGTGTCCTTTACGTCCTGGGTATGTGATACCAGATCAGGATCCCAGATATGTAATATGTTACATAGGGCTACAGAAAGGTAGAGAACTGAGAACGGGTGATAAGTTTCATGAGGCAGAAAACGGGGCAAGAGTTGCAGCCAAGTCTGTTGGTCACTATCACCCTGTATTACCAATACATTGATTCTGAACGAATGTTATTAGATACCGAACCTGATATACAAAATCATATCTGTCTCTTTATTAGTAAAGAAACGGTAAAATTTTGTATTGTTGGATAATGTTTTGAACATTTCCTATATCAAAAGTTGATCGGTTCAGGCACGTTATCTAAATGCATTGATGTTCTAAATCAAACTACAGTTCTTAGTATACGGATCACACACAAGAGGAAGAGTTCAGAATTGAACGATTCCTTCTTGAGGCATTGTAGACTAGGTCAGATCAATGTGACCCGACTAGCTGAAGTTACATGTAGATGCATATTTAAATCAGTTTGAATCTACATCTTGTGAAACATGCCAGTCATGTCACAAAGATATAATGACACTTGCTCTGTTTATTGGAAACAGAGAAAGAGTTAGTGAACTCTTGGGATGATACATGTTGATGTATGTAGGTTCCCTGTCTACACATGCCAGGACAGGTTCTTTGTACTTCATTACGTTCTCTGATGATCTCTCAAGATTCAGACAAATGTTCCTGTTGAAACACAAGTCCGAACCTTTTGAGATGTTCACAGAATATAAGCTAGAAGTAGAGAACCAGAATACGGGTATAAGTATTATGTCCTATGATGAGATCAAGGAGGAGAATACTTGAGCACGGAATTCTTGGACTTTTCTAAAGGAGAATGAGATTCTCTCTCGGCATTACTCCTCCGTATACACCATAGTACGATGGTATATCGGGGCGGAGCAATCACACCCTATATGATAAGGTGTGCTCTATGATGAGTACTACTGAGTTACCTATTTCCTTTTGGGGAGTTATGCGCTTGAGTAGCTGCATACCTATTGAATAGGGTTCAAATCAAATCAGTTGCCTACCACTTCATATGTGATATGGAAAGGGAAGAGCCCATGTCTTAAGCTAGTTAAGATTTGGGGTTGTCCGGCCTATGTCCAAAAGCAAAATCCGGACAAGCTCAAGGCAAGGTCTGTTATGTAGAACTGGAAATGTTCCAGCTATACACTGCAGCTGATGATTTGATAGAACCAAAGGATTCAGTAGATTCCAACGAACCTCAGCCTCTCCGCCGATCTAGTAGGGTTCCTCACCCACCTGAGAGATACTTTAGTTTCTCTATGACAGTGGGAGCGAGGATTGCATCATGAGATGATGACCCAACTAGCTTCGAGCTGGCCATCAGGAGTAAGACTCTGTAAGAATGGCTGGATGCTTAGTGATCTGAGATGGAATCCATGTACACCAACAAAGTATGGACTTTGGTTGCTATATCTGAAGGGTTAAATCCCCATCAGGAGCAAGTATATCTTGAGAAGATTACTTGGTGTAGATGGAAAAGTTGAGACTTTCAAAGCTAGACTTGTTAAAGGTTTGCATCATTGACCAGGTGTAGATCATGATGAAACTTTTTCTAAGGATCTATGCTTAAGTCCATCCAGATCCTACTTGCCACGGCTACATACCATGACTACGATATCTGGTGGTTGGGTGTCATGACTGCTTTTCTAAATGATGATTTGGAAGAGAGCATCTATAAGTACACAGCCAGAGGGCTTCATAGACAGTGGGAGTAGCGGAAACGTGTGCAAGATGCTTTATAGGATAAAGCAGGCATCGCGGAGTTGGAACATCTGTTTTGATGTGGTAGTCAAAGAATTTGACTTCATCAAAATGGTAGATGAACCTTGTATATACAAGAAGGTAGTAGGGAGTATGGTAGTGTTCCTCGTAGAGTACGTGGATGACATACTCTTGATAGGGAAGGAGTTTCCTATGCTACGCTCGGTCAATCTCCGCTTATCACAAGGATTCTCCATATAGGATCAAAATGATACCTCCTAAATCCTGAGTTTTCATCTATGAGATAGATGTAGTTGGATGTTAGGATACTCACTAGATGTAGTGAGATGGTATCAATCGATCCTGAGGAGAATTACTGGAAGGGTTCCAGGGTGATAAAGACGACTGAGTGTCAGTCACAGGCATTGTCTTTACCCTCAGTAAAGGGACGGTATGTTGGAAGAGTTCCAAGCTAGATACCGTGACATACTAGACGATAAAGGCTGGATACATCGCTACTTAAGATGCTACCAAAGAGGCTGTTTGGGTGTATATTGTTCATGAGATGAACTACGTTCCAACCATTGTGAGACAATGGAGTTGTGGCTTATGCCAAGGAACGTCCGTCCCATCAGTGATCCAGACATATTCTAAGGCAGTGTCACCTGATCATGGAGATGGTTGATCTCCAGGGAGATCGAGGTTAGGAGAGTAGACTCAGAGGACAACACAGCGGATCCACTCACAAAGGCCTGTTCCCAGAGAGAGACTTTTATGGGATGGTTGGGTATGAGATACTGCAACCACTGCTATAAGATGGCCCTAGTGCAAGTGGTAGATTGTTAGTTATATGTATGCCCTAGAGGCCATTACTATACATAGGATGTATATTGTAGTGGATGCTTGGACATATATAGGGAGGACTTTCTTGCTCGACATGATAGTATGCTATCTGGTTGATCTTTACCTTAACGTGTACACTAATTGTCTCTCTGTTACATGTTAGTAAAGCCCTTAGGATGTGTACTTGACTACCTGGACTATGATGCGGATCATACTAGTGGGGACATGGTAGTCCGTAAGTACATCCTTCAAATTCCCTAGTCGTGGGTGTATCGAGACAGGGCATCGATATACCAGAGTAGACTAGCGTGTACCTTCTCGACCCATACAGATGGGCCATGGATGATCCCATATCCATCGGTGTTTGACATCAGAGATGATATACGGGTGCTCAGTAGAGACTGGGTACACTGGACGGACTCGCCGAGAACTCCCAGATGGTATTATACCTCACGTCAGATGGCAGTTCTCTGGTGACACTGGTACAGAGTAGTCTGTTGACCCGAGATCGTCATAGAGTCTTGTGTGGTTCCCACTGTGCTTTGATTTCCATCTTACCACGTCCAAGAGGGCGTGCAAAACGGTGGTTTTTGGGTACAGTCCCGTGTCACATGGAGGCAATGAGCGATAGGAGGGGATTCGTCTCTCCCGGTATAGGGGTTGATGTTGCGCTGTGTTCGATTGGCTATAACAGGAAATCCCTGGCCAGGGTTGCTGAGATTTACTGGTAAGTGTTACCAGTAGTTTCTCGAAATGTTATAGACCTCATATCGCCACGACTTATCGAGCTATTAGGGTCTGACGTTTACCACCCCTAGGCGAGATATGCGACATATCAGACGATCAGACCAGACTGTACGGTAGTGTTACTAGTTGGATTCACAGGAGTGTGATCGGGCTTGCTCGTCGATCTTCTGATCGCTCAATACCCGGGTGGCCGTTACGTTTAGCAGACCGCTTGCGGCTTGTGGGTGTTTGATATGATCATCATGTGCTGCCGGCGTATTGACGAGTCTTTAGAGTCCTACACAGAGGTTTCCTAGCTCAAGCGAAACGAAATAGGAGCGCATATGAGATATGTGCGGGACCGAGAATAATACCAGTATGTGATACTGTATTCGATTCTCGCGATGTGACATTGATCGGTTATATGCGATATAGCCGGGTTATCGGATCAAGTGTTGATTTGATAAGTTGTTACTATAGATACCAGTCGGTTATGTGCGACATGACCGGATCATTGAATCAAGTGTTGATTTAATGATTTAATGTATAATTATATATTTGATATATTACTTTGCATTAACTAGTATCGGTTCACTTTGAATGGATTTTCTCACTCGGATGTGCGCATTGTATATGCTATATGATTTTGTGCACATGTTTGTATCATGTTTGATGATGCATGCTTTATTGGTTAAGTGTAAAGATTAAACCATGGTTGTGAATGGTTAGGGTTTTGTTTTCTTTTTCATTTATTTATTTATTATTTAGTTATTCATTTGGAAAAAGAAAAAGGGTGAGAAAAATGGTGGCATTCTTTTAATCTTTCATGAAGCTTCATGAACACTTTGACTATGTCACCATTTTTGTCTCATGCTTAACCCTAACCACTCCACTAACCCTTGTTCACTCTCTACACTTTACCATGGTTACCTTTATGATAAGAATGATTATTCTTTTCTTTTCTAATTAATCTTATCATAATGTTCTTCTTCTTCTTCCTTTCTTCACTTGAAGAAAGCAAGCTCCATCAATGGTGATTGATGGAAATGAGTGAGAAATCCAATTCTAAAGTCTACCCACTTCCTATTTCTTCATCCTCTACCTCTTGCCAAGTAGTAGAGTGTGTTTCCTTCACAAGTTTTCTTGACTTGGTGAAGTTGGAGCTTGATCTAGCGATGCCTCGACGTAGATCATCTTCGGCATGGACATCGACGACCTAGCTTGCCCATTCTCCGACGAAGCCGACGCTAGAGCCCGGGAACTCATTTGGACAGCGAGGGGACTTCGTTGCGGAGCTATGGAGGTGGAGCACCGGATCTACAAAGGTTGTATTTCCGTATTCTTTATAGTTAAGTTGTTAACTAGTTTCTAGTTTCGCCTAAACTTTAGCCAACGATCCGTATTAGGGTTTCTCGGCACCGTTAAAATTTGAAATTGGCATGGTTGATGCCTTGTGAGACCTCACTAGTGTGCCTAGGAACCCTACAGGCCGATCCGGACTGACGGAGCCTGAGAGATATAAGGATTTACATGTCGATGTTGGACACGGTTTTCATGATGTTTCGAGTGTCGATGTTGGACACTCAGGTTCCATGATTTTGATGTGTCGTTAATGGACACACGTTGATTGATATCCTCATATTCACATGTATATGCTTTTATGATATTTACATGCATGATATTGTTATGTCATTGATGGACACGTGGATGAGATCCACAGGCATACATGCATTGATTATATGGTTGGATGATATCCACATGCATATAGGCATCGAGTATAGTGTTGGCACATATGCAGATACGGTCACCCTAGATATCATAGTATTGCCTTTATGATATAGTTGACCTAGGGATCGTTGTTTTATTCGATTTCTACCTGATGATGTTTTCTACTCACGAGTTAGCAACTCACCCCCGTTGTGCCACAGTTCTTGCAGGTTGACCGCATGGATCGGTAGCGGCATCGCTGGCACACAGCTTACATTCGGGTGATTGGCTTTAGTAGGTGGTACATGTTGAATCGTACCACTCTTGTACTATTATTATTCCTTTGTATCAAGTCAACTCCATCAATCAGAAACTAGTATTTGTATATGTAATAAGACTTAGCAAGATTTGTAGTTGCGAGACTTAGAGAGATGGGTTATATGTTCGCTTGGTGGATTGATGTCTTACTTATTTCATTATCTTTTGTGTTGATCTTTGCCGTTGGGCGTCGTATACATATATTATGTCAGGCGTGGTTGTGATCCGCCGATTGGCGAAGAGCTAGCTCCCGCTTGGGGATGCCTTTTATATTTTCATGTGTATGTGGTTTTGGATCAAAATATACAAAGGGGGTGCTGCCCAAATTTTCAAAAAAACATGTTCTTCAACTAGTAAAATTCACTTGCATTTTTCATGTCCCACTATTAATGCATTTAAGAAAATGATTTGATTTTCATCATACCTTTATTTCAAAACTTCACCTCTTCCATTTTCTTTTAAAAGGTTTTAGATTTCTGGGTTTCGGCTTACTTAATTTACGTTACGCCTTTAAACGTGGCATGATTTAAGTGCCGGTCACGAGCTAATATTTCGGGTCATGACAATCGCCCATCATATGGGTCGAGAAGCGTATACACTAGTCTACTCTGGAGTATCGATGCCCTGTCTCGATACTCCCACGACTAGGAACATTTGAAGGATGTACTTACCGACTACCTCTGCCCCACTAGTATGACCTGCATCATAGTCCAGGTAGTCAAGTACTCATCCTAAGGCCTTTATCAACATTTAATAGAGAGACATAAAGTGTACATGTTAAGATAAAGTGCAACCAGATAGCATACTATGATGTCGAGCAAAAAAATCCTCCCTACAAATGTCCAAGCTGTAGGGTTACTAGGCATTGTCACAAGGGTCTATAAGGCATCAACCATGCCGAATTTAAACTTCCCAAGTGCCGAACAACCTAAAGCGAGGATCTTTGCTAGAGTTTTAGGGTTAACATAACATGTAAACAACTTTACATCTAAGAGAGAGGAATTACAACCTTTGTAGTCCGCTTCTTCGCTTCATAAGCTCCGAGTAGTAGTCCCTTCGCCGCGATCCATGAACTTCCGGACTCTAGAGAGGCTCCACAAGCCGAATGATCCTTGCTTGCTTGAAGTCTTCCTTTTTCGAAGTTGATCTACCTTGAACAATCTTTAACTCACTCTCTCACTTCTTTAATAAAGTATTAATGAAGTGAACACCCTAATCTAAGTGGCTAGAATAGATATGGATGGTGAAATACGAATTATGCTCACTTTTATTATCAATTTCTCACACACAATCATCACAAGCACAAAAGCTAGTAAGCTTTTTCAAGGAGGAAGAAGAAGATGAAACCTTTTGTGATGAATAATGAATTATTGTTATGGTTACAAAACAATCTTGAGTTAAGAAATAAAGGGCTTAACTCATGTAGAGACTTAACTAGGGTAAAAGATTTGGGTTGGGTTAAGAAATATCTTCACAAAATATCTAAGCTTAAAACAAAAATAAAGCTTCTAGAAGCTTCATGAAAAAGCTAACCCAAATCAAACCTTAACCATGTTTAATCTTCACAAATCATGTTGCATTTGTAATCATAACTTGTTACAATATTATATATCACATATATAATATATTTTTGTAACAAAAGAAAATAATACAATTAACATATATCGCATATATATCAATGTATTATCCGGTGAGAAAATGAATCAATAATGCGAGCTTATATTAGATAATGTAATGTAATATATCACATATATAATTAGACATTAAATCATCGAATCAACACTTGATTCGACAATCCGGCTATATTGCATATAACCGACTAATAACATGTACCGATTTATCGAATCAACACTTGTTCCGATGACCCGGCTATATCACATATACCCGGCCGATATCATATATCGCGAGAATAGAATATGGTATCACATATCGCATTATCCTTAGTCCCGTACATATCACATGTGTGCTCCTACTCCATTTTGCCTGAGCCAAGAAACCTCTGTGAAGGACTCTAAAGAATCGTCAATACGCCGGCAGTGGGTGATGATCATATCAAACACACACAAGCTGCAAGCGGTCAGCTAAACGTAACAGCCACCCAGGTATTGAGCGATCAGAAAATCAACAAGCAAGCCTGTACATTCTCCTGTGAATCCAATCAGTAACACTACCATACAGTCCGGTCACTTCGTCTGATATGTCGCATATCTAGTCTAGTGTGGTATACGTCAGACCCCAGTAACCGATAAGTCGTGTCGATGTGAGGCTCATAACAGGTCGAGAACCTACTGATAACACTTACCAGTAGTACTCTATATCAGCCCTGGCCGGGGACTTCCAGTTATAGCCAATCGAACACAGCACAACATCAACTCCCTATACCGGGAGAGACAAAACCTCTCCTATCGCTCATTGCCTCCATGTGATTCGGGACTGTACCCAAAAGCCACCGTTTTGCACGCCCTCTTAGACGTGGCAAGGTGGAAATCAAAGCACAGTGGGAATCACACAAGACCCTATGACAATCTTGGGCCTACAGACTAACCTGTACCGGTGTCACCGGAGAACTGCCATCTGACGTGAAGTATAATACCATCTAGGAGTTCTCGGTGAGTCCGTTCAGTGTACCCATTCTCCACTGAGCACCCATACACCATCTCTGATGTCAAACACCAATGGATATGGGATCATCCATCGGCCATCATATGGGTCAAGATGCGTATACGCTAGTCTACTCTGGTGTATCGATGCTTTGTCTCGATACACCCTCGACTAGGAACAGTTATAGGATGTACTCGTTGACTACCCTGGCCCCACTATTATGATCTCATCGTAGTCCCAGTAGTCGAGTACATATCCTAAGGGCTTTATCAACATGTGAAAGGAAGACAGTAAGCTAATACAAGTCAACCTGTTAAGACAAAGTGAAACCAAATAGCATACTATCATGTCGAGCAAGAAATTCCTCTCTATATATATCCAAGCATCCACTATAATATACATCATATGTACAATAATGGCCTCTAGGGCATATACATAACTAACAATCTCCTACTTGCACTAAGGCCAGCAGTTGTAGTATCTCATACGTAACATCCCGAAGAGTCTCTCAAAATGTATCTAGGGAATGGCCTTTGTGAATGGATCCACAGTGTTGTCCTTCGTATCAACTCTCCTGACCTCGATCTCCCGGCGATCAACTATCTCCCGGATCAGGTGATACCGCCTCAGAATATGTCTGGACTTCTGATGGGACCTGGGTTCCTTGGCCAAAGCCACAGCTCCATTGTTATCACAATACAAAGGTATTAGATGTTCAATGGACGGAACCACACCATGTTCAGTGATGAACTTCTTCATCCAGACAGCCTCTTTGGCAGCATCGTTGGCAGCGATGTATTTAGCCTCCATCGTCGAGTCTGCAATGGTTTCCTATTTGGAACTCTTCCAACACACCGCCCCTCCATTGAGGGTAAAGACAAATCCCGAGTGCGACTTAGAGTCATCATTATCACTTTGGAAACTTGAATCGGTAAAGGACTCCACTTGGAGTTCACCGTTACCATACTCCAAGAACATCTCCTTAGTCCTTCTCAAGTACTTGAGAATGTTCTTCACAGCTATCCAGTGACTCTCTCCAGGATCTGCTTGATACCTACTCACTATATTTAGTGAGTATGCTACATCGGGTCTGGTACATAGCATCACGTACATGATAGAGCCTACTGCCGAAGCATAGGGTATCCCTTGCATGCGAGCTCTCTCCAAATCAGTCTTAGGAGACATCTCTTTGGAGAGAGTGAGTCCAGAGATCGTGGGTTGGTTCCCATGCTTGGATTATTCCATACTAAACCTCTTTAGTATGGTGTCAATGTACCTGGATTGGGACAATCCCAGTATCCGTTTAGATCTATCTCTATAGATCATAATTCTCAAAATGCAGGAGGCATCACCAAGATCTTTCATTGAGAATCTTTGTGATAAGAAGAGTTTGACCGAGTGCAGCATAGGAACATCATTTCCTATTAAGAGTATGTCATCCACGTACAATACGAGGAAGACAACCTTACTCTCCGCAACCTTCTTGTAAATACAAGGTTCATCTACGTTCTTGATGAAGTCAAACTCTTTGACTACAACATCAAAACATACGTTCCAACTCCGCGATGCTTGGTTTAACCTATAAATGGATTTAAGCAGCTTGCACACCTTTCCGCTGCTCCCACTATCTACGAAGCCCTCTGGCTGAGTCATGTACACGCACTCTTCTAAATCACCATTTAGAAAAGCGGTCTTAACATCCATCTGCCAGATTTCATAGTCATGGTATGCAGCAATGGCAAGTAGGATCCGGATGGACTTAAGCATAACCACTGGAGAAAAGGTTTCGTCATAATCCATACCTGGTCGTTGACGAAAACCCTTTGCAACAAGTCTAGCTTTGAAAGTCTCAACTTTTCCATCTACACCAAGTTTCTTCTTAAAGATCCATTTGCTCCCAATGGGTTTTACCCCTTCAGGAGCAACTTCCAAAGTCCATACTTTGTTGGTGTACATGGATTCCATCTCAGATCGCATTGCATCCAGCCACTTCACAGAGTCACCACTCGTGATGGCCTGCTCAAAGCTAGTCGGGTCATCATCTTCCATGATGCAATCGTTGCTCCCACCATCAACGAGAAAACCGTAGTATCTCTTAGGTGGATAAGAAACCCTACTAGATCGGCGGAGAGGCTGGGGTTCGTCGGGGACTACTGAATCCTCTAGTTCCACTAAATCTTCTGTCGTAGTTTGTGTTGCTGGAATTTCTTCTAATTCTACCTCTTCGCCACAAATTTCCTTTGCAAGAAATTCCTTTTCTAAAAAGGTGGCATGTCGAGAAACAAACACCTTTTGTTCCTTGGTGTGGTAGAAGATATACCCTTGTGAGTTCTTTGGATATCCTACAAACATGCATAGGACAGACCTTGCCTCGAGTTTGTCTGGATTGTGCCTTTTGACATAGGCCAGACAACCCCATATCTTAACATACTTAAGAGATGGTCTCTTCCTCTTCTATATCTCCTATAGAGTGGTAGGCACTGATTTGTTAGGAACCATATTCAATAGGTGTATGGCTGTCTCAAGCGCGTACCCCCAGAAGGAAATAGGCAACTCAACATTGCTGATCATAGAGCGCACCATATCTAATAAGGTGCGATTCCTCCACTCCGATACACCGTTGTGCTGTGGTGTATAAGAAGGAGTAAGCTGAGAGAGAATCTTATTCTCTTTTAGATAGTCTAGGAACTCATTGCTCAAGTTTTCTCCTCCTCGATCAGATCGAAGGATCTTAATACTTTTGACCGTTTGGTTCTCTACTTCGTGCTTATATTCTCTGAATTTCTCAAAACCTTCAGACTTGTGTTTCATCAGGAACACATGTCCGTATGTTGAGAGATCGTCAGTGAATGTAATGAAGTAGGAAGAACCGTTCCTGGCATGTGTAGACATAGGACCACATACATCACTATGTATCAGTCCTAAGAGTTCCTCAACTCTTTCTCCATGTCCACTAAATGGAGTTTTGGTCATTTTGCCTTTGAGACATAAATGGCAAGTTTCATAAGATGTTAATTCAAACGAATTCAAATATCCATCCTTATGTAACTTAGCTAGTCGTGTCGCATTGATATGACCTAGTCTACAATGCCACAAGAAAGATTCGTTCATTTCTGAACTCTTCCTCTTGTGTGTATTTTGTAGATTAAGTACTGTAGTTTGGTTGAGAACGTACATGCCATTATTTAACGATCCTGATCCTATCAACTTTTGATTCAGGAATATGTTCATAACATTATCCTGTACTACAAAATTATATCCTTCTTTATTCAATAAAAAAACTGATATAATATTGCATATCAGGGTCGGAATGTAATAGTATTCGATCAGAACCAATATATTACCATTTGGTAATACAAGGTGATATTCGTCAACTGCTTTGGCTGCAACATTTGCACCATTTCCTACTGTTACGGAATGATCACCCATTCTCAGTTCTCTACCTTTACGTAGCCCATGTAACATATTACATATGTGGGATCCCGATCCGGTATCTAATACCCAGGATGTAGAGTGAACTGAGAAACAGTTCTCGATAACTAACACACCCGAAGAAGATGCATCGGCATGCTTGTTCTTCTTTTGGGCGGCGTGAGAATCCAGATATTCTCCTATTCCCTGCTCGGTCTTATAACACTTATAAGAAAGAACGGGACCAACGTTCCCCTGCTCAGTATAGTAAGCTGGTTCAGTCAATACATTCATGTTATTATCTTGATTAAGGCCTGACATGGTCGCTACCTGGAGAGAGAGAGAAGAAAAACACTTTAGCGTATGCTCTTGTAAGAATAGATTGGTTATTATCTTATCTAATCAGGATGGCTCCCACTATTTTCATCAAATCTTCCTTCAAACCCTAAAAGGTAAGACTAGCCGGGATTAATTACTCCTTACAAGTTCGCCAATCTTTCAGCCAGGCCAGTGTTGGTACTTTGAGGGAGGTTCTCCGTGCTTTCGCATGGACCTAATTAAAATAAATCTCGTTTTCTCAGAAGCATAACCCCGTTAACACCTTTCTTGTCACCTACTTGATCGGCTAATAGTCCTGTGTAAAATTCTCCCAGGAGTAACTCTTACTCGTAGTGGGTATCGGGATCGATCTATCTCATAGAAGGTATGCAATCTCATTGCAAATTTCAACACTTGAAATTCCCGATAATGCTTTTACCCCTAACGTGCTATGACCTTAACGAATGCCAACAAACCATAGTCCGCTAGTCAAGTTCAACCCGTACATTTCTTAATTGAATTAAACATACCCGCACGACCCTTGACGAAAGCCAACAAAGCCGTATGACTACCCTAACCCAATTGCATCATATGCTACAGATAAGCAATAGATAGCTACCGCACACTACGCCTTGACGAAAGCCAAGAAACGTTGCACGAATACTAAGTATTACTTATCTGAAATGTCGGAGGGCTACGCAGGTTTTTCCAAAAACCATGAGCGTAATGAACTTGATATCATTGTAGAAACAAGTGATTTTTGAAAAAGGAGTGTTTTTGAGGCGTTTCTAGTTTCGCTAAAGAGGTCACTCCCGGTGAAGGGATCTCGGCTCTTTCCTCATCGAATAAGGTGCAGGGTATATCATATATACCGCAGTGCAAAGCAAGAACTATAGAAGCAATCAAAAACTAAACTGTGAGTTTGTAGCATCTACCAGTTTTGCTAAAGAGGTCACTCCCGGTGAAGTGATCTCGGCTCTTTCCTCATCGAATAAGGTACAGAGTATATCATATATACCGCTGTGCAAAGAAAAACTGTAGCTACCCTTTTTATAAAGTTTTGATTCTACAACATCTTTAGGTTTCTTTTCTTTTATTAATCTCATTAATATATCCAATCAGTTAATGCTTCCTAAGCATCATAGAAGAAACGAAAGCTGTAATATTTATATATCATCATATATATTTATAAGCATTCGTCTCAGGCAGTAATATGATCTCATTACAGAACATAGCAGCAGAAGATAATATATAAAATATTGGATATACTAGGACGTCCGTGCTTTATTTCGAGCCTGTATAAAACACGGATTTCACGGTCGCAATGAATAGCCAAACCCACATCCCTAGACCCCTACGAGAGCGGCAAGTAACACTGCCAATTCTAGGGTTAGGAGACCCGGTCTCGACTCCTCGAGATGGCCTCCCACTGGACCCTAGAACCCGGTTATTTATGCTCCTCTCCTCGGGTCTACCTAATGCGGAAAAGTAAATAATATACAATGGTGACATCAACCTCAACCCGGAAGTGCCCCAATAAAAGAATATTACATATAATGAATTTTACATGAATGAAAATAAAAACCCTCATCTCGCATAAAACTCCCGGCTATTCAGAACACGACGATCCAATATAACATATCACAGCAACAAATAATATCCCATATCATCAACGTAAGCAAGTATGCGTATCCCGATTGTTGTTGATGTATAGCAACGAAGCCGGCAATACACCACATACTACGCTTACGGTCTTAGAAAAGAAAGTGTAAAACTACAACATTTGGAATCCACAATCACTTTAGACATCATAAATCCGAAATATCACATACTTCGCATTTCATGCCTAACTATATGAATTCCACATATTGTATCACATTCCTGATAAATAGACAAAATTAAACTTTCCGATCGAATAATCAAACACCCAAGATTTCCCAAATAGCTCAACACTTGAGCGGAGTTCAAAAATCCCAGAACATGTCACAGCCCCAATGAACCAGCCGTAGAAGGGTCAAACCAACACCTCACATGTGGCAACGCTAAACTACCACAAACCCTAGGGTTCAATGGCAGTTTTGACGGTCACATAATCGAGTTAAGGTTACGTTCTTCTAGAGGGTCCACAGATATGCATGCATGTTTTTCCGAAAGTTTCAAACTCGAGAAAAATTCAACACTTGAAAGTTTTCCATTATGGGAAAAATGAGTTATTGATATCCGTTCGAACCATTTAACACGTTCTAAATTACCCGGAAAACTAAACGATGTTTAACTTCCGATCGAATCAATGAATATTATAGATCTCCAGAAAACTCAACACTTGAGTAATATAAAAAATTCCCAGAAGCAGTAGTAACACCTACGGATGTACTGTTAAAGTACGATCCCTCACTCCTCATGTTCGGCAGCGGAACCGCCGCCAATTGCTTGGTTTGGCCGCGGTTCCGTGGCGACTTGATGGAGTTAGGGTGTCGTACCTCACAGATATCCATAGAATTACCTGCTTAATTTTCTGAGTATTTTTATTACGGAAAAAACCATCTTTTTAAAGAAATTCCACAGAGGGGGTCAAAATCGATATTTCGGGGTTCGATCGAACTTTTAACTTCGTCTACACGTTGCCTAATGCTCTAGCTTGTCTCTGATACCACTGTAGGGTTACTAGAAACTGTCACAAGGGTCTATAAGGTATCAACCGTGCCGAATTTAAACTTTCCAAGTGCTGAACAACCTAAAGCGAGGATCTTTGCTAGAGTTTTAGGGTTAACATAGCATGTAAAAAACTTTACATCTAAGAGAGAGGAATTACAACCTTTGTAGTCTGCTCCTTCGCTTCATAAGCTCCGAGTATTAGTCCCTTTGCCGCGATCTATGAACTTCCGGACTCTAGAAAGGCTCCACAAGCCGAATGATCCATGCTTTCTTGAAGTCTTCCTTTTCGAAGATGATCTACCTTGAAGAATCTTTAACTCAAGCTCTCACTTCTTTAATCAAGTATTAATGAAGTGAACACCCTGATCTAAGTGGCTAGAATAGATAAGGATGATGAAGTAGGAATTATGCTCTCTTTTATTATCAATTTCTCACACTCAATCATCGCAAACACAAAAGCTAGTAAGCTTTTTCAAGGAAGAAGAAGAAGATGAAACCTTTTGTGATGAATAATGAATTATTGTTATGGTTACAAAACAATCTTGAGTTAAGAAATAAAAGGCTTAACTCATGTAGAGACTTAACTAGGTTAAAGGGTTTGGGTTGGGTTAAGAAATATATTCACAAAATATCTAAGCTTAAAACAAAAATAAAGCTTCTAGAAGTTCCATGAAAAAGCTAACCCAAATCAAACCCTAACCATGTTTAATCTCCACAAATCATGTTGCATTTGTAATCATAACTTGATACAATATTATATATAACATATATAATATATTTTTGTAACAAAAGAAAATAATACAATTAACATATATCGCATATATATCAATGTATTATCCGGTGAGAAAATGAATCAATAAAGCGAGCTTACATTAGATAATGTAATGTAATATATCACATATATAATTATACATTAAATTATCGAATCATACTTGATCCGACAATCCGGCTATATCGCATATAACCGTCTAATATAACATGTACCGATTCATCGAATCAACACTTGATCCGATGACCCGGCTATATCACATATACCCGGACGATATCATATATCGCGAGAATAGAATACGGTATCACATATCGCATTATCCTAGGTCCCGCACATATCACATATATGCTCCTACTCCGTTTTGCCTGAACCAAGAAACCTCTGTGTAGGACTCTAAAGAATCGTCAATACGCCGGCAGTGGGTGATGATCATATCAAACACCCACAAGCTGCAAGCGGTCAGCTAAACGTAACAGCCACCCAGGTATTGAGCGATCAGAAGATCAACAAGCAAGCCTGTACATTCTCCGGTGAATCCAATCAGTAACACTACCGTACAGTCTCTCTTCGTCTGATATGTCGCATATCTAGTCTAGAGGTGGTATACGTCAGACCCCAATAACCGATAAGTCGTGTCGATGTGAGACTTATAACAGGTCGAGAACCTACAGATAACACTTACCAGTAGTACTCTATATCTGCCCTGGCCAGGGACTTCCAGTTATAGCCAATCGAACACAGCACAACATCAACTCCCTATACCGGGAGAGACGAAACCCCTCCTATCGCTCATTGCCTCCATGTGATTCAGGACTGTACCCAAAAGCCACCGTTTTGCACGCCCTCTTGGACGTGGTAAAGTGGAAATCAAAGCACAATGGGAATCACACAAGACTCTATAACGATCTCGGGTCTACAGACTAACCTGTACCAGTATCACCGGAAAACTGTCATCTGACGTGAGGTATAATACCATCTGGGAGTTCTCGGCGAGTCCGTCCAGTGTACCCAGTCTCCACCGAGCACCCGTACACCATCCTTGATGTCAAACACCGATGGATATGGGATCATCCATCGCCCATCATATGGGTCAAGATGCGTATACGCTAGTCTACTCTGGTGTATCGATGCCCTGTCTCGATACACCCTCGACTAGGAACAGTTATAGGATGTACTCGTTGACTACCCTGGCCCCACTATTATGATCTCATCATAGTCCCAGTAGTCGAGTACATATCCTAAGGGTTTTATCAACATGTGAGAGCAAGACAGTAAACTATTACAAGTCAACATGTTAAGACAAAGTGAAACCAAATAGCATACTATCATGTAGAGCAAGAAAGTCCTCTCTATATATATCCAAGCATCCACTATAATATACATCATATGTATAATAATGGCCTCTAGGGCATATACATAACTAACACAAGCATCCACTACAATATACATCATATGTACAGTAATGGCCTCTAGGGCATACATATAACTAACAATTTCCCACTTGCACTAAGGCCATTTTGTAACATTTCATAAATATAAAATATTGTTTTTGGAAATTTTATATTAAAATAATATATTTCGCGAAAACTACCCGATTTGTGAAATTAGGATTTTCGTAAAGTGGTATAAGTGTATACCAATATTTGAAATTTATCGGAGAATAAAATGATTTATTTATTTTAATGATATTTATCAAATTTTTGGATAAAATCCGTGCTTTTGCATTTTTCATGATTTTGCAACATGTCATATGCATATGTGCATGTCATGTGCATGTGTGCATGTGTGTGTTTGTGAGATAGAGAATGAGAAAGGAAATGAAAAGGAAAAGAAAAGAAAAGGAAATGAATTGAGTGTGAATAGAATCAATTTGATGACATGGACAAAAGAGATATTTGTGAAAGAAACAAGAATAGATATTTGTGAGGGGTGAGTGCAGGAGGGGGTGAGGCTAAGAGAGAGAGAGAGAGCCTTGGCTGCCCCATTCCTTTCATTTCTTCATTATTTCCTTCATCTTCATCATCTCCATCACTCCCTCACTACCTCCATGCCTCATTTCCAAATATTTCTCAAAACCCTATGCCCTCTTCACTAAAAACATGCACACCTCCATTCTAAACCCTTAGAACCTTTTAAGTTTGGATTTTGAAGACTTGGGCAACTCAAGAAAGTTCTTTGGTTGCAAATAAGGTAATACATACACTTTAGTTTAGTTTTTGGTGTTAAATATCGTATTTCTAGTTAGAAATTGAGTTAATTAGGTTATCGATTATAGAAAATTATATGTTGATGCCTAATGGTCAATTGAGGTGCAGGGAGTGTTTACAAGACCTTAGAGAGTATTCTTTTGACCTGAAATTGAGTTTAGAACCCGATACACGAAGTTAGAATTGTTCCGTGTCAGTTTTGTGAAACCTTAAGGCCTACAGGGAATCTGGGATGACCTGGGAAGTTTCTGAGAAAAACAAACAACTCTAGAGAATTAATTGGGACAATAGGAGACCACCCTGAAGAGACGAGCCCATTCCCTCACCAGATGGCCGAGCAGGCCGGATTTTGAGGAGAAGTAGCCGGCCACTTGGTGGTTTCTGGTGCTGGAATTGGTACAGTAGCTCACGCACTCCATATACTACCCCATAGTACTGTTTGTTTATCCCCTTTTGACCTGAACCAAAATCTGGGAGCTATTGTGAGTGGTTTTGGTTATGTTTTCCGTATTTTGGAATTCTTGGTTTTAGTATTTGATATTGTTATGGGTCGTTGGATGGTTGTATATCAACGACGAAGGTTGTTTGGTTGGTTTTGCATGCGTAGGCTACAGGTTCTAACCTATGAGTGCACCGTGTGCCGTATCAGTTTTCAGACATTGATTTTGATGGTATTGCGATATGTGTTGATATTGTAGGTACCTTCGCATAGATTCCGAGACGACGAAGCACATCGACTACGGTTAAGCGAGGAGTTTAGTAGGTGAGTAGATGTATATCTACGGGGGAAGTCGGGTAAATGGCATATAGCACCCCTGCAAACATTGATATGGAAGATCGTTTGATTATTATATCCTGATAAATGATATGCGACGGACATGATTATAGGATTTAATAACGATAATATGATGAAAGTTGACACTAATGAACATAGTGACATATGAGAATATGAAATGAGAAGTGAATAATGATAGGTACGAATTGAAAGAGAACGAGTATACGATGTGACATGATGACATAGTATGATATGTCGTTATATGGATGCGAGTCGATATAAGTTGGTTGATACCTTTGTCGATCCACGATATGAGATTGATACAGATATGACATGGGATATAGGTATATAGACATATATAATATTGTGAATCTTGAGTGATATGTCGTACGATGGATTATACCGTATGTGATGTTGTGAGGATGGATGCCGATTGATAGATTCACCGACTCGGATATATTGTAGACACGTATACCTTATAGCATTTAGCTGACGATGTACTTTATACTACGTTCATGTCATTCTCATTGCATTGTATATATACCTGTGCTAGTACACCTACACCATTATCGATGATGCGTATATTACACTTACATATATTGGCCGGCTCACACACCTTTATCATCGATAATTGCTATGCCACTACATAGTTGAATTGCTACATCATGCCATGATATACCTTGCTATAGCTATATGTTCAGCTTCATATGATGTTGCGATGGATTTCGGATAAATTGGGAACCGTATGATATATTTAATAACTTGATGCATTTAAATATCGGTTTTCCCTTTATATGCTCATATTACTGTTCTATGTTACATATATTATGTTTCATAGATTTACGCATTGAGATACGGATTTCATGTGATTTATGAATTTGAGAACCGTGGGGATATTTCAAGAAAGTATGCAATGTTTTGAAAACCCGGTTTCTCTTAATATGATATTTCGATGCGTCCACCATGAGTTTTCAGGTTCCGTGAGATGTATGGATATGTGGATTGTGAGTGTCGATGTTGGACACTCAGGTTCCGTGAGATGTATGGATATGTGGATTGTGAGTGTCGATGTTGGACACTCAGGTTCCATGAGATGTATGGATATGTGGATTGCGAGTGTCGACGTTGGACACTCAGGTTCCGTGAGATGTATGGATATGTGGATTGCGAGTGTCGAGGTTGGACACTCAGGTTCCGTGGGATGTATGGATATGAGGGCCAGTCCTGGAGACGGCGCCTGAGAGATGAGTATTTACGTGTCGATGCCGGACACGAGTTTTCATGATGTTTCGAGTGTCGATGTTGGACACTCAGGTTCCATGATTTTGATGTGTCGTTGATAGACACATGAGGTAGATATCCTCATATATATATATATATATATATATATATACAAACATAGGCATATGTTTTCATAATGTTTCGGGTGTCGATGTTGGACACTCAGGTTCCATGATTTTGATGTGTCGCGAGACACACGTTGATTTATATCCTCATATTTACCTGCATATGCTTTTATGATATTCACATGCATGAGTTGTTGTGTCAGTGGTTGACACATGGATAAGATCCACATGCTTACAGGCATTTGATTATATGGTTGGATGATATCCACTTGCTGATAGGCATTGATTATGTGTTGGCACATATGCAGATACGGTCACCCTAGATATCATAGTATTACCTTTATGATATAGTTGATCTAGGAATCGTTGTTTATTTTGATTTCTACCTGATGATGTTTTCTACTCACGAGTTAGCAACTCACCCCCGTTGTGCCACAGTTCTTGCAGGTTGACCGCATGGATCAGTAGCGGCATCGCTGGCACACAGCTGTTTTGGGTGATTTGCTTTGGTAGGTGGTACATGTTGGATCGTGCCACTCTTGTATTATTATTCCTATTGTATCTAGCCAACTCCATCAAATCAGAACTAGTATTTGTATAAGTAGTAAGACTTAGCAAGACTTGTAGTTGCGAGACTTGAGCGATAGGTTACATGTTCGCTTGGTGGGTTTGATGTCTCGGTTTAATTTATTCCTTGTGCTGATCTTCGCCGTTGGGCGTCGTATACTTATATTCTGTCTTGAATGGTTGTAACCCCGCCGTTTGGCGAAGAGCAAGCTCCCGCTTGGAGATGCCTATATATTGTTGTATGTCTGTTTTGGATCAAAATATACAAGGGGGTGCTGCCCGAAATTTTTAAAAAAAAGAGGGGGTTTAGATTTCTGGGTTTCGGCTTACTTAATTTATGTTGCGCCTTTAGACATTGCGTGATTTAAGTGCCGGTCATGAACTAAATTCAGGTCGTGACACATTTGTTGCAGTATCTCATACTCAACGTCCTATAGAAGTCTCTCTAGGATAAGGCCTTTGTGAGTGGATCCGCTATGTTATCCTTCACGTCAACTCTCATGACCTCGATCCCTTGGAGATCAACCATCTCCCTGATCAGGTAATACTGTTGATTGATCTCAAAAACTATCTATTAACCGCAATCAAGAACGGCGTCGCTTTGCAGCTAGCCGGTGAATACGGGTCGGTCCACAGGGATGTTGTGAATTTCCTAATCGCTCTTAAGAGTTAATTCCAAACGGTGTGAATGGATTAATTAAATCTAAAAAAAACTAAATTAATCTAGGGCAATTGAATTAAAGATCTAACTATCTAACTAGGGAAAGGAATTAAATTTATACTAGGGCAGAGAATGAAAAATTACCTAGGGCAAGAATTGAAATTACCTACTTACTTTACAGATGGCTCTCTCCAAACATCAACACAAGACTTGTCAGATCTGAATTTCTAAAATGAAAAGAGGCATCGATGCTCTCCAAAAGAAATCTAAATTTTATTGATAAAAAGAGGCATAGGGAGGCATGAAAAGAATATAATGATTTGGGCTTCTATTTATAAGACATAGAAACCCTACGTTACAATTGATTCGCACGTCTGCATTTACCAAAATATCCTTAGGAAGACCTAGTCAAAGTAGACTCCAAGCTTTGGTAAAATTTTATGTCTGGAAATTTTGGAACTGATTCTGGGCTTCTTGGGCTTTTTATTTCTTTGGATCTTTATTCAATTTGGCTTCTCTATTTCTTCCAGATCTCCAGTGAACAATTGCAGTGGACTTTTAACCATTTGCTTTGTAATCTTGGACCTTGCGTTGCCTTGTACTGATCTTTTGTGTAGGCTTGGTTAAGATCCTTCTATTTGTTGGTCAAAGTCCCTTTTTTGTGTCGTCTTTTGTCTTTTTCACTGTTTTCGCTTCAAGAACCTGTAACCTGTAATATGTAGCAGACATGCGTCAAAAGCACCTGTTTATTTATAAAGCGAATAAGAATGGGGAATATAATAATGCAATATTATGGTGTGAACAAATACCCCCAAACTTATCTCTTGCTCGTCCTCAAGCAAACTTATTTTTTATTCTCTACAAAAACCTAACCGCACTTTCGCAGGAAAATGCGATTGCACTGAGCACGTGCAACAAGCCGTTAAACCTCTAGGTGTCCCTAGTAGGAGGAGTGTTGTCTCCTGAGGGTTTTCAGCGGATACTACCCACAAAATCCTATCAATTCGGCCTATCGACTTTTGTTCTCCAATTAGGTTTTCTAACAAGGAATTCTATTATCGTCGACTCGTAAATTATCCACCCATATTCTTCACACTTCCTCATCATTTAATTTAAGATTATATATTTTCTATAGACTTACTTAGCTTTCGGCATTTCTTAAGTTTTTCCTTCTAGGGTTCCATTTCCACTTAGGAATTTTTATCAACTCTTACTAAAGAAACAAGTTCTATTCTTCACTCCTATCTCTTATCTAAACTCCAATCAAATATCCCCACGTGTGTGTGTATATCACCCCTACACTTGGAAATTCAAATTAAGCAATCATACTCTTATCCGTTGTCCAAAGCACTTTTTAATTGGTGAATTTTTAATTGAATTTTGCTTACACATCCTTCATGCGACCGTTAATACTTCTTGAGGTACCAACGACCGATTACAAGATGCGTTTGCACTTTAAAGCGTAATTCCTAGTCTTGCAACACCCAAGGCTTTAGCAGTGACTCCTAAACCAGTTGGTCTAAGGCACTAGGTGATGAAGCACCCTCGCTAAATATTATTCTATTTTTACAGCCTTAAGTAATCACAAAAACCAGTGTTCATTTTTTTTTCTTTATTCACACTTGTATTTCTATTTTTATTTTCTTCGTACTAAGGACTTTAGACAAGAGCATTTCAAGGTCTCTTCTACTATTCCAAATTTCAAGATGCATGATTGTGCAATTTGTAGGGTATACATTTTCAGAATCTAGACTTAAGTTAGGAATTATTTTTCAAACTCATACTCTAATAAAAATATCAATACTTTTCATTTGTTTCAACTTAGCCCAAGAACTGAACTCAAAATTTGCCTATTTCTAAATAAACTACAAAGACATATACTTTCTACCGTTAAACTTTAAGGAAGGTTATTTTTAGGGTTTTTAATTTACTAAGTCTAAGATCTAGTTGTTCCTAGCTAGTTAACCTATCTGTCAAACTCTAGTCAAATTAGCCAAAATTGAATACAATAATTTTTATAATTTTTCAAAATTTTCAATTTTTATGGGTTTTCAAATAAATATGCAAATGCAAAAATATACATATGAATGGGAAGGAAGTGTTAGTTATATGTATGCCCTAGAGGCCATTACTGTACATAGGATGTATATTGTAGTGGATGCTGGGACGTATATAGGGAGGACTTTCTTGCTCGACATGATAGTATGCTATCTGGTTGAACTTTACCTTAACGTGTATACTGATTGTCTCTCTGTTACATGTTGGTAAAGCCCTTAGGATCTGTACTTGACTACCTGGACTATGATGCGGATCATACTAGTGGGGACATGGTAGTCCATAAGTACATCCTTAAAAGTCCCTAGTCGTGGGTGTATCGAGACGGGGCATCGATATACCAGAGTAGACTAGCGTATACCTTCTCGACCCATACAGATGGGCGATGGATGATCCCATATCCATTGGTGTTTGACATCGGAGATGATATACGGGTGCTCAGTAGAGACTGGGTACACTGGACGGACTCGCCGAGAACTCCCAGATGGTATTATACCTCACGTCAGATGGCAGTTCTCTGGTGACACTGGTACAGAGTAGTCTGTTGACCCGAGATCGTCATAGAGTCTTGTGTGGTTCCCACTGTGCTTTGATTTCCATCTTACCACGTCCAAGAGGGCGTGCAAAACGGTGGTTTTTGGGTACAGTCCCGAGTCACATGGAGGCAATGAGCGATAGGAGGGGATTCGTCTCTCCCGGTATAGGGAGTTGATGTTGCGCTGTGTTCGATTGGCTATAACAGGAAATCCCTGGCCAGGGTTGCTGAGATTTACTGGTAAGTGTTACCAGTAGTTTCTCGATCAGTTATAGACCTCATATCGACACGACTTATCGAGCTATTGGGGTCTGACGTTTACCACCCCTAGGCGAGATATGCGACATATCAGACGATCAGACCGGACTGTACGGTAGTGTTACTGGTTGGATTCACTGGAGTGTGAGCGGGCTTGCTCGTCGATCTTCAGATCGCTCAATACCCGGGTGGCCGTTACGTTTAGCAGACCGCTTGCGGCTTGTGGGTGTTTGATATGATCATCACCTGCTGCCGGCGTATTGACCAGTCTTTAGAGTCCTACACAGAGGTTTCCTGGCTCAAGCGAAACGAAATAGGAGCGCATATGAGATATGTGCGGGACCGAGAATAATACGTGTATGTGATACCGTATTTCATTCTCGCGATGAATGTATCGATCAGGTTATATGCGATATACCCTAGTTATCGAATCAAGGATTGATTCGATAAGCCGATACATTGAATACTAGTCGGTTGTGTGCGACATGACCGGATCATTGAATCAAGTGTTGATTTAATGATTTAATGCATAATTATATATTTGATATATTGCTTTGCACTAACTAGTATTGGTTCACTTTAAACGGATTTTCTCACTTGGTTTGTGCGCATTATATATGTGATATGATTTTGTGCACTTGCTTGTATCATGTTTGATGATGCATGCTTTTTGGTTAAGTGTAAAGTATTAAACCTTGGTTAATGAAATGGTTAGGGTTTATTATTTGTTATTCATTTATCTTATTTAATTATCCATTTAATTTTGATAAATGAATAAAAGAAAATGAGAAAAAGAATGGTGGCTAATTTTGTTTTATGTTGAAGTTTCTTGAAGCTTTGATCAAGTCAACCATTCTTATCTCTTCCTTAACCCTAACCATCATATCTAACCATGGTCCATTCTCTACACTAAACTAAGGTTAATATTATGATAAGAATGGATTTTATTTTCTATTTTAATTAATCTTATCATAATACTAGCTTCTTCTTCTTCATCTTCTTCATTGAAGAAAACCATTCTTCATCAATGGTGATTGATGAAAACATGTGAGAAATCCAATTCTAAAGTCTACCCACTTCCTATTTCTTCATCCTCTACCTCTTGCCAAGTAGTAGAGTGTGTTTCCTTCACAAGTTTCATGACTTGGTGAAGTTGTGAGCTTGATCTAGCGATGCCTCGACGTAGATCATCTTCGGCATGGACATCGACGACCTAGCTTGCCCATTCTTCGATGAAGCCGACGCTAGAGCCCGGATTTGATTTGGACAGCGGAGACGACTTCGTTGCGGAGCTATGGAGGTGGAGCACCGGATCTACAAAGGTTGTATTTCCGTATCTCTTAGTTAAGTGTTAACTAGTTAGCTTTTTCGCCTAATTTTCTAGCAAACGATCCGTAGTCGGGTCTCTCGGCACCTAGAATTTTTGAAATTGGCATGGTTGATGCCTTGTGAGACCTCACTAGTATGCCTAGGAACCCAACAGGAAGAAGACGTACCGAGCATACCCCCAAACTTAAACTTGACAGTGTCCTCACAGTCATGCTATACCAAGAGGGTCAAAATGTCGTCACCCCCCTGTTTATTTATTTACAAAATATTTTTTTAATGTTTTGAAAAAAAATTTATTTTTAATAGAAAAAGAAAACAAAAAATATATATACATATATACAACAAGGTTCCCCCCAAACTTAAGCTTGGCCTTACACAAGCCAAAGGTTATCACCAACCATTCAAAAATATTATCGTGGTAATGGTCGAGTTGGTGAAAGAATGGAGTGGAAAGAAAGGAAATGAGAAGCACCCGAGACCGTGTGGGAAGAAAGGTAGAATATGGTCTCGGTGGGGGAGAAGAATGGTGGAAAAGAGAAAGAAGTGGAGTACGATCTTGAGGGTGTAAATCGAGTGAATAAATTAGCATAATTTGTAACGACCGATGTGTTAAAAGAGATTGTGCTAACCTATCAACCCGTCGAGAAATGGGGTCAAATCCCTTAAGATTCGCAAGAAAGCATGGGTACGCCGAACATGGTATAGGAGATGAAACTGTAACGGTCTCTTTTACGGTCGGAATGATAGGATGACGAAAGGGAGTGATTTAGGGATAGTCGTAATCTCACCTAAGTAATCTGTCTCAAACTTGAAGGATTCCATCAATGGTTCGAACTTGTAAGTCCACGGTAGCGCCCCGGCCGTCTAACAGACGCCAAATGCGGAACAAAAACTTTTTACAAACTGGCGCTATCACGTACCGTAACCCGGATCTGCCATTAAAGCTAAACTAACAAACTACAAAGAGGGTAGAAGAGTTATACCGAACGATCCGAGTCCTTCGGTCTTCAACCATCATCCCACGCTTGTTGCGGCTGCTCTGATCTCCTGAATCTCCAGTCTCGTCGTCCAGGTGGCACCACGTCGACGGATCATTAAACGGGCTCCCGCCTCTGAACCGAAACAACTTGATCGTCAAGTTTGCTAAAAGAGACGACCAAGATGAAGTAAAGAATGAGTATAACACTTTGTCTCGTTACGTCCAAGGCTATGGACGAACGGTTAATGAAGTTGCCTTTTGAAATCGGGTGAAATGAGAAATGAGGCTTATCTAATTTCCATGAGTCCAAAACAATACCAATCTTTTTCTAGCAACCATCTAATCCTCATCATAGAATGGCCGGCCACTTTATAGCAAGAGGGAGGTGAGTGTAAGATACAAAAGAGTGACCATTAGCACTAAACCAAAAGAATGAGTCACAAGACACCTTGTATGAATGCATTAAATGATAACCAATGAACTTAAACCTAGTCATCACAACATTAATTGCTCCATAAATGCACTTAGCCACCTCACCAAGATGCATGAACCTAGTCACCACCTTCTAGAAGCTTCTAGAAACTTCTACACTCATCCAAAGAAAAGATAAATCCTTATTTAACCGACTGTCAAAAACGGCTGATAGAAAACTGGAAACTGGCAACTTCCAAAAGTGATCCTGAAACGAATTTCAGGATAACCCCGTATCAGTATAAACATACCCGCATTTGTATTACGACTGAATACAAATGCAACCGAGACAAAGATATTATATCTACAAAGTATAATACTGGGTTCCGGCTTAAACCAAAGCCTACCAGTATTATCTGCCCGAAAACTGACACGTGCGAAAACGCACGTGCATTTTCCGAACCTTGCCATAAACCCATACGGCCTCTACAACGTTTCACCCGAACTTGGGAAAGTGTCTGTAGGGGACTCTAATGACTCATCAACACATCGGCACTGGGTATAACCACCAGCACGTCAGAGGTACAAGCTGCACGTAACGTTTTGCCTATGTATTGATTGGAAGGGAAGCTGACGATCGAACTCATCTATAAACCCTACTGAGCCTGACAGTGACAATGTACAAACAGTCTGGTCTATTCGTCTAAAGATATCGCATATCGAGTCTAGGGGGGTGGATAAAGTCAGACCCCTAATAACGCGATAAATCATGTCGGCATGAAGCCCATCACCACCTGAGAAACTACTGATCCAAATCAGTAATTCTCCACTACCTCGGCCGAGGATTCCTAGTGATGGCCACCCGTGCACTGCGCGACATCAACTCCCAATACCGGGAGAGACGAATCCCCGACGATCCGCTCACTTGCCTCTAATGTGGCTCGGGACTGTACCCAACTAAAACCTGTTTACACAACTCCTTTGAGCGTGGTAGGGTAGTAATCTAAGCACAGTGGGAACTCACACGAGACAAATGACGATCTCAGGTCCATGAACTAACCTGTACACATGTCACCAGGGAATTGCTATCTGACGATATGTATAATACCAACTAGCAGATTCCCGGCGAGTCCTGTCCGGTGTACTCATAACCTAATGAGCACCTGTATACATCTTAGGTGAACCAACTAACACCAATGGCTTGTGAGACCGGCCATCGCCCCTCGTCGGGGTCTCAACTGTATACACTAGTCTACTTTGGAGTATCGATGCCATGTCTCGAAACTCCCACAACTAGGGACACTTTAAGGATGTTCTTATAGACCCCAGCTCCCACGTATATGATCGCCATCATACTGCTGGTAGTCAAGCATGAATCCTATGGGCTCTATCATCATGCAATAGTGAACTAAAGCATATATACGATGATAAAGTCAAACCAGATAGCATACTATCATCTCGAGCAAGACTGTCATATCGGTATAGGTCCTGCCTCAATCATTGCAATCACGTACCTGCGATCCAATAATTGACTTTGAGGGCACTATCTCCAACAATCTCCCACTTGCACTTAAGGCTAATTATTGCGATGTCGCTTACTCACAGCCCGTGTGATACCGAACATCCAACTCCTCTACTAATCAGTTTCACAAAGCTAGTTTGTAAAACTCTTGTGTTCGAGAAATAGCCTCAGTGAGTGGATCCACCCTGATGTTTCTTTCTATGTCTTTCTTAATCTTAAGTTCGCGGAGAAAGCCATCTCTCGAATCGAGTAATACCTGTCTTAGAATATGTCTGAATATCTGATGGGACCTAGTTCATAAATGAACTCCAAATCCAAATTTCTTAGACTGTATCGATAACTGAACCTAATCAGTATCCAGCACCATGCCTCCCATAGTATCCCCTTGGACCACCTGTCCATAATACTTTCCCTCGTCAGAGGGAAAACTATAACTCTGACAATCACTCTATCATCCATGTCACCTTTGAAGCCTGGAATGATAACCGTCTCCCGAAGGAGGCTGCCTTCATCAAATCCATAGAACATGCACCTTATGTTCTAAAATTATTTCCTTATGTTTCTCCAGGATTGGATTAATATAAACATATCGCATCTAGTACAAAAAACAATATCTAGTGTGGTACTTGACATCTCATGATTGACTCAATTGCCTAAGCAAGTGATCTGCCAATCATGCACATCCCTCTCTCCTTTAGTCTGTAAGACACCTTTAGAGAGGGTGACTCCATCACCTGCAGGTACACCACCATGCCAGGAGTCATCTATTCTAAAATACCATTAGAATACTGTCAAAGTAACCATATTGGGAAACTATCCAAATCTAGATCTAAAACCATAGATCTAGTAACCAGAATGTCTGATATTAAATCCATATCCTTTACGGAGAAACAACTGTGTGACGACCACAGTACAACCGATCATAGTATAAGAATTTTATCCTATTCTGTGTATGTCATCCAAATCCCAGGACATCACACCCTACTACCATCTTAACAGATCCATCCTCTATTCTGATGAAGTCAAAACTATGACTGTCTCATCAAAATTAGATGATCTAATCTCCGCTATATTTGCTCAATCCTATAAATAGACATAAGCTACTTGCCCACTACGCTTCCGCTGCTCCCACTGACTACGACAACCCTCTGGCAGAATAATATCTACGTACACTTCTAAAGCTAGTTTAGAATGACGTTATACTTATCCTCTTGCCGGGTCTCATAGTCTGGAACAACAGAAGTGTCAAGTCTGGGTAAACAAGAACTTCCCTGTCACCATCCTTGAGGCTACCGGAGTACCTCTCGGGTGTCTGAGGTTACCCACCATATCTGCGGAGTGGCTAATGGAATGTTAAACCTGATTGAATATATAGGTCCTATTAAATTTTTCGTAATCGTTTGCGGTTCTGGAATCACTTCCAGTTCTACCATACTCCCACTACTGTTTTCTAAAAAAATCCATTTTAATAAAACTGTGGCGAGTCAAGAACAATATCACTATTGATCTTCCAGATGGTAGAAATGTCAACCCTCGTCAAAGCCAGGGTCAACCCACAAACTGCCATTACAGAAACGTGCCTTGAATTATCCAGTGTCTGGTTTTAAGCATAAGCTGGACAACTCCCCGTATCTTAACATCGTTAAGATATGAACCATTCTATATACAATATAGAAATAGAGGCACTAATTTAATTGGAACCAGATTCAAATCATGCAGCTGTCTCCAGTGCATAACAACTTAATGGAAAAAGGTTAATCAGCATTACTCAACTTAGGAATCCATCTAATTATGAGTATCCTGAAAGAGAAACGAGTTTCTCAAAACCATTACTATCAACTGAATACCTATCACAAGAATCTACCTCTTCGATCTCTTTGAAGAATCCCGATACTTGTGATACCTGGTTCTCTACTTTATTCTTATACCCACAACATCTCAAAACTTAGACATTGTATTTCTACGAAACACTTGTCCAAAAACTAGAGAAGTCATAAGTAAACAGAACATAGTACGAGGACCTACCCTTTTGTCCTGACGGACACTGGACAACATACAATACTCTGTATATGTCCGCTGAGTTAAATAACTCAAAACCTGTGCATCGTAGGTTAAAAACTGTACCCAGGCGATTTCTTCAAATATCACCAATTACAACGAATTCCGATATAATGAAGATGATCACCTTATTCCCAATAATTTACTCCCACTCATCATCTGTAAAAACCATACAGATATGAGAATGAAACCTAGTAAATACATACCCTGGAGTAAGTATCTGATCGAGAAATCAGTTTTCTTTTAACAATGCACAGTGAAACTGAAACATTAAAATGTCTCGTAGGGGTATCCTGGTATTCCTAGTAATGCCTCTTCCATAATCCAATTCATGACTATAACCGTATATTTTTTTTCCTTCTCTCCAAATCCCTTTATTTGTCTTTTAGTCGTTACCTTCTGTACACCATCATTAGGCTAAATGGTTTTCTTCCTTCCCTACCGTTCGGCACCAGCCTATGGTTTGGAAGAAGACTATCCAGTAAGCATAATAGGTGTACCCTCCTAATCCTAGGAGTACTCGCAACTTGAGAGAAGGTGATGATAAAAGACTACTGAGTAATACCTTATTCTATTTTTCCCGAACTGGGGAAAATGCAAAGGTGAAATAGGAGTGGCGATGAAGTACGTGGTTTGGTCGTGAATGATAACAGTCGCAATTTACTTTGCCCTCTTTCTAATCCCTTTTATTTTGTCTTTACATATTACCTTCTATACACCCTACTTAGGCTAATTGGTTTTCTTCATTCCCTACCTTTCGACACCTGCCTATGGTTTGGAATAAGACTATCCAATAAGCGTAATAGGTGTACTCTCCTAAACTAAGGAGCCCTCGCAACCTGAGAGAAGGTGATAATAAACGACAACTGAATAAACCAATTCTATTTCTTCTGAACCTGGATCCATCCTCGAAGAAGTCTCTATGAGTTCGTATATAACCATACGATGGATCTATCCAATGGAAGTGAATATCCGTAGTAATACGGGGTGTTCTGAGAAATACAAAGGGTAAAAGAAGGAGCGGCAATGACTTATGCAACTGTAGATAATCCAAAAGCCAGTATTTTAAGAAGGTTCGGTCAACTTGGTCACTGAGTCATAGCCTAGGGTCGGTCAAAAGTCGCTGCCAAAGAGAGAGAGAAAAGAAACACTCTGCGTGCACTCTAACCTAGATCAGAATGGTTATCACTTTATCTAATCAGGAAACCTCCCACTGTAATCTCAAATTCTTCTTCAAACCTGAAAGAAGAATTAGTCGGGATCACCCAATAAGTAAACCAACTCATCAGTGGGAATCGGGATCCAACTCTCATCGCATGATAACTTGATGGAAGCCACTCAAGTTATCACACTCCAGAAGGTATGCGCATATCTGGCAAGTTTCCTGTGTATTTGAAACTCCCGATGTGATTTTTGCCTCATGCTCTTATGACCTTAACTTTGGCCAACAAATCATAAGTCACATGTCAAGTTCTACCCGTCATTATCCAGGTTAATTTGAACCCACCCGCACATGCCCTTGACTTTGGCCAACAAGGCAGAACGACTGTCCCAAACCAACGCATCTATCTATACAACAGATGAATACCCAGCAGCTACCAAACACTATGCCTTGACTTTGGCCAACAAACATAGCTTGAATACTACTGACCATCCATAAGAAATGACGGAGGGCTACTGCTGGTTTTTGGCGAAAAACCTTTAACGTAATGAACTTGATCTCGTTTAAGGAAACTGATAGCTTTTTATAAAAATATAGTGGCGAAAACGTTTTGCTAAAGAGGTCACTCCCGGTGAAGGGATCTCGGCTCTTTCCTCGTGGAATGAGGTGCAGGATATTCCAACTGAATACCGCGATGCAAAGCAACTTGTAATCGACTATATTGAAGTTATTACCCTGACGCAAACTTCTGCCCAAGGGGTCACTCCCGGTGAAGGGATCTCGGCCCTTGCCTCGTCGAATGAGGTGCAGGATATTCCAACTGAATATCGCTATGCAAAACAAAAAGAAACGTCTTTGTAATAACACTTTTTAAAATTTGTTCCAACAACATCAAATATAGGTTTTTTTTATCCTTGCATTGATCAGAATCAATACAGTCCCATCAATCAATCACACCAGAAAAGAACGAAAATAAAATGTACGTATATACCATCCGCATTCGCCACTGGGTCCCGTCATCACCCGTAAGGTTACTTAACTAACGACAGAGCGGGGGCTGGACTAGCGCGGGTGTAAAACATATACAACATCTAATAGTATATACCAATATACAATAATCGCTCCAGGCGTGATAATATGCAACATTACAGAAAAGTAATAAGCATCATAGAACAATACAGATAATCTGGGATCCCCGGGTTTCACAGAGCCGCTACTGAAACCCGACGTTCCCCTGGTCGTGTAGATAGCCTGTGCAATGAAACCTAGACCCCTACGGGTGCGGCAAGTTACCCGCTAAAACCTGAAGCGAGGTAGTCCCCACATCATAGTGAATGGAACACCCGGCACTTCACGGAATCCGGTAAATTGAACACCCCTCCTTGGGTCAACCTGTACCCTCTACGAGTGCGGTGAATAGTCTGCCAATTCTAGAGTGAGATCTCTCTGCCTCTCAATGCCATAAGATACGGACCCGTTGCTCTCCAGAACCCGGCTATCCGTGCACTCCTTCGCGGGATAAACCTAGTACAGAATTAAAAATATGTACAACGGGTACATCGACCTCGACCCGGTCGTGCCCCAAAAGAATATTATACAAACAGGCAGTGACGGCAGTCCACATGTTGGACGCTCGCCCCGCAACATCAAATGTACAAATAAATCCAAACTGCACTATCATTGCACCCTGCTATCCACCACGACAAATCCGCAACATCACAGCACAACACAGAACATTAACGCGAATGTCACGTTCGCAAACCCGTCTAAAAGAACTATAGCAATCAGACACGGTTTACCGATCAAATGGCATTCCCGTTCGGAGATATAATGTAAATACTGTATACAAACAAATTTAAAATTTCGATCGGCTAAATTTCCCGAAGTGGGCCCCATGAACAACTGGTGTACAGTAATAAAAACTGGGCCCAAAAGAATATACCAAAAACCCACAATTTCCAAAACTAAGCTCTCTGGGAAAAATTAATGCACTGTTCCCTCTAAAGCGCCGCGGTTCCACGGTCAAACCCTAGGTTTGACCGCGGATCCGCGGTGATCTTGTGGGAACACGTGTCCAAATTTTTCCAGTGTGCTTAAAAAACCCTGCACGCTTTTCTGTGATATGTTAAATGATTTTTAGACACTTTAAAAAATCGACAGAAACCAGGTGCTTTAAAAAAGTGATTTCGGAAATTCCGTTCGATCGATCTTTTAAACGTGTTAGCATAAGTTAGTATAGCTTAATGGTGAAGCTCTGATACCACAGTAAGTCCACGGTAGCGCCCCGGCCGTCTAACAGATGCCAAATGCGGAACAAAAACTTTTTACAAACTGGCGCTATCGCGTACTGTAACCCAGATCTGCCATTAAAGCTAAACTAACAAACTACAAAGAGGGTAGAAGAGTTATACCGAACGATCCGAGTCCTTCGGTCTTCAACCATCATCCCACGCTTGTTGCGGCTGCTCCGATCTCCTGAATCTCCAGTCTCGTCGTCCAGGTGGCACCACGTCGACGGATCTTTAAACGGGCTCCCGCCTCTGAACCGAGGCAACTCGATCGTCAAGTTTGCTAAAAGAGATGACCAAGATGAAGTAGAGAATTAGTAGAACACTTTGTCTCGTTACGTCCAAGGCTATGGACGAACGGTTAATGAAGTTGCCTTTTGGAATCGGGTGAAATGAGAAATGAGGCTTATCTAATTTCCATGAGTCCAAAACAATACCAATCCTTTTCTAGCAACCATCTAATCCTCATCATAGAATAGCCGGCCACTTTATAGCAAGAGGGAGGTGAGTGAAGGATACAAGAGAGTGACCATTAGCACTAAACCAAAAGAATGAGTCACAAGACACCTTGTATGAATGCATTAAATGATAACCAATGAACTTAAACCTAGTCATCACAACATTAATTGCTCCATAAATGCACTTAGCCACCTCACCAAGATGCATGAACCTAGTCACCACCATCTAGAAGCTTCTAGAAACTTCTACACTCATCCAAAGAAAAGATAAATCCGCATTTAACCGACTGTCAAATACGGCTGATAGAAAACTGGAAACTGGCAACTTCCAGAAGTGATCCTGAAACGAATTTCAGGATAACCCCGTATCAGTATAAACATAACCGCATTTGTATTACGACTGAATACAAATGCAACTGAGACAAAGATATTATATCTACACAGTATAATACTGGGTTCCGGCTTAAACCAAAGCCTACCAGTTTATCTGCCCGAAAACTGACACGTGCGAAAACGCACGTGCATTTTCCGAACCATGCCATAAACCCATACGGCCTCTAAAACGTTTCGCCCGAACTTGGGAAAGTGTCTGTAAGGGACTCTAATGACTCATCAACACATCGGCACTGGGTATAACCACCAGCACGTCAGAGGTACAAGCTGCGCGTAACGTTTTGCCTATGTATTGATTGGAAGGGAAGCTGACGAGCGAACTCATCTATAAACCCTACTGAGCCTGACAGTGACAATGTATAAACAGTCCGGTCCATTCGTCTAAAGAGTATCGCATATCGAGTCTAGGGGCTGGATAAAGTCAGACCCCTAATAACGCGATAAATCGTGTCGGCATGAAGCCCATCACCACCTGAGAAAATACTGATCCAAATCAGTAATTCTTCACTACCTCGGCCGAGGATTCCTAGTTATGGCCACCCGTGCACTGCGCGACATCAACCCCCAATACCGGGAGAGACGAATCCCCGATGATCCGCTCACTTGCCTCCAATGTGGCTCGGGACTGTACCCAACTAAAACCTGTTTGCACAACTCCTTTGAGCGTGGTAGGGTAGTAATCTAAGCACAGTGGGAACTCACACGAGACAATGATGATCTCAGATCGATGAACTAACCTGTACACATGTCACCAGGGAATTGCTATCTGACGATATGTATAATACCAACTAGCAGATTCCCGGCGAGTCCTGTCCGGTGTACTCATAGCCTAATGAGCACCTGTATACATCTTAGGTGAACCAACTAACACCAATGGCTTGTGAGACCGGCCATCGCCCCTCGTCGGGGTCTCGACTGTATACATTAGTCTACTCTGCAGTATCGATGCCCTGTCTCGAAACTCCCACGACTAGGGACACTTTAAGGATGTGCTTATTGACCCCAGCTCCCACGTATATGATCCCCATCATACTGCTGGTAGTCAAGCATGAATCCTATGGGCTCTATCATCATGCAATAGTGAACTAAAGCATATATACGATGATAAAGACAAACCAGATAGCATACTATCATCTCGAGCAAGACTGTCATATCGGTATAGGTCCTGCCTCAATCATTGCAATCACGTATCTGCGATCCAATAATTGACTTTGAGGGCACTATCTCCAACAGAACTGACTGTAAGCAACCAAGTCTGATTGTTCAACTAACTCATCTGAAAATGTAAAGGACTCAAACTCGGGCGGTGAGTCATCAACATCGTCCGAAAAAGTGAAACACTCGTAATCATAATCGTCTGTGAGAACTGTGTCAGATTCAAAAAGAAATTTTTCAAGCTCACAGTCTTCAAGCGTGATATTTTGCATGGTTGGAACGATGGAAAGGAGGGAGGGTGATTTAGTCAAAGGTGCAAGAGGATGAATTGGAAAATCCGACACATAAAAAAAATGGTTCAACCTCAATATTATCCTCAATACTCTCCTCAATACTATCCTTATAATTCTCCTCAATATTTAATGCATCCATGCCATTATCATCAAAATCAAGAAGCATATGAGGTTCGGGAGAAACATCTAATGACTCGGGATGATGAATTGGACATAAAAGTTCAATCAAATCGACAGGTTCATCATCCGAAATATTCCCGGCGTCTATATCCTCAATCAAGTGAAAATCAATTTTTTCTGACACCTCATCAAAATCATGGATATTTATCGATTTAGGTTCTAGTGGAGGTGTAAAGATCGAAAGGATTAAGTGTGGTTTCACTCGAAAGGGATTCTTCACAATTTGGCGAATCAAGCACTACAAAATCACACAACTCATTTTTATCCTTAACTGATGAATCATTTGGGACAATCGATGGAAAACCGTGTTAGTTATATGTATACCCTAGAGGCCATTACTATACATAGGATGTATATTGTAGTGGATGCTTGGACATATATAGGGAGGACTTTCTTGCTCGACATGATAGTATGCTATCTGGTTGCTCTTTACCTTAACGTCTATACTGATTGTCTCTCTGTTGCATGTTGGTAAACCCCTTAGGATGTGTACTTGACTACCTGGACTATGATGCAGATCATACTAGTGGGGACATGGTAGTCCATAAGTACATCCTTCAAGGTCCCTAGTCGTGGGTGTATCGAGACGGGACATCGATATACCAGTGTAGACTAGCGTATACCTTCTCGACCCATACAGATGGGCGATGGATGATCCTATATCCATTGGTGTTTGACATCAGAGATGATATACGGGTGCTCAGTGGAGACTGGGTACACTGGACGGACTCGCCGAGAACTCCCAGATGGTATTATACCTTACGTCAGATGGCAGTTCTCTGGTGACACTGGTACAGAGTAGTCTGTTGACCCGAGATCGTCATAGAGTCTTGTGTGGTTCCCACTGTGCTTTGATTTCCACCTTACCACGTCCAAGAGGGCGTACAAAACGGTGGTTTTTGGGTACAGTCCCGAATCACATGGAGGCAATGAGCGATAGGAGGGGATTCGTCTCTCCAGGTATAGGGAGTTGATGTTGCGCTGTGTTCGATTGGCTATAACCGGAAATCCCTGGCCAGGGTTGCTGAGATTTACTGGTAAGTGTTACCAGTAGTTTCTCAAAATGTTATAGACCTCATATCGACACGACTTATCGAGCAATTGGGGTCTGACGTTTACCACCCCTAGGCAAGATATGCGACATATCAGACGACGAGACCGGACTGTACGGTAAGTGTTACTGGTTGGATTCACAAGAGTGTGAGCGGGCTTGCTCGTCGATCTTCTGATCGCTCAATACCCGGGTGGCCGTTATGTTTAGCAGACCGCTTGCGGCTTGTGGGTGTTTGATATGATCATCACCTGCTGCCGGCGTATTGACCAGTCTTTAGAGTCCTACACAGAGGTTTCCTGGCTGAAGCGAAACGAAATAGGAGCGCATATGAGTTATGTGTGGGACCGAGAATAATGCGTGTATGTGATACCGTATTTCATTCTCGCGATGAATGTATCGAATGGTTGTATGCGATATAACCTAGTTATCAAATCATGGATTGATTCGATAAGTCGATACATTGGATATTAGTCGGTTATATACGATATGACCGGATCGTTATATCAAGTGCTGATTTAATGATTTAATGCATAATTATATATTTGATATATTACTTTGCATTAACTAGTATTGGTTCACTTTAAATGGATTTTCTCACTTGCATTGCACAAGTTGTATATGTGATATACTTTTGTGCACTTGATTGTATCATGTTTGATGATACATGTTTACTTGGGTTTGTGTAAAGATTAAACCATGGTTATATGAATGGTTAGGGTTTTTTTTTCTTATTCATTTATTTATTTATTTATTCTTTTTGGAAAATAAATGGCATAAAGAGAAAATGGTGGCTTTCTTTGTTTGCATCTTGAAGCTTCATGAAGCTTTGACTAAGTGACCATTTTGTCTCATGCTTAACCCTAACCACTCCACTTAACCCTAGTTGATTCTCTAAACTTGACCATGGTTGTATTATGATAAGTATTGATTTTCTTTTCTATAATATTATTCTTATCATAATATACTTCATCTTCTTTTTCTTCTTCACATGAAGAAAAGCTTGCTATCAACAATGGCAACTTGATGAAAAGAGTGAGAAATCCAATTCTAAAGTGAACCCACCTCCTATTTCTTCATCCTCTACCTCTTGCCAAGTAGTATAGGGTGTTTTCTTCACAAGTTTCATGACTTGGTGAAGTGGGAGCTTGATCTTGTGATGCCTCGACGTAGATCATCTTCGGCATCGTAGTCGATGACCTAGCCCGCCCTTTTCTCCGATGAAGCCGACGCTAGAGCCCGGGATTTGATTTGGACAGCAAGGAGACTTCATCATGGAGCTATGGAGGTGGAGAACCGGATCTACAAAGGTTGTATTTCCGTTCACTTAGTTAAGTTGTTAACTAGTTGCTTGTTTCGCCTAAAATTGTAGTTAACGATCCGTATTAGGGTTTCTCGGCACTTTTAATTTTTTAGAATTGGCATGGTTGATGCCTTGTGAGACCTCATTAGTGTGCCTAGGAACCCTACAGTGGTATCAGAGCCTAGCTAGAGCCTTAGGCGATGCGTAGACGGAGTTAGAAGTCCGATCGAACCGAAACCCTAACCCAAAAATTGCTCTCTGTACACTTTTGAAAATTGTGGATTTTTGAGAATTAAAAATATGCAGAAAAATCAGCAGGAATATCTAAGAGTTACTGTAAAATTCGATGCCCTAATTCCATCAAGCCGCCGCGGTTCCGCGGCACTAGCATGGCTCGTGCGGCGGTTCCGCGGCCTATTTGTCTTATCATGCATTGAATTTTGCACAGTAACTCCTACTTTTCAGTGCTGGTTTTCCTGGGAATTTTTAATATTTATTATAGAGTTAAAATTTCTGGGTTGTATTGGGAGTTCGTAGATTCGATCGGATTGTCTAATCTTGTCTATATGTTTTTCCGGATAATTTTAGAATATGTTAAAAAGTTCGACCGGATATAAATACCCAATCTTTCCCCTGCCGGGAAATTTCCAAGTGTTGGATTTTTCTGTGGTTTAAAGACATTCTAAGTAGTGCAAGTAACGCGATGGTCCCTCTAGAAGACAACAAACCTTAACTCGATTATGTGACCGTCTTGAACTGCCCTTTGAACCTTCGGGTTTGGGGCAGTACGGCGTGCCACATGTGAGGCGTTGGCTTGACCCTTCTACGGCTGGACCGTTGGTACTGAGGCATGAAGTGAATGTTTTTAAACTTTTTTCATGTGTTGAGCTGTTTCGGGAAAACTTGGGTGTTTGAATGTTCGATCGGAAAGTTTAACATTTTCTATTTATCCGGAATGTGATACAATAATTGGAATTCACAAGTAGTTATGAGATAACTGAATGAATGTTATAAATCTAGCGGTTTAGTCTCACTTGATCGGTTGCCACGGAATTTTGATGTGATCAAAAGTCCGTCGCAATCACGTAGCGTACGCGGATACTCGCCGGGTAAACTTAATAGACAGCTACACCCCTAGGCCCCGACCAAGTGACTATAGGAGAACCCCGTCGCCGAAAGCATCCGTCCGGGTGCTCGCGGTAGCGGTGTTCCGCCTTGGTGCACTTCGTCGACGGTATCGGGGGTACGGCTGTCTACTGAAGTTTGCGACGAGCATTCGATCAGGATGTCGGGAATCCTGTTGAATTGCCCGACTTGATATTGAAAAGAGTTTTCGATAATGAGACTAAAATGCGGGGTTTATAATTGTTAGGCATGCGATGTCTAAGGAATTCATTTGATTAGGCATGCGATGTCTATGCAAGTTGCGGATTCCAACTGTTGTAGTTTTACACTTTCTTTTCTGCGACCGTAAGTGTAATTTGTGATATCGCCGGTTTCGTTGCTATATGTCAACGACAATTGGGATACGCATGTTTACTTACGTTGATGACATGTGATGTTATGTGTTGCTGGATATGTTATATTGGATCGTCGTGTTTGAATAGCCGGGGGTTTTTATGTGAGATGAGTGTTTTTCTTTTTCATTCATGTAAAAACTTGTATGTAATATTCTTTTATTGGGGCACTTCCAGGTTGCGGAAAATGTCACCTTTTGTATATTATTTTCTTTTCCGCACTAGGATAGACCCAAGGAGGGGAGCACAACTAACCGGGTTCTAGAGTCCAGTAGGAGACCAACTCGAGGAGTCGAGTCCGGGTCTCCTAACTCTAGAATTGGTAGGGTTGCTTGCCGCTCTCGTAGGGGTCTAGGGGTGTGGGTTTGGCTATTCATCGCGACTGTGGAATCCGTGTTTTATACTGGCTCGTATTGAAAACACGGACGTCCTAGTATATCCAATATTTCATATGATTCTTCTGCTGCGATATCTGTGATGTGATCATGTGATATGTTCTGTGATGGATACTTTATATAGTATATATGATATATTATATAGGCGTTACTTATGTTTTACACCCGCGCTAGCCCTGCCCTGCTCTGCCGTTAGTTACCTAACCTAACGGTGCACGAGGGGACATCGAGGCGAATGCGGATGGCATAAGTGTACGTCGTATTTATCTGTGATGTTTAGGTACTTAAATGATGTGACTTCATTAATGTGATTAATGAAAGAAAAGAAACCTAAGTTGTTGTGGAATCGAATTTCAAAAATTAAAACATGTAGCTACAGTTCTTGCTTTGCACAGCGGTATATATGATATATCCTGCACCTTATTCGATGAGGAAAGGACCGAGATCCCTTCACCGGGAGTGACTCCTTTAGCAATAACTGGCAGATGCTACACACTCGGTTTGTCTTTTGATTGCTTTTAAGAGTTTTTGCTTTGCACAGTGATATATATGATATATCCCGCACCTCATTCGACGAGGAAAGGACCGACGATCCCTTCACCGGGAGTTACTCCTTTAGCAAAACTAGAAAAGCCTCAAAAACACTCCATTTTAAAATCATTTGATTCTACAACGATATCAAGTTCATTACGCAATAGGTTTTCAGAAAAACCTGTCGTAGCCCTCCGTCATTTCAGATAAGTGGTAGTTAGTATTCGTGCTACGTTTGTTGGCCTGCGTCAAGGCATAGTGTGCGGTAGCTAACTAGTATTTATCTGCTTATGCATATGATGCAGATTGGATTAGGGTAGTCGTGCGACTTTGTTGGCCTGCGTCAAGGGTCGTGCGGGTGGGTTTAATTCAATCAGGAAATGACAGGTTGAACTTGACTAGCGAACTATGGTTTGTTGGCCTGCGTCAAGGTCATAGGACGCTAGGGGCAAAATATTATCGGGAATTTCAAGTGTTGAAATTTGCAATGAGATTGCATACCTTCTATGAGATAGTTGGATCCCGATACCCACTGCGAGTAATTGTTACTCCTGGGAGAGTTTTACACATTACAATTAGCCAATCAAGTAGGTGTCTAGAAAGGTGTCAACGGGGTTACACCTCTGGGAAAACAAGATTTACATTAATTAGGTTCGTGCGAAAGCACGGGGGACCTCCCTCAAAGTACCGACACTGGCCTGGCTGAAAGATTGGCGAACTTGTAGTGTGTAATTAATCCCGGCTAGTCTTTCCTTTTAGGGTTTGAAGGAAGATTTGATAAAAACAGTGGGAGCCATCCTGATTAGATAAAATAAAAACCAATCTATTCTTGCAAGAGCGCACGCTGAGTGTTTTCTTCTCTCTCTCTCCAGGTAGCGACCATATCACGCCTTAATCAAGATAATAATACGGATATTGACCGAACCCGCTTGTTATACTGAGCTGGGGAACGTTGGTCCCGCTCCAACTTATAATTGTTATAAGACAGAGCAGGAAATTGGGGATTACCAGAATTCCCGTGCCGCCCAAACGAAGAGAGTGCATGCTGATGCATCATCTTCGGGTGTGTTCATTACAAAGAACTGTTTCTCAGTATCCTCTGCATCCTGGGTATTTGATACCGGATCAAGATCCCAGATATGTAATCTGTTACATAGGGCTACAAAAGGGTAGAAAAACTGAGAACGGGTGATAAGTTTCATGAGACAGAAAACGGGGCAAGTGTTGCAGCCAAGTCTGTTGGTCACTGTCACTCTGTATTACCAATACATTGATTCTGAACAAATGCTATTAGATACCGAACCTGATATACAAAATCATATCTATCTCCTTATTAGTAAAGAAATGATAAAATTTTGTATAGTCGAATAATGTTTTGAACATTTCCTATATCAAAAGTTGATCAGTTCAGGCACGTTATCTAAAAGCATTGATGTTCTAAATCAAACTACAGTTCTTTAGTATACGGAACACACACAAGAGGAAGAGTCCAGAAATGAACGAATCCTTCTTGAGGTATTGTAAACTAGGTCATATCAATGCGACCCGACTAGCTAAGTTGCACATAGATGCATATTTAAATCTGTTTGAATTTACATCTTATGAAACTTGCCAGTCATGTCACAAAGATAAGATGACCACAGCTCTGTTTATTGGTAACAGAGAAAGAGTTGGTAAACTCTTGGGACGATACATATTGATGTATGTAGGTCCCCTGTCTACACATGCCAAGACCGGTTCTTTGTACTTCATTACATTCTCTGATGATCTCTTTAGATTCAGACATACACAAGTCCGAACCTTTTGAGATATTCACAGAATATAAGTTAGAAGTAGGGAACCAATAAGGGTATAAGTATTATGTCCTTTGATGTAATCAGGGAGGAGAATACTTGAGCACGGAATTCCTGGACTATTCTAAAGGAGAATGAGATTCTCTCTCAGGATTACTCCTCCGGATACACCATAGCACGATGGTATATCGGGGCGGAGCAATCACACCCTATATGATAAGGTGTGCTCTATGATGAGTACTACTGAGTTACCTATTTCCTTTTGGGAGTTATGCACTTGAGAAGCTGCATACCTATTGAATTGGGTTCCAATCAAATCAGTTGCCTACCGCTTCATATGTGATATGGAAAGGGAAGAGCCCATATCTTAAGTTGGTTAAGATTTGGGGTTGTCCGGGCTATGTCTAAAAGCATAATCCGGACAAGCTCGAGGCAAGATCGGTTATGTAGAACTGGAAAGGTTCCAGCTATACAAAACTGCAGCTGATGATTTGAAAGAACCAATGGATTCAATAGTTACCAACGAACCTCAGCCTCTCCGCCGATCTAGTAAGGTTCCTCACCCGCCTGAGAGATACTTCGGTTACTCTATGACAGTGGGAGCGAGGATTGCATCATGAGATGATGACCAACTAGTTTCGAAATGGCTATCAGGAGTGGGACTCTGTAAGAATGGCTGGATGCTTAGTGATCTGAGATGGAATCCATGTACACCAACAAAGTATGGACTTAAGTTGCTGTATCTGAAGGGTTAAATCCCCATCAGGAGCAAGTATATCTTGAGAAGATTACTTGGTGTAGATGGAAAAGTTGAGACTTTCAAAGCTAGACTTGTTAAAGCTTTTCGTCATCGACCAGGCGTGGATAATGATGAAAACTTTTCAAGTGGCCATGCTTAAGTCCATCCAGATCCTACTTGCCATGGCTACATACCATGACTACGATATCTGGTGGTTGGGTGTCATGACTGCTTTTCTAAATGATGTTTTAGATGAGAACGTCTGTAAGTACACAGCCAGAGGGCTTCGTAGACAGTGGGAGCAGCGGAAACGTGTGCAAGATGTTTTATAGGATAAAGCAGGTATCGCGGAGTTGGAACGTCTGTTTTGATGAAGTAGTCAAAGAGTTTGACATCATCAAAATGAAAGATGAACCTTGTATAAACATAAAGGTAGTAGGGAGTATGGTGGTGATCCTCGTAGAGTACGTGGATGACATACTCTTGATAAGAAAGGAGTTTCCTATGCTACGCTCGGTCAATCTCCGCTTATCATAATGATTCTCCATATAGGATCAAAATGATACCTCCTAAATCCTGGATTTTGGATCTATGAGATAGATCTAAATGGATGTTAGGATTCTCACTAGTTGTAGTGAGATGGTATCAATTGATTCTGGGGAGAATCGCTGGAAAGGTTCCAGAGTGATAAGGACGACTGAATGTCAGTCACAGGCATTGTCTTTACCCTCAGTAAAGGGACGGTATGTTGGAAGAGTTCCAAGCTAGATACCGTAGCATACTAGACGATTAAGGCTCGATACATCGCTACTTAAGATGCTACCAAAGAGGCAGTCTGGATGTATATTTGTTCATGAGATGAACTTAGTTCCTCCCATTGTGTGACAATAGAAGTGTGGCTTTGGCTCAGGAACCCCCGTCCCATCAGTGATCCAGACATATTCTAAGGCAGTGTCACCTGATCATGGAGATGGTTGATCTCCAGGGTGATCGAGGTTAGGAGAGTAGACTCAGAGGACAACACGGCGGATCCACTCACAAAGGCCTTTTCCCAGAGAGAGACTTTTATGGGATGGTTGAGTATGAGATACTACAACCACTGCTATCAGATGGCCCTAGTGCAAGTGGGAGATTGTTAGTTATATGTATGCCCTAGAGGCCATTACTATACATAGGATGTATATTGTACTGGATGCTAGGACATATATAGGGAGGACTTTCTTGCTCGACATGATAGTATGCTATCTGGTTGCTCTTTACCTTAACGTCTATACTGATTGTCTCTCTGTTGCATGTTGGTAAAGCCCTTAGGATGTGTACTTGACTACCTGAACTATGATGCAGATCATAATAGTGGGGACATGGTAGTCCATAAGTACATCCTTCAAGGTCCCTAGTCGTGGGTGTATCGAGACGGAGCATCGATATACCAGTGTAGACTAGCGTATACCTTCTCGACATATACAGATGGGCGATGGATGATCCCATATCCATTGGTGTTTGACATCAGAGATGATATACGGGTGCTCAGTGGAGACTGGGTACACTGGACGGACTCGCCGATAACTCCCAGATGGTATTATACCTTACGTCAGATGGCAGTTCTCTGGTGACACTGGTACAGAGTAGTCTGTTGACCCGAGATCGTCATAGAGTCTTGTGTGGTTCCCACTGTGCTTTGATTTCCACCTTACCACGTCCAAGAGGGCGTGCAAAACGGTGGTTTTTGGGTACAGTCCCGAATCACATAGAGGCAATGAGCGATAGGAAGGGATTCGTCTCTCCCGGTATAGGGAGTTGATGTTGCGCTGTGTTCGATTGGCTATAACCGGAAATCCCTGGCCAGGGTTGCTGAGATTTACTAGTAAGTGTTACCAGTAGTTTCTCGAAATGTTATAGACCTCATACCGACACGACTTATCGAGCTATTGAGGTCTGACGTTTACCACCCCAAGGCAAGATATGCGACATATCAGACGATGAGACCGGACTGTACGGTAAGTGTTACTGGTTGGATTCACCGGAGTGTGAGCGGGCTTGCTCGTCGATCTTCTGATCGCTCAATACCCGAGTGGCCGTTACGTCTAGCAGACCGCTTACGGCTTGTGGGTGTTTGATATGATCATCACCTGCTGCCGGCGTATTGACGAGTCTTTAGAGTCCTACACAGAGGTTTCCTGGCTCAAGCGAAACGAAATAGGAGCGCATATGAGATATGTGCGGGACCGAGAATAATGCGTGTATGTGATACCGTATTTCATTCTCGTGATGAATGTATCGAATGGTTGTATGCGATATAAACTTGTTATCGAATCATGGACTGATTCGATAAGTCGATACATTGGATATTAGTCGGTTATATGCGATATGACCGGATCGTTAAATCAAGTGTTGATTTAATGATTTAATACATAATTATATATTTGATATATTACTTTGCATTAACTAGTATTGGTTCACTTTAAATGGATTTTCTCACTTGCATTGCACAAGTTGTATATGTGATATACTTTTGTGCACTTGATTGTATCATGTTTGATGATACATGTTTAGTTGGGTTTGTGTAAAGATTAAACCATGGTTATATGAATGGTTAGGGTTTTGTTTTCTTATTCATTTATTTATTTATTTATTCTTTTTGGAAAATAAATGGCATAAAGAGAAAATGGTGGCTTTCTTTGTTTGTATCTTGAAGCTTCATGAAGCTTTGACTAAGTGACCATTTTGTCTCATGCTTAACCCTAACCACTCCACTTAACCCTAGTTGATTCTCTATACTTGACCATGGTTGTATTATGATAAGTATTGATTTTCTTTTCTATAATATTATTCTTATCATAATATACTTCATCTTCTTCTTCTTCTTCACATGAAGAAAAGCTTGCTATCAACAATGGCAACTTGATGAAAAGAGTGAGAAATCCAATTCTAAAGTGAACCCACCTCCTATTTCTTCATCCTCTACCTCTTGCCAGGTAGTATAGGGTGTTTTCTTCACAAGTTTCATGACTTGGTGAAGTGGGAGCTTGATCTTGTGATGCCTCGACGTAGATCATCTTCGACATCGTAGTCGATGACCTAGCCCGCCCTTTTCTCCGATGAAGCCGACGCTAGAGCCCGGGATTTGATTTGGACAGCAAGGAGACTTCATCATGGAGCTATGGAGGTGGAGAATCGGATCTACAAAGGTTGTATTTCCGTTCACTTAGTTAAGTTGTTAACTAGTTGCTTGTTTCGCCTAAAATTCTAGTTAACGATCCGTATTAGGGTTTCTCGGCACTTGTAATTTTTTAGAATTGGCATGGTTGATGCCTTGTGAGACCTCATTAGTGTGCCTAGGAACCCTACAAACTGGAGTTGTGGGCTTCAATTGGGTAAGGGTAGGTATGATTTGGAAATCCTCTCACATTCTCACTCTGTCCAACTGCCTCCTTATACATTGAAAAATTTGGAGCTAGCGGGAAACTAGCTACCGGTTCACTAGGTTGCATAAGGGCGGCCACGGACGCTTCCACATTCCTAGTCATTTTGTTTGTTGCTAAGATATAAGCCTCCAACGACTGTTCCAAACTAAACTTGGGTGGTAAGGGGGTTTCGGTAAAAGATTCGAAATTGTTTGGATATGTGAAACTCCCAAAAGGCTGTGTAGAAACAGTGTCTAGTGACGGTGGGAAAATCGGGTAGGACTGGTAGGAAGTGGGTGGTTGGACAGGGGTAGGGTCAACATGTGGATAAAAAGGTGAATAGTCTTGTGGATCCCTAGAACTAGATGAGTGGAGAGGGGTGAAAGATCGGCTACGAGATTGAGCAATATGCTCAGCAATGGACATCGGTTTAGGAGTTACAGCAGGACTTGAAAAAGTGGTATCAACATATGAAGGTGGTAAAGATTGACTTGGTTAACCCAAAGTGGGTTGCAAAGTCAAACTGTTTCTCCTAGACGCTTCTATTTGATCTTTCAAAGAAATTTTTGGCACGGAGGGATCTTCCTTAAATCGACCGAAGCAATTGACGTACGACCCAAAGTTAGGTTCGGGATACCAAAGTTCGGCCAGTAATTCATGATTTGGGGTACCCATGTTAGAAGAACGGGAAAAGAAAGAAGGTTGGGCGGTGTAAGGATTTATTTGCGGCAAAAATTTGCAAGTTTTTTATAAAAGATTTTTCCTTTTTCCTCTTTTTTTTTTATTTGGAACTGTTTGCAAAAAAAAAAAAATTTGATAAAGGGCTAAGACACACTTTCGATCAACCAAAAATGCACAATCAGGCCTAGATCTAGGGTCACCTAGGTCAGCTAGACAGCTCCTAACTGTTCCAAAAGGCTAGAGATAGGACCTCAAACCGCCTCTTCACCACCAATTGCGGCCAGGTAAGTGCCAGGTAAGTAGGAAGGAACCACAGTAGTAGGCCTAATTAAAAACCACTAGCCTTGACACACTTGCCTAATCACCGCAAAGTCAGGTTAGGATAAACGGCCGATGCCTATAACTAGTCCTCTGTCCTATTGAGCGCGACGTCCTTAGGGCTGAGTCTAGTATTTTTTAATTAAGATTGGTCAATCCAAATGCCTTATGTGATTTCTGGGGTCCTAGGAAGGGTGATGAAATCCCCACCCAATCTGAATTGGTCAAAAGCCCCTTAAAGTCCGATTAAAGATATGCAAAACAGTAAATCACTTGCAATCAATTTTTTTTTTTTAGCGCGGTGCAAAGAATCCTGCAGAAAATCAATTATTAGAAGGGGGAAGAAGATTTTTAGCGCGAAGAATCCTGCAGAATATTTGACAAAAAGATATATGGGGATTTGCAGAGGGGAGAAAGAGGAAACAAACCGACAAAATTTCACGCGCTGATGTCACAAGGGGGCCGCGGAAAGGCGGCGGGAGCACGCTTAGGCCGCGGTTTAGCGGTGGGATGAAGAGATCAGGTCCTGAGAAAATTTGTACTGCTCTGTTGTAGCAATCTCCCTCTGTTCTAATGTACCATTTTCTGTTTCGAACTCTGGATTTTTCAGATCCGTCAATCCTGCAAAGATTCACAAAAGAAAAATACCCTTTCCAAAAATAACAGATGATATATTTTTATATTTTTTTATGATTTTTCAGATTTTTATGATTTTTTAATTTTAGATTAACCCGAAATCGCAAAAAGAAAATAACACGCCATCCCCGGCAACGGCGCCATTTGATTTATCTCAAAAACTATCTATTAACCGCAATCAAGAACGGCGTCGCTTTGCAGCTAGCCGGTGAATACGGGTCGGTCCATAGGGATGTTGTGAATTTCCTAATCGCTCTTACGAGTTAATTCCAAACGGTGTGAATGGATTAATTAAATCTAAAAAAACTAAATTAATCTAGGGCAATTGAATTAAAGATCTAACTATCTAACTAGGGCAAGGAATTAAATTTATACTAGGGCAGAGAATGAAAAATTACCTAGGGCAAGAATTGAAATTACCTACTTACTTTACAGATGGCTCTCTCCAAACATCAACACAAGACTTGTCAGATCTGAATTTCTGAAATGAAAAGAGGCATCGATGCTCTCTAAAAGAAATCTAAATTTTATTGATAAAAGAGGCATGGGAGGTATGAAAAGAATACATTGATTTAGGCTTCTATTTATAAAACATAGAAACCCTAGGTTACAATTGATTCGCATGTCTGTATTTACCAAAATATCCTTAGGAAGACCTAGTCAAAGTAGACTCCAAGCTTTGGTAAAATTTTATGTCTAGAAATTTTGGAACTGATTCTGGGCTTCTTGGGCTTTTTATTTCTTTGGATCTTTATTCAATTTGGCTTCTCTATTTCTTCCAGATCTCTAGTGAACGATTGCAGTGGACTTTTAACCATTTGCTTTGTAATCTTGGACCTTGTGTTGCCTTGTACTGATCTTTTGTGTAGGCTTGATTAAGATCCTTCTATTTGTTGGTCAAAGTCCCTTTTTTGTGTCGTCTTTTGTCTTTTTCACTGTTTTCGCTCCAAGAACCTGTAACCTGTAATATGTAGCTGACATGCGCCAAAAGCACATGTTTATTTATAAAGCGAATAAGAATGTGACAGTCATGGGTTTGACTTCAATCAGAATAGGGGATGGATCAGTTAAGAAGGTAATAGGGTGTGATGTCATGGTATCTGGATGACATACACAGAGTAGGAAGTAAAATTCCTATACTACGATCGGTTGTACTGTGGTCGTCACACAGTTGTTTCTCCAGACAGGATATGGATATAATATTAGACATTCTGGTTTCTGGATCTATGGTTTTAGATCTAGATTTGGGTGGTTTCCCAATGTGGGTACTTTGACAGATATTCTAATGGTTTTTAGAATAGTTGACTCCTAGCATGGTAATGTACCTGCAGGTGATGGAGTCACCCTCTCTAAAGGTGTCGTATAGACTAAAGGGGAGAGGGATGGGCATGATTGGCAGATCACTTGCTTAGGCAATTGAGTCAATCATGAGATATCAAGTACCACACCAGATATTGTTTTTACACTAGATGCAATAAGTTTGTATTAATCCAATTCTGGAGAAACATAAGGAAGCAGTTTTAGAACATTAGTACATGTTCTACGGATTTGATAACGGCAGCCTCTTTCGAGAGACGGTTATCATTCCAGGCTTCAAAGGTGACATGGATGACAGAGTGATTGTCAGAGTTTTAGTTTTCCCTCTGACGAGGGACAGTATTATGGACAGGTGGTTCCAGAGGATACTGTGGGTGGCATGGTGCCCGATACTGATTAGGTTCAGTGATCGTACAGTCTAAGAAGTTTGGATATGGAGTTCATTTATGAACTAAGGTCCCATCAGATATCCAGATATATTCTAAGACAGGTACTACTCAATTCGGGAGATGGCTTTCTCCGCGAACTTGAGATTATGAGAGATACAGAAAGAAACTTCTAGGCGGATCCACTCACCGAGGCTATTTCTGGAACACAATAGTTTTACAAACGGGCTTTGTGAAACTGATTAGTAGAGGAGTTGGATGTTCGGTTTCACACGGGCTGTGAGTAGTCGACATCGCAATATTAGCCTTGAGTGCAAGTGGGAGATTGTTGGAGATAGTGCCCTCATAGTCAATTATTGGATCGCAGGTACGTGATTGCAATGATTGCGGAGGACCTATCCCGGTAGCACAGTCTTACTCAAGATGATAGTATGCTATCTGGTTTGCCTTTATCAGTTGTGTACATGTTCAGGTGACTGATTGCATGTTACACTTTGATAGAGCCCTTAGGATCTTGCTTTACTACCAACTGTATGAGGGCGATCATATACGTGAGAGTTGGGTAGTTTATATGCATATCCTTAATTGTGGTCCCTAGTCGTGGGAGTTTCGAGACAGGGCATCGATACTCCGGAGTAGACTAGTGTATACAGTCGAGACCCCGACGAGGGGCGGTGGCCGGTCTCACAAGCCACTGGTGTCAGTTGGATCACCTAAGATGTATACAGGTGCTCATTGGGTTATGAGTACACCGGATAGGACTCGCCGGGAATCTGCTAGTTAGTATTATATCTACCGTCAGATAGCAGTTCCCTGGTGACATGTGTACAGGTTAGTTCATTGACCTGAGGTCGTCATTTGTCTCGTGTGAGTTCCCACTGTGCTTTGATTACTACCCTACCACGGCTCAAAGGAGTCGTGCAAACAGGTAGCTTTTGGGTACAGTCCCGAGCCATATGGAGGCACGTGAGCGGATCGGCAGGGGATTCGTCTCTCCCGATATTGGGGGCGAGGTCGTGCTGTGTCTAGGAGAGCCATTACACTAAATCCATGGCCATGGTAGGAGATTTACTGGTAGGTACTCCAGTAGTATCTCAGGGTGTTATTGGGCTACACTCCGACACGACTTATACTGCTTCTGGGGGTCTGACGTTACTAGCCCCCTAGGCGGATATGCGATACTCATTGACGAACGGACCGGACTGTATATACATTGTCACTGTTAGGCTCAGTAGGGTTTCTGGATGAGTTCGTTCATCGGGCACCCTTGAGTGCGCTCATCAGTCTCCCTTGAGGTCAGTCCATGGGCAGCCGTTATGCATAGCTAGTGCCGCTGACGGTTTGTGGTTAAACCCACTGCCAGGGTACTGACGAGTCATTAGAGTCCCCCACAGGCAGTTTCCCAAGTTCGGGAGAAACGTTGTAGAGGCCGTATGGTTTTATGGCAGGGTTCGGAAAATGCACGTGCGTTTACGCACGTGTCAGTTTTCGGGCAGATAATACTGGTCGGCTTTGGTTTAAGCCGGATCCGAGTATTATATTGAGTAGGTATAATATCTTTGTCTCAGTTGCATTTGTATTCGGTCGTAATACAAATGCGGGTATTTTTATACAGTTTCGGGGTTATCCTGAAAGTCGTTTCAGGATCACTTTTGGAAGTTGCCAGTTTCCAGTTTTCTATCAGCCGTCTTTTAACATTTGGTTAAAGACGGATTTATCTTTTCTACAGATAAGGTGAGTCAGTGTTCTAGAATATTCTAGATGAGGTGACTAGGCTTATTGGTGTAGGGTTTTCATTGGTTGCATTTATTAAAGGGTGACTAAGCCTAATGACTCATGCTTTGTGATTAATTCCTTTTGGATTGCTTAAGATATTTTGAAGTGAGAAGCTTTTAGCTTATGGTCACCCCCTTCTCCTACGGTCACCTCCCTCTTGCTATATATGGCTTGCCCTCTCTCTCTCCTCTTTCACACTCTCACTTGAGGTTTCATTTCGGTTAGAAAAAGATTATGATAGTTTGGGGTGTATGGAATTTACAGTTCATTTCATTCCATCACCCGATTTCCACGGCAACTTCATTAACCGATCGTCCACGGATTTGGACGAAGTGAGACAAAGTCATCTACTCATTCTCTACATCAATCTTGGTCGTCTCTTTTAGCAAACTTGACGATCGAGTTGCCTCGAGTCAGAGGCGGGAGCCCGTTTAAAGAATCGGTGATGTGGTGCCACCTCGACGAAGGAATCGGAGATCGACGAGATCGGAGCAGCCGCAACGGAGCGTGGGATGATGGTTAAAGAACGAAGGACTCGGATCGTTCGGTATAACCTTTCTACACTCTTTACAGTTTGTTAGTTTAGCAATAATGGCAGATCCGGGTTAAAGTATACGATAGCGCCAAGTTAAAAAGTTTTATTCCGCATTTGGCGTCTGTTGACTGCCGGGGTGCTAGCGTAGACTTACAGCTGACATGCGCCAAAAGCACATGTTTATTTATAAAGCGAATAAGAATGGGGAATATAATAATGCAATATTATGGTGTGAACAACTGTCTTCAGAATATGTCTGGATCGCTGATGGGACCGGTATTCCTAGGCCAAAACCACAACTCCATTGTTGTCACAATAACAGTTATTGGACGCTCAATGGTAGGAACCTTGTTCATCTCATGAAGAAGAAATGTCCAGACAACCTCTTTGGTAGTATCGTTGGTAGCGAAGTATCTAGCCTTTATCGTCTAGTATGTCACGGTATCTGGCTTGGAACTCTTCGAACATACCATCCCTCTACTGAGAGTAAAGAAAATGTCTGCGACTGACTTTCATTCGACCTTATCACTTTGGAAGCTCGAACCAAGAACATTCTTTTAGTGCTTCTCAAGTACTTAAGAATGTCCTCCATAGCTGTCCAGTGATTCTCCCAAGATCCGATTGATTCCTGATCACTACACCTAGTGAGTTAGCTACATCTGGTCTGGTACATAATATCGCACACACGATAGAGCCTACTGCTGAAGCATAGGGTATCCCTTGCATGCGAGCTCTCTCCAAATCAGTCTTGGGAGACATCTTTTTGGAGAGAGTGATCTATGAGTAAGTGGGCGAACCACCACGCTTAGAATCTTCCATACTAAACCCCTTTAGTATGGTGTTAATGTACCTGGATTTGGGACACTCCCAACATCCACTTAGATCTATCACCATAGATCATAAACTACAAGATGTAGTAGGTATCATTCAGATCTTCAATGGAGAATCCTTGTGATAAGAAGAGCTTGACCGAGTGTAGCATAGGAAACTATTTCCTATTAAGAGTATGTCATCTGTGTAACAATACGTGGAGGACAACCTTACTCTCTACAACCGTCTTGTATATACAAGGTTCATCTACCTTTTTGATGAAATCAAACTCTTTGACTGCCTCATCAAAACAGATGTTCCAGCTCCGTGATGCGTGCTTTAATCCTGATGGACTTAAGCATAGCCATTGGAGAAAAGGTTTCATCATAAACTACACCTGGTTATCGACAATAGCCTTTTAGTACAAGTTTAGCTTTGAAAGTCTCAACTTTTCCATCTACACCAAGAATCTTCTCAAGATCCATTTTCTCCTGATGGGTTTTTACCCCTTCAGGTGCAACATTCAAAGTCATACTTTGTTGGTGTATATGGATTCCATCATTGATCGCATAGCATCCAGCCTTTACACAGAGTCCCCACTCGTGATGGCCTGCATGAACCTAGTTGGGCCATCATCTACCATGATGCAATCCTCGCTCCCACTGTCATCGAGAAGACCGTAGTATCTCTCAAATGGATGAGGAACCCTACCAGATTCGCGGAGAGGCTGAGGTTCGTTGGAGACTATTGAATTCTTTGGTCTCACCAAATCATCAGCTGTTAGTTTGTCTAGCTGGAACACCTTCCAGTTCTACCTCATGACCACAAATTTTTTCACAAGAAATTCCTTTTTTAAAAAGGTGGCATGCTGAGAAACAAAACACCTTTTGCTCCTCGGTTCGGTAAAAGATATGCCCTAGCAAATGTTTGGGTTATCCTGACAAACTTATACAGAACTGACCTTGCTTCGAGTTTGTCCGGATTTTGCTTTTCAACATAGGCTGGACAACCTCATATCTTAAATCGTTTAAGACATGGTCTCTTCCCATTCTATATCTCATATGAAGTGGTAGGCATTGATTTGGATGTTAACCCCATTCAATAGGTATGCATCTTCTTAAGTGCATAACCCCAAAAGGAAACAGGTAACTCAGCAATACTCATCATAGAGCGCGCCATATCTCATAGGGTACGATACCTCCGCCGTGATACACCGTTGTGATGTGGTGTATTCGAAGGAGTAAGCTGAGAGAGAATCACATTCTCCTTTAAATAATTCAGGAACTCCATGCCCAAGTATTGTCCTCCTCGATCACATCGTAGGACTTTAATACTTCTACCCATCTTGTTCTTAACTTCAGCTTATATTCCTTGAATTTCTCAAAAGTTTCAGACTCGTGTTTCAACAGGAACACATGTCCGAATCTTGAGAGATCGTCGATGAATGTAATGAAGTACAAAGAACCAACCTTGGCATTTGTAGACATAGGACCGTATCCATCATCATGTATTTGTCCCAAGAGTTCAATAACTCTTTCTCCGTTTCCAGTAAACGGAGTATTGGTCATTTTACCTTTGAGACAAGACTGGCAAGTATCATAAGTTGAAAATTCGAACAGATTCTCATATTCATCCTTATGTAACTTAGCCGGTCGTGTCGCATTGATATGACCTAGTCTACAATACCTCAAGAAGGATTCGTTCATTTCTGAACTACTCCTCTTGTGTGTGTTCTACGTACATTGAACTGTGGTTTGATTTAGAACGTATATAACATTATATAACGTGCCTGATCCAATCAACTCTTGATTCAGGAAAATGTTCATAAAATTATCCTCCAATACAAAATTATATCATTCTTTAACTTAATAAAGAATCTGATGTAATGTTGTATATCAGGTTCGGTATGTAATAACATTCGTTCAGAATCAATGTATTTACCACTTGGTAATACAAGGTGATATCTGCCAACTAATTTGGCTGTAACAATTGCACCATTCTCTAACACTTAGAGACATATCACCCTTTCCCAGTTCTCTACCTTTCTGTAGCGCATGTAACGGATTACATATGTAAGATCCTAATCCGGTATCTCATACCTAGGACGTAGAGGATACTGAGAAACAGTTCTTAGTAATAAACACACCTGAAGAATATGCATCAACATGCACTTTCTTCGATTAGGTGGCATGGGAATCCAGATATTCCCCTATTTCCTGCTCAGACTTATAACAATTATAAGATAGAGTGGAACCAACGCTCCCCAGCTCAGTATAATAAGCAGGTTCGATCAATACATCTATATTATTATCTTGATTAAGGAGTGACATGGTCGCTACCAGGAGAGAAAAAGAAGAAAAACACTCTGCATGCGCTCTTACAAGATCAGATTGGTTATTAGTTTATCTAATAAGGATGGCTCCCACTGTTTTTATCAAATCTTCCTTCAAACCCTAAAAAGTAAGACTAGCCGGGATTAATTACACCCTATAAGTTCACCAATCTTTCGGCCACGCCAGTGTCGGTACTTTGAGGGAGGTTCCCCGTGCTTTCGCATAGACCTAATTAAAATAAACCTCGTTTTCCCAGGGGTGTAACCCCGTTAACACTTTTCTAGACACCTACTTGATCAGCTAATTGTAATGTGTAAAACTCTCCCAGGAGTAACTCTTACTTGCAGTGGGTATCGGGATCCAACTATCTCATAGAAGGTATGCAATCTCATTGCAAATTTCAACACTTGAAATTCCCGATAATTCTCTGCCCCTAGCGTCCTATGACCTTGACGAAAGCCAACAAACCATAGTCCGTTAGTCAAGTTCAACCCGTATATTTCATGATTAAATTAATCCCACCTGCACGACCCTTGACGAAAGCCAACAAAGTCGGACGAGTACCCTAATCCAATCGCATCATATGCTTAAGCAGATAAGCACTAATCAGCTACCGCACACTACGCCTTGACGAAAGCCAACAAACGTAGCACGAATACTAAATACTACTTATCTGAAATGACGGAGGGCTAAGACAGGTTTTTAAGAAAACCCTTTGCATAATGAACTTGATATCGTTGTAGAATCGAGTGATTTTTAAAAAAGGGGTGTTTTTGTGGCTTTTACTAGTTTAGCTAAAGAGGTCACTCCCGGTGAAGGGATCTCGGCTCTTTTCTTATCGAATAAGGTGCAGGATATTTCATAAATACCACTATGCAAAGCATGAACTAAAAAAGCAATCAAATACAAACCGAGTGGGTTGTAGCATTTGCTATTTTCGCTAAAGAGGTCACTCCCGGTGATAAGATTTTGGCTCTTTCCTTATCGAATAAGGTGCTGGATATTCTACAAGGAATACATCTATGCAAAGCAAGAACTAGAGCTACCAGTTTTTAAAACAAGATTCTGCAACATCTTCAGGTTTCTTTTATTTCATTAATCTCATTGATGAAGTCTCATCATTATGCTTCCTAAGTTTCACAGAAGAAACGAAAGCAACAATAGTTATTATATATCATATATATAATATAGGCATTCGTCTCAGAACATATCAAGTGATCACATCACAAAATATCAGCAGCAGAAGAACACATATAAAATATTGGATATACTAGGAATTTCTTATTTTATTTAAGCCAATAAAAAACACGGATTCCACGGTCGCGATGAACAGCCAAACCCATATCCCTAGACCCCTACGAGAGCGGCAAACAACCCTACCAATTCTAGAGTTAGGAGACCCGGTCTCGACTCCTCAAGATGGTCTCCCACTGGACCCTAGAACCCGGTTACTTGCGTTCTCCTCCTTGGGTCTATCCTAATGCGGAAAAGTAAATAATATACATCAATGGTGACATCATCCTCAACCCGGAAGCGCCCCAATAAAAGAATATTACATAAAAGCTTTTACATGAATGAAAATGAAAAACTCTCATCTCATATAAAAAAACGGCTATTCAAAACACGACGATCCAATATAACATATCACAGCAACATATAACATCACATGTCATCAACGTAAGTAAATATACGTATCCTAATTGTCGTTGACGTATAGCAACGAAACCGGCGATACACCACATATTACACTTACGGTCGCAGAAAAGAAAGTGAAAAACTACAACAATTGGAATTCGCAACCACCTTAGACATCATAAACCCAATGTATCACATACTTTGGATTTCATGCCTTACCAAATGAATTCCTTAGACGTCCCATGCCTAACAATTATAAACCCTGCATTTAGTCTCGATATTGAAAACACTTTTCAATAACCTGTCGGGTAATTCAACAAAATTCCCGATAATCTGATCGAATGCTCGTCGGAAACTTTAGTAGACGGCCACACCCCCGATGCCGTCGACGAAGTGCACTAAGGCGGAACACCGCGGCCGCGAGCACCCGAACGGATGCTTTTAGCGACGGGGTTCTCCTACAGTCACTTGGTCGGGGCTATGGGGCATGGCTATCTAGTAAGGTTACCCGGCGAGTATCCGCGTACACTACGTAATTGCGATGGACTTTTGATCAACATCAAAATCCCGTGGCAACCAATCAAATGAGACTAAACTGCTAGATTTGTAAAATTCAAACTAGTTATCTCATAACAAATTATGTAGATTCCAAATATTGTATCACAATTACAGAAAGCTAGACGAAGTTAAACTTTTCGATCGACAAAATTTCTCAACAAGCTCAACACTTGAGCGGAGTTCAAAAAGTGCCCAGAAACTGCCACTGCTCCTATGAACCATCCGTAAAAGGGCCGACCCATGCCTCACTGTCATGACCCGAGGGTACAGAACGTGATCGGCACTTAAATTACGAAACGTATAGAGACGTAACATAATCTAAGCAAGCCGAAGCCCGGAAATCTAAACCATTTAAAAGAAGAAGTGTAGGAAAACAAGTTTAAAAAATATCAAATTTTCTCAAAAATTTCGGCAGAGTCTCTTTTGTAAAAACTGGCCCCAAACGGGTACAAACAAGAATAATATATACAAGCAATAAAAAGGCATCCCCAAGCGAGAGCTAGCTCTACGCCAATTGGCGAAAACAACCACGCAAGCAAAATAATATACAACGTCGAAGGGCGAGGAACAAAACTCAGAGGAAAACCAAAATCCACCAGAAAACCATAATAATACAAGCGTAACTCTAAGGTCGAAAGAATAAACAACTGGTCTTCTAAATCTAATACAAGTCTGGTTGATGGAGCTTACTAGATACAAATGTAATAAATAAAAGTACAACGGCGGTCACGATATAAGTGAACCAACCTACCAAGCAATCACCCTGAATGAAATGGTGTGCCAGCAAGCCGCCAAGGAAACCTGTACATCTGAACCTGAAAGAAAATTTGGCACAACGGGTCTCGTGAGTAGAAGACATCTGCGAGTAGAAATCGCATGCACGACGAACTCCTAGGTCATAATAATTTACATATATAACACTAGTCATCTAGTAGTGACAGGGTAATAATCTATGCATAAGTGCAATGCTCAGTGCATCGTGTCAGTGTCACTAAACAGTAATGGGTCACATATCTGATTTATGAATGCATCATGAATGAGAAAATCAACCACGAAATCTGAAAAATCTGATATAAGAAAACATCAATGAATCTCGTATAATAAAACTGAAACATCATCAATGAAAACGATAGAAATCCGTGTCAAGCATCGACACAATTTCTCAATATCTCAAGTCTCAATATCTCAATGTCTCAATATCTCGGGCTCCGTCAGTCCGGATCGGCCCAAATCATCATATCTCACGACAACGGTCGATATCCTCCGGATATCCGCCGCGCCAGACATCACCGGTAGGTAGTCTTCTCCTGTCAGGCTCATCGTCTACAACTCGAGCTTCTTTCCCCGGGGTATCTTACCGGGCCCACCATGTACCCGAAACGGTTCATCCTACTCCTCGAATCGGATCTCGAAATCCAACAGCAATCATGAAATCCCATGGTGGACGACACATACATCACGAGAAAACCGCAACTTACATTTTAAAAAGAGAGAGAGAGAGAGAAGTTTATATATAAATTTTGCGGTTTTCCCCCAAATCCAGAAATCTCATGGAAATCCGAAATCCAAGAATCAAGAGTAAGTAAACAGTGAATATCGGCATAAAGCCCCAGAATAGTACATGAATGAATACATGAATGGATGAAGTATCTATGTAAAGAATGCAATCTCTAAGTTAACACATGAAAGCAATCACACAAATATTATGCGGTAACTAGCATTTAGCTGATTATATCAATGAGATAATATGTTCTAAAGTGTACGTGACATGGCAATTACCGATGATGATGTGTGTGAGCCGGCAAATAAGTGTACGTGGAACATGCGCATCATCGGTAATGGTGCTGGTGTCCTAACAAGCAGGGTTTTATATTAGCTAAAGAAACATATGTATGAATATGCATCGCGATGAATACAATCTGAATATAACGGTGAATGTGTATTAACCGCACATTTAGAATATACATATCTAACTACGAGTCATATAGTTTGTTGTTTGAAATAGCACGAATTGTGGTTTTTAGAAAAGTAGGGGCTATGGGGTTTTATAGAAAAGATATGTCCTTTGAAAATTCCGTAGTATCCTTTCGGCTGTCTTTAAAAATGCGCACGATTTGTTAGTTTTGAAAATAAATATGACTCGAGCCTAAACTAGTATCTATCTAACCCACTAAGGAACTAAACTAAAGAAACTAGTCGATAGGTAATAAGAATCCACCTAAAGTCCGAGTCGATATCTTTAGTAGTCGGCGATCCAGCCTCAATAGCGTCACGTACATAGTACTACTTTCTCAAGTCAAGAGTGCGGATCAATCATCACATCTATACCTCGTACGGTAAAATCCATCATACGGCATCCCAGAATCGGGGTACGGTCAACTATCATATATATAACATCCATCATATGGTATCATCATCAACAATATCATGATCTGGTTACTGATCTAAAGTCTCGTGCAATCTGATGTCATCAACACATATTATCATATATGAGTATACATTGCACAAGCGATCCATTATAAATATCATAGCATACCTCATTTCATATCTCAATCATATGTCAACTATTATATATATATATATATATATATATCATCAATCACATGGTATCATCGTCCAATGATCTGCTGTAATATCATAACATATCTCATATCATAACTCGGTCACGTATCAAATTTCTCACGGCATCATGCCCAATCATATCGACTCATCCCCAAGTATCACATAACATCCTCATATCACGTGTATATGTTGTAGACCTAGAAAACCGGTGTGTGTGTGCGCGCGTGCGCGTGCGCTAGCCTATACTCTAGGGTCTCGCGACTAAGGACTAGAATAAGAGGATTGTCATCCAAAATACTCAAAATTCCGATCCGTGGTCATCCTAGAACCTTTCTTGCTCCATATTCGTATCTTGTAATAACATATCTATATATTACTATATCAAGACCATATAATATCCTACGAAGTTGCGGGGGTGCTATACCCCATCCACCCGATTTGCCCCGTAGATATATATCTACTCACCTGGTCCTCGCTTGCTGAAGTCGATGCCACCATCCTCTTCTTCATCGTCCGAAGTCCACATGAGGGGTACCTATACGCAAACATATATAATATCGTAAACCAAAATCGCGTACAAAACCAAAACGTCGCACGAAACGCGCATAGGTTAAAACCTATGACCCGCTCATGCAAAAGAACCAAATAACCCTCGACATCGGCATACAAACACCAATTGATCGAGAAAACCCCATATGTACCAATCTGGTTTCAAAACTCACTAATTATAATATGAAATGGATTGTAACTCATCAAAACCTCAAAATAAATCAAATCGATTTATTTCCGAAAACCTAGAAAGCATCAAATAACCATTTTAATTCGAAACATGATGTTTTAACAAAATTAGTGGCCATAATATTCACTAAATATCATAAGTAGATCATACAAACCATTACCATAATTTAATCTCATCAATTTTTATTAAACCCAAAATTCTAGTTTGCAAATTTATCCAATTTTAACAATTTAAAGTAAAAATGCACAAAACAACAACTAAGCTTGGTTTTGCATGATCTAAAGTATTAAACTACAATTTATAATGTTAATAATGTCATGAAACCCTAATTATATTTTAATCTCAATTATTTAATCAATTTCCAAAAACCTAGTTTGCAAAATTAGCATAATTAGCATAATTTTAAACTAACAATTAGCAACTAGTAACTAGATTAGGTTTTGCATTCCATTAACATGTTAATCTCCTCATTAAAACCATGAATAATTGATAAAATCCTCACTTGATCACAAACCCAGATCTTGAATTTTTTATTTAGCAACTAAAACCATAATTAAACACCGAAATCCATTAAATTAAAGTAATTAGCCTATAATTAACACTAGGGTTAGGATTATACCTCAATAAACATGAGATCAAACATGAAAATCATAGCCTCCAAAGTGCTAACTTTGCTCCAAGATCCATGCTAGATAGGCCAAAGAATAATGGGTAAAGATTGGATTTGGAATTTAAGCTTTTATTTTGGATTTTTGTTGGATTTTTGAACATTTTTGAAGCAAAGTGAAGTGGAGAAAAAAATGGGGCTGCCCATGAAGTGGTTTCGGCCACACCTAGAGAGGAAAAGAGAGAGAGAGAAAAGAATGTAGAAAGGTGTAGAAACTACTCTAATCATCACCTCTTTTAACTTTTTTTTTAATTATTAAATTTTCTTTTACAAAATAATCCTAGAATTCTCTAGAATTATGGATACAACTCAAGAAGAGAAAAACATGTTACAAACTAAATTCTAATATGTCATGGCTCATTTTGTATAATTAACCCATTTCTAATTTGTAATTACCACTAATTAAATGTATAATTAAAGCTTATATTAATATTTAAATTAATTATTTAAGGAAAAATATTTTAGTAAACTAGAAATTTACAAGTGACTAATTAAATACCAAATACTAGAAATTACATAGTTAAAATAGGTGTATTTAATTTTATGATGAAAAATAACTATAGTTATGTTTTACGGAAAATGCGGTTTATTTTATCGATTATCAGAAAATTCACTTAAAGGATTTTATTTATCTAATTATTCATTTATTTATTTTTAAAATGTTACACTCACTCATGTCGCCACGAAACAGCCGCACACCCTAGGGTATGACCGCGGTTCCACGATCCAAAAAGTTGAGTTTGGGTATCGTTCTTCTAGAGGGTGCACAGAATTGCTTGCATGATTTTCTGAAAATTTTAAACTCGGAAAAATCCAAATCTTGGAAAATTTCAGCGAGGGAAAAATTGGGTTATTGATATCCATTCGAACTTTTTAACGTCGTCTAAATTAACCTGAATACATGTTAGAATTACGATTACAAAACACTCTGAATTGCCTTTGCAGAAAGTTAACATCATATGCAAATTTAGCAAAAACTAGCAACACCTGAAACACCAAAACCCAGAGACTGGAACACCATGAAAATTTGAAGCCAAAATGAGCCAGAAGATCCGGTGAGCTCGGCTTTTACACCTATGTGGCCGGACAAAAACTATCAAAATTGCTTCAAATTTTGATAGTGCTCATGTTATATCACATACAACATTCTGCAGTTGCTTAAAAAAATTTTGACACCTCTAAAAATTCGACAGAAACCAGATTTAGTGTTACAAGTTTCGGAGTAGTTTCGGTTTCGTAATCTAAAAAACATCGTTTAAATCTCTAGCTTGGCTCTGATACCACTACAGGGTTACTTAGCGCGGCTGCAAGATTTCGGGAGGTATCGTCCATTCCGTTTTCAAATTTTTGCAGTTCTAAAGAACCCTAACCCAAGAATCTTAACTAGAGAATTAAAGAAACAACATGCAAACAACTTTGCAAACAAGTGAATGAGGAATACAACCTTTGTAGACCGGTCATTCACTTCTAAAGCTCCGTGTAGTAGTCCCTTCGCTCCAAGTAGTGAACACCCGAACTCTAGTAAGGGTTCACATGAAGAAATGAACAAGCTTGCTCGAAGTCTTCGAGGCCAAAGATGATCTACGTCGAGGAGACTCAAGCTTATACTATCTCTTCACTAATTGTAGATTAGTGAAGCAAACGTCCTAAACTAAATAGCTAGTATAGTAGAGGATGATGAAGTAGGAAATGGGATCTTTTTAGATTTATTTTTCTCACAATATTTCATCACCTTTTCAAACCCTAGAAAGCTTTTTCCAAGATGAAGAAGAAGATGAAGTGATGAAGATAATGAAAACTAATGAGGTGAGAATATGAACCATGGGTGAGTTAGTGTCATACACTAACTCATGTAGAGACTTAACAATGGGTGAGTATAATGGTTGGGTTAATAAATATCTACAAGTGAAACAAAAATGGTGGACTTGGTCAATGTTTCCACAAGCTTGTAGCCATGACAATTTTCATCTAATTTTTTGAATTACTTAGATAAATATAAAGCCTACATTCTATCAAGCATGGTGTAAGTCTCATACACCCATGAAGCATGTGGCATCAAGCATGACACAATAAAATGTACATTAATATATATCACATATATACTATATGCACACAAGTGAGAAAAAGAAATGTTTAAGAGAGTTAACATTAGTTAATGTAAATTAATATATCACATATATAATTTTACATTAAATTATTAAATCAACACTTGATTTAATAATCTGGCTATATCACATACGACCAGCTAATATCAAATGTAAAATTCTATCGAATCAACACTTGATCCGATAAGCCGGCTATATCACATATAACCGACCGATATCACATATCACGAAAATAGAATGCGGTATCACATACGCGCATTAATCTCGGTCCCGTACATATCACACATGTGCTACTACTCCGTTTCGCATGAACCAGGAAATCTCTGTGTAGGATTCTAAAGAGTCATCAATACGCCGGCAGTAGGTGATGATCATATCAAACACCCACAAGCCACAAGCGGTCTGCTAAACGTAACGGCCATCCGGGTATTAAGCGATCAGAAGATCAACAAGCAAGTCTGCTCATACTCCTGCGAATCTAATCAGTAACATGTTCATATCAGATTTTTGCATTTTTATACCGCCCAATTTTTATCACATTGCTTATCGGTAGATACTCTTGAGCCGTGTTTGCTAGTCAATTGCAGGATACAGGTTCTCGGTTCTAAAACGGTGAAATTCATGGAAAACACGACAAAATCCGGGTTCCTGCCAACCACTGAGAAAACACGGTCTCCACTCTTCATCCGTATGTTGCCAGATACCAGTTTAAGAAGACAAAATGTCAAATCAATGTCGTTTTTATGCACAAGGCTCAATGGCAGCACAAGATCCAAGAAATCTACGCGGAGCTCGAGGAAATCATGACAAAAAGTCCACTTCAAAACACCTTTCCCTCAACAGAAATTCTGGAAGAAATGTGGAAGTATTTTCAGAAAACACATATGCCAAACCACAGACAACATCAGACCAGGGGGGCCCACAAAATTCGAGGAGCCAACTCCTCCATTAGGCCGCGGAAACGCGGCCTAAGCATGCTTAGGCCGCGGATCCGCGGCCGTATGGTGGCGGCAGACAAAACTTTTCCAGGGGTGTTTTTGTCTTTTTATTTGTATTCTGGTGGTTGCCCTAGGTTTTTATTTTTTAGCCTATAAATAGCCCAGAACTTTGTGAAGAAAGGGGTCCATAATCTTGTATTTTTTCTCTAGGTTTTAGAATACATGTTCTTCTTCCTCTTCTCATCTCTTCTCCATTAAAACTTGTAGTGAGCTTTTGAGTGAAGAATGATGAATAAAGAAGAACCGTTTGCTATTATATCTTGTCTTGTTCTTTTATAATTGCTTGTAATTTTAATTTGTTAACTAGTTGTTGTTATTTCTTGTTGTTTCTTTCTTTTCTCTTTTTCTTTATCCTTAAAACAACCATGATGCTTACGCTTGATCCTTGCCAAGGTGAGGTCGCAAATAGCTAGTTGTTATCTTCTAATCTCTTTCTTTCTATCCTCCTCTTTTGTTTTGTTTTATTTTTCCGTATCATGATGTGTGAGTAGTTTCATACTTGTTAGGGTAGGATAAGGGAAGTTTGAGAGAAGGAAATCTCTCTCACTCTTTCCTTGCCCAACAGCTTAATTCGACTCCCGTTAATTGAACCACAATCCGCTCCTTACGGCACCCTATCCTACATGATAGCGGTGATTCCGTAATGAGACCGGTTGTGGTTGAATTAACCGGAGGTTATGGCTAAGAGCCAAGAACGGATGGACAAGCACCAAAAGGAAGAACTTATGCGTTGGAAAGCCTAGCTTATACTCGCAAGTTCTTTCCTAGTCGTGCTAATCCCCATTGTTGCCGATTACCGTAACACTGAGATTAAGAGGGGCAACGAAAGATGTGGGAGACTCCTAACTCAAACTAACCTAATCCTAACTCTAATAAGCTCTCTTTACATATCATTTTACCACTTAATTAATCACAACAAAATCTGAAAAACTGGACTTAACTCGTTAAAGCACATAGAAAAAGATTCCCATCTCCCTGCGGACGACCCGTACTCAACCGGCTAGCTACAAGCGAAACCGTCTTGATTGCGGTAATTAACTAAACTTGAACACGCAGAATCCCTAACAATCAAATGGCGTCGTTGCCGGGGAGACGGTAGTTTATTTCTTTGTGTAATTTCGGGTTAACTTGTGAATATAGATATAACCAAAACAAACAAAAAAATATACATTGTAAAAAAATCTTTTTGTTATTCTTGATTAGTTTTTGTGCAAGTGCGCAGGAAAATACGAAGTTCGAGTTCGGTGCTAAAGACGTGGGATATTCAAAGTTCAAGTTCAGTGCCAAAGACGTGGGAAGATAGACCCACATTTCGCGGCTACATCGCGACGGATCAAACCGAAGCCAACGGTCTACTGAAAAATCTGGAGCAGTTACAGTGAGCAAATAAAGATTCAGGACATCCAGACAACCAGAGGAGACCGAGACCAGCACCTCCACAAAAATTCAAGGCCCAAGCTCACCATCTTGCCGCGGAACCGCGGCTTAAGCACATGTTTGGCCGCGGAACCGCGTCCATTTAGTGGCTTCAGGGTACTATTTTTTCTGGGTAACTCTCTCTTCTCTCTCCCACTCCTCTGAACTCCAATAAACTGTGTTTTCTGCAGATTTCTTTGCGCAAACTCTTCTCCCCCTTCCAATAAACTGTTCTTGTGCAGGATTCTTTGCGCCGCGCTAAAAATAAAAATTGTTTGCAGTTGATTTGTTACCGCTTTGCATTCTTTAATACGGACTTAAGGGGCTTGAAACCAATTCAGATTGGGTGGGGATTTCATCACCCTTTCCAGGACCCCAAAAATCACAAAAGCATATGCATTGTCCATTGTAATTAAAAAATACTAGACTACAGCCCTAAGGACTTCGCGCTCATTAGGAGAAGTTAAACCGTGTTTAGAACCTCGCTTAACGGTATATTGTTTACGGGGTGTCTAGGAAAGTGTTAACGGCGCAACGGCCAAAAGAGAAAGGGTTATTTAATTAAGGAACTTCGTGAAAGCGTTGGAAAACCTCCCCTTATCTCTGCACTTACCTGGCCTCGTGATCAGTGTATTTTTAAGCCCGTTTCTCAAAACAGTTTACTTCGACAATCAAGTTCTGGAGCAGGTCTAGCAGACCTAGGTGACCCTAGATCTAGGTGTGATTGTGCAAATCTTGATTGTGATTACTTAAGCCGTAAGCCGTACATATCTCTGTAAAGATCTTTCTAAAAAAAAAGGAAAAAATCAAAATCTTTTATAAAAACTTGCCCTTTGTCGCCAAATCCACTTTTCACCCACCACCCATCGTTTTCTCCATTGACGTTTTCTTACCCTCACCTTCTCCGCTTTGACTATACTAAACTCGTTTAGTGTATGTCCGCTTGGACTCGGGACACTAGCGCCCGCCTAGTCCGCGTTACGTTAGTCGCCACCGACTACGCGATCGACTCAGACGTCGATACTCCGTCCACTCCTCTTTCACCCCTTCCTTTGCCGGCCAACTCCGACGTTGACCGGAATTCTGTTCATACTTCTTCACCTTCACCTTCACCAACCACTTCTTCCGCGATGTCAGGATTTAATCCGAACATCTCTTTTACTACCCCTGGATTGGCTCCACCTCCTACGGAGACCAATAACCCACCACACCCTCCTGTTGTAGCGCCGCCGCGAATTGCGCTCCAGGATCGTTTCTATCCCACCCGTTCTGCACTCCCCACCTGCCTTTCTCTTCGACCGGCCAATGGGGATAATTTTGAAATTAAGCCCCAGTTCATCAACATGCTTCCACGATTTCATGGGCTTGAATCTGAAGATGCCTATATCTTCATCAACAAATTTCAAAACGTCTGTGCCATGATGAAAACCATCCAACTGTCGGACGATGCTATACGTCTATGGGTCATTCCGTTCACTTTATGCGATCTTGCTGAAAAATGGTTGTATAGCACCGCTTCCCATTCCATAACCAGTTGGGACGAGTTTGTTAAAGCGTTTCTCAAAAAGTTCTATCCGAATCATAAAACCGCAAGGATTCGCAATGAAATCAACCAATTCTCTCAGCTTCCTTCTGAACCCTTCTGGAAGTGCTTTGACCGGTACAAAGACCTTCTTGTTCAGTGTCCTCACCACGGTATAGAGAAATGGCAACTCTGCCAAACCTTATACGAGGGCCTGAACCCAGCAACGAAGCAGTTGTTGGAAACCATCTGTCAGGGCCACTTCCTATCGAAATCTGACGAGGAAGCGTGGCAGTTCTTTGACGACCTTGCGGAGCAAACGCTACAATGGGAGAGCACCAGACCGACTTCTTCTTCTTCTACCGGTCAGTCTAGGGAAGGAATTCACCAACTTGACGTCTCTATTGCGATGAAAGCTGAAATGGCTGCAATAACGAGAAAGCTTGAAGCGATAGAGAGCAAATTCTCTTCTCCTGCTCCTACCCCTGTTCTTCCCCTTCGTACCATCTACGCTTGTTGTTCCGATCCTTCTCACTTGACCGAAGAGTGTCCTTACAATCCACCATCGCAAGGACAGGATCAGGTTAATGCTGCATTCCAGCAAAGACCGAGGAATGATCCATACTCTTCCACCTACAATCCCGGTTGGAGGAACCACCCCAATTTCGCCTGGAATCAGAATCAGAATCAATTCCAAGGCAACAATTTCCAAAGGGCCCCTCCGCCGCAACAACAAGCGCAACAACAAACTCAACAGCAGTTTCAGCAGCCCTTCCAACCCCAACCTTTCCAACATCAGACGAACAACTTTGCACCCAACAATTCTTTTCCACCAAACAACTTTGTTCCGTCAAACAACGATAAGGTTTCCTCGCTCGAACGAAGTCTGGAGGCGTTCGTTAAACAATCGACTCAGTCCACCGCAAACATCCAGTCTTCCATTCAGTCCTTAGTGCAACACATTGCCGCTCACGGGCAAAGCATCAAAACCATCGAGGCCCAGATTGCACAGCTGAATGCGGCCTTAAGCGAGCGAGAAAAGGGGAAGCTCCCGTCCAAGCCACTCCCAAATCCCGGTCACCCACATAATGCACATGTTGCTCTTGAACAACAAAACCATAATGTGAGTGCCGTGACCACACTGAGATCGGGAAGGATGCTGCAAAACAACATTGGCAAACGGATCAACGATGACACCCCGGCCGCTGCTTCTTCTTCTTCTTCTTCTTCTTCTTCTTCTTCTTCTTCTTCGTCTCCTGCTTCTTCGTCTTCTGAGCCTATTCTCCGTTCTTCACAAGGCACTCCTTCCTCTTCTTCTGCTTTGAATGGACCCACTTCTCACTCCACGAAAACACCTGTTCTGGGATCCGTTCCTACTCCACAATCTCCTCCACAAGCATTAGACTCAACCAATTTTAAAAACGTCCCATTTCCAAACCGGTTGAGATCTAATAAACAAAATCCTCAAATGGAGAAGATTCTGGAGTTATTTAAGTAGGTTAACATTAACATTCCTCTTTTAGATGCTGTCCAACAAGTCCCGTCCGACGCGAAAATCTTAAAGGACTTGTGCACGAAAAAGAGGAAGTCTCAGGTACCCAAGAAAGTTTTCTTGGCTAGTGCTGTGAGTGATGCCCTTACCCAATCTTTACCGCAAAAACGAAAGGACCCTGGCTGTCCTACGATTTCAATTACCATTGGGGATAAGAACATCAACCGCGCACTATTAGATCTTGGTGCCAGTGTTAACCTGCTTTCGTATTCGGTATACGAGCAATTAGGCGTCGGATAGCTGAAACCCACGCACTGCACTCTCCAAATGGCTGACCGATCGATCACCCATCCTAGGGGTGAGCTAGAGGATGTGTTAATAAAAGTCGGGGACTTCATATTCCCCGTTGACTTCATTGTATTAGACACACAGCCTGTAGCTAACCCCCGGAATCAAATTCCAGTGATACTCGGTCGCCCATTTCTTGCAACCTCAAATGCTGTGATCAATTGTCGCAATGGTTCAATGAACCTCTCTTTTGGAAACATGACGATTGAACTCAACATTTTTAGGTTGGGGAATCAGCCCGCCGAACCTAATGCTCATATACTGGACGTCTGCTCGATCCAGGAGATCACCCCAGAAGAGTGTGAATTCGAGGAGTTTCTGTTTGATCACGATAATCTTGACGCCACTAGTGCGTTTCTCTTCGAACCTGCTGCTGTTTCTGCGCCCGACAACGACTACGAGTGTTTCACGTTTTCAAACGATCTTAGCCGCGTACAACCCGAGTTTGAATCTTTTGAATTTCCGGATGAGTTACCTGAACCATCCGACTCGGTCGCCTACACTCGTTTCGAACCTTTGCTGGAGTCCTTTGAGTTCGAGACCTCTGCACCAATCTTGCCTTCCATCGTTTCACCTCCAACGCTCGAACTCAAGCCTTTGCCGTCTCACCTTAAGTATGCTTACTTAGGTGAGAACGAGACCCTCCCTGTCATCATTTCGGCTTCTCTAGCTCCAGAGCAAGAGAAAGCCCTTCTCGCGGTCTTGCACAGCAACAGGCAAGCTTTTGGCTGGTCCATGGCGAACATCAAGGGGATTAGTCCCCTGATTGTTGAGCATCACATTCATCTGATGGATGATGCCAAACCAGCCCGGGATCCACAAAGACGTCTCAATCCAGTCATGAAAGAGGCTGTGAAGAAGGAGATCGTAAAATGTCTAGATAGTGGTATCATTTACCCTATCTCTGATAGCCAGTGGGTTAGCCCCATCCACGTTGTCCCCAAGAAGTCGGGCATCACGGTCATAACCAACGAGGCGAATGAGTTAATCCCTACTCGCACCTAAACTGGGTGGCGAGTATGCATTGATTACAGAAAACTCAACGCCGCAACGCGGAAAGACCACTTTCCGCTACCTTTCATTGACCAGATGCTTGAACGATTGGCCGGACACGAGTACTACTGCTTTCTTGATGGCTACTCCGGCTATAATCAAATTCCCATCGCCGAAAAAGACCAGGACAAGACCACTTTCACTTGTCCTTTCGGCACATTTGCATATCGTCGCATGCCCTTTGGGTTATGCAATGCGCCCGCTACCTTCCAGCGGTGTATGATGGGAATTTTCTCAGACATGGTGGAAAAATTTCTGGAGATCTTCATGGATGATTTCTCCATCTTCGGCGATTCCTTCAATGAGTGTTTGCTGCATCTTGACGCTGTCCTTACCCGATGTAAGGACAAGAATCTCACTTTGAATTGGGATAAATGCCACTTCATGGTGCGCGAAGGTATTGTCTTAGGACATATCATCTCGCAAAATGGCATAGAGGTTGACAAAGCAAAGATTGAGGTCATTTCCAATCTACCTCCTCCCCGATGCGTCAGAGATATCCGAGTCTTCCTTGGCCATGCCGGTTTCTATAGACGGTTCATCAAGGACTTTAGCAAGATTGCTAGGCCCTTGACTCTTTTGCTGGCCAAGGATACGCCATTCGACTTCAACTCGAACTGTGTGACTGCATTCGAGTCATTAAAACGCTCACTCACTTCTGCTCCCGTTCTTTCTTCACCTGACTGGACGCACCCATTCGAGATTATGTGCGATGCATCCGACTCTGCCATTGGTGCTGTCCTTGGACAACACATCAATAAGATGCCGCACGTAATCTATTATGCGAGCCGAACCCTGAACGACGCCCAACTCAATTATACAACAACTGAGAAGGAATTCTTAGCTGTTGTATTTGCTTTAGAAAAGTTCAGGCCCTACTTCATCGGCTCTCCAGTCATTGTCTACACAGACCATTCTGCTCTGCGCCATCATTTTACGAAGAAAGATGCAAAATCTCGGTTAATACGTTGGATCCTCTTGCTTCAAGAGTTTGACCTTGTCATTAAGGACAAACGAGGATGTGAAAACGTAGTTGCCGACCATCTCTCACGACTTCCTTCTTCGCCTTCGCTTCCAATTCTGATCAACGACGTTTTCCCGGATGAACAGCTCTTGACAGTATCTTGCGAACCCTGGTTCGCAGATATTGTGAACTATTTGGCCACAGGATTACTACCGACTTAATGGTCAAATCAGGACAGACTTCGCTTCTTATCCCAAGTAAAACACTTTTACTAGGACGAACCCTACTTGTTCAAGTACTGTCCCGACCAGATTATTCGTCGGTGTGTCCCTGACGAGGAATTCAAGAGTGTGCTGTCATTTTGCCACGATCAAGCGTGAGGCGGGCATTTTGGCCCCAGAAAGACAGCCGAGAAGATCTTGCAATGTGGTTTCTACTGGCCATAACTCTTCAAAGACGCTCATGACTATTGCAAGACTTGCTCCCGGTGCCAACACTTGGGCCGGATATCCCGGAGGAACGAGATGCCGCTCCAACCGATCTTGGTTGTGGAGATTTTCGATGTTTGGGGGATAGATTTCATGGGGCCGTTTCCCAGCTCATTTGGGAACTTTTACATCCTTCTCGCTGTTGATTGCGTCTCTAAATGGGTCGAGGCTGTGCCCAGCCGGACTAACGATAACAAGGTTGTCATTAGGTTCCTTAAAGAAAACATTTTTTCCCGGTTTGGGCACCCCCGAGCGATCATTAGCGACAATGGAAGTCATTTCTGCAACAAGACTTTCGAGGCCTCGATGCGGAAATACTCCATTAATCATAAGCTCTCTACGCCCTACCACCCCCAAACCTGCGGACAGGTTGAAGTTTCAAATCGGCAAATCAAGCAGATACTGGAGAAGACGGTTTCCAAGAACCGTAAGGATTGGTCGCTGAAACTCACTGATGCCCTTTGGGCATTTCGAACCGCTTATAAGACCGACCTTGGCATGTCTCCCTATCGGCTTGTGTACGGAAAAGCCTGCCACCTACCTGTCAAAATAGTGCATCGCGCATTTTGGGCGATAAAGGAGTTGAATCTGTCTCTCGAAGATGCGGGCAGCCATCGGAAGCTGCAACTGAACGAACTGAGCAAGCTTAGGGATGAGGCTTACGATAACGCGGTTGTCGTTAAGAATCGAACGAAGGTGTTTCACGATAAACACCTTTTGCGCAAAACCTTCGTACCTGGTCAGCAGGTACTGCTTTACGACACCCGACTTCACTTCCATCCAGGAAAGCTCAGATCTCGCTGGAAAGGGCCGTATTTTGTGCGGAATGTGTATCCGCAGGGCGCTGTGGATTTGGAAAATCCAAAGGACGGTTCATTTTTCAAAGTGAATGGACACCGACTCAAACCGTACCTTAGCGCCGAACCAACAGAGGAGCTCCTGTTCTTCCAGGAGCCGGTTTACCCTGCCTGATCTTCCTCTGCCTACCTCCAAACTTCGGTTATCCAGCCAAGAACAGTGGACACTGTTCCAAATAAGTTTGGGGGTATGTATAAACCATTTTGTATATATTTGTGGATATTCTTTTTCTTTTTCTTTTCTTTAAAAACAAAAACAAATAAAAATTGTGTATCGCTAACCGACATTTTTGACCCTTCAAATGATCTCTTCATGCAATGACAGTGAGGACACTGTCCAGTTTAAGTTTGGGGGTACGCTCGGTACGCATTTCTTACCTTCGCATTCATATGTATATTTTGCATCTGCATATTAAAATCCATAAAATCCATAAAAATCTGAAAAATTTTCTAAAAACATAAAAACTTTTCGGTCAAGTTAGCTAGTGGGAGGACTCTGATTCAACATTTCGACGGTTTTGTTTGATAAAATAAGAATAACTAAATCTTATGTTTAGATTTTGAAAACCTGAAAGATAACCCTCCTTTAAAGTTAACTATAGCTGATATACGTCTTTACATCACACTACACGTGTCGTGAGTTTTTGGAAATTAGATGACAAGTCTTTTTATGTCTAAAAACTTTTAAATGGATAAATGATTTTCTGAGGATCAAATAGGTTTGTTCGGAAATAAGTAATATCAAGAATAGTTTATGAAGTGAGTGAATATGAAGGAATGTTATTGATGCCTTAATTGGAACTAAGTCTGAAAAATAACCCATCTGGAACTTGATTGGAATGATTACACACCAAAACCCACTAAACACGTCTTTTATCCAAAAAATAACTGAACTGCCGGTTATATCTCTGTTCGTATTAAATCATCTGATTTTCACGCCAAACTGTCTTTTGTTTTTGGACCTAGGTAACTTGAGTAATTAAGTCCGCTGGGGTGTTTCTACACCTAATGCCCTAAAACCAACTGGTTTGGGTGCATTGGCCCAAAGCTCGCTAAAAAGCCTAGAAAGTCCAGATAAAAACAAAGTCAAGCAAGTGTTCTCTCCGAGTTAAAATTCCTAACGGTTCTTTATGTGAGAATAATCTTGATAAAAGACAGGCTTTTATAAAAATTTTAGCGGAGATATGAAGGTTTTATTCTATGATAAAGACTATTGCATGTTCACAGAGGTGTGTATGAAATGAAAACAAGAAAAAGGTGGAGTGAAAAATAAGACCTAGTTTCTTGTTATGGAAAATAGAAATTCTGAAGTTGAAACTTTACTGGAAAACGAAACTTGAAAAATGCTTAACTCTTTATAAAACTTGTGTGATCCTTTTAAAATTGTTATCAGGGCTTTATTGTGTGACATGATGACTTTATTCGACCCTTCTGAAACTTAACGACACTATTTGCACTGCACGTAAAGACATATAAAAGCTGTAGTTAAATAAGAAGTGAGGTGTGAAAAATAAAGGTTCGATAGTCTAGACTTAGGATAATAGAATTGTTATTTTCTGAAACAAAACTTTAGGATTTGAATCTTAGTTATTTTACAAAACCAACTTGACCGGATTTTGTGGGTAGTATCCGCTGAAAACCCTCAGGAGACAACACTCCTCCTACTAGGGACACCTAGAGGTTTAACGGCTTATTGCACATGCTCAGTGCAATCGCGTTCCCTGCGAAAGTGAGGTTAGGAAATTTTTTGTGAATAAATTGGCTTTGCTCGGGACGAGAAAATGATAAGTTTGGGGGTATTTGTTCATATCAGATTTTTGCATTTTTATACCGCCCAATTTTTATCACATTGCTTATCGGTAGATACTCTTGAGCCGTGTTTGCTAGTCAATTGCAGGATACAGGTTCTCGGTTCTAAAACGGTGAAATTCATGGAAAACACGACAAAATCCGGGTTCCTGCCAACCACTGAGAAAACACGGTCTCCGCTCTTCATCCGTATGTTGCCAGATACCAGTTTAAGAAGACAAAATGTCAAATCAATGTCGTTTTCATGCACAAGGCTCAATGGCAGCACAAGATCCAAGAAATCTACACAGAGCTCGAGGAAATCATGACAAAAAGTCCACTTCAAAACACCTTTCCCTCAACAGAAATTCTGGAAGAAATGTGGAAGTATTTTCAGAAAACACATATGCCAAACCACAGACAACATCAGACCAGGGGGGCCCACAAAATTCGAGGAGCCAACTCCTCCATTAGGCCGCGGAAACGCGGCCTAAGCATGCTTAGGCCGCGGATCCGCGGCCGTATGGTGGCGGCAGACAAAACTTTTCCAGGGGTGTTTTTGTCTTTTTATTTGTATTCTGGTGGTTGCCCTAGGTTTTTATTTTTTAGCCTATAAATAGCCCAGAACTTTGCGAAGGAAGGGGTCCATAATCTTGTATTTTTTCTCTAGGTTTTAGAATACATGTTCTTCTTCCTCTTCTCATCTCTTCTCCATTAAAACTTGTAGTGAGCTTTTGAGTGAAGAATGATGAATAAAGAAGAACCGTTTGCTATTATATCTTGTCTTGTTCTTTTATAATTGCTTGTAATTTTAATTTGTTAACTAGTTGTTGTTATTTCTTGTTGTTTCTTTCTTTTCTCTTTTTCTTTATCCTTAAAACAACCATGATGCTTACGCTTGATCCTTGCCAAGGTGAGGTCGCAAATAGCTAGTTGTTATCTTCTAATCTCTTTCTTTCTATCCTCCTCTTTTGTTTTGTTTTATTTTTCCGTATCATGATGTGTGAGTAGTTTCATACTTGTTAGGGTAGGATAAGGGAAGTTTGAGAGAAGGAAATCTCTCTCACTCTTTCCTTGCCCAACAGCTTAATTCGACTCCCGTTAATTGAACCACAATCCGCTCCTTACGGCACCCTATCCTACATGATAGCGGTGATTCCGTAGTGAGACCGGTTGTGGTTAAATTAACCGGAGGTTATGGCTAAGAGCCAAGAACGGATGGACAAGCACCAAAAGGAAGAACTTATGCGTTGGAAAGCCTAGCTTATACTCGCAAGTTCCTTCCTAGTCGTGCTAATCCCCGTTGTTGCCGATTACCGTAACACCGAGATTAAGAGGGGCAACGAAAGATGTGGGAGACTCCTAACTCAAACTAACCTAATCCTAACCCTAACAAGCTCTCTTTACATATCATTTTACCACTTAATTAATCACAACAAAATCTGAAAAACTGGACTTAACTCGTTAAAGCACATAGAAAAAGATTCACATCTCCCTGCGGACGACCCGTACTCAACCGGCTAGCTACAAGCGAAACCGTCTTGATTGCGGTAATTAACTAAACTTGAACACGCAGAATCCCTAACAATCATAACACTAACGTACAGTCCGGTCTCTTCGTCAGATATGTCGCATATCACAGCCTGGGGTGGTATAACGTCAGACCCCAATAGCCTGATAAGTCATGCCAATGCAAAGTCCATAATGGTTCGAGAAACTACTGATAACACTTACCAGTAGATCTCAGCAACCCTAGCCAGGGATTTCATATTATGGCCAATCGAGCATAGCGCAACATCAACTCCTAATACCGAGAGAGACGAATCCCCTCCTATCGCTCATTGCCTCCATGTGACTCGGGACTATACCCAAAAACCACCTTTTTGCACGATCTCTTGACCGTGGTATGGAAATCAAAGCACAGTGGGAATCACACAAGACTCTATGACGCTCTCGGGTCGACAGACTAACCTGTACCAATGTCACCAGAGAACTGCTATCTGACGATAAGTATAATACCATCTAGGAGTTCTCGGCGAGTCTGTTCAATGTACCCAGTCTCCACTGAGCACCCGTATACCATCTCTGATGTCAAACACCAATGGATATGGGATCATCCATTGCCCATCATATGGGTAGAGAAGCGTATACGCTAGTCTACTCTGGAGTATCAATGCCCTATCTCGATACTCACACGACTAAGAACATTTGAAGGATGTACTTACCGACTACCTCTGCTCCACTAGTATGATCTGTATCATAGTCCTGGTAGTTTAGTACTCATCCTAAGGGCTTTTTCAACATTTAATAGAGAGACATTAAGTATACATGTTAAGATAAAGTGCAACCAGATAGCATACTATCATGTCGAGCAAGAAAGTCCTCCCTATATATATGTCGAAGCATCTACTACAATATACAACACATGTACAGTAATGGCCTCTAGGGCATACATATAACTAACAAGACCTACCATCTCGAATAGCCTTTCGAACCACATCTGAGGGATGGCCTTTGTGAGTGGATCTGTAGTGTTTTTCTCCGTGTTTACTCTCCGCATCTCGATCTCCCGGCGATCCACGATCTCCCTGATCAAGTGATACCGCCTCAAGATATGTCTTGACTTTTGATAGGACCTTAGTTCCTTCGCTAAAGCTATAACCTCGTTGTTGTCACAATACAAAGGTATTAGATCAACAATGGACGGAACCACCTAAAGTTCTGTAATGAACTTCTTCATCCAGACTACTTTTTTTGCGGCGTCACCTGTAGAGATATACTCTGCCTCCATCGTCGAGTCAGCAACGGTATCCTGCTTGGAGCTATTCCAATAGACCGCCCCTCTATTGAGGGTAAAGACATAACCCGACATGGATTTGGAGTCATCCTTGTCACTCTGGAAGGTAGAGTCAGTGAAGGCCTCGATCTCGAGGTCTTTACTGCCGTACACCAAGAACATCTCCTTAGTCCTTCTCAGGTACTTGAGAATGTTCTTACCTACTATCCAGTGCTTCTCCCAAGGGTTTGACTGATACCTGCTTACCACGTTCAGTGTGTAAGTAACATCTGGTATGGTACACAACACCACATAAAATTATAGATCCTACCGCAGAAGCGTAGGGTATAATACTCATGCGATCCCTTTCCAAATCAGTCTTGGGAGACATCTCTTTAGAGTGGGTGATCCCATGACATGCTGGTAGATTACCGTGCTTGGAATCTTCCATACTAAATCTTTTCAGTATGGTGTTGACATACCTGGACTGTGAAAGTCCCAACATCATCTTAGATCTATTACGATAGATCTGGATCCCCCAGAATGTATGAGGCATCGCTCAGGTCTTTCATGGAGAACTTCTGTGACAAGAACCCTTTGAAGCATAGGAATGTCATTTCCTATCAGAAGAATGTCATCCACATACAATATGAGGAATACTACAGTTCTCACTTCAATCTTACTATAAATGCATGGTTCATCTGGATTTTTGATAAAGTCAAATTCTTTGACCGTCTCATCAAAGCAGATGTTCCAACTCCACGATGCCTGCTTTAATTCATAAATAGATTTAAGCAACTTGCACACTCTTCCGCTGCTCCCACTCTCTATGAAACCCTCTGGCTGATCCATATAAACACTTTCCCAAATTTCCATTCAGAAAAGCGGTCTTTACATCCATCTGCCAAATTTCATAATCATAGAAGGCAGCAATGGCAAGTACGATCCGAATGGATTTAAGCATATCCACTGGAGAAAAAGTTTCGTCATAGTCCAAGCCAGGTCTTTGAAGAAAACCTTTTGCTACAAGTCTAGCCTTATAGGTTTCAACCTGTCCATCTGCACCAATTTTCTTTCTGAAGATCCATTTGCAACCTATGGGATTTACCCTCTGAGGTGCAATGTCCAAAGTCCAAACTTTGTTGGTGTACATGGATTCCATTTCGGTCCGCAATGCATCCAGCCATTTCACTGAGTCTCTACTCGTAATGGTCTGCTGGAAACTAGTTGGCTCATCATTATTGATGATGCAATCCTCTATATCCCCGTCTATGAGAAAACTATAGTATCTCTCGGGCGGATGAGACTGCCTACTAGATCTGCGGAGTGGCGCAGGGACGTCCGGTTCTTTTGAAACTTCTGGTTCCACTATACTTTCAGTAATAGTTTGTGGTTCTGGAATTTCTTCTAGTTCTTTTGCGCTCCCATTTATTTCTTTTTCAAGAAATTGAGTCTCCAGAAAGTGGGCATGCCGAGAAACAAAAACCTTTTGTTTCTCTGCGTAATAGAAAAGATACCCCCTGGAGTTCCTTGGGTATCCCACAAACTTACACAGTACTGATCGTGCCTCGAGCTTGTCTGCACGCTGCTTTTTGACAAAAGCTGGACATCCCCTTATCTTAAGATACTTAAGATAGGGTTTCTTCCCACTCCACATTTCATATAGTGTGGTAGATACAGACCTAGTAGGAACTTTGTTAAAAAGAAATGCAGCAGATTCTATTGCATAACCCCAGGAGGATCGCGGTAACTTAGCATTACTCATCATGGAACGTACCATATCCAATAAAGTGCGGTTCCGCCTTTCCGATACACCGTTGTGCTGAGGTGTGTATGGAGGAGTAAGCTGAGAGAGAATTCCGTTCTCTTTTAAATAATCTAGTAACTCGGCACTTATGTATTGACCACCTCAATCAGATTGAAATGTCTTGATTCTTTTGCATGCTTGTTTTTCCACTTTATTCTTGTATTCTTGGAATTTCTCAAAGGCCTCGGATTTATGTTTCATCAATAATACATGTCCATACCTTGAGAAATCATCCGTAAAAGTAATGAAGTAGGAATAACCACTTCTTGCATGTATAGACATTGGACCACACACGTCGCTGTGTATGAGTCCCAAGAGCTCGGTGGATCTTACTCCGTGTCCAGTGAACAGAGTCTTTATCATCTTTCCTTTGAGACATGACTGATAAGTTGCATAAGATAGATATTCAAACGGATCCAAATCTCCCTCTTTATGTAACTTCGTCAACCGTGTTTCATTGATGTGTCCGAGTCTACAATGCTATAAGAAAGCTTGATTTAATTCTAAAGACTTTATTTTAAGTGTGTTCTGGACGTTGAAAACTTGGTGTTGATTTAATATGTATATACCATTGTCTAGTGTACCGGACCCAATCAAACCATGATTAAGGTAGTTGCTTACATCGCTTACAAATGTAAAATCATAACCTTCTTTACAAAGTAAAGATAAAGAAATGATATTACATGTCAAACTAGGTACACAAAAATAGTTACGCAAAACCAAAATGTGTCCACTTGTCAATCCTAGGTGATATTCCCCTACGGACACAGCATCCACGCCGGCTCCGTTAGCAACCCTGAGGGTCATATCATCTGCCTTTATAACTCTACGGTTTCTCAGAGCCTGCAATGAATTACAGATATGAGATCCTGAATCGGTATCCAATAACCAAGAAGTAGAGTTAATTGACAGACAGTTTTCAATCATAAACACACCTAAAGCCGAAGCCACAACTTGACTCAAATCCTGGTTCTGGGCTTTCCAGGCCGTGCGGTCCTTCTTCCAATGGCCTTTCCTGTGACAATAGAAGCATTCATCTTTCCCTACTGTCGGTCCCCTAACTTTTTCCATGCCCATCCCCTGTACCTTATTGACACCTCCTTTCGGCTTGGTGTGAGCCTTCTTCTTCTTCTTCTTGGCTTTCGTCGTGGATCTAGAGGAGGAAGGTTCCCCAATAAGAAGAGCAGGTGTCTCCCTGGTTTTCTTTAGGATGCCCTCTGCACTCCTCAATATGTTGAGGAGTTCTGGAAGTGTAACTTACTTATCTTGAATATTGAAATTCAAGATAAACTGGGCATAGGTAGAAGGGAGGGATTGTAGAATCAAGTCTGTATACAACTCGTTCTCTAACGTGGTCTCAAGGTCCTACGGACCAACACAAGAAGCCACACTCCCTGCCTTACCAACGGCGCCACGAAACCGCCGCCAAAGGCATTCTTTGGCCGCGCTTCTACGGCCGTTTGGTTGAGTTAGGCCGTCGTTTTTCTTGTGGGTCCATAGAATACCCTGCACAATTTTTTGAATATTTTTAATATAGAAAAATCCAACATTTGGAAAAATTTCCGAAGAGCATGGGAAATATGGAGTTTTGATGTTCGATTGAATTCTTTAACGTCGTCTAGGTTACCCTAAAGCTCTAGCTTGGTTCTGATACCACTGTTGGGTTCCTTAGCACTCTCACTAGGTTTTATAAGGTATCAGGTATGCAATTTAAAAAATCTAGAGAGCAAAGCAACCCAAACCAAGGATCTAACTAGAGAATTAGGGTAAAACTATACAAGTAAACAACTTTACTCTAAGTGAACAAGGAATACAACCTTTGTAGACCGGTCCTTCACTTCTAAAGCTCCGTGTATTAGTCCCTTAGCTCCAAGTAGCGGTCTTCCGGACTCTCGTTAGGCTCCACTAGGCGAAAGGAACGAGCTTGCTTAAGGATCTTCGAGGCCGAAAATGATCTACGTCGAGGAATCTCCAACTCAAGCTACCTCTTCACTAATTGAGAATTAGTGAAAGAAACAAGCTATACTAAATAGCTAGTTTGGTATAAATTGGTAAAGTAGGAATTTTTCTCACTTTAGAATTATTTCTTTCTCTCTCTCTCTCTCTCTTTCTTCACCTCAAGAAAACCTAGAGAGCTAAATTAAGGTGAAGAAGAAGATGAAATGGTGAATAATGGCAACCATGGGTGAGAAAATATCACAAAAGATATTTGTAGACACTTAACCATGGCTAAACATAATGGTTGGGTTAATAAATATCTAGAGTAAAACAAAATTAGTAGACTAAGTTAATGGTTTCCACAAGCTTCTACAAGCCTCTAACACATGACAATTTCCACCTAATTTTGTTTATTCCCTAAATAAATAATCACCCTAATTATCTTAAGTATGGTATGAGTCTCATACACCCATGTATAATGTATCATCAAGCATGACACAAAAAGAATATATTAATATATATCACATATATATTAAATTTATAAGTAGAAAATAAATACTTAAGTGAGCTAATATTAGTTATCAAATATATAATTATATATTAAATTATTAAATAAACACTTGATTTAATTGTAGGGTTACTAGGCACTCTTACAAGGGCCTATAAGGCATCAACCATACCCGATTTAAATTTTAGACGTGCTGAACAACCCAAAGCGAGGATCTTTGCTAGATTATTAGGTTTAAACATGCAAGTAAACATCTTTATAACTAAGAGTGAGGGATTACAACCTTTGTAGTCCACTCCTTTGCTTAATAAGCTCCGAGTAGAAGTCCCTTCACCGTGATCCATGATCTCCCGGACTTAAGAGAAGCTCCACAACCCGAATGATCCATACTTACTTGAAGTCTTCCTTTTCAAAGATGATCTAGCTTGAAATTTCTTTAACTCAAGCTCTCACTCACTAATGAAGTGAACACCCTAATCTTAATTGGCTAGATTAGATGAGGATGATGAGGTAGGAATTTGGCTCTCATTTGTTTTCATAATCTCACACTAAATCATCACAAAAGAAAAACCTAGAAAGCTTTTTAGAGCTCAAGGAAGAAGAAGAAGAATAATGAATTCCTTTTATGATGAATAATGAAAATGTAATGATCATTACAAATGCAACCATGGTTGATAAAAGAAAGGTCTAACTATTGTAGAGAGTTAACTAGGGTTAAGGGTTTGGGTTGGGTTTACAAATATCTCACAAAATATCAACACATAATATCTTTGCAAGAAACAAAAGAAAAGCTACTAGAAGCTTCATGAAAGAAATACCCAAATCAAACCCTAACCATATTTAATCTCCACGAATCATATTGCATTAGTAATTATAACATGTTATAATATTATATATCACATATATAATATATTTTTGTAACAAAATAAAATAATATAATTAACATATATCGCATATATATCAATGTATTATCCGGTGAGAAAATGAAATAATAAAGCGAGCCAATATTAGATAATGCAATGTAATATATCACATATATAATTATACATTAAATTATCGAACCAACACTTGATCCGACAATCCGACTATATCGAATATAACCGACTAATATATCATGTACCGTTTCATCGAATCAACACTTGATCTGATGACCCGGCTAATATCAAATATCGCCGACCGATATCATATATCACGAGAATAGAATACGGTATCTCATATCGTATTATTCTCGGTCCCGCACATATCACATATGTGCTCCTACTCCGTTTTGCCTGAGTCAAGAAACCTCTGTGTAGGACTCTAAAGAATCGTCAATACGCCGTAGCAGGTGATGATCATATCAAACACCCACAAGCTGCAAGCGGTCAACTAAACTTAACAGCCACCCAGGTATTGAGCGATCAAAAGATCAACAAGCAAGCATATATATTCTCCTCAGTAACACTCCCGTACAGTCCGGTCTCTTCGTTTGATATGTTGCATATCTAGTCTAGGGGTGGTAAACGTCAGACCCCAGTAACCGATAAGTCGTGTCGATGTGAGGCTCATAACAGGTCGAGAACCTACTGATAACACTTAACAGTAGTACTCAATATCCGCCCTGGCCAGGGACTTCCAGTTATAGCCAATCGAACACAGCACAACATCAACTCCCTATACCGGGAGAGACGAATCCCCTCCTATCGCTCATTGCCTCCATGTGATTCAGGACTGTACCCAAAAGCCACCGTTTTGCATGCCCTCTTGGATGTGGTAAGGTGGAAATCAAAGCACAGTGGGAATCACACAAGACTCTATAACGATCTCGGGTCTACAGACTAACCTGTACCAGTGTCACCGGAGAACTGCCATCTGACGTGAGGTATAATACCATCTGGGAGTTCTCGGCGAGTCCATCAAGTATACCCAGTCTCCACTGAGCACCCGTACACCATTCTTGATGTCAAACACCGATGGATATAGGATCATCCATCGCCCATCATATGGGTCAAGATGCGTATACGCTAATCTACTCTGGTGTATCGATGCCCTGTCTCGACACACTCTCGACTAGGAACAGTTATAGGATGTACTCATCGACTACTCTGGCCCCACTAGTATGATCTCATCATAGTCCCAGTAGACGAGTACATATCTTAAGGGCTTTATCAACATGTCAGAGTAAGACAATAAACTAATATAAGACAACATGTTAAGATAAAGTGAAACCAAATAGCATACTATCATGACGAGCAAGAAATCCCTCTCTATATATATCCAAGCATCCATTATTGTAACGTTTTGAAAATCGTTTCGGTGAATTTCGAAAAAATCGGTAAAATAAGGGGGTTTTCTGTAAAAAGTCAAAATACAAATATCTTATTATAAAAATTAAATATACATATTCTAGCTATGTAATTGCTATTATTTGGTGTTTATTGAGCCGCTGGTAAAATTTCAAATTTTAAAAAAAAAATATTATTTTATTATTATTTTAAGCCGTCACTAATACATTTAATTAGGGAAAATTACAAATTGGAATGAGTTGAAACAAATTTTGTGCATCATAAAATATTAAATAAAATTTTATCATGGAGTTTTTGGAACGAAATCATTTGCCAAAACGGTTTAGAAATTATTGAAGAAAAAAGACTTTTTTTGGCGTAAAGGGATGTTTGGGGTATTGTATTTATCATTTTTCATCACCCCACACCCGTACCCATACCCACACACCCCCATTCACTTCTCCCCTTGGCTGAATTCAGCAGCCCCCATCTTTTTCCCCACTTGAATTTCAAAGGAAAGAAATGAAAGAAAAGAAAAGAAAATGGATAAATGAGGTGGACTTTTGACTTTGGTTTGACCTTGACTTTCTCCCCCCACTTTCTCTACCTCCCTCTCTCTCCTCTCCCCCGCCCATTCCAGCCGATCCCCCCTCTCCTACAGCAGCAGCCCCCCCCCCCATTCCCCTTCTCTTTTCTCTTCAAAACTTCATCAAAAATTGCCCCAAAATCCATCAAAAAAATCCCAAAACCCAAATCCGACTCCTACCCATTTTAGCTTGGCCCGTATAGCATGGATCCTTGTGAAAAGAGAGCATTTTGGAGGGCCATGGATGCTTGTGGATCTTCAAATGTTTTTGGGTATAATTCTAAACTTTTTTGCTTAGTTTGTTACTTAATTTCTTAAAGCTAATTTAATTAAGTGTTAATTTGGGTTATGTGAGTTTAATTGCATGATTAAAGATTTCAAGTTAGGGTTTGTTGTGGAAATGAGTTGTGTTTGATTGTGCATGGGTTAGTGATGTGGATTAACATATTTAGTTTTGTAGAAAACTAATCTAGTTGTTAATTACAAGTTGTTACTTGAAAAATGTCCAAATTAAGCTTTTTGTTGCAAACTAGTTTTTTTGATTTAATTCGAAATATGAGATTAAAAATATGGTTAGGGTTTTTATCATATTATTAACTTTATTAAGTGTAGTTTAACACTTTAGTTCATGGAAATCCAACCTAAATTGTAGTTTGTGCATTTTTGCTATGAAATTGTTAAAAAGGGTATTTTGTAAACTAGAATATTAGGGTTTTTGGAATTTAATGAGATTAAATTCCGGAAATTGTTTCTATGACTTATTTAAGATATTTAATAAGTATATTGGCCGCTACATTCATTTAAACATCATGTTTTGTACAAAAACGGCGAATTGTGCATGCTAGATTTTCGAAAAAATGACTTTTTAAGTGAAATTGGGGTTTTTGTGAGTTTTAACCTAGTTTATATTAAAATTAGTGTTCATGAATGTGCGAATGAGTGTGATTGGATTTTTCTCGATGGTTTGACGTTTGTACATCGACATCGAGGGTTGGTTTGACTATTCTTGCATGCGTAGGCGATAGGTTTGGACATATGCGTGATACGCGTGCCGATTTGATTTTCGTATGACGTTTCGATTTCGAATTTAGTTTTAATGCGATACGGTGCGTTATGACATGTAGGTACCCCATGTGGACTTCGAGACGACAAGCAAGCGCGTGGCGACGTCGGCACCGGCTAGCGAGGACCAGGTGAGTAGATTTATATCTACGGGGAGAAGTCGGGTGGATGGCGTATAGCACCCCCGCAGTCCGTGGTGGTGTATACGGATGCGTATACACACCAACAATTATTATATGTTATTTGGGATTAATAACGATGCTTAGGATGGATATTGGTGTGTTGGATTATTTTAGCGTTGCGAACCCTAGGGTAGTGTTGCACTACACATACACACATACATACTTGCATACTTTCCTATTGATATGTGCTCATGGGATTCTTTATAGTTATGTGTTCACATGGGTATGGGACTATGTGTTCACATACGGATTGAGGATGATACTTGGGATTGAGCTGAGTCGATGAGATTTGATTTGAGGCCGTGAGATCGGTGATATAGCAGGGTTCGTATCTTAGATACGACATGACGTTGTAGCGGGTCCTTGACGTAGTGTTTCACACACGTCCATGCATACGTAGGCGGTATCAGTATGGTGCTAGACGTAGATCAGTACCCCGATCATGATAATTGATAAAGAGGATACCAGGTGAATAGTATGATGAATGTGATATTGACCCGTACCCAGATTTGGGATGCCGTACGACGGATTTACGTACGAGCTATATTGATGATTGATCTGCACTCTTGACTTGGGATGCCTGATTATAGATATGGTATCGGCTATAATATTATTGAGGCGGGATCACCGACTATACATATACAGGTAGGTATATGTATCGACTCAGATATTAGGCGGTTTCCTTACCTGTAGTCCAGCTTGTTAGCTTAGCCCTTTAGTTTAGTTTAGTTGTTAGATTAGATTTGATTCTTACCTATTTCAAAACTAACGAATCGTGGGTGTTTTAAAAGACAGCCCAAGGGATCTTACGGATATTTCAAAAGACGTATCTTTTCATGAAAACACCGTAGCCCCTATTTTCAAAACCCCATGATTCGTGTTATTTCAAAAGGCACCATTTGTAGGACTTATATTAGATTAATACTGATTAGTTATCGTTGTGTCTAGTATTCAGCTCCCGCACATTATTGTTGTTCGCTCTGCCTCGCATACTTATTTTGCTGCATATTCCATTATTGATATCATGCTGTTAGGACACCAGCACCATTACCGATGATGCGTATGTACCACATACACTTACTTGCCGGCTCACACACATCTTCATCGGTAATTCCCATGTCACGTACACTTAGAAAATACTATTGCTTGACTTAGCTTGTTAGTTAGTAGTTTGATATAATATTAGTGTACCTGCCTTATATGCCAGTTTAGACATTGTAGTTATTACTTGTCACTTCATGCATACTGTTATTCAATTGTTCATGCCTAGTTTATTAATCATACATTGCAACTTGGTTATTGATACCATATGCATTCATTATCATTGACATATGCACTTGTGATGATTTCTTGAGATTTAGGATATTTCTGGATTTCGGGGAAAGCCGCAAAATTTACAACTTATGATCTTTTAAAATATAAAACGTTGCGGTTTTCTAGTGATGTAAAGTGTCGTCCACCATGAGTTTGCTGTGGTTTTCGAGATCCGTGTCGAGGAGTGGAGGAACCGTCACGGGTACATGGTGGGCCCGGTATGGTACCCCGGGGCAAGAGGAATGTGTTGTTGACGTTGAGCCTGGCTGGGGAGCACTACCTACCGGTGATATTACCCGACGCGTCGGATGTCCGGAGGATACCGTCGTGGTCTTGAGATGGATGGTAGGGGCCGGTCTGGACTGACGGCGCCCTAGATATTGAGATTGAGACATTGATATTTCGAGACATTGAGATTTATGTTTTGTGTCGATGCTAGACACTGTTGATACTGATTTCATTTATGATACCTCAGTTTAAAAATACGAAGGAAATCTCACTAATTTATGAAAACAGTTCTTCATTTACATGTATTCTGTTTTCATGCATTCATACCTCATTCATATGGCATATTGCTACCTGAGGCACTGACACGGGAACATGAGTTTACACTCGGGTTAGATATTTACCCTAGCCATTGTTATAGGCTGCATGTTTTATACATTTTTGAGGATATATTATGATCATTGACCTAGGATTGCGTTATTCATGCGATTTCTGTGCGTAGATGTTTTTCTACTCACGAGTTGGCAACTCACCCCCGTTGTGCCACAGTTCTTGCAGGTTTCGCCGTACAGGTTTCATTACGGCTTTGCTGGCACTATTTCCATTTCCGGGTGGCTTGCTAGTAGGTGGGTTATTTGTATCTTACCCATCATTATATCTTGTATATTATTATTCAGTTGTATTTAGAAGTTCCATCAACCAAACGTGTATTTATTTTTGAGATAGAGACCAGTGATGTTATTCTTTCGACCTTAGAGTCGCGCGTTATATTTCTGTGGATTTCTGGTGGTTTTGAGTTTCCTTTTGAGTTTTGATCCTCGCCGTTGGCGTTGTATATTATATTGCTTGTGTGGTTGTGACCGTCGATTGACGAAGAGCTAGCTCCCGCTTGGGGATGCCTTTTTCTTGATTTCGTATACTATTCATGTTGTATTCCGTTTGGGGGCCAGTATTTACAAAGGAGACTCTGCCGAAATTTTCAGTAAATTTTTTTGATGTTTTTAAAAACCGCATAATACGGCTTATGCTATTGAAACTACTTGCTTTAAGTTGGTTTTTCCTGCACTCTACTACTTTTCTTGGTTTGGATTTCTGGGTTTTCGGTTTACTTAGATTACGTACGCCTCGAGACGTTCGTAGTTTAAGTGCCGGTCATGTTCCGTCCTTTCGGGTCGTGACAAAGTTGGTATCAGAGCGTTAGGTTTTAACCTTCGGAGCGTAGGATGACCCTTGGTTGATGGAATAGGTGACTAAAGTAGAGTGACGTACCGTTGGTATGTTCCGCGGCATATTTACGACACGCCACTCCACTTATGAAGCCTTAGGATGTACATTTCCTTGTTCAGTATTATATTCCTTCATGATCTAGCCTCATCGGTACCAGTTTGGTTTTGCTGCTACGGTTACGGGCAGGGAGAGTTATGGCTAGAGTTGCGGTCGGCACAAGCTCGTCACGAACGAGGACTGACCAGGGCGAAATTCCGGCGACACACGATTGCAGAGATGTGTCTTTTTACTGTGTTTTCGCGCCACGAGCGTTTGGCGGATCGCCTTTACGAGGTTACTCGGAGGTGCTGATCGACACTAGAGAATTGAGCCAATGATGGAGGCCAGCCAGATTTTGATGACCGTTGGTGTGTTGCTTACTCCTGATGATTGAGGCACTGTTCAGCGTGCAGACGAGCGACCCAGTTGTTGCTGCGAGCGACGAGATATCGCCCCATATGTTGGAGCTATTGCGGGGCGAGTTGTACGAATAAATGATAGAAGGTCGCTAGTCACCCGATGATGAATGACTAGGACAGGTGGTTCGTTCGCCTACCCCGATGCGAGGTCATCAGATAGATTGCTTCCAGCTAGAGACGACTTCACGCAGAGACGTGAGGGTCGACAGAGACGATCGAATGTCGGAAACCTATTATTCCAAGTTTAAAGTAGTCGGAAAGACATGCAGGCAATTCTATGGTCCCTCTTGAAGAATGAAACCCTAACTCGACTTAATGACCGTGTGGAAGCCTATGAACCTTCGGGTTTGCGGCAGTTCTACGGCGCCATTAGTGAGGCTTGGGTTTGCCCTTCTACGGCTGGACCACCGATGCTGTGGTATATATATTCGATACTATTAAACTGTACCAAGATGTTGAGCTCTTGGGGGATTACGAGGTTTCGACGAATCGATCGAATGGTTCGACTTCAATCGGATGCTTGGTGGTGAGATGCATTCTTGGGAGACTCCAGATACGAGGATAGTCGTTGGAGCTCGGTCCATGCGGCCGCGACGAGACGAGTCCAAAACAGACGACATTAGAGAAAAGTGGAGTAAGAGGTTCGTACCAGATCTAGATGGATGACGTTCCACTCCGCCGACATCAGAGATGCGATGCGCATGCCGAGGCATGGTACTTGGACTTACCTTCCAGAAGGAGTCGCGATGAGTATGCAGTCGTTCCAGAGCAAGATGCAGATATAGGAAAGGACAACGACTTCCGGACAGTTGGCAGAGACGAGGCATGGAATAGACCGTGAGCAGGATTCCTTCCAGGACACTGCTGCAATGATACTTGCACCCAGGATCAGATGTGTCATGTACATTCAGAGAGCCAGAGGCCGACGCCAGTGATATGCTGTCTTACGAGTGGTCGTGATGATTGACCGGGAGATGACAAGAGACGTGCCAGAACTGGATCATCCCCGTTAGCACGCCCGACAGGGCCGATGAGCCGATGGACCGAAAGATTGGTAATTCACAGTGAAGACCTTGACCCAGGAGTGGTCATGGTTATGCACATCAGCAAGACAGAGTTCATGATCATCGACGAGACGTCCCACTAGTGACCGTGACAGTTGGCCGAGATTCTTAGAGGATGCGCTTGAGCGGTACTGTTCCGCCATTATTGATTTCGATGTTTTTGGTGATTTATTCGTATGATTTGATTTTGATGATTGAGGATTTACGATCTTTGCACAGTGTTGCACTTGATATCGTTTTCGTGCTTTAGTTTCACATGTTTGTGATTTTACGGTTTTAAACAGTTGAGTTGGTTTTGTGCGTATGCATGCACACGAATTGGTTCCTGCACTCTGTATAGTTATTATATGCTTGCAGTGCAGTGATACGCCTTTCGTGCACTTATATGCACTGGACTTCGATTTCGATTGTGATACTCGATATTTGTTTTGTGCACCTTGTGCACCTGATTGATTTTGCGCACGTTCGGCGCTTGATATTGGATTTCATGATTTCGTGCACGATGGATGCACCTGATTTGGATTTTCGCGCATATTGGGCGCATGTTTTGAAGGGTGATTTTGGTGCACACCAGAGGCACTAAATTGAGAATTTTTCGTGCATGTCAGGTGCACCTGATTTTGCTGTCAGGCACACATGTTGCCTACGATAGATGTTTCATGCACACCCGATGCACTTAGATGTTATTTCTGTGCGCATGTATGGCACATTCATGGATTTTGATTTCCGTGCGCACCAGACGCACGTAGCATTCATGTGCATATTTTGTGGATTGATTTCGTATAGAGCAGTACGTTTTTATGATATTGCTATGTGTTTTCGTACTGAGCAGGACTAGTCAGAGGACAGTACCTGAATATATTTTGCATGCATTGATAGTTATTGAAGGGATTTCCAAAAAGCGAGCTATAGCCTCAGTATTTACCTACGTGTCTGATATGACACGAAATGTTTAAAACAAGGAGACACTTCTAAATTGTTTCCAAAACGGCGGAACGTACATTTCAAACAAAGGTATATATGTATATAGTTATTTTCTTATGATAGACGTCCGCCACTGTGCAGTGTTATACGCGTTGCACAGCGACTTAAAGAGATTGGCATGCATTTCCTTCAAATACTTACAGATATAGATTCGATGTTTACATGTATAGTTTCGAATTATATCATATTGGTTTGATTTGGATTTGGCATTGATGTCTTCTCCATGACTCCGATGATTGCGGGATGCTTGACGGAGTTTTGATTTGAGTTATATGCTCATTTTTCAAGCGCATGCGCTGCGCTACGATTTGTTTTATGTATTTACAATTTCGGAGCCCCGACGACTTGATGGGTTTTCTTAGATGTTTTAGTATTTGGGAGAGTTTGAATTTAAATTCGGGGACCGAATTTCTTTAAGGGGGGAGATTGTAACGTTTTGAAAATCGTTTCGGTGAATTTCGAAAAAATCGGTAAAATAAGGGGGCTTTCTGTAAAAAGTCAAAATACAAATATCTTATTATAAAAATTAAATATACATATTCTAGCTATGTAATTGCTATTATTTGGTGTTTATTGAGCCGCTGGTGAAATTTCAAATTTTCAAAAAAAAAATATTATTTTATAATTATTTTAAGCCGTCACTAATACATTTAATTAGGGAAAATTACAAATTGGAATGAGTTGAAAAAAATTTTGTACATCATAAAACATTAAATAAAATTTTATCATGTGGTTTTTGGAACGAAATCATTTACCAAAACGGTTTAGAAATTATTGAAGAAAAAAGGCTTTTTTGGCGTAAAGGGATGTTTGGGGTATTGTATTCATCATTTTTCTTCACCCCACACCCGTACCCACACCCACACACCCCCATTCGCTTCTCTCCTTGGCTGAATTCAGCAGCCCCCATCTTTTTCCCCACTTGAATTTCAAACGAAAGAAATGAAAGAAAAGAAAAGAAAATGGTTAAATGAGGTGGACTTTTGACTTTGGTTTGACCTTGACTTTCTCCCCCCACTTTCTCTACCTCCCTCTCTCTCCTCTCTCCCTCCCATTCCAGCCGACCCCCCCTCTCCTACAGCAGCAGCCCCCCCCCCCATTCCCTTTCTCTTTTCTCTTCAAAACTTCATCAAAAATTGCCCCAAAATCCATCAAAAAAATCCCAAAACCCAAATCCGACTCCTACCCATTTTAGCTTGGCCCGTATAGCATGGATCCTTGTGAAAAGAGAGCATTTTGGAGGGCCATGGATGCTTGTGGATCTTCAAATGTTTTTGGGTATAATTCTAAACTTTTTTGCTTAGTTTGTTACTTAATTTCTTAAAGCTAATTTAATTAAGTGTTAATTTGGGTTATGTGAGTTTAATTGCATGATTAAAGATTTCAAGTTAGGGTTTGTTGTGGAAATGAGTTGTGTTTGATTGTGCATGGGTTAGTGATGTGGATTAACATATTTAGTTTTGTAGAAAACTAATCTAGTTGTTAATTACAAGTTGTTACTTGAAAAATGTCCAAATTAAGCTTTTTGTTGCAAACTAGTTTTTTTGATTTAATTCGAAATATGAGATTAAAAATATGGTTAGGGTTTTTATCATATTATTAACTTTATTAAGTGTAGTTTAACACTTTAGTTCATGGAAATCCAACCTAAATTGTAGTTTGTGCATTTTTGCTATGAAATTGTTAAAAAGGGTATTTTGTAAACTAGAATATTAGGGTTTTTGGAATTTAATGAGATTAAATTCCAGAAATTGTTTCTATGACTTATTTAAGATATTTAATAAGTATATTGGCCGCTACATTCATTTAAACATCATGTTTTGTACAAAAACGGCGAATTGTGCTTGCTAGATTTTCGGAAAAATGACTTTTTAAGTGAAATTGGGGTTTTTGTGAGTTTTAACCTAGTTTATATTAAAATTAGTGTTCGTGAATGTGCGAATGAGTGTGATTGGATTTTTCTCGATGGTTTGACGTTTGTACATCGACATCGAGGGTTGGTTTGACTATTCTTGCATGCGTAGGCGATAGGTTTGGACATATACGTGATACACGTGCCGATTTGATTTTCGTATGCCGTTTCGATTTCGAATTTAGTTTTAATGCGATACGGTGCGTTATGACATGTAGGTACCCCAGGTGGACTTCGAGACGACAAGAAAGCGCGTGGCGACGTCGGCACCGGCTAGCGAGGACCAGGTGAGTAGATTTATATCTACGGGGAGAAGTCGGGTGGATGGCGTATAGCACCCCCGCAGTCCGTGGTGGTGTATACGGATGCGTATACACACCAACAATTATTATATGTTATTTGGGATTAATAACGATGCTTAGGATGGATATTGGTGTGTTGGATTATTTTAGCGTTGCGAACCCTAGGGTAGTGTTGCACTACACATACACACATACATACTTGCATACTTTCCTATTGATATGTGCTCATGGGATTCTTTATAGTTATGTGTTCACATGGGTATGGGACTATGTGTTCACATACGGATTGAGGATGATACTTGGGATTGAGCTGAGTCGATGAGATTTGATTTGAGGCCGTGAGATCGGTGATATAGCAGGGTTCGTATCTTAGATACGACATGACATTATAGCGGGTCCTTGACGTAGTGTTTCACACACGTCCATGCATACGTAGGCGGTATCAGTATGGTGCTAGACGTAGATCAGTATCCCGATCATGATAATTGATAAAGAGGATACCAGGTGAATACTATGATGAATGTGATATTGACCCGTACCCAGATTTGGGATGCCGTACGACGGATTTACGTACGAGCTATATTGATGATTGATTCGCACTCTTGACTTGGGATGCCTGATTATAGATATGGTATCGGCTATAATATTATTGAGGCGGGATCACCGACTATACATATACAGGTAGGTATATGTATCGACTCAGATGTTAGGCGGTTTCCTTACCTGTAGTCCAGCTTGTTAGCTTAGCCCTTTAGTTTAGTTTAGTTGTTAGATTAGATTCGATTCTTACCTATTTCAAAACTAACGAATCGTGGGTGTTTTAAAAGACAGCCCAAGGGATCTTACGGATATTTCAAAAGACGTATCTTTTCATGAAAACACCGTAGCCCCTATTTTCAAAACCCCATGATTCGTGTTATTTCAAAAGGCACCATTTGTAGGACTTATATTAGATTAATACTGATTAGTTATCGTTGTGTCTAGTATTCAGCTCCCACACATTATTGTTGTTCGCTCTGCCTCGCATACTTATTTTGCTGCATATTCCATTATTGATATCATGCTGTTAGGACACCAGCACCATTACCGATGATGCGTATGTACCACATACACTTACTTGCCGGCTCACACACATCTTCATCGGTAATTCCCATGTCACGTACACTTAGAAAATACTATTGCTTGACTTAGCTTGTTAGTTAGTAGTTTGATATAATATTAGTGTACCTGCCTTATATGCCAGTTTAGACATTGTAGTTATTACTTGTCACTTCATGCATACTGTTATTCAATTGTTCATGCCTAGTTTATTAATCATACATTGCAACTTGGTTATTGATACTATATGCATTCATTATCATTGACATATGCACTTGTGATGATTTCTTGAGATTTAGGATATTTCTGGATTTCGGGGAAAGCCGCAAAATTTACAACTTATGATCTTTTAAAATATAAAACGTTGCGGTTTTCTAGTGATGTAAAGTGTCGTCCACCATGAGTTTGCTGTGGTTTTCGAGATCCGTGTCGAGGAGTGGAGGAACCGTCACGGGTACATGGTGGGCCCGGTATGGTACCCCGGGGCAAGAGGAATGTGTTGTTGACGTTGAGCCTGGCTGGGGAGCACTACCTACCGGTGATATTACCCGACGCGTCGGATGTCCGGAGGATACCGTCGTGGTCTTGAGATGGATGGTAGGGGCCGGTCTGGACTGACGGCGCCCTAGATATTGAGATTGAGACATTGATATTTCGAGACATTGAGATTTATGTTTTGTGTCGATGCTAGACACTGTTGATACTGATTTCATTTATGATACCTCAGTTTAAAAATACGAAGGAAATCTCACTAATTTATGAAAACAGTTCTTCATTTACATGTATTCTGTTTTCATGCATTCATACCTCATTCATATGGCATATTGCTACCTGAGGCACTGACACGGGCACATGAGTTTACACTCGGGTTAGATATTTACCCTAGCCATTGTTATAGGCTGCATGTTTTGTACATTTTTGAGGATATATTATGATCATTGACCTAGGATTGCGTTATTTATGCGATTTCTGTGCGTAGATGTTTTTCTACTCACGAGTTGGCAACTCACCCCCGTTGTGCCACAGTTCTTGCAGGTTTCGCCGTACAGGTTTCATTACGGCTTTGCTGGCACTATTTCCTTTTCCGGGTGGCTTGCTAGTAGGTGGGTTATTTGTATCTTACCCATCATTATATCTTGTATATTATTACTCAGTTGTATCTAGAAGTTCCATCAACCAAACATGTATTTATTTTTGAGATAGAGACCAGTGATGTTATTCTTTCGACCTTAGAGTCGCGCGTTATATTTCTGTGGATTTCTGGTGGTTTTGAGTTTCCTTTTGAGTTTTGATCCTCGCCGTTGGCGTTGTATATTATATTGCTTGTGTGGTTTTGACCGTCGATTGACGAAGAGCTAGCTCCCGCTTGGGGATGCCTTTTTCTTGATTTCGTATACTATTCATGTTGTATTCCGTTTGGGGGCCAGTATTTACAAAGGAGACTCTGCCGAAATTTTCAGTAAATTTTTTTGATGTTTTTAAAAGCCGCATAATACGGCTTATGCTATTGAAACTACTTGCTTTAAGTTGGTTTTTCCTGCACTCTACTACTTTTCTTGGTTTGGATTTCTGGGTTTTCGGTTTACTTAGATTACGTACGCCTCGAGACGTTCGTAGTTTAAGTGCCGGTCATGTTCCGTACTTTCGGGTCGTGACAATTATAATATACATCATATGTACAACAATGGCCTCTAGGGTATATACATAACTAACAATCTCCCACTTGCACTAAGGCCGGCTGTTGTAGTATCTCATACCTAGCATCCCAAATAATCTCTCAAACTGTATCTGGGGAATGGCCTTTGTGAGTGGATCCACAGTGTTGTCCTTCGTATCAACTCTCCGGACCTCGATCTCCTGGCGATCAACTATCCCCCTGATCAGGTGATACCGCCTCAGAATATGTCTGGACTTCTGATGGGACCTGGGTTCCTTGGCCAAAACCACAGCTCCATTGTTATCGCAATACAAAGGTATTGGATGCTCAATGGATGGAACCACACTAAGTTCAGTGATGAACTTCTTCATCCAGACAGCCTCTTTGGCAGCATCGTTAGCAGCGATGTATTCAGCCTCCATCATCGAGTCTGCAACGGTATCCTGTTTGGAACTCTTCCAACACACCGCCCCTCCATTGAGGGTAAAGACAAATCCCGAGTGCGACTTAGAGTCGTCCTTATCACTTTGGAAGCTTGAATCGGTAAAGGACTCCACCTGGAGTTCTCCGTTACCATACACCAAGAACATCTCTTTAGTTCTTCTCAAGTACTTGAGAATGTCCTTCACAGCTATCTAGTGACTCTTTCCAGGATCTTCTTGATACCTACTCACTACACTTAGTGAGTATGCTACATCGGGTCTGGTACATAGCATCGCATACATGATAAAGCCTACTGCCGATGCATAAGGTATCCCTTGCATGCGAGCTCTTTCCAAATCAGTCTTGGGAGACATCTCTTTGGAGAGAGTGAGTCCAGAGATCGTGGGTAGGTTCCCACGCTTGGATTCTTCCATACTAAATCTCTTTAGTATGGTGTCAATGTACCTGGATTGGGACAATCCCAGTATCCGTTTAGATCTATCTCTATAGATCATAATTCCCAGTATGCAGGAGGCATCACCTAGATCTTTCATTGAGAATCTTTGTGATAAGAAGAGCTTGACTGATTGCAGCATAGGAACATCAGTTCCTATCAGGAGTATGTCATCGACATACAATACGAGAAAGATAACCTTACTCTCTGCAACCTTCTTATAAATACAAGGTTCATCTACGTTTTTGATGAAATCAAACTCTTTGACTACAACATCAAAGAAGATGTTCCAACTCCGCGATACTTGCTTTAACCCATAAATGGATTTAAGCAGCTTGCACACCTTTCCGCTGCTCCCGCTATCTACGAAGCCCTCTGGCTGAGTCATGTACACGCTCTCTTTTAAATCACCATTTAGAAAGGCGGTCTTAACATCCATCTGCCAGATTTCGTAGTTATAATATGCAGCAATGGCAAGTAAGATCCGGATGGACTTAAGCATAGCTACTGGAGAAAAGGTTTCGTCATAATCCACACCTGGTCGTTGACGAAAACCCTTTGCAACAAGTCTAGCTTTGTAAGTCTTAACTTTTCCATCTACACCAAGTTTCTTCTTAAAGATCCATTTGCTCCTAATAGGTTTTACCCCTTCAGGAGCAACTTCCAAAGTCCATACTTTGTTGGTGTATATGGATTCCATCTAAAATCGCATAGTATCCAGCCATTTCACAGAGTCACCACTCGTGATGGCCTGCTCAAAACTAGTCGGGTCATCATCTTCCATAATGCAATCCTCACTCCCACCATCAATGAGAAAACCGTAGTATCTCTCAGGTGGATGAGAAACCCTACTAGATTGGCGGAGAGGCTGGGGTTCGTCGGGAACTACTGAATCCTCTGGTTCTACTAAATCTTCTGTTGCAGTTTGTGTCGCTGGAACCTGTTCCAGCTCTACCTCTTTGCCACTAATTTCTTTTGCAGGAAATTCCTTTTCTAAAAAGGTGGCATATTGAGAAACAAACACCTTTTGTTCCTCACCGTGGTAGAAGATATATCCATAGGAATCTTTTGGATATCCTACAAACTTACATAAACTTGATCTTGCCTCGAGCTTGTCCGGGTTTTGTTTTGTAACATAGGCCGGAAAACCCCATATCTTAACTCGTTTAAGATATGATCTCTTCCCATTCCAAATCGTATATGGAGTGGTAGGCACTGATTTAGTTGGAACTCTATTCAATAGGTATGCCGCTGTCTCAAGCGCATATCCTCAGAAGGAAATAGGTAACTCAGCAGTGCTCATCATAGAGCGCACCATATCTAATAGGGTGCGATTCCTCCTTTCCGATACACCGTTGTGTTGTGGTGTATAAGGAGGAGTAAGCTGAGAGAGAATCCCATTCTCTTTTAGATAGTCCAGAAACTCATTGCTCAAGTATTCTCCTCCTCGATCAGATCGGAGGATCTTAATACTTTTGCCCGTTTGGTTCTCTACTTCGTACTTATATTCTCTGAATTTCTCAAAAGCTTCAGACTTGTGTTTCATCAGGAACACATGTCCGTATCTAGAGAGATCGTCAGTGAATGTAATGAAGTAAGAAGAACCGTTCCTGGCATGTGTTGACATAGGACCGCATACATCACTATGTACCAGTCCTAAGAGTTCCTTAACTCTTTCTCCGTGTCCACTAAACAGAGTTTTGGTCATTTTACCTTTGAGACATGAATGGCAAGTATCATAAAATGACAATTCGAACGGATTCAAATATCCATCCTTATGTAACTTAGCTAGCCGTGTCGCATTAATAAGACCGGGTCTAAAATGCCACAAGAAGGATTCGTTCATTTCTGAACTCTTCCTCTTGTGTGTGTTTTGTATATTAAAGACTGTATTTTGATTAAGAATGAATATGCCATTATGTAATGAGCCTGATCCAATCAACTTTTGATTTAGGAAGATGTTCATAACATTATCCTGTATTACAAAATTATACCCTTCTTTACTTAATAAAGAAACAGATATAATGTTGCACATCATGTTCGGTATATAATAGCACTCATTCAGAATCAATGTATTACTACTAGGCAATACAAGGTGATATTCGCCAACTGCTTTGGCTGCAATACTTGCACCATTCCCTACTTGTACGGAATGATCACCCTTTCCCAGTTCTCTACCTTTACGTAGCCCACGTAACAATTTACATATGTGGGATCCCGATCCGGTATCCAATACCCAGGACGTAGGGTGAACTGAGAAACAGTTCTCAATAACTAACACACCCAAAGAAGATGCATCAACATGATTGTTCTTCGTTTGGGCGGCGTGAGAATCCAGATATTGTCTTATTCCCTGTTCAGTCTTATAACACTTATAAGAAAGAACGGGACCAACGTTCCATTGCTCAGTATAATAAGAAGGTTCAGTCAATACATCCATATTATTATCTTGATTAAGTCCTGACATGGTCGCTACCTGGAGAGAGAGAGAAGGAAACACTTTAGCGTATGCTCTTGCAAGATTAGATTGGTTATTATCTTATCTAATCAGAATGTCTCCCACTGTTTTTATCAAATCTTCCTTCAAATCCTAAAAGGTAAGATTAGCCGGGATTAATTACACCCTACAATTTCGTCAATCTTTCAGCCAGATCAGTATTGGTACTTTGAGGGAGGTTCCCCGTGCTTTCGCACGGACCTAATTAAAATAAATCTCGTTTTTCCAGAGGCATAACCCCGTTAACACCTTTCTAGACACCTACTTGATCAGCTAATTTTCCTGTGTAAAATTCTCTCAGGAGTAACTCTTACTCGTAGTGGGTATCAGGATCCATCTATCTCATAGAAGTTATGCAATCTCATTGCAAATTTCAACACTTGAAATTCCCGATAATGCTTTTACCCCCAGTGACTTATGACCTTAACTATGGTCAACAAATCATAAGTACTAGTCAAGTTCTACCCGTCATTTCTTGATTAATTTAGACCTACCCACACGACCCTTAACTATGGTCAACAAAGTCGTATGACTGTTCTAATTAATCACATCATATGTTATATAGGAAAACATCACTCAGCTACCGTACACTGCGCCTTAAGTATGGTCAACAAACGCAGCACGAATACTAAGTACTCTATTTTTCCTAAAATGATGGAGGGTTACGCAGATTTTTCAGAAAACCATGAGCGTAATGAACTTGATATCGCCGTAGAATCGAGTGATTTTGAAAAGGAGTGTTTTTTAGGCCTTTTTCTAGTTTTGCTAAAGAGGTCACTCCGGGTGAAGGGATCTTGGCTCTTTCCCCATCGAATAAGGTGCAGGGTATATCATATATACCGCTGTGCAAAGCAAGAACTATAGAAGCTGTCAAAAAACTAAACCGTGAGTTTGTAGCATCTGCCAGTTTTGCTAAAGAGGTCACTCCCGGTGAAGGGATCTCGGCTCTTTCCCCATCGAATAAGGTGCAGGGTATATCATATATACCGCTATGCAAAGAAAAACTGTAGCTACCCTTTTTATAAAGTTTTGATTCTACAACATCTTTTAGGTTTCTTTTCTTTTATTCATCCCATTAATAAAAATCCCATCAATTAATGCTTCCTAAACATCACAGAAGAAACGAAAGCAGAAATATTTATATATCAACATATATATATAGTATAAGCATTCGTCTCAGGCAGTAATATGATCTCATCATAGAACATTGCAGCAGAAGATAACATATGAAATATTGGATATACTAGGACGTCCGTGTTTGATATCGAGCCTGTATAAAACACGGATTCCACGGTCGCGATGAATAGCCAAACCCACATCCCTAGACCCCTACGAGAGCGGCAAGCAACACTGCCAATTCTAGGGTTAGGAGACCCGGTCTCGACTCCTCGAGATGGCCTCCCACTGGACCCTAGAACCCGGTTACTTGTGCTCCCCTCCTTGGGTCTACCTAATGCGGAAAAATAAATAATATACAATGGTGACATCAACCTCATCCCGGAAGTGCCCCAATAAAAGAATATTAAATACAAATGAATTTTACATGAATGAAAATAAAAACCCTCATCTCACATAAAACCCCCGGCTATTCAGAACACGACGATCCAATATAACATATCACAGCAACACATAATATCTCATATCATCAACGTAAGCAAGTATGCGTATCCCGATTTTCGTTGATGTATAGCAACGAAGCCGGCGATACACCACATACTACGCTTACGGTCACAGAAAAGAAAGTGTAAAACTACAACATTTGGAATCCACAATCACTTTAGACATCGTAAATCCGATATATCACATATTTCGCATTTCATGCCTAACTATATGAATTCCACATATTGTATCACATTCCAGATAAATAGACAACATTAAACTTTCCGATCGAATAATCAAATACCCAAGATTTCCTTGATACAGCTCAACACTTGAGCGGAGTTCAAAAAATCCCAGAAGAACATGTCACAGCCCCAATGGTCCAGCCGTAGAAGGGTCAAACCAACGCCTCACATGTGGCAACGCCGTACTGCTCCAAACCCTAAGGTTTAGAGGCAATTCAGACGGCCATATAATCGAGTTAAGATTTGTGTTCTTCTAGAGGGTCCACAGATATGCTTTCATGTTCTTCTGTAACTTTTAAACCCGGAAAAATTCCAACACTTGAAAGTTTTTCGTGTCCGGAAAAAGTGAATTATTGATATCCGTTCGAACATTTTAATACTTTCTAAATTATCCGGAAAACAGAACGAAGTTAAACTTTGCAATCGAATCAACAATTACAAAATATCCCCAGAAGACTCAACACTTTAGTAAGATTAAAAATACCCAGAAGCATGTACAAATAACTACGGATTAACCCTAAAAACACGTGTCCCTAATACCAAATATCGGCCGCGGAACCGCCGCGCGAAGCAGGTTCCTGCCGCGGTTCTGCGGCGGTTTGATGGTATTGAGGGCTCGTGTTTCATTGTAATCCTTAGAATTCCCTGCAGATTTTTTTGAGTATTTTTAATGCAGAAAAAATCACATTTTAAAAAAATTTCCACAGAGGGGGTCTATTTCGACGTTTCGGGGTTCGATCGGACTTTTAACTTCGTATAGACGTCGCCTAATGCTCTAGCTAGGCTCTGATACCACTGTAGAGTTACAAGGCACTCTTACAAGGGTCTATAAGGCATCAACCATACCAGATTTAAATTTTAGACGTGCCGAACAACTCAAAGCGAGGATCTTTGCTAGATTATTAGGTTTAAACATGCAAGTAAACATCTTTACAACTAAGAGTGAGAGATTACAACCTTTGTAATCCACTCCTTCGCTTCATAAGCTCCGAGTAGAAGTCCCTTCGCCGCGATCCATGATCTCCCGGACTCAAGAGAAGCTCCACAACCCGAATGATCCATGCTTGCTTGAAGCCTCCCTTTTAAAAGATGATCTACCTTGAAATTTCTTTAACTCAAGCTCTCACTCACTAATGAAGTGAACACCCTAATCTTAATTGGCTAGATTAGATGAGGATGATGAGGTAGGAATTTGGCTCTCATTTGTTTTCATAATCTCACACTAAATCATCACAAAAGAAAAACCTAGCAAGCTTTTTAGAGCTCAAGGAAGAAGAAGAAGAAGAAGAATGAATTCCTTTTGTGAAGAATATTGAAAATGTAATGATCATTACAAATGCAACCATGGTTGATAAAAGAAAAGTCTAACCATTGTAGAGAGTTAACTAGGGTTAAGGGTTTGGGTTGGGTTTACAAATATCTCACAAAATATTAACACATAATATCTTTGCGAGAAACAAAAGAAAAGCTTCTGGAAGCTTCATGAAAGAACTAACCCAAATCAAACCCTAACCATGTTTAATCTCCACTAATCATGTTTCATTAGTAATTATAACATGTTACAATATTATATATCACATCTATAATATATTTTTGTAACAAAATGAAATAATACAATTAACATATATCGCATATATATCAATGTATTATCCGGTGAGAAAATGAAATAATAAAGCGAGCCAATATTAGATAATGCAATGTAATATATCACATATATAATTATACATTAAATTATCGAATCAACACTTGATCCGACAATCCGGCTATATCGAATATAACCGACTAATATATCATGTACCGTTTCATCGAATCAACACTTGATCCGATGACCCGGCTGATATCAAATATCGCTGGCCGATATCATATATCGCGAGAATAGAATACGGTATCTCATATCGTATTATTCTCGGTCCCGCACATATCACATATGTGCTCCTACTCCGTTTTTCCTGAGTCAAGAAACCTCTGTATAGGACTCTAAAGAATCGTCAATACGCCGTAGCAGGTGATGATCATATCAAACACCCACAAGCTGCAAGCAGTCAGCTAAACGTAACAGCCACCCAGGTATTGAGCGATCAGAAGATCAACAAGCAAGCATGTACATTCTCCTGTGAATCCATTCAGTAACACTCTCGTACAGTCCGGTCTCTTCGTCTGATATGTTGCATATCTAGTCTAGGGGTGGTAAACGTCAGACCCCAGTAACCGATAAGTCGTGTCAATTTGAGGCTCATAACAGGTCGAGAACCTACTGATAACACTTAACAGTAGTACTCAATATCCGCCCTGGCCAAGGACTTCAAGTTATAGCCAATCGAACACAGCACAACATCAACTCCCTATACCAGGAGAGACGAATCCCCTCCTATCGCTCATTGCCTCCATGTGATTCGGAACTGTACCCAAAAGCCACCGTTTTGCACGCCCTCTTGGACGTGGTAAGGTGGAAATCAAAGCACAGTAGGAATCACACAAGACTCTATGACGATCTCGGGTCTACAGACTAACCTGTACCAGTGTCACCGGAGAACTGCCATCTAACGTGAGGTATAATACCATCTGGGAGTTCTCGGCGAGTCCGTGCAGTGTACCTAGTCTCCACTGAGCACCCGTACACCATCCTTGATGTCAAACACCGATGGATATGGGATCATCCATCGCCCATCATATGGGTCAAGTTGCGTATACGCTAGTCTACTCTGGTGTATCGATGCCCTGTCTCGACACACCCTCGACTAGGAACAGTTATAAGATGTACTCATCGACTACTCTGGCCCCACTAGTATGATCTCATCATAGTCCCAGTAGTCGAGTACATATCCTGAGGGCTTTATCAACATGTGAGAGTAAGACAATAAACTAATATAAGTCAACATGTTAAGATAAAGTGAAACCAAATAGCATACTATCATGACCAGCAAGAAAGTCTTCTCTATATATATCCAAGCATCCATTATAATATACATCATATGTATAACAATGGCCTCTAGGGTATATACATAACTAACATTAATAATCCGTCTATATCACATATAACCGACTAATATCATTCATATCATCTTATCGAATCAACACTTGATTCAATAACCCGGCTATATCTCATATAACCGACCGATATCATATATCGCGAGATTAGAATACGGTATCTCATACACATATTAATCTCGGTCTCGCAGATATCACATATGTGCCCTACTTCGTTTCGCTTGAGCCAGGAAACCTCTGTGTAGGACTCTAAAGACTCGTCAATACGCCGGCAGTAGGTAACAATCATATCAGTTACCCACAAGCCGTCGGCAGTACTAGCTGGACATAACGGCTACCCGGGTATTGAGCGATTAGAATATCAACAAGCAAGCTTTTCCATACTCCCGTGAATCCAATAAGTAACACTACCATACAGTCTGGTCTCTTCGTCTGATATGTCTCATATCTAGCCTGGGGATGGTAAACGTCAGACCCCAATAGCTTGATAAGTCGTGCCGATGTGAGGCTTATAACGGTTCGAGAAACTACTGATAACACTTACCAGTAAATCTCAGCAACCCTGGCCAGGGATTTTCTGTTATGGCCAATGGAGCACAGCGCAACATCAACCCCCAATATCGTGAGAGAAGAAACCCCTCCTATCGCTCATTGCCTTCATATGACTCGGGACTGTACCCAAAAACCACCTGTTTGAATGCTCTCGTGGTAGGGTGGAAATCAAAGCACAGTGGGAATCATACAAGACTCTATGATGATCTCGGGTCTACAAACTAACCTGTACCAGTGTCACCAGAGAACTGCTATCTGACGATTGGTATAATACCATCTAGGAGGTCTCGGCGAGTCCTGTTCGGTGTACCCAGTCTCCACTGAGCACCCGTATACAATCTTTGATGCCAAACACCAATGGATGTGGGATCATCCATTGCCCATCAAATGGGTCAAGAAACGTATACGCTAGTCTACTCTGGAATATCGATGCAATATCTCGATACTCCTACGACTAGGAACAATTAAAGGATGGACTTATAGACTACCCTGGCCCCACTAGTATGATCTCCATCATAGTCCTGATAGTCAAGTACATACCCTAAGGGCTTTATCAACATTTAAGAGAGAGAGTATAAAGATACAAGTATACATGTTAAGATAAAGAGCAACCAGATAGCATACTATTATGTCGAGCAAGAAAGCCCTCTCTATATATGTCCAAGTATCCACTATAATATACAATCATGTACAATAATGGCCTCTAGGGCATACATACAACTAACAGGTTTATGGTTTCGATTCTAGACGGGTTTCTTAGCGCCGAGTTTTTTAAATGCCATTTTTGTTCTGCATCGGCCACGATAGATGGCCAGGGCGCTAGCAAACCCCAACATAAGGCAGAGCATGGACAAAGCTAGTGCGGGTGTAAAATATATACAATATTTATATATATCATCACAGGCAGGAAATAAACATCACAGGCATGCGATAAATAAGATGGAATAGCGGATAAATTAGGAGCCCCGTGTTTCGTTTGAGCCACAAATGAAAAACAATATTCCCCGGTCGTATGGATAGCCCGTATAATCTCGAACCAAGACCCCTACAAGCGTGGCAAGTTATCCGCCAATTTTAGAAATGGGATACCCCTTACTTTCTAGAATCCGGTAACTTAATCACTCCTCCGTGGGTCAGAGATATACCCTCTATAAGTGCGGAGAGCAACCCGCCAATCAGAGAATGAGGTGACCCAGTCTCGACTCCATGAGATGGTCACCCGCTACATTCTCGAATCCGGCTAGCCAAGCACTCCATCGCGGGGTATCCTAGTACAAGTAATGAAAAATATATACAACGGTGACTACGCCCGCAACCTGTACGTGTCCCAAAATGAATATAAATCAAGCGGCAACGACGGCTACAATCCGGCTGCTCGTCTCGAATAAACAAATACATGAATCACAAACTTGTACATACAAATCGCATGAGGGGTTATCCAATCACGACAATCTGACTAATTCATCACAAGATATATATCATCACAGCGGAAGCCAGTATTTGCAACCCTGTCTAATCGACCTATAGCAATTAGACGACGTATACAAACACAAAGATAAAAACGATGCAAAAATTTCGATTTAAAACTTTCCGTGTTGCCCGAATGCAAAGATAAGACTAAGTGAAATCTGGGCTAAATCAAATATAACCAAAAACCAAGTTTTAATGAGATAAACCACCAAGAAAAAATTGGAGACCAGAGACAAAACCGACCAAAGCGGGAAAAGTGGAAAAATGGGCGGTTTTATTTTTGAATTAGGTCCTCGAATTTCTTCCCAAGTTCTTATATCTCATAACATGATCTCTACACTTGTTTAAAAAAGTTTAAAAGATCAAATAAAAAACAACATAAACTTGATTTTCAATTTTGAAAATACGGAAATTTTTAGTTTCGAAACGAAAACATTGTCTAAAACTAGTTCTAGTGTTTGGGTAGCTCTGATACCATGTATGTAGATGCCCGCGCTCATGCCGCAAACTAGCGGCCATGCAGAATACAAAACGAAAATTTTCGAAACAAGAGCACGAACTCTATAACCTAGAATCGAATCCAAACACTAAACTAGAAACACATGAAGGGGTTTTATCTGCTAGGTTAGTGATTAAAACCTTTGTAGTCGCGTCCTTAATCTTCTATGCCACTTCTTACGCTCCTAGGTTGTCGAGAATGAGCTTGGGAGTCGGTCTTCCTCGTCGAAGATGATCTACCTGAGAGAACACAAGCTTAGGTTCTAGCTTCACAACAATAATCTAAGTGAAGCAACTAGTGATCAAGATTTGCTAAGAATTGATCACTAGGATGTAGTGGTGGCTAATCTCTAATTGTTTTCTCATAATCCTTTTCCATTCTCACCTTAGAAATAAACAAGAGAGAAGGAAGAAGAAGCTTGGGTGAATAAGCAAATATGGCTAATCAAGAATGAATCATTCTCTCTCTCTCTCTCTCTCTCTCTCTCTCTCTCTCGCTCACTTTTCTTTTTCTTTCTTATTTGAATATAAGTGGATTATGACTCACCGTGGTGAGTCACATGTTCCACCATATTCTATAAGAAACTTGAAAAAAAAGAAGTGTAGAGAATACCACCTCATTGTACACATATACATCTGTATATGTACATATATAAATATATATACAAATACACTACTACAAGTATATGCTACAAATACATACACCCGTATTCGTATCAAAATACAAATACCCTTATTTGTACTAAGATACGAATATCCGTATTTGTATCAAGACACAAATATACGTATTTATACAAATACTCATATTCGTATAAGTACCGTATTCTGTCAAAATATGAATACTAAAAAGAGAAATACTAAAAGAGATATATAATACTAGCTCACATTTAATCCAAAATATGATAATCTACCTATCTTTCAAACCGGCTAGTATTAACAAAATGTCCGATTAAAAGCACGTGTACAAAAATACGTGTATAAATCGAACCTGAGTACGTATCAAAATACATACACTATATCATTTCACCCGAGCTGAGAAACTCTCTATGTGGGACTTTAAAGACTCGACAATACGTTGGTAGTGGGTTTAACCATAAGCACGTCAGCGGCACTAGCTGTACGTTACGGCTACCCGGGTATTGAACGAAAAGAAGACCCAAGCAAACTTGTCTGTATCCCTATTGAGCCTGAAAATGACAGTCTCCGTACAGTCCAGTATGTTCGTCTAAGAGTATCACATATCGGATCTACAGGGTGAATAAAGTTAGACCCCTAATAACGCGATATGTCGTGTCGGTGTAAAACCCATCACCCACTGAGAAACTACTGATCCAAATCAGTAATTCTCATCCACCTTGGCCAAGAATTTCTGGTGATGGATACCCATGCATGGCACGACATCTACCCCCAATACTGGGAGAGACGAATCCACGACGATCCGCTCACTGCCTCCATGTGGCTCGGGACTATACCTAACTAAAACCTATTTGCACGACTCAGTAGAGCGGTGGTAAAGTAGTAATCAAAGCACAGTGGAAAATCATACGAGACAAATGACGATCTCAGGTCGACAAACTAACCTATACTCATGTCACCAGAGAATTGCTACCTGACAATAGGTATAATACCATCTAGTATGTTACCAGCGAGTCCGTCTAGTGTAACTCATAACCCAATGAGCACATGCATGCTATCTTTGGTGACTAGCTGACACTAATAGCTGTAAGACCAGCCATTGCCCCTCGTCAGGGTCAAGAAATGTATACACTAATTTACTCTGGAATATTGATGCCCAATCTCGATATTGCCACGACTAGGGACATTTAAGGATTTTCTTATAGAGTACCCAGTTTTCATAAGTGTGATCGCCACAATAACCCTGGTAGTCAAGCATGAATCCTATAGGCTCTATCAAGATATAATAGTGATACGTAATACTACATAATACATGTACATGATGATAGAGATGAACCAGATAACATACTATCATCTCGAATAAGACTGTTCTACCCGTATAAGTCCTCCCTCAATCATCATAATCGCTTGCCTGTGATTACAATAATTGCCTTGAGAGCACTATAAGGAACAGTCACCAATTGGTGCATTGGGAAGACATGAAAAATGATCTGCCACTACATTTTCAGATCCCTTCTTATCATTAATTGTTATATCGAATTCTTACAGCAATAAGATCCATCTTAAGAGTCGAGCTTTAGCGTCCTTTTTAGTCAATAGATGCCTAAGTGCTGAATGGTCTGTATAGACCGTGACGGGTGAACCAATTAGATATGAATAAGACATTTTAAGAGCAAAGACCACAGCTAAAAATTCTTTTTCGGTGGTAGAGTAGTTAAGCTGTTCATTATTTAGAGCCCTACTTGCATAATAGATGACATGATGTAACTTGTCTATGTGTTGTCCTAAGACTGCACCTATCGCATAGTCAGCAGCATCGCACATTAGTTCAAATGGTTGACCCCATACTGGTGCATGAATGATTGGAGCAGTAACGAGCTCGTTCTTGATGCGCTCGAATGCTGTTAGACATTTGGGGTCAAAGTTAAAGGAAATATCTTTCGCTAAAAAAGACGTCGAGGGTCTAGCAATTTTGCTAAAATCCTTAATGAATATGCGATAAAAAGCCCGCGTGGCCTAGAAACAACCTAATGTCCTTCACAGTTTTGGGAGGAGGTAGATTAGATATGACATCTATTTTCAATTTATCTACCTCGATGCCCTTTTAAGAAATTATATGTCCCAAGACTATACCTTGTTTCACTATAAAGTGGCATTTCTCCTAATTGAGAGTTAAATTCTTCTCTCGACAATATTAATACCAGCCCTAAGTGATCTAGACATTAATTAAACGAGTCACCAAAGATTGAAAAATCATCCATAAATATCTCCAGAAAACTTTCGACCATGTCAGAAAATATAGATATCATGCACCTTTGAAATGTGGCTGGTGCATTACATAACCCTAATGGTATATAACGATACACAAATGTGCCAAATGAGTATGTAAAAGTGGTCTTCTTTTAGTCTTCGGGAGCTATGGAGATTTGATTATATGCTGAATATCTATCCAAGAAGCAATAATATTCATGCGGCTAAACGCTCTAGCATTTGGTCGATGAAAGGAAGGGGAAAGTGATCCTTCCTCGTAGTTGGGTTTAGCTTTCTATAATCAATACAAACTCTCCAGCCAGTTTGGGTTCGAGTTGGAATGAGTTCGTTTGCATCATTTTTAATCACAGTTATGCCAAACTTCTTTGGCGCAAGATGGATCAGACTAACCCAAGGACTATCAGAGATTGGGTAGATAATGCCATTGTATAAACATTTTATAATATCGTTTCTCACTGCTTCTTTCATTACTAGATTCAGCCTACGCTATGGATCTCTCACGGTCTTGGCATTATCAACTAAATGAATCCTATATTGTACAATAGAAGGGTCGATTCCCTTTATATCAGCCATGGTCCAGCTAATGGCTTTATGATTAACACAAAGGATTCCTAGTAATGCTCATTCTTGCTCCTTGGCAAGATCACTGGAAATTATAACCGGCAAGGTTTCATTTTCTCCAAGATAAGCATATTTTAAATGAGATGTTAGAGTTTTAAGCTCTAATTTAGGTGGTTCTTCCACTAAGGGAAGTGGTTGCGGTCTTGATTCCGTAGTTAATTGTTCATGATTGTCCCAACGTGAGTATAACACTTGACCATCTGATGAGTCTAACTCATCTTCAAATTCGATCTCATTGAAAATCTATTCTAAGTTAAAATCAAAATCTTCCTCATAAGACACTTCCTCTATCATGTTTACAACATGGGTTTCTTCAATCGGTTCACTATACCGGTTCCCTATATTAAAGATGTTAAGATCAACCGTCATGTTTCTAAAAGATAGTTTCATGGATCTATTACGGCAGTTGATTAACACATTTGACGTTGCAAGGAACGACCGTCCTAGAATGACCGGAATTTGGCTCCTTAGGTTATAGATTGGTTCAGTTTCAAGGACTATGAAGTATACTGGGAATATGAATTCTCGTACCTTTATCAGAACATCCTCGATCTCTCCTTTCGGTGTTTTGATTGATCGGTCGGCTAACTGTATAGTTATCTTAGTCGGCTTCAATTGACCTAAACCTAGTTGATTGTAAACTGAATAGGGAAGCAAGTTTACACTTGCTCCCAAATCTAGCAATGCTCTGTTTATGAACTCGTTACCTATTGTGCATGAAATAGTAGGACAAGCGGGGTTCTTATATTTCACGGGATTGAGCTAGATAATACTTTTCTAATATTAGCGGCTAAGAAGATTTTTTTAGGCACATTAGTGTGTCTTTTCTTGGTGCACAAGTCCTTTAGAAATTTAGCATATGATGGAACTTGTTATATAGCATCAAGAAGCGGAATATTGATTTTAACTTGTTTAAACATCTCAACAACTTTTTCCATGTTAGTTGTGCAGGGTTCCCTAGATTCGCCTCTGGGTTTCGGGAGGCATCGACATGCCGTTTTCAAAAAATTGGTGCGCTAAAGAACCCTAACCTAGAATCTTAACTAGAGAATTAGACGAAACTAGAATGTAAACATCTTTACATCTAAGTGAACAAGGAATACAACCTTTGTAGACCAGTCCTTCACTTCAATAGCTCCATGTAGTAGTCCCTTCGCTTCAAGTAGTGAACTCCCGGACTCTAGAAAGGCTCCACATGATGAAAGGAACAAGCTTGCTTGAAGTCTTTGAGGCCGAAGATGATCTACGTCGAGAAGACACCAACTCAAGCTACCACTTCACTAATATGAAATTAGTGAAAAAAACACCCTAAACTAAATGGCTAGTATAGTAGAGGATGATGAAGTAGGATTATTGCTCACTTTAGAAATTATTTTCTCGCTAATTTTCTTCACCTCCCAAAAAGCTAGTGAGCTTGAGAGGAGATGAAGAAAAGCAACCATGGAAAAACTAAGTGTGTCATGGCAACCATGGGTGAGTTAATATTATATATTAACTCATGTAGAGACTAAACCATGGCTAATCATAATGGTTGGGTTAATAAATATCTCAAGTAAAACAAAACTAGTAGACTTGGTCAATGGTTCCACAAGCTTCAACCATGTGACTAATTTCCATTTAATTTTGATTTACCTTAAATAAATAAAACCCTTCATTATGTTAAGCATGGTGTGAGTCTTATACACCTATCTAGTATATAGCAACAAGCATGACACATTAATATATATCACATATATATTAAGTGTACACACAAGTGAGAAAAAGAATTCTTAAGTGAGCTAATATTAGTTAATATAAATTAATATATCAAATATATAATTATACATCAAATTATTAAATCAACACTTGATTTAATAATCCGGCTATATCACATATAACCGACTAATATCATATGTATCAACTTATCGAATAAACACTTGATTCGATAACCTAGCTATATCACATATAACCGACCAATATCACATATCATGAGAATAGAATACGGTATCACATACGCGTATTAATCTCAGTCCCGCACATATCACATATGTGCTCCTACTTCGTTTTGCCTAAGTCAGGAAACCTCTGTGTAGGACTCTAAGGACTCGTCAATACGCCGGCAGTAGGTGGTGATCATATCAGTCACCCATAAGACGCAAGCGGTCTGCTAAACGTAACGGCCACCCGGGTATTAAGTGATCAAAAGATCAACAAGCAAGTCTGCTCATACTCCTGCGAATCCAATCAGCAACACTACAGTACAGTCCGGTCTCTTCGTCTGATATGTCGCATCATAGCCTGGGGTGGTAAATGTCAGACCCCAATGGCCTGATAAGTCATGCCGATTTGAGGCCCATAACGGTTCAAGAAACTACTGATAACACTTACCAGTAAATCTCAGCAAGCCTGGCCAGGTATTTCCTGTTATGTCCAATTGAACATAGCGCAACATCAACCCCCAATATCGGGAGAGACGAAATTCCCTCCTATCGCTCATTGCCTCCATGTGACTCGGGACTGTACCCAAAAACCACCATTTTGCACTATCTCTTGAACGTGGTAAGGTGGAAATCAAAGCACGGGGGGAAACACACAAGACTCTATGACGATCTCGGGTCGACAGACTAACCTGTACCAGTGTCACCAGAGAACTGCTATTTGACGATAAGTATAATACTATCTAGGAGTTCTCGGCGAGTCCATTCAGTGTACCCAGTCTCTACTGAGCACCCGTATATCTTCTCTGATGTCAAACACCAATGGATGTGGGATCATCCATCGCCCATCATATAGGTCAAGAAGCGTATACGCTAGTATACTCTGGAATATCGATGCCCCGTCTCGATACTCCCCCGACTAGGAACATTTGAAGGATGTACTTACCGACTACCTCTGCCCCACTAGAATGATCAGCATCATAATCCCGGTAGTCAAGTACTCGTCCTAAAGGCTTTATCAATATGTAATAGAGAGACAATAAGTGTACATGTTAAGATAAAGAGCAACCAGATAGCATACTATCATGCCGAGCAAGAAAGCCCTCCCTATATATGTCCAAGCATCCACTATAATATACATCATATGTATAATAATGGCCTCTAGGGCATACATATAACTAACAATCTCCCACTTGCACTAAGGCCATTTTTTGTAGTATCTCATACTCAACGCCCCATAAAATTCCCTCTAGGAAAAGGCCACTGTGAGTGGATCCGCCGTGTTATCCTTCGCGTTAACTCTCCTTATCTCGATCCCCTGGAGATCAACCATCTCCCTGATCAGGTGATACTTGCCTCAGAATATGTCCGGATCGCTGATGGGACCGGTATTCCTAGGCCAAAGCCACAACTCCATTGTTGTCATAATAACAGTTATTGGACGCTCAATGGTAGGAACCATGTTCATCTCATGAACAAGAATTATCCAGAAATCCACTTTGTTAGCATCGTTGGTAGCGATGTATTCAGCCTTTATCGTCTAGATTGCCACGGTATCTAGCTTGGAACTCTTCCAACATACCGTCCCTCCACTGAGGGTATAGACAAAGCCTGTGACTGACTTTCAGTCGACCTTATCACTCTGGAAGCTCGAATTGGTAAAGGACTCCCACTGGAGTTTACCGTTACCAAACCCCAAGAACATTTCTTTGGTGCTTCTCAAGTACTTAAGAATGTCCTACACAGCTGTCCAGTGATTCTCCCAAGATCCGATTGATTCTTGATCACTACACCTAGTGAGTCAGCTATATCTGGTCTGGTACATAACACCACATACATGATAGAGCCTACTGCCGAAGTATAGGGTATCCCTTGCACACGAGCTCTCTCCAAATCAGTCTAGAAAGACATCCTTTTGGAGAGAGTGATTCCTGAGTAAGTGGGCGAACCACCACGTTTAGAATCCTCCATACTAAAACCCTTTTAGTATGGTGTTAATGTACCTAAATTTGGGACACTCCCAACATCCACTTAGATCTATCATCATAGATCATAATCCACAAGATGTAGTAGGTATCATCCAGATCTTCCATGGAGAATCCTCGTGATAAGAGGAGCTTGACCGTGTAGCATAAGAAACCATTTCCTATCAAGAGTATGTCATCTGCATACAATACGTAAAGGACAACCTTACTCTCTACAACCTTCTTGTATATACAAGGATCATCAACCTTTATGATGAAGTCAAACACTTTGACTGCAACATCAAAACAGATGTTCCAACTCCGCGATGCGTGCTTCAATCCTGATGGACTTAAGCATAGCCACTGGAGAAAAAGTTTCATCATAATCCACACTTGGTTACATGACGAGAACCTTTTACTACAAGTCTATCTTTGAAAGTCTCAACTTTTCCATCTACACCAAGAATCTTCTCAAGATCCATTTACTCCCAATAGGTTTCACCCCTTCATGTGCAATATTCAAAGTCATACTTTGTTGGTGTACATGGATTCCATCTTTGATCGCATAGCATCCAGCCTTTCCACAGAGTCCCCACTCGTGATGTCTTGCCTGAACCTAGTTGGGCCATCATCTACCATGATGCAATCCTATCTCCCACTGTCACCGAGAAAACCGTAGTATCTCTCAGGTGGATGAGGAACCCTACCAGATTCGCGGAGAGGCCGACGTTCGTTGGAGACTATTGAATCCTTTGGTTTCACCAAATCATCAGCTGTTAGTTTGTCCAGCTGGAAGTCCTTCCATTTCTACCTCATTACCACAAATTTTTTCACAAGAAATTCCTTTTTCTAAAAAGGTAGTATGCTGAGAAACAAAACACCTTTTTCCCCTCAGATGTGGTAGAAGATATACCCTCGCGAATATTTGGGATATCCAACAAACTTACAGAACTAACCTTGCCTTGAGTTTATCCGAATTTTGCTTTTCAATATAGGCCGGACAACCCCATATCTTAACTCGTTTAAGACATGATCTCTTCACATTCCATATCTCATATGAAGTGGTAGGCAAGGATTTGGATGGAACTCTATTCAATAGGTATGCAGCTTCTCAAGTGCATAACCCCAAAAGGAAACAGGTAACACAGCAGTACTCATCATAGAGCATGCCATATCTCATAGGGTGCGATACCTCCGCCCCGATACACCGTTGTGCTGTGGTGTATACGAAGGAGTAAGCTGAGAGAATCCCATTCTCCGTTTAGAAAATCCAGGAACTCCGTGCCCAAGTATTTGCCTCCTCGATCACATCGAAGGACTTAATACTTTTACCCGTCTGGTTCTCAACTTCAAGCTTATATTCCTTGAATTTCTCAAAAGTTTCAGACTTGTGTTTCAATAGGAACATATGTCCGAATCTTGAGAGATAGTCAGTGAATATAATGAAGTATGAGGAACCAACGCAGGCATGTGTAGACTTAGTGTAAGTCCATAATGCACACCCCATGAGTCGCGGGGAGGCGGAATACTTTAAAAACGGTTTTCTCACCTCAAAAGAAACTTGTTTTTGCTTTGCATCATAGACTTTTTCCACTTTAGGATCTTTTTTAAACCTTAACTAACAAAACTAAACTAAGAGAGAGCGCTAACTACTATGTAAAGAAGTTATACCCTCGTTCCTGGTCCTTCGGGTCTTCAAGTTGCTCCTTGCTCCTTGGTTCAAGCTCCTTCTTCTTGAACTCCTTTCTTTGGCTTCTTCTAGGTCTTGGAAGAGTTCGGTTGCCGGTCTCCTTTGCGTCGAAGATGGATCCACCAGAGAGGCCTATGATCAAGCTTCAACCTCCATGAAATACCTTAGTGATCTAACTTGCTAGGAGAGATTACTAAGTGGATGTAGAAAGAGTGTGTATTGGACTAGTTGATCTCAAAGCTCATTTTTTTGCAACACATGCAAGTGTACGAGCTTGAGGAAGAAGGAGAGAATGAAATCTAGGAGAGAGAAAGCTTTTGTGAGAATGATGATAGAAAATGAGAAGAGAGAAGGTTAAGTATTTTGCCAATAATTCAACCATGGTATATTTAATCATATAATCTACAACCATGCTTGAATAGTGGTTCCAAAAGAAATAAACAAATACATAACCATTCTTCAACCTATGCCTCCTAATTTGCACCTCATTAATTCTTTAATGAAAAAGAATAAAACAATAATGAGGTGTCTCCTTCTAGAAGGTCAATCTTGTGAATTTACAAGAATGCCCTTTTTCTGTATTTTCATACCCGTATCCGTATTCCGAAAAATACGCATACACTGAGATCAGTATAATCCAATACTACAGTACTAGTATACGGCTTAAGCCAAAGCCTACCAGTATAATCCGTCTGATCGTCATTCGAGTAGCCAGTACACGAATGCGATCGAAACCCTGTCGTAAGACCATACAGCGTCTATATCGTCTCGCCTGATCCAGGGAAACCGTCTGTATAGGACTCTAAAGACTCGACAGTACGCTGGCAGTGGGTTTAACCACAAGTCCATCAGTGGCACTAGCTGTACGTAACGGCAACCCAGGTACGTGTCGAAAAGGAGGCCGACGAGCGAACTCGTACGTAACCCCTGCTGAGCCTGTCCGTGACAATATCCGTGCAGTCCGGTCTGTTCGTCTGAGAGTATCGCATGTATGGTCTAGAGAGGTGGTAAACGTCAGACCCCTAACAACCGTACAAGTCGTGCCGGTGTGGCTCAAGACCATCCGAGAATCTACTGGTCAGTCCACCAGTAATTCTCAATCAGCCCTGGCCAGGGACTTATGGTAATGACCAACCGATCACAGTGCGATATCGACTCCCTATACCGGGAGAGACGAATTCCTAACAGTCGCTCACTGCCTCCATGTGGCTCATGACTGTACCCAACTAAAACCTGTTTGCACGACTCCTTTGAGCCGTGGTAGGGTAGTAATCAATGGACAGTGGTAACTCACACGAGACAAATGACGACCTTAAGTCGACAGACTATCTGCACACATGTCACCTGAGAAATGATATCTGACGCTAGGTATAATACCATCTAGTCAGTTCTCGGCGAGTCCTGCCCGGTGTACTAACACTCAGTGAGCATCTGTATACAATCTTAGGTGCACATAACCAATGGCTGTGGGACTAATCCATCGCCCCTCGTCAGGGTCTAGATATGTATACACTAGTCTACTCTGGAGCATCGATGCCCATTCTCGATACTCCTGCAACCAAGGACATTCAAGGATGTGCCTATTGACTATCCAGCTTCCATAAGTATGACTGCCATCACAACGCCGGTATTCAGGTAAACACCCTACGGGCTTTATCAACATGTATATAAATATAAAGTAAAATATATCACACGTTAAGACAAAGACAAACCAAATAGCGTACTATCATATCAAGCAAGATTGTTATGTACATACATATCCCTAGCATCCTATACAATGAAGGCCTCTAGGGCATATATATCCAACAATCTCCCACTTGCACTAAGGCCTATAATTGGCGCAATGAGTACCCACTGTCTGCACTAGATCCAGTTGCTGGCGTACTGCATGCCTAACATCTCAAACAGCCTCTCGAACTGGACTTGAGGGATGGCCTTGGTGAATGGATCTGCCGTGTTGTCTTTTGTGTCCACTCTCCGCACCTCGATCTCCCGGCGATCCACGATCTCCCTGATCTGGTGATACCGCCTTAAGATATTCCTGGATTTCTGATGGGACCTTGGTTCCTTCGCTAATGCTACAGCCTCATTGTAATCACAATACAAAGGTATTGGATTGGCAATGGACGGAACCACCTGAAGTTCAGAGATGAACTTCTTCATCCAGACAGCCTCTTTCGCGGCATCGTTAGCAGCTATATACTTAGCCTCCATAGTTGAGTCTGCAATGGTATCCTGTTTGGAACTCCTCCTACATACCGCCCCTCCATTGAGGGTAAACACAAAACCCGAAACGGATTTAGAGTCATCTTTGTCACTTTGGAAGCTGGAGTCGGTAAAAGCCTCGACCTGGAGGTCCCTATTACCGTAAACCAAGAACATCTCCTTAGTCCTTCTCAGGTACTTGAGAATGTTCTTTACCGCTATCCAATGCTTCTCACCTGGGTCAGACTGATACCTGCTTACCACACTAAGTGCGTAAGCTACATCTGGTCTGGTACATAACAACGCATACATTATGGACCCTAATGCCGAAGCGTAGGGCATAATGCCCATGCGAGCCCTCTCTTCATCAGTCTTTGGAGACATCTCTTTGGAGAGGGTGATCCCGTGACAAGAGGGTAAATTACCACGCTTGGAATCTTCCATACTAAATCTCTTTAGTATAGTGTCAATATACCCGGACTGTGAAAGTCCTAACATTCTTTTGGATCTATCACGATAGATCTTAATGCCCAGAATGTATGATGCATCTCCCAAGTCTTTCATGGAGAATTTCTATGACAAGAAGAGCTTTACTGATTGTAGCATAGGGACATCATTCCCTATCAGTAGTATGTCGTCGACGTACAAAACGAGGAAGACTACTGCACTTTCTATAATCTTCCTATAAATGCATGGTTCATCCACATTTTTGATAAAGTCAAATTCTTTGACCGTGTCATCAAAGCAGATGTTCCAACTCCGCGATACTTACTTTAATCCATAAATGGATTTAAGCAACTTGCACACCTTTCCGCTGCTCCCACTGTCTAAGAAACCTTCTGGTTGATCCATGTAAACACTTTCTTCTAAATGTCCATTTAGAAAAACTGTTTTTACGTCCATCTGCCAGATTTCATAGTCATGGAAGGCAGCAATGGCAAGCAGGATCCGAATGGATTTAAGCATAGCTACTGGGGAAAAGGTTTCATCATAGTCCAAACCTGGTCTTTGACGGAAACCTTTTGCAACGAGTCTAGCTTTGTAAGTTTCCACTTGTCCAAATGCACCAATCTTCTTTTTGAAGATCCATTTGCATCCAACTGCTTTCACCCCAGGAGGAGAAACTTCTAAAGTCCATACTTTATTGGTGTACATGGATTCCATTTCGGATCTCATAGCACCCAGCCACTTCACCGAGTCTTTACTCGTGATAGCTTGCTGAAAACTAGTAGGCTCATCTTCATCGATGATGTAATACTCTCGATCCCCATCTACAAGAAACCCGTAGTATCTTTCAGGAGGACGAGAAAGCCTACTAGATCTGCGAAGTAGGCGTTGGTTCGTCGGGCTCTATTTAAACCTGAGGTTCTACTAAGTCCTCGGCAGTAGTTTGAGGTTCTAGAATTTCTTCCAGCTCTACCGCGCTCCCACTAATTTCTTTTGCAAGAAATTCGCTCTCTAAGAAGACAATGTGGCAAGCGACAAACATCTTTTGTTCTTCAGTGTGGTAGACCAAATATCCCCTTGAATGCTTGGGGTATCCCACAAACTTGCACAAAACCGATCGTGCCTCGAGCTTGTCCGGATTATGCTTTTTAACAAATGCCGGACACCCCCATATCTTGGTATACTTGAGACATGGTCTCTTCCCGCTCCACATTTCATATGGAGTGGGAGGCACAGACTTAGTTTGAACTCTATTCAACAGGTATGCAGCTGATTCTAGCGCAAAACCCCAGAAGGAAAGTAGCAACTCAGCACTACTCATCATTGAACGCACCATGTCCAGTAGCGTGCGATTCCTCCTTTCTGATACACCATTATGCTGAGGTGTATAAGGTGGAGTAAGCTGAGAGAGAATTCCATTCTCTTTTAAGTATTCAAGAAAACTGGTACTTAAGTATTCTCTACCTCGATCAGATCGAAGTGTCTTGATACTTTTACCAGTCTGTTTCTCTACTTCATTTTTATACTCCTTAAACTTCTCAAAAGCCTCGGATTTATGCTTCATTAAAAACACATGTCCATACCTCGAGAAATCATCAGTAAAAGTGATGAAGTAGGAGTGACCGCTTCGTGCATGTGTAGACATCGGACCACATGCATCGCTGTGTACAAGTCCCAAGAGTTCCATGGCTCTTTCTCCGTGTCCGGTGAATGGAGATTTGGTCATCTTTCCTTTGATACATGATTGACAAGTTGCATACGATAAATATTCAAACGGATCTAAATATCCATCTTTATGTAACTTAGTCAACCTTGTTTCATTTATATGACCAAGTCTACAATGCCATAGGAAGGCTTGGTTTGAATCTGGAGCCTTCCTTTTAAGAGTGTTTTGAATATTGAAAACTTGAGGTTGATTAAGTATGTATATGCCATTTTCCAGTGTGTCAAACCCAATCATTTCTTGATTTAGGAGAATGTTCATGACATTTCTTTCGAGTGCAAAATTATATCCTTCATTAGATAACAAAGATACTGATATAATATTATACAGCATACTGGGAATACAAAAACAGCTGTATAACACCAAAATGTGCCCACTAGTCAACCCCAGGTGATATTTCCCCATTGCAATAGCATCTACGTGCATTCTATTGCCCATCCGGAGAGTCATATCACCTGTCTTCAGTGCTCTACGGTTTCTCAGAGCCTGCAAAGAATTACAGATGTGAGAACCAGAACCGGTATCAAGTACCCATGATGTAGAGTTTACTGAAAGACAATTTTCGATTACAAACACACCTAAAGCAGAAGCAGCAACTTGCTTCGTGTCCTTGGCTTTGAAAGCCATGCAATCCTTCTTCCAGTGCCCTTGCTTATGACAATAGTAGTATTCGTTCTTATCCGCCTTCACCCTTCCTGCCTTGTTCGTTCCCTGCACCTTCTTGACCCCGCCTTTCGGTTTGGTGGCTTTCATCTTCTTCTTCCCTTTAGCTTTCGCTTTAGATTTAGAAGAGGATGATTGGCCAACATACAGAACAGGGGTCTTCTCCTTTTTCAAGGAGGTCTCTGCTACCCTCAGCATGTTGAGGAGCATTGGAAGATCAGCTTCCTTTTTGTGCATATTGAAGTTCAGCACGAACTGAGAGAAGGTGTGGGGAAGGGACTGCAAAATCAAGTCGATGTACAACTCATTCTCTAGCACGCATCCCAGGTTTGCGAGTTCCTCAATGAGGCTGATCATTTTCAGAACGTGCTCTCCTATAGGTGATCCTGGAGCTAACCTCATCTGGAACAGTTTTCTTGAGGTCTCGTACCTCGCGATATGGGAGTGCTCTCCATACAGCTCCTTGCAATGGAGAAAGATGGATATGATATCCATACTCTCGTGCTGTTTCTGGAGTTCATTGTTCATGGACACCAGCACGATACACTTAGCTCTCTTACAGTCTAGATCCCAGGTTTTGCGAACTTCCTTGTCCGCAACTGAGGAATCCGGTCCTGGGATAGGAGGAGGAACAGCGGTGGTAACATATGCAACTTTGTCATAAGTCAGTGCAATGTTGACGTTCCTTAGCCAATCTTTATAGTTTGGCCCGATCAGTGTATTTTTTCCAAGTAATAGTTTTAGTCCTGTCATGGTAGCTACCAGAGAGAGAGAAAAGAAACACTCAGCATATGCTCTTACAAGTTTAGATTGGTTTATTAGTTTATCTAAACAGGATGGCTCCCACTGTTTCCTCAAATCGTTCTTCAAACCCTAAAAGAAGAATTAGTCAGGATTAATCACACGTCACAATACTTGCTTAACCTTTCAGCCAGGCCAGTGTTGGTACTTCGAGGGAGGTTTTCCAACGCTTTCGTGAAGTTCCTTAATTATATAACCTCTTTTCCCTTGGAGGCGTAGCCCCACTAACACCTTTCTAGACACCTACTTGGTTTATAACATTGATTGTTAAGTGAGAAAATCTCCCGAGAGTAATCCTACTCATCAGTGGGATCGGGATCCAACTATCATCGTATGATGCCCTAGATGGAAGCCACTCTAGTCACCACACTCCAGAAGGTATGCTAAATCTGCAAGTTTCCTTTATGTTTGAAACTCCCGATGTGATTTTTACCCCAAGCTCTTATAACCTTGACGTAGGCCAACAAATCATAAGATGCAAGTCAAGTTCTACCCGTCGTTGTCCTGATTAATTTAGATCCATCCGTACTCACCCTTGACGTAGGCCAACAAGGCTGTACGACTGTCCTAAACTAATCCATCTATCTATGCAACAAATAAGCAACACATTGCTACCATACACTATGCCTTGACGTAGGCCAACAAACATAGCATGAATACGATGTGCTGTTTATTTGAAACGACGGAGGGTTACGGCTAGTTTTTGGCGAAACCATTAACGTAGTGAACTTGATATGATCGAAGGAACCAAGATAGCCTTTTTTAAAAGGAGTGGTTTAAGCTCCGCATTTAAAATTTGCTTTTTGAAGAAAACCGAGTGGTTTTGAAATTGTTCCAATCATTTAGTTTAGGTTTATTTTCTTTGCATTAATGAATTAATGTTGTCCCGTCATTTAATCCTACATTGCAGAAAACAACAAAAATACAACATACGCTTATGCCATCCGCATTCGCCACTGGGCCCCGTCATCACTCGTTAGGTTACTTAACTAACAACAGAGCGGGGGCTGGACTAGCGCGGGTGTAAAACATAAGCAACGCCTAATAAATATCATATATAGATATATCCATTCGTCGCATGCAATAATAAGCATTCCAGATCACAGAAGAACATATTGGATATACTAGGAATTCCGCAATTCGTTTAAGCCCATAACGAAAAACGGGTTCCACGGTCGTGATGAATAGCCAAAACCCCACCCTAGACCCCTACGAGTGCGGCAAACTACCCGCCAAGTACCAGAAGTGAAGCAGTCTCCCTCAACAACGTGAGTAGGCCACTAAGCACTTCAAAATACCCGGTAGTTTGTGCACCCCTCCTTGGGTCTATCTTAGGAGCAAAAACAGTAAAAGAAATAATACAACGGTGGCTACAATCTCATCCCGGATGTGCCCCGCAAAAATAATATTACATCAATTTTACAAATTACATTGAATGAAAGAAAAGAAAACACTCGTCTCACGCCCCCCCCCCGGCTATTCATCACGACGATCCAATAAGATTCATATACACAAACCAATCATCATAGATATGTGCAACCCCCACTAATCGTCGTATAGCGATTAGCGAACGTTTCAAAACACATAAAACATTACAGAAGAACCGATTAACTAAAGCAATTACAATTTCGATCGATTAAGCAATTTGTGTCTACCCCAAGTTCCACAGAGTACACAAAATATCTGGGCAGAATCAAAATATCACAAAAATCACAAATCCAGAAAATAAGAATAACAGAATAAATTTGGGCTGAATCGGAGTTGACTCGGCCGCAGATCCACGGTGGAACGCTGGGTTCTGCCGCGGATCCGCGGTGGTCTGACCGATTCAGGAGCCCAAATTTCTTCTGTGTTCTTAAAAAAGCCTTCCTATATTTTTAATCACTCTAAAAAAAATTTAGACCAGTTTTTAAAATCGACAGAAACTTGCTTTTTCGGACGCGTTTTTGGGATTTTTCCGGCGATCGAATTTCTAACACTTTACTAACAAGTTAGATAACGTTTAATATGGCTCTGATACCAGTGTAAGTCCATGATGCACACCCCACGAGTCGCGGGGAGGCGGAATACTTTAAAAACGGTTTTCTCACCTCAAAAGAAACTTGTTTTTGCTTTGCATCATAGACTTTTTCAACTTTAGGATCTTATTTAAACCTTAACTAACAAAACTAAACTAAGAGAGAGCGCTAACTACTATGTAAAGGAGTTATACTCTCGTTCCTAGTCCTTGGGGTCTTCAAGTTGCTCCTTGCTTCATGGTTCAAGCTCCTTCTTCTTGAACTCCTTTCTTTGGCTTCTTCTAGGTCTTGGAAGAGTTCGGTTGCCGGTCTCCTTTGCGTCGAAGATGGATCCACCCGAGGGGTCTATAATCAAGCTTCAACCTCCATGAGATACCTTAGTGATCAAACTTGCTAGGAGAGATTACTAAGTGGATGTAGAAAGAGTGTGTATTGGACTAGTTGATCTCAAAGCTCATTTTTTTGCAACACATGCAAGTGTACGAGTTTGAGGAAGAAGGAGAGAATGAAATCAAGGAGAGAGAAAGCTTTTGTGAGAATGATGATAGAAAATGAGAAGAAAGAATGGTTAAGTATTTTGCCAATAATTCAACCATGGTATATTTAATCATATAATCTACAACTATGCTTGAATAGTGGCTCCAAAAGAAATAAACAAATACATAACCATTCTTCAACCCATGCCTCCTAATTTCTACCTTATTAATTCTTTAAGGAAAAAAAATAAAACAATAATGAGGTGTCTCCTTCTAGAAGGTCAATCTTGTGAATTTACAAGAATGCCCTTTTTCCGTATTTTCATACCCGTATCCGTATTCCGAAAAATACGGATACACTGATATCAGTATAATCTAATACTACAGTACTAGTATCCGGCTTAAACCAAAGCCTACCAGTATAATCCGTCCGATCGTCATTCGAGTAGCCAGTACACGAATGCGATCGAAACCCTACCGTAAGACCATACGGCGTCTACATCGTCTCGCCTGATCCAGGGAAACCCTCTGTGTAGGACTCTAAAGACTCGACAGTACGCTGGTAGTGGGTTTAACCACAAGTCCATCAGTGGCACTAGCTGTACGTAACGGCAACCCAGGTACGTGTCGAAAAGGAGGCCGACGAGCGAACTCGTCCGTAACCCCTACTAAGCCTGTCCGTGACAATATCCGCGCAGTCCGGTCTGTTCGTCTGAGAGTATCGCATGTATGGTCTAGGGAGGTGGTAAACGTCAGACCCCTATCAAGCGTACAAGTCATGCCGGTGTGGTTCAAGACCATCCGAGAATCTACTGGTCAGTCCACCAGTAATTCTCAATCAGCCCTGGCCAGGGACTTATGGTAATGACCAACCGATCACAGTGCGATATCGACTCCCTATACCGGGAGAGACGAATCCCTAACAGTCGCTCACTGCCTCCATGTGGCTCGGGACTGTACCCAACTAAAACCTGTTTGCACGACTCTTTTAAGCCGTGGTAGGGTAGTAATCAAAGCACAGTGGGAACTCACACGAGACAAATGACGACCTTAAGTTGACAGACTATCTGCACACATGTCACCTGAGAACTGATATCTGACGCTAGGTATAATACCATCTAGTCAGTTCTCGGCGAGTCCTGTCCAGTGTACTCACACTCAGTGAGCATCTGTATACAATCTTAGATGGACATCACCAATGGCTGCGGGACCAATCCATCGCCCCTCGTCAGGGTCTAGATATGTATACACTAGTCTACTCTAGAGCATCGATGCCAGTCTCGATACTCCTGCGACCAGGGACATTCAAGGATGTGCCTATTAACTATCCATCTCCCACAAGTATGACTGCCATCACAACGCCGGTAGTCAGGCAAACACCCTACGGGCTTTATCAACATGTATATAAATACAAAGTAAAATATATCACACGTTAAGATAAAGACAAACCAAATAGCGTACTATCATATCAAGCAAGATTGTCATGTACATACATATCCCTAGCATCCTATACAATGAAGGCCTCTAGGGCATATATATCCAACACTTAGGACCGTATACATCATCATGTATCTATCCCAAGGGTTTAGCAACTCTTTCTCCATTTTCAGTAAACGGAGTTTTGGTCATTTTCCCTTTGAGACAAGACTGGCAAGTATCATAAGATGAAAATTTGAACGGATTCAAATATTCATCCTTATGTAACATAGCTAGTCATGTCGCATTGTATGAACTGGTCTACAATTCCACAAGAAGGATTCGTTCATTTCTGAACTACTCCTCTTGTGTGTGTTCTATATATTTTGAACTGTATATTGATTTAGAACGTATATGCTATTATATAACGTGCCTGATCCAATCAACTCTTGATTAAGGAAAATGTTCACAACATTATCCATCAATACAAAATTATATCCTTCTTTAACTTAATAAAGTAACTGATCTAATGTTGTATATCAGGTCCGGCATGTAATTAAATTTGTTCAGAATCAATGTATTTACCACTTGGTAATACAAGGTGATATCTGCCAATTGATTTGGCTGCAACAATTGCACCATTCTCTACACTTAGAGACATATCACCCAATCCCAGTTCTCCACCTTTTTGTAGCCCATGTAACAAATTACATATGTGAGATCCTGTTCCGGTATCTCATACCTAGGACGTAGAGTGTACAGAGAAATAGTTCTTGGTAGTGAACACACCCGAAGAAGATGCATCAACATGCACATTCCTTGATGGGGTGGTATAGGAATCCAGATATTCCCCTATTTCCTGTTCATTCTTATAACAATTATAAGAAAGAACAGAACCAACGTTCCTCAGCTCAGTATAATAAGCAGGTACGGTCAATACATCCATATTATTATCTTGAATAAGGTATAACATGGTTGCTACCAGGAGAGAGAGAAGAAAACACTCAGCGAATGCTCTTGCAAGATCAGATTGGTTATTATTTTATCTAATCAGGATGGTTCCCACTGTTTTTATCAAATCTTCCTTCAAACCCTAAAAAGTAAGACTAGCCGGGATTAATTATACCTTACAAGTTCGCCAATCTTTCAGCCAGGCCAGTGTCGGTACTTTGAGGGAGGTTCCGCGTGCTATCGCACAGACCTAATTAAAATAAACCTCGTTTTCCCAGGGGCGTAACCCCGTTAACACCTTTCTAGACACCTACTTGATCGGCTAATTGTAATGTGCAAAACTCTCCCAGGAGTAACTCTTACTCGCAGTGGGTATCGGGATCCAACTATCTCATAGAAGGTATGCAATCTCATTGCAAATTTCAACACTTGAAATTCCCAATAGTATTTTACCCCTAGCGTCCTATGACCTAGACGAAAGCCAACAAACCATAGTCCGCTAGTCAAGTTCAACCCGTACATTTCATGATTGAATTAAACCCACCCGCATGACCCTTGACAAAAGCCAACATACCCTAATCCAATCACATCATATGCATCAGATAAGCAGTAAGTAGCTACCGCACACTACGCCTTGACGAAAGCCAACAAACGTAGCACGAATATTAAATACTACTTATCTGAAATGACGGAGGGCTACAATAGGTTTTTAAAAAATCCCTTTGCGTAATGAACTTGATATCGTTGTAGAATCGAGTGATTTTGAAAAGGAGTGTTTTTTAAAGGTATCTCGGCTCTTTCCTCATCGAATGAGGTGCTGGATATTTCACAAATACCACTATGCAAAGCATGAACTAAAAAGCAATCAAAAGACAAAACCGAGTGGGTTGTAGTATCTGCTAGTTTCGCTAAAGAGGTCACTCCCGGTGAAGGGATCTCGGCTCTTTCCTCATCGAATGAGGTGCTGGATATTCTATAAGGAATACCGCTATGCAATGCAGAAACTAGAGCTACCGGTTTTTAAAACAAGATTCTACAACATCATTAGGTTTCTTTCATTTCATTAATCTCATTAATGAGGTCCCATCATTTATGCTTCCTAAGCATCATAGAAGAAACGAAAGCGGCAATATTTATTATATATCATATATATAATATAAGCATTCGTCTCATCATATAAAGTGATCACTTCACAGAATATCAGCAGCAGAAGAACACATATGAAATATTGGATATACTAGAAATTCCGTGTTTTAATTAAGCCAGTAAAAAAACGCGGATTCCACGTTCGTGATGAATAGCCAAACCCAAATCCCTAGACCCCTACGAGAGCGTCAAGCAACCCTACCAATTATAGAGTTAGGAGACCTGGTCTCGACTCCTCGAGATGGTCTCCTACTGGACCCTAGAACCCGGTTACTTTTGCTCCCCACCTTGGATCTATCCTAATACGGAAAAGTAAATAATATACATCAATCGTGACATCATACTCAACCCGGAAGTGCCCCAATAAAAGAATATTACATACAAGTTTTTTACATGAATGAAAATGAAAAACTCTCATCTCACATAATAACCCCCGGCTATTCAAACATGACAATCCAATATAATATATCATAGCAACACATAACATCACATGTCATCAACGTAAGTAAATATGTGTATCCCAATTGTCGTTGACATATAGCAACGAAACCGGCGATACACCATATATTACACTTACGGTCGCAGAAAAAAAAGTGAAAAACTAAAACAATTGGAATCCGCATCCACTTTAGACATCATAAACCCAAGGTATGACATTCTTTGGATTTCATGCCTAACCAAATGAATTCCTTAGATATCGCATGCCTAACAATTATAAACCCTGCATTTTAGTCTCGATATTGAAAACACTTTCAATAACCAGTCAAGTAATTCAATAAGATTCCCGACAACCTGATCGAATGCTCGTCGGAAACTTTAGTAGACGGCCGCACCTCCGATGCCGTCGACGAAGTACACTTAGGCGGAACACCGCGGCCGCGAGCACCCGAACGGATGCTTTTGGCGACGAGGTTCTCCTACAGTCACTTGGTCATGGTTATGGGACGTGGCTATCTAGTAAGGTTACCGGACGAGTATCCGCGTACACTACGTAATTGCGATGGATTTTTGATCCACATCAGAATCCCGTGGCAACCGATCAAATGAGACCGAATTGCTAGATTTATAAAATTCAAATTAGTTTCCATAAAACTCCGCTCAAGTGTTGAGCTCTTTGGGAAATTTTGGGTGTTTGTTGATTCGATCTACAGCACTTACGGACCAACCGTAGAAGGGTCAACCCTTGCCTCTCCTATGGCGCCGCGGAACTACCACAAACCCTAGGGTTTGGTGGCGGTTCCGACGGTCACAGAATCGAGTTAGGGTTTCATTCTTCGAGAGGGTCCATGGAATCACCTGCATGAATTTCTGAAGATTTTAAACTTTGAAAAATCCAACTCTTGGAAAATTTCCAGCGAAGGAGAAAATGAGTTATTGCTATCCGTTCGAACTCTTTAACGTCGTCTAAAATAACCCGAAATGATGTTAGAATTACGACTACGAAACACTCTGAATTGCCTTTACAGAAAGATAACATCACATGCAATCGTTGCAAAAACAAGCAACACCTGAAACACCAAAACCCAGATACTGGAACATCAGAAAAATACAAAGCCCAAACTCTTGAAATAGACCGGCCAGGTCGGATTTTTAGTGCATGTCGCCGTCAAATTCCGGCGATAGGGGTCTGTTTTCCTGTGCTGTTCATGTTACATCTCATGCAACATTCTACAACTGCTTAAAAAAATTTAGACACCTTAAAAATTTCGACAGAAACTTGGTTTTCATTTCGAGTGTTTCGGAGTTGTTTCGGTTTCGTAATCTACAAATATCGTCTAATTCTCTAGCATGGCTCTGATACCACTATAGGGCTCCCTAGATTCGCCGATGGGTTTTGGGAGGCATCGACATGCCGTTTTCAAAAAATCGGCGCGCTAAAGAACCCTAACTTAGAATCTTAACTAGAGAATTCGACGAAAATAGAATGTAAACATCTTTACATCTAAATGAATAAGGAATACAATCTTTGTAGACCGGTCATTCACTTCAATAGCTCCGTGTAGTAGTCCCTTCACTCCAAGTAGCGAACTCCCGGACTCTAGAAAGGCTCCACAAGATAAAAGGAACAATCTTGCTTGAAGTCTTCGAGGCCGAAGATAATCTACGTCGAGGAGACACCAACTCAAGCTACCTCTTCACTAATATGGAATTAGTGAAGCAAACACCATAAACTAAATGGCTAGTATAGTAGAGAATGATGAAGTAGGATTATTGCTCACTTTAGAAATTATTTTCTCACTAATTTTCTTCACCTCCCAAAACGCTAGTGAGCTTGAGGAAGGAGATGAAGAAAAGCAACCATGGAAAAACTAAGTGTGTCATGGCAACCATGGGTGAATTAATTGTAGGGTTCCTAGGCACACTAATGGAGTCTTACAAGTGATCAAACAAGCAAATTTCTAAAAATTACGGTGCCGAGAAAACCTAGAACGGATCGTTAACTAGATATTTAGGCAAAGCAAGCAAGTATACGGAAATATAGAAATAGGGAAGGGGCTACAACCTTTGTAGATCCGGTCCACCACTTCGTGAGCTCCACGATGATCTCCCTCCGCTGTCCAAATCGAACTCACGACTCTACCATTGGCATCATCGAAGAATGGGCGGGCTTGATCGTCGGTTCGATGCCGAAGATGATCTACGTCGAAGCATCACAAGAACAAGCTCCAACTTCACCAAGCTTTGCAAACTTGTGAAGTGAACACCCTATACAACTTGGCAAGAGGTAGAGGATGAAGAAATAGGAAGTGGGTAGACTTTATATTTGGATTTCTCACACTTTTCCATCAATCACCATTGATGGTCAAGCTTTCTCTTTCTTGCTCAAGATGAAGAAGAAGAAGAAAAGATATGATAAGTTAAATTAAAATAGAAAAGAAAATACAATACTTATCATATCTTTAACCATGGTTTAGTGTAGAGACTTAACTTAGGTTAGATGAGTGGTTAGGGTTAGGCATGAGACAAGAATGGTGACTAAGTCAATGCTTCATGAATCTTCAACTAAAAACAAATATAGCCACCATTCATTTCTCTTTTTCTTTTCAAATGAAATAAATAAAAAGATAAATGAATAAGCAAATGAAATGATACCCTAACCACTAACTAACCATGGTTCAATACTTTACACAAAACCAAGAAAAAATGTATCATCAAACATGATACAATCATGTGCACAAAAATATATCACATATACAATGTGCAATACAAGTGAGTAAATCCATTTAAAGTGAACCAATACTAGTTAATGCAAAGTAATATATCAAATATATAATTATACATTAAATCATTAAATCAACACTTGATTCAATGATCCGGTCATGTCGCATATAACCGGCTAGTATCCAATGTATCGGCTTATCGAATCAATCCTTGATTCGATAACTAGGTTATATCGCATACAACCATTCGACACATTCATCGCGAGAATGAAATACGGTATCACATACACGCATTATTCTCGGTCCCGCACATATCTCATATGCGCTCCTATTTCGTTTCGCTTGAGCCAGGAAACCTCTGTGTAGGACTCTAAAGACTCGTCAATACGCCGGTAGCGGATGATGATCATATCAAGCACCCACAAGCCGCAAGCGGTCTGCTAAACGTAACGGCCACCCGGGTATTGGGCGATCAGAAGATCGACGAGCAAGCCCGCTCACACTCCTGTGAATCCAACCAGTAACACTTACCGTACAGTCCGGTCAGTTCGTCTGATATGTCGCATATCTCGCCTAGGGGTGGTAAACGTCAGACCCCAATAGCTCGATAAGTCATGCCGAATTGAGGTCCATAACATTCGTGAAACTACTGATAACTCTTACTAGTATATCACTGCAACCCTGGCCAGGGATTTCCTGTTATGGCCAGTCGAGCATAGCACAACATCAACCCCAAATACCGGGAGAGACGAATCCCCTCCTATCGCTCATTGCCTCCATGTGAATCGGGACTGTACCCAAAAACCACCTGTTTGCACAACTCAGTAGAGCCATGGTAGGGTGGAAATCAAAGCACAGTGGGAGACACACAAGACTCTATGACGATCTCGGGTCAACAGACTAAGCTGTACCAGTGTCACCAGAGAACTGCCATCTGACGTGAGGTATAATACCATCTGGGAGTTCTCGGCGAGTCCGTTCAGTGTACCCAGTCTCCACTGAGCACCCGTATACCATCTTCGATGTCAAACACCAATGGATATGGGATCATCCATCGCCCATCGCATGGGTCGAGAAGATATGCGCTAGTCTACTCTGGAATATCGATGCCCCGTCTCGATATTCCCTCGACTAGGAACATTTCAAGGATGTACTCATGGACTACCCAGGACCCACTAGTATGATCTACATCATAGTCCTGGAAGTCGAGTACACATCCTATGGGCTTTATCAACATGTAATCAGAGAGACAGTAAGTATACACGTTAAGATAAAGAGCAACCAGATAGCGTACTATCATGTCAAGCAAGAAAGTCCTACCTATATATGTCCCAGCATCCACTACAATATACATCCTATGTACAGTAATGGCCTCTAGGGCATACATATAACTTACATTAATATCGTATACTAACCTATGTAGAGACTAAACCATGGCTAATCATAATGGTTGGGTTAATAAATATCTCAAGTAAAACAAAACTAGTGGACTTGGTCAATGGTTCCACAAGCTTCAACCATGTGACTAATTTTCATTTAATTTTGATTTACCTTAAATAAATAAAACCCTTCATTATGTTAAGCATGGTGTGAGTCTTATACACCCATGTAGAATGTAGAAACAAGCATGACACATTAATATATATCACATATATATTAAGTGTACACACAAGTGAGAAAAAGAATTCTTAAGTGAGCTAATATTAGTTAATGTAAATTAATATATCAAATATATAATTATACATTAAATTATTAAATCAACACTTGATTTAATAATCCGGCTATATCACATATAACGGACTAATATCATATGTATCAACTTAGCGAATCAATACTTGATTCGATAACCAGGCTATATCACATATAACCGACCGATATCACATATCGCGAGAATAGAATACGGTATCACATACGCGTATTAATCTCGGTCCCACACATATCACAGATGCGCTCCTACTTCATTTCGCCTGAGCCAGGAAACCGCTGTGTAAGACTCTAAAGACTCGTCAATACGCCGGCAGTAGGTGGTGATCATATCAGTCACCCACAAGCCGCAAGCGATCTGCTAAACGTAACGGCCATCCGGGTATTGAGCGATCAGAAGATAAACAAGCAAGCATGCTCATACTCCTGCGAATCCAATCAGCATCACTACCGTACAGTCCGGCCTCTTCGTCTGATATGTCGCATATCACAGCCTGGGGGTGGTAAACGTCAGAGCCCAATAGCCTGATAAGTCATGTCGATTTGAGGCCCATAACAAATCAAGAAACTACTGATTACACTTACCAGTAAATCTCAGCAACCCTGGCCAGGGATTTCCTGTTATGGCCAATCAAGCATAGCCCTGTTAGTTATATATATCCCCTAGAGGCCATTGTTGTACATATAATGTATATTATAGTGGATGCTTGGATATATATAGAGAGAACTTTCATACTCGACATGATAGTATGCTATTTGGTTTCACTTTGTCTTAACATGTTGACTTGTATTATTTTACTGTCTTGCTCTCACATGTTGATAAAGCCCTTAGGATATGTACTAAACTACTGGGACTATGATGAGATCATACTAGTGGAGTCAGGGTAGTCAACGAGTACATCCTATAACTGTTCTTAGTCGAGGGTGTGTCGAGACAGGGCATCGATACACCAGAGTAGACTAGCGTATACGCATCTTGACCCATATGATGGGCGATGGATGATCCCATATCCATCGGTGTTTGACATCAAAGATGGTGTACGGGTGCTCAGTGGAGACTGGGTACACTGAACGGACTCGCCGAGAACTCCTAGATGGTATTATACCAATCGTCAGATAGCAGTTCTCCGATAACACTGGTACAGGTTAGTCTGTAGACCCGAGATCGTCATAGAGTCTTGTGTGATTCCTACTGTGCTTTGATTTCCACCTTACCACGTCTAAGAGGGCGTGCAAAACGGTAGCTTTTGGGTACAGTCCCGAATCACATGGAGGCAATGAGCGATAGGAGGGGTTTCGTCTCTCCCGGTATAGGGAGTTGATGTTGTGCTATGTTCGATTGGCTATAACTGGAAGTCCCTGGCCAGGGCTGATATGGAGTGCTACTGGTAAGTGTTATCAGTAGTTTCTCGACCTGTTATGAGCCTCACATCAACACGACTTATCGGTTACTGGGGTCTGACGTTTACCACCCCTAGACTAGATATGCAACATATCAGACGAAGAGACCGGACTGTATGGTACTGTTACTGATTGGATTCACAGGAGAATGTACAGGCTTGCTTGTTGATCTTCTGATCGTTCAATACACAGGTGGCTGTTACATTTAGCTGACCGCTTGCAGCTTGTGGGTGTTTGATATGATCATCACCTACTGCCGGCGTATTGACGATTCTTTAGAGTCCTACACAGAGGTTTCCTGGCTCAGGCAAAACGGAGTAGGAGCACATATGTGATATGTGCGGGACCGAGAATATTACGATATGAGATACCGTATTCCATTCTCGCGTTATGTGATATCGGCCGGGTATATGAGATATAGCCGGGCCATCGGATCAAGTGTTGATTCGATGAATTGGTACATGTTATATTAGTCAGTTATATGCTATATAGCCGAATTGCCGGATCAAGTGTTGATTCGATAATTTAATGTATAATTATATATGTGATATGTTACATTACTTTAACTAATATAAGCTCGCTTTATTGATTCATTTTCTCACCGGATAATACATTGATATATATGTAATATATGTTAATTGTATTATTTTCTTTTGTTACAAAAATATATTATATATGTGATATATAATATTGTAACAAGTTAGGGTTACAAATGCAACATGTTTTATGGAGTTTAAACAAGTTTGGGTTTGGATTAGGGTTAGCTTTTTCATGAAGCTTCATGAAGCTTTCTTTTGTCTTTAGCTTGATATTTTGTTTAGATATTTGTTAACCCAACCCAAACCCTTTACCTATGGTTTATTCTCTACAATAGTTAAGCCTTTCATTCTTAACCAAGGGTTGCAATTGTAACTATAACAATAATTCATTATTCATCACAAAAGCTTTCTTCTTCTTCTTCCTCCTTGAAAAAGCTTGCTAGCTTTTTGCATGTGATGAATTGGTATGAGAAATTGAAAACAAAAGAGAGCTAAATTCCTACTTCATCATCCTCATCTATTCTAGCCACTTAGATTAGGGTGTTCACTTCTCTAATAAGTTGTTTAGTGTGTTAGTGATATGTATGCCCTAGAGGCCATTACTGTACATAGGATGTATATTGTAGTGGATGCTTGGACATATATACGGAGGACTTTCTTGCTCGACATGATAGTATGCTATCTGGTTGCCCTTTATCTTAACATGTACTCTGATTGTCTCTATGTTACATGTTGATAAAGCCTTTAGGATGAGTACTTGACTACCAGGACTATGATGCAAATCATACTAGTGGGGACAGTGTAGTCGCTAAGTACATCCTTCAAATGTTCCTAGTCGTGGGAGTACCGAGACAGGGCATCGATACTCCAGAGTAGACTAACGTATGCGCTTCTTGACCCATATGATGGGCGATGGATGATCCAATATCCATTGGTGTTTGACATCAGAGAAGGTATACGGGTGCTCAGTGGAGACTGGGTACACTGGACGAACTCGCCGAGAACTCCCAGATGGTATTATACCTTACGTCAGATGGCAGTTATCTGGTGACACTGGTACAGGTTAGTCTGTAGACCCGAGATCGTCATAGAGTCTTGTGTGATTCCCGCTGTGCTTTGATTTCCATCATACTACGTCCAAAAGGGCGTGCAAAACGGTGGTTTTGGGTATAGTCCCGAATCACATCGAGGCAATGAGCGATAGCAGGGGTTTCGTCTCTCCCGGTATAGGGAGTTGATGTTGCGCTGTGTTCGATTGGTTATAACTGGAAATCCCTGGCCAGGGTTGCTGAGATTTACTGGTAAATGTTATCAGTAGTTTCTCGAACTGTTATGGACCTAATATCGACACGACATATCAAACTACTGGGGTCTGACGTTTACCACCCCTAGGCGAGATATGTGACATATCAGACGAAGAGACCGGACTGTACGGGAGTGTTACTGATTGGATTTACAGGAGAATGTACAGGCTTGCTTGTTGATCTTCTGATCGCTCAATACCTGGATGGCTATTACTGTTAGTTATATGTATGCCCTAGAGGCCATTACTGTACATTGGATGTATATTGTAGTGGATGCTGGGACATATATAGGAAGGACTTTCTTGCTCGACATGATAGTACGCTATCTGGTTGCTCTTTATCTTAACATGTATACTTTTTGTCTCTCTCTGTTACATGTTGATAAAGCCCTTAGGATGTGTACTCGACTTCCAGGACTGTGATGCAGATCATACTAGTGGGGCCTGGATAGTCCATGAGTACATCCTTCAATGTTCTTAGTCGAGGGAATATCGAGACGGGGCATCGATATTCCAGAGTAGACTAGCGTATATCTTCTCGACCCATGTGATGGGCGATGGATGATCCCATATCCATTGGTGTTTGACATCAGAGATGGTATACGGGTGCTCAGTGGAGACTGGGTACACTGAACGGACTCGCCGAGAACTCCCAGATGGTATTATACCTCACGTCAGATGGCAGTTCTCTGGTGACACTGGTACAGCTTAGTCTGTTGACCCGAGATCGTCATAGAGTCTTGTGTGTCTCCCACTGTGCTTTGATTTCCACCCTACCACGGCTCTACTGAGTCGTGCAAACAGGTGGTTTTTGGGTACAGTCCCGATTCACATGGAGGCAATGAGCGATAGGAGGGGATTCGTCTCTCCCGGTATTGGGGGTTGATGTTGCGCAATGCACGACTGGCCATAACAGGAAATCCCTGGCCAGGGTTGCTGTGATATACTGGTAAGAGTTATCAGTAGTTTCACGAAAGTTATGGACCTCACGTCGGCATGACTTATCGAGCTACTGGGGTCTGACGTTTACCACCCCTAGGCGAGATATGCGACATATCAGACGAACAGACCGGACTGTACGGTAAGTGTTACTGGTTGGATTCACAGGAGTGTGAGCGGGCTTGCTCGTCGATCTTCTGATCGCTCAATACCCGGGTGGCCGTTACGTTTAGCAGACCGCTTGCGGCTTGTGGGTGCTTGATATGATCATCATCTGCTGCCGGCGTATTGACGAGTCTTTAGAGTCCTACACAGAGGTTTCCTGGTTCAAGCGAAACGAAATAGGAGCGCATATGAGATATGTGCGGGACCGAGAATAATTCGTGTATGTGATACCGTATTCCATTCTCGCGATGAATGTATCGATTGGTTATATGCGATATAACCTGGTTATCGAATCAAGGATTGATTCGATAAGCCGATACATTGGATACTAGCCGGTTATATGCGATATGACCGGATCATTGAATCAAGTGTTGATTTAATGATTTAATGTATAATTATATATTTGATATATTACTTTGCATTAACTGGTATTGGTTCACTTTAAATGGATTTTCTCACTTGGATTGTGCAAGTTGTATATGTGATATACTTTTGTGCACAAGATTGTATCATGTTTGATGATACATGCAAGCTTGGGTTTGTGTAGAGAATTGACCATGGTTATATGAATGGTTAGGGTTTCTTTTTATTTACTTATTCATTTATTTATTCTTTTTGTTTATTTTGGAAAAAGAAAATGATAAAGAGAAAAAGGGAATGGTGGCTTAGTTTGTTTTTAGTTGAAGTTTCATGAAGCATTGACTAAGTCACCATTCTTGTCTCATCCTTAACCCTAACCATTCAAGTTAACCATGGTCCATTCTCTACAATTAACCAAAGGTTAATATATGATAAGTATTGATTTATTTATATTATTATTCAAGACTTATCATATCTTCTTCTTCTTCTTCATCTTCTTCTTTCAAAAAGAAAGCTTGCTACATCAATGGCAAGTGATGAAAAAGTGTGAGAAATCCAATTCTAAAGTGAACCCACTTCCTATTTCTTCATCCTCTACCTCTTGCCAAGTAGTATAGGGTGTTTCCTTCACATGAGTTCATGGCTTGGTGAAGGTGGAGCTTGATCTAGTGATGCCTCGACGTAGATCATCTTCGGCACGTTGTCGACGACCTAGCCCGCCTTTTTCTCCGATGAAACCACCATGAGAGTCATGGTTCGATTTGGACAGCGGAGAGGACTTCATCACGGAGCCTAGGAGGTGAAGGACCGGATCTACAAAGGTTGTAGCCCCTTCCCTTTAGCTATATTTCCGTTTACTTGCTTGCATCGCCTATATATCTAGTTGACGATACGTATTAGGGTTTGTAGGCACAAGGAATTTTTGATTTGTGCATGTTTGATCACTTGTGAGACTCCATTTGAGTGCCTAGGAACCCTACAATTACGTTTAGCTGACCGCTTGCAGCTTGTGGGTGTTTGATATGATCATCACCTACTGCTGGCGTATTGACGATTCTTTAGAGTCTTACACAGAGGTTTTCTGGCTCAGGCAAAATGGAGTAGGAGCACATATGTGATATGTGCGGGACCGAGAATAATACGTGTATGCGATACCGTATTAGATTCTCGCGATATGTGATATCGGCCGGGTATATGTGATATAGCCGGGTCATCGAATCAAGTGTTGATTCAATGAACTGATACAGATTATATTAGTCGATTATTTGTGAAATAGCCGGATTATTGGATCAAGTGTTGATTCGATAATTTAATGTATAATTATATATATTTGATATATTATATTACATTAACTAATATTAGCTCACTTAAAGATTCTTTTTCTCACTTAGATAATACATTAATATGTATGTGATATATGTTAATTGTATTATTTTATTTTGTTACAATAAATATTGTATATGTGATATATAATATTGTAACATGTTATGCTTACAAATGCAACATGTTTTGTGGAGTTTAAATGTGGTTAGGGTTTGGATTAGGGTTAAGCTTTCAAGAAGCTTCTTGAAGCTTTGACTTTGACTTGTGATATTTTATGTAGATATTTCTTAACCCAACCCAAACCCTTTACCATAGTTAATTCTCTACAAGGGTTAAGTCTTCATTATTAACCCATGGTTGCATTTCTAACCACATACAAAGGTTTTCATTATTCATCACAAATGAAATTGTTCTTCTTCTTCCTCTTGAAAAAAGCTTTCTAGCTTTTTGACATGTGATGATAATGAGTGAGAAATTGAAAATAAAAGAGAGCTAAATTCCTACTTCATCATCCTCATCTATTCTAGCCGCTTAGATTAGGGTGTTTGCTTTGCTAATACTTGATTAGAAAAGCAAGAGCTTGGGTTTGAGTTTCTTCAAGGTAGATCATCTTAGTTATTGAAGATCGGAAGCTAGCTTGCATCTTTCTCTTCATGGAGCATCTCTAGAGTACGGGTACTTGATGATCGCAGCGAAGGGACCTCAACACGGAGCTTATGAAGTGAAAGAATGGACTACAAAGGTTGTAATCCTTAACTCTTAGATGTTAAAGTGTTTAACATACTTGTTTGCTTAATTCTCTAATTGAGATCTTGGTTAGGGTTTGTTGAGTACCCCAAAAATTTCAATATGGCATGTGTGATGCCTTCCTAAACCTTGCTAAGCTGCTAAGCTAACCCTATATAGTGAAGTGTAAGCTTGGGGATTCCAACTGTTGGGGATTCCAACTGTTGTAGTTTTACACTTTCTTTTCTGTGACCGTAAGTGTAATATGTGATGTCGCCGGTTTCGTTGCTATATGTCAACGACAATTGGGATGCGCATATTTACTTACGTTGATGACATGTGATGTTATGTGTTGCTGGATATGTTATATTGGATCGTCGTGTTTGAATAGCCGGGGGTTTTTTATGTGAGATGAGTGTTTTTCATTTTCATTCATGTAAAAACTTGTATGTAATATTCTTTTATTGGGGCACTTCCAGGTTGCGGAAGTTGTCACCGTTGATGTATATTATTTACTTTTCTGCACTAGGATAGACCCAAGGAGGGGAGCACAAGTAACCGGGTTCTAGGGTCCAGTGGGAGACCATCTCGAGGAGTCGAGTCCGGGTCTCCTAACCCTAGAATTGGTAGGGTTGCTTGCCGCTCTCGTAGGGGTCTAGGGATGTGGGATTGGCTATTCATCACGACCGTGGAATCCGTGTTTTATACTGGCTCGTATTGAAAACACGGACGTCCTAGTATATCCAATATTTCATATGTTTCTTCTGCTGTGATTTATCTGTGATGTGATCATGTGATGTTCTGTGACAGATATTATATATAGTATATATGATATATTATATAAACGTTGCTTATGTTTTACACCCGCGCTAGCCCTGTCCCGCTCTGCCGTTAGTTACCTAACCTAACGGTGCAGACGGGACATCGAGGCGAATAAGGATGGCATAAGCGTACGTTATATTTATCTGTGATGTTTAGGTGCACCTTAATGATGGGATATTCATTAATGAGATTAATGAAAGAAAATAAACCTAATTGATGTTGTGGAATCGAATTTCAAAATAAAAACAGGTAGCTACAGTTCTTGCTTTGCATCGCGGTGTTCATTATAGAACATCCTGCACCTTATTCGATGAGAAAAGGACCGAGATCCCTTCACCGGGAGTGACTCCTTTAGCAATAACTGGCAGATGCTACAACCCTCGGTTTGTCTTTGATCGCTTCTATAGTTTCCGCTTTGCACAGTGATATATATGATATATCCCGCACCTCATTCGACGAGGAAAGGGCCGACGATCCCTTCACCGGGAGTGACCCCTTTAGCAAAACTAGAAAAGCCTCGAAAACATTCCATTTAAAAACCATTTGATTCCGCAACGAGATCAAGTTCAAAGCGTTAAAGGTTTTCATAAAAACCATTCACAACCCTCCGTCATTTTAGGAAGTAGAGTACTTAGTATTCGTGCTGTGTTTGTTGACCATAGTCAAGGCACAGTGTACGGTAGCTAAGTGATGTCTTCCTACACCGCATATGATGCGATTAGTTAGGACAGTCGCGTGACTTTGTTGACCTTAGTTAAGGGTCATGTGGGTGGGTTTAATTAATCACGAAATGACGGGTAGAACTTGACTAGTACTTATGATTTATTGACCATAGTTAAGGTCATAAGTGCTAGGGGTAAAAATCTTTATCGGGAGTTTCAAGTGTTGAAATTTGCAATGAGATTGCATACCTTCTATGTGATAGTTGGATCCCGATACCCACTGCGAGTAATTGTTACTCCTGGGAGAGTTTTGCACTTTACAATTAGCCGATCAAGTAGGTGTCTAGAAAGATGTCAACGGGGTTACGCCTCTGGGAAAGCGAGGTTTACAGTAATTAGGTCCGTGCGAAAGCACGAAGAACCTCCCTCAAAGTACCGACACTGGCCTGGCTGAAAGACTGGCGAACTTGTAGAGTGTAATTAATCCCGGCTAGTCTTTCCTTTTAAGGTTTGAAGGAAGATTTGATAAAAACAGTGGGAGCCATCCTGATTAGATAAAATATATAACCAATCTGATCTTGCAAGAGCGCACGCAGAGTGTTTTCTTCTCTCTCTCTCCTGGTAGCGACCATATCACGCCTTAATCAAGATAATAATACGGATTATTGACCGAACCCGCTTGTTATACTGAGCTGGGGAACGTTGGTCCCGCTCCAACTTATAATTGTTATAAGACAGAGCAGGAAATAGGGGAATACCAGAATTCCTATGCCGCCCAAACGAAGAAAGTGCATATGATGCATCTCCTTCGGGTGTGTTCATTATACAGAACTGTTTCTCAGTATCCTCTGCATCCTGGGTATCTGATACCGGATCAGGATCCCAGATATGTAATCTGTTACATAGGGCTACAAAAGGGTAGAAAAACTGAGAACGGGTGATAAGTTTCATGAGGCAGAAAACGGGGCAAGTGTTGCAGCCAAGTCTGTTGGTCGCTGTCACCCTGTATTACCAATACATTGATTCTGAACAAATGCTATTAGATACCGAACCTGATATACAAAATCATATCAGTCTCTTTATTAGTAAAGAAATGATATAATTTTGTATTGTTGGATAATGTTTTGAACATTTCCTATATCAAAAGTTGATCGGTTCAGGCACGTTATCTAAAAGCATTGACGTTCTAAATCAAACTACAGTTCCTTGTATACTGAACACACACAAGAGAAAGAGTTCAGAAATGAACAAATTCTTCTTGAGGTATTGTAGACTAGGTCATATCAATGCGACCCGACTAGCTGAAGTTACATTTAGATGCATATTTAAATCAGTTTGAATTTACATCTTGTGAAACTTGCCGGTCATGTCACAAAGATATAATGACACCAGCTCTGTTTACTGGAAGCAGAGAAAGAGTTAATGAACTCTTGGGACTAATACATAATGATGTATGTAAGGTCTCCTGTCTACACATGCCAGGACTGGTTCTTTATACTTCATTATATTCTCTGATAATCTCTCAAGATTCAGTCATATATTCCTGTTGAAATATAAGTCCGAACCTTCTGAGGTATTCACAGAATATAAGTAGGAAGTAGAGAACCAAAATACGGGTAAAAGTATTATGTCCTATGATGAGATCAAGGAGGAGAATACTTGAGCACGGAATTTCTGGACTATTCTAAAGGAGAATGGGATTCTCTCTCATCATTACTCCTCCGTATACACCATAGCACGATGGTATATCGGGGCGGAGCAATTACACCCTATATGATAAGGTGTGCTCTATGATGAGTAATACTGAGTTACCTGTTTCCTTTTTGGGAGTTTTGCACTTGAGAAGCTGCATACCTATTGAATAGGGTTCAAATCAAATCAGTTGCCTACCACTTCATATTTGATATGATATGGGAAGAGCCCATGTCTTAAGCTAGTTAAGATTTGGGGTTGTCCGGCCTATGTCTAAAAGCAAAATCCGGACAAGCTCGAGGCAAGATCTGTTATGTAAAACTGGAAAGGTTCCAGCTATACAAACTGCAGCTGATGATTTGATAGAACCAAAGGATTCAGTAGATACCAACGAACCTCAGCCTCTCCGCCGATCTAGTAGGGTTCCTCACCCACCCGAGAGATACTTCGGTTTCTCTGTGACAGTGGGAGCGAGGATTGCATCATAAGATGATGACCCATCTAGTTTCGAGCTGGCCATCAGGAGTGGGACTCTGTAAGAATGGCTGGATGCTTAGCGATCTGAGATGGAATCCATGTACACCAACAAAGTATGGACTTTGGTTGCTATATCTGAAGGGTTAAATCCCCATCAGGAGCAAGTATATCTTGAGAAGATTACTTGGTGTAGATGGACAAGTTGAGACTTTCAAAGCTAGACTTGTTAAAGGTTTTCGTCATCGACCAGGCACGGATAATGATGAAACCTTTTCTAGGGACTATGCTTAAGTCCATCCAGATCCTACTTATCACGGCTACATACCATGACTACGATATCTGGTGGTTGGGTGTCATGACTGCTTTTCTAAATGATGTTTTAGAAGAGTGCGTCTATAAGTACACAGCCAGAGGGCCTCGTAGACAGTGGGAGCAGCGGAAACGTGTGCAAGATGCTTTATAGGATAAAGCAGACATCGCGGAGTTGGAACATCTGTTTTGATGGATTAGTCAAAGAAGTTGACATCATCAAAATGGTAGATGAACCTTGTATAAACAAAAAGGTAGTAGGGAGTATGGTGACGATCCTCGTAGAGTACGTGGATGACATACTCTTGTTAGGGAAGGAGTTTCCTATGCTACGCTCGATCAATCTCCGCTTATCACAATGATTTTCCATATAGGATCAAAGTGATACCTCCTAAATCATGTGTTTTCGTCTATGAGATAGATGTAATTGGATGCTAGGATACTCACTAGTTGTAGTGAGATGGTATCAATCGATCCTGGGGAGAATCCCTGGAAGGGTTCCAGAGTGATAAAGACGACTGAATGTCAGTCACAGGCATTGTCTTTACCCTCAGTAAAGGGACGGTATGTTGGAAGAGTTCCAAGATAGATACCGTGGCAAACTAGACGATAAAGGCTGGTAACATTGCTATTTAAAATACTACCAAAGAGGCAGTTTGGGTGTATATTGGTTCATAGGATGAACTAGGTTCCTACCATTGTGTGACAATGGAACTGTGGCTTCGGCCCTGGAACCCTGGTCCCATCAGTGACCCAGAAAAATTCTGAGACAGCATCACCTGATCATGGAGATAGTTGATCTCCAGGTTGATCAAGGTTAGGAGAGTAGACTCAGAGGACAACACGGCGGATCCACTCACGAAGGCCTTTTCCCAAAGAGAGACTTTTAGGGGATGGTTGAGTATGTGATACTGCAACCACTGCTACAGATGGCCCTAGTGCAAGTGGGAGATTGTTAGTTATATGTATGCCCTAGAGGCCATTACTGTACATTGGATGTATATTGTAGTGGATGCTGGGACATATATAGGAAGGACTTTCTTGCTCGACATGATAGTACGCTATCTGGTTGCTCTTTATCTTAACATGTATACTTTTTGTCTCTCTCTGTTACATGTTGATAAAGCCCTTAGGATGTGTACTCGACTTCCAGGACTGTGATGCAAATCATACTAGTGGGGCCTGGATAGTCCATGAGTACATCCTTCAATGTTCTTAGTCGAGGGAATATCGAGACGGGGCATCGATATTCCAGAGTAGACTAGCGTATATCTTCTCGACCCTTGTGATGGGCGATGGATGATCCCATATCCATTGGTGTTTGACATCAGAGATGGTATACGGGTGCTCAGTGGAGACTGGGTACACTGAACGGACTCGCCGAGACTCCCAGATGGTATTATACCTCACGTCAGATGGCAGTTCTCTGGTGACACTGGTACAGCTTAGTCTGTTGACCCGAGATCGTCATAGAGTCTTGTGTGTCTCCCACTGTGCTTTGATTTCCACCCTACCACGGCTCTACTGAGTCGTGCAAACAGGTGGTTTTTGGGTACAGTCCCGATTCACATGGAGGCAATGAGCGATAGGAGGGGATTCGTCTCTCCCGGTATTGGGGGTTGATGTTGCGCAATGCACGACTGGCCATAACAGGAAATCCCTGGCCAGGGTTGCTGTGATATACTGGTAAGAGTTATCAGTAGTTTCACGAAAGTTATGGACCTCACGTCGGCATGACTTATCAAGCTACTGGGGTCTGACGTTTACCACCCCTAGGCGAGATATGCGACATATCAGACGAACAGACCGGACTGTACGGTAAGTGTTACTGGTTGGATTCACAGGAGTGTGAGCGGGCTTGCTCGTCGATCTTCTGATCGCTCAATACCCGGGTGGCCGTTACGTTTAGCAGACCGCTTGCGGCTTGTGGGTGCTTGATATGATCATCATCTGCTGCCGGCGTATTGACGAGTCTTTAGAGTCCTACACAGAGGTTTCCTGGTTCAAGCGAAACGAAATAGGAGCGCATATGAGATATGTGCGGGACCGAGAATAATTCGTGTATGTGATACCGTATTCTATTCTCGCGACGAATGTATCGATTGGTTATATGCGATATAACCTGGTTATCGAATCAAGGATTGATTCGATAAGCCGATACATTGGATACTAGCCGGTTATATGCGATATGACCAGATCATTGAATCAAGTGTTGATTTAATGATTTAATGTATAATTATATATTTGATATATTACTTTGCATTAACTGGTATTGGTTCACTTTAAATGGATTTTCTCACTTGGATTGTGCAAGTTGTATATGTGATATACTTTTGTGCACAAGATTGTATCATGTTTGATGATACATGCAAGCTTGGGTTTGTGTAGAGAATTGACCATGGTTATATGAATGGTTAGGGTTTCTTTTTATTTACTTATTCATTTATTTATTCTTTTTGTTTATTTTGGAAAAAGAAAATGATAAAGAGAAAAAGGGAATGGTGGCTTAGTTTGTTTTTAGTTGAAGTTTCATGAAGCACTGACTAAGTCACCATTCTTGTCTCATCCTTAACCCTAACCATTCAAGTTAACCATGGTCCATTCTCTACAATTAACCAAGGGTTAATATATGATAAGTATTGATTTATTTATATTATTATTCAAGACTTATCATATCTTCTTCTTCTTCTTCTTTCAAAAAGAAAGCTTGCTACATCAATGGCAAGTGATGAAAAAGTGTGAGAAATCCAATTCTAAAGTGAACCCACATCCTATTTCTTCATCCTCTACCTCTTGCCAAGTAATATAGGGTGTTTCCTTCACAAGTTTTCATGGCTTGGTGAAGGTGGAGCTTGATCTAGTGATGCCTCGACGTAGATCATCTTCGGCACGTTGTCGACGACCTAGCCCGCCTTTTTCTCCGATGAAACCACCGTGAGAGTCATGGTTCGATTTGGACAGCGGAGAGGACTTCATCACGGAGCCTAGGAGGTGGAGGACCGGATCTACAAAGGTTGTAGCCCCTTCCCTTTAGCTATATTTCCGTTTACTTGCTTGCATCGCCTATATATCTAGTTGACGATACGTATTAGGGTTTGTAGGCACAAGGAATTTTTGATTTGTGCATGTTTGATCACTTGTGAGACTCCATTTGAGGGCCTAGGAACCCTACAATTACGTTTAGCTGACCGCTTGCAGCTTGTGGGTGTTTGATATGATCATCACCTACTGCCGGCGTATTGACGATTCTTTAGAGTCTTACACAGAGGTTTTCTGGCTCAGGCAAAATGGAGTAGGAGCACATATGTGATATGTGCGGGACCGAGAATAATACGTGTATGCGATACCGTATTAGATTCTCGCGATATATGATATCGGCCGGGTATATGTGATATAGCCGGGTCATCGAATCAAGTGTTGATTCAATGAACTGATACAGATTATATTAGTCGGTTATTTGTGAAATAGCCGGATTATTGGATCAAGTGTTGATTCGATAATTTAATGTATAATTATATATATTTGATATATTATATTACATTAACTAATATTAGCTCACTTAAAGATTCTTTTTCTCACTTGGATAATACATTAATATGTATGTGATATATGTTAATTGTATTATTTTATTTTGTTAAAATAAATATTGTATATGTGATATATAATATTGTAACTTGTTATGCTTACAAATGCAACATGTTTTGTGGAGTTTAAATGTGGTTAGGGTTTGGATTAGGGTTAAGCTTTCAAGAAGCTTCTTGAAGCTTTGACTTTGACTTGTGATATTTTGTGTAGATATTTCTTAACCCAACCCAAACCCTTTACCATAGTTAATTCTCTACAAGGGTTAAGTCTTCATTATTAACCCATGGTTGCATTTCTAACCACATACAAAGGTTTTCATTATTCATCACAAATGAAATTGTTCTTCTTCTTCCTCTTGAAAAAAGCTTTCTAGCTTTTTGACATGTGATGATAATGAGTGAGAAATTGAAAATAAAAGAGAGCTAAATTCCTACTTCATCATCCTCATCTATTCTAGCCGCTTAGATTAGGGTGTTTGCTTTGCTAATACTTGATTAGAAAAGCAAGAGCTTGGGTTTGAGTTTCTTCAAGGTAGATCATCTTAGTTATTGAAGATCGGAAGCTAGCTTGCATCTTTCTCTTCATGGAGCATCTCTAGAGTACGGGTACTTGATGATCGCAGCGAAGGGACCTCAACACGGAGCTTATGAAGTGAAGGAATGGACTACAAAGGTTGTAATCCTTAACTCTTAGATGTTAAAGTGTTTAACATACTTGTTTGCTTAATTCTCTAATTGAGATCTTGGTTAGGGTTTGTTGAGTACCCCAAAAATTTCAATATGGCATGTGTGATGCCTTCCTAAACCTTGCTAAGCTGCTAAGCTAACCCTACATAGTGAAGTGTAAGCTTGGGTTAGAGATTCTTCAAGGTAGATCATCTTAGATCATGAAGACTACAAGCAAGGTGTCTCATTTACCTCATGGAGCCACTCGAGAGTCAGAGTTCATGTTGATCGTAGCGAAGGGACCTCAACACGGAGCTTATGAAGCGAAGGAACGGATTATAAAGGTTGTAATCCCTCTCTCTTAGATGTAAAGTAGTTTACATGCATGTTAACCCTAATTCTCTTGTTAAGATCTTGGTTAGGGTTTGTTTAGCACCCCAAAAATTTTGAAGTAGCATGATTGATGCCTGCCAAAACCTTCATAAGATGCTATGCTAACCCTACAGTGGTATCAGAGCCAAGCTAGAGTATTAGGCGTTGTCTAGACGAAATTTGAAGTCCGATCGAACTCCGAAACCCCGATAAATCCCACTTTATGGAAATTTTTTCAAAAGTTGAAATTTTTCATATTAAAAATACTCAGAAAATCATGCAGGGAATTCTAAGAATTACTGTGAAGTATGAAGCCATAACTCACTCAAGCAAACACGAAACCGCGGCCAAACCATGCGTTTGGCGGCGGTTCCGTGGCCAACTTTGGGAGTTGGGGTCTAATATTTCAGGGGTTTATTCTTGGGTACTTTTTCATGCTTCTGGGAATTTTTAATTCTACTCAAGTGTTGAGCTTTCTGGGAAATATTGGGAACTCATTGATTCGATCGGAAAGTTTAACTTCGTTTAAGTTTTTCCGGGTAATTTAGAACGTGTTAAAAGGTTCGAACGGATATCAATAACTCACTTTTTCCCCTGTCGGAAAACTTTCAAGTGTTGGATTTTTCCTGAGTTTAAAACTTTCAGAAAATCATGTAAGCGAATCTGTGGACCCTCTAGAAGAACGTAACCTTAACTCGATTATGTGACCGTCAAAACCGCCACTGAACCATATGGTTTGTGGTAGTTTAGCGTTGTCACATGTGAGGCGTTGGTTTGACCCTTCTACGGCTGGTTCATAGCGGCTGTGACATGTTCTGGGACTTTTTGAACTCCGCTCAAGTGTTGAGCTATTTGGGAAATCTTGGGTGTTTATCTATTCGATCGGAAAGTTTAACATTGTCTATTTATCTGGAATGTGATACAATATGTGGAATTCATATAGTTAGGCATGAAATGCGAAGTATGTGATATTTCGGATTTAAGATGTCTAAAGTGATTGTGGATTCCAAATGTTGTAGTTTTTCATTTTCTTTTCTGTGACCGTAAGTGTAATATGTGGTATATCGCCGTTTTCGTCGCTATAGATCGACGACAATTATGATAGGCATATTTACTTACGGTGATGACATGTGTTGTTATGTGTTGCTGTGATATGTTATATTGGATCGTCGTGTTCTGAATAGCCGGGGGTTTTATGTGAGATGAGGGTTTTAATTTTCATTCATGTAAAATTTTTTGTATGTAATATTCTTTTATTGGGGCACTTCCGGGTTGAGGATGATGTCACCATTGTATATTATTTACTTTTCCGCATTAGGATAGACCCGAGGAGGGGAGCACAAGTAACCGGGTTCTAGGGTCCAGTGGGAGGCCATCTCGAGGAGTCGAGACCGGGTCTCTTAACTCTAGAATTGGCAGTGTTGCTTGCCGCTCTCGTAGGGTTCTAGGGATGTGGGTTTGTCTATTCATCGCGACCGTGAAATCCGTGTTTTATACAGGCTCAAAATAAAACACGGACGTCGTAGTATATCCAATATTTCATATGTTATCTTCTGCTGCAATGTTCTGTGATGAGATCATATTACTGCCTGAGACGAATGCTTAAACTATATATATATATATGATATATAAATATTACTGCTTTCATTTCTTCTGTGATTCTTAGGAAGCATAACTGATGGGATTTATTAATGAAATTAATAAAAGAAAAGAAACCTAAAAGATATTGTAGAATCAAATTTTCAAAAAGGGTAGCTACAGTTTTTGCTTTGCATAGCAGTATATATGATATACCCCGCACCTTATTCGATAAGGAAAGAGCCGAGATCCCTTCACCGGGAGTGACCTCTTTAACAAAACTGGCAGATGCTACAAACTCACGGTTTAGTTTTTGACTACTTCTATAGTTCTTGCTTTGCATAGCGGTATATATGATGTACCCTGCACCTTATTCGATAAGGAAAGAGCCAAAATCCCTTCACCGGGAGTGATCTCTTTAGCGAAACTAGAAAAGCCTAAAAAAACACTCCTTTTCAAAATCACTTGTTTCTACAACGATATCAAGTTCATTACGTAATAGGTTTTCTGAAAAACCTGCGTAGCCCTCCGTCATTTCAGATAAGTAATATTTAGTATTCGTGCTACGGTAGTTTGGCATGCGTCAAGGCGTAGTGTACGGTAGCTGGTTACTACTTATCTGTAGCATAAGATGCGATTGTATTAGGGTATTCATACGGCGTTGTTTGGCATGCGTCAAGGGTCGTATGGGTGGGTTTAATTCAATCACGAAATGTACGGGTTGAACTTGACTAGCGGACTATGGGTTGTTTGGCATGCGTCAAGGTCATAGCACGCTAGGGGTAAAAGAATTATCGGGAATTTCAAGTGTTGAAATTTGTAATGAGATTGCATACCTCCTATGAGATAGTTGGATCCCGATACCCACTGCGAGTAAGAGTTACTCCTGGGAGAGTTTTACACAGGACAATTAGCCGATCAAGTAGGTGTCTAGAAAGGTGTTAACGGGGTTATACCTCTGGAAAAACGAGGTTTATTTTAATTAGGTCCATGCAAAAGCACGGGGAACCTCCCTCAAAGTACCAACACTGGCCTGGCCGAAAGATTTGCGAACTTGTAAGGTGTAATTAATCCCGGCTAGTCTTACCTTTTAGGATTTGAAGGAAGATTTGATAAAAACAGTGGGAGCCATCCTGATTAGATAAGATAATAACCAATCCAATCTTGCAAGAGCATACACTAAAGTGTTTTCTTCTCTCTCTCTCCAGGTAGCGACCATGTCAGGCCTTAATCAAGATAATAATATGGATGTATTGACTGAACCCGCTTAGTATACTAAGTAGGGGAATATTGGTCCCGTTCTTTCTTATAAGTGTTATAAGACTGAGTAGGGAATAGGAGAATATACGGATTCTTACGCCGCCCAAACGAAGAACAAGCATGTTGATGCATCTTCTTCGGGTGTGTTAGTTATCGAGAACTGTTTCTCAGTTCACTCTACGTCCTGGGTATTAGATACCGGATCGGGATCCCATATATGTAATGTGTTACGTGGGCTACATAAAGATAGAGAACTGGGAATGGGTGATCATTCCGTAAGAGTGGGGAATGGTGCTGATGTTGCAGCCAAGGCAGTTGGCGAATATCACCTTGTATTACCAAATGGTAATACATTGGTTCTGAACGAATGCTATTACATTCCGACCCTGATATGCAATCTTATATCAGTTTCTTTATTGAGCAAAGAAGGATATAATTTTGTAATACAGGATAATGTTATGAACATATTCCTGGATCAAAAGTTGATTGGATCAGGATTGTTAAATAATGGCATATACGTTCTCAACCAAACTACAGTACTTAATATACAAAACACACACAAGAGGAAAAGTTCAGAAATGAACGAATCCTTCTTATTGCATTGTAGACTAGGTCATATCAATGCGACACGACTATCTAAGTTACATAAGGATGGATATCTGAATACGTTCGAATTATCATCTTATGAAACTTGCCAGTCATGTTTCAAAGGCAAAATGACCAAAACTCCGTTTAATGGACACGGAGAAAGAGTTACAGAACTCTTAGGGCTGATACATAGTGATGTATGTGGTCACATGTCTACACATGCCAGGAACGGTTCTTCCTACTTCATTACATTCACTGACGATCTCTCAAGATATGGACATGTATTCCTGATGAAACACAAGTCTGAAGCTTTTGAGAAATTCAGGGAATATAAGCACGAAGTAGAGAACCAAACGGGCAAAAGTATTAAGATCCTATGATCTGATCGAGGAGGAGAATACTTGAGCAATGAGTTTCTGAACTATCTAAAAGAGAATGGGATTCTCTCTTAGCTTACTCCTCCTTATACACCACAGCACAACTGTTTATTGGAGCGGAGGAATCGCACCCTATTAGATATGGTGCGCTCTATGATGAGCAATGCTGAGTTGCCTGTTTCCTTCTGTGGGTATGCGCTTGAGACAGCCATAGACCTATTGAATAGGGTTCCCACCAAATCTGTGCCAACCACTCCATATGAGATATGGAAAGGAAATAAACCACATCTTAATTACATTAAGATATGGGTTGTCCGGCATATATGAAAACACAAAATCCGGACAAGCTCGAGGCAAGGTCAGTTCTGTGCAAGTTTATTGGATATCCCAAGCATTTGCAAGGGTATATCTTCTACCACTCCGAGGAACAAAAAGTGTTTGTTTCTCGACATGCCACCTTCTTAGAAAAGGGTTTTCTTAAGAAACAAGATAGTGGCAATGAGGTAGAACTGGAAGAAGTTCCAGCGACACAAACTGCAACTGAAAATTTAGTGGAACCAGAGGATTCAGTAGTTCCCAACGAACCCCAGCCTCTCTGCCGATCTAGTAGGGTTTCTCATACACCTGAGAGATACTACGGTTTTCTCGTTGATGGTGGGAGTGAAGATTGCATCATGGAAAATGATGACCCAACTAGCTTCGAGCAGGCCATCACGAGTGGGGACTCTGTGAAGTGGCTGGATGCAATGCGATCTGAGATGGAATCCATGTACACTAACAAAGTATAGACTTTGGATGTTGCTCCTGAAGGGGTAAAACCCATTGGGAGCAGGTGGATCTTTAAGAAGAAACTTGGTGTAGATGGAAAAGTAGAGACTTTCAAAGCTAGACTTGTTGCAAAGGGTTTTCGTCAACGACCAGGTGTGGATTATGACGAAACCTTTTCTCCAGTGGCTATGCTTAAGTCCATCCGGATCCTACTTGCCATTGCTGCATACCATGACTACGAAATCTGGCAGATGAATGTTAAGACCGCCTTTCTAAATAGTGATTTAGAAGAGTGCGTGTACATGACTCGGCCAGAGGGCTTCATAAACAGTGGGAGCAGCGGAAAGGTGTGCAAGCTGCTTAAATCCATCTATGGGTTAAAGCAAGTATCGCGGAGTTGGAACATCTGCTTTGATGTTTTAGTCAAAGAGTTTGACTTCATCAAAAACGTAGATGAACCTTGTATTTACAAGAAGGTTGCAGAGAGTAAGGTTGTCTTCCTCGTATTGTACGTGGATGACATACTCTTGATAGGAAATGATGTTCCTATGCTGCACTCGGTCAAGCTCTTCCTATCATATAGATTCTCAATGAAAGATCTAGGTGATGCCTCCTACATTTTGGGAATAAAGATCTATAGAGATAGATCTAAACGGATACTGAGATTGTCCCAATCCAGGTATATTGACACCATACTAAAGAGGTTTAGTATGGAAGAATCTAAGCATGGGAACCAACCCACGATCTCTGGACTCACTCTCTCCAAAGAGATATCTGCCAAGACTGATTTGGAAAGAACTCGCATGCAAAGGATACCCTATGCTTCGGCAGTAGGCTCTATTATGTACGCGATACTATGTACCAGACTCGATATAGCATACTCACTAAGTGTAGTGAGTAGGTATCAAGCAGATCCTGGAGAGAGTCACTGGACAGCTGTGAAGAACATTCTCAAGTACTTGAGAAGGACTAAGGAGATGTTCTTGGTGTATAGTAACGGTGAACTCCAGGTGGAGTCCTTTACCGATTCGAGCTTCCAGAGTGATAAGGACGACTCTAAGTCGCACTCGAGATTTGTCTTTACTCTCAATGGAGGGGCGGTGTATTGGAAGAGTTCCAAACAGGAAACCGTTGCAGACTCGACGATGGAGGCTGAATACATCGCTGCCAACGATGCTGCCAAAGAAGCTATTTGGATGAAGAAGTTCATCACTGAACTTGGTGTGGTTCCGTCCATTGAGCATCCAATACCTTTGTATTATGATAACAATGGAGCTGTGACTTTGGCCAAGCAACCCAGGTCCCATCAAAAGTCTAGAAATATTCTGAGGCGGTATCACCTGATCCGGGAGATAGTTGATCGCCGGGAGATCGAGGTCAGGAGAGTTGAAACGAAGGACAACACTGCGGATCCACTCACGAAGGCCATACCCCAGATACAATTTGAGAGACTCTTAGGGATGTTGGGTATGAGATACTACAACAGCTGGCCTTAGTGCAAGAGGGAGATTGTTAGTTATATATATGCCCTAGAGGCCATTGTTGTACATATGATGTATATTATAGTGGATGCTTAGATACATATAGAGAGGACTTTCTTGCTCGACATGATAGTATGCTATTTGGTTTCACTTTGTCTTAACATGTTGACTTGTATTAGTTTACTGTCTTGCTCTCACATGTTGATAAAGCCCTTAGGATATGTACTCGACTACTGGGACTATGATGAGATCATACTAGTAGGGCCAGGGTAGTCAACGAGTACATCCTATAACTGTTCCTAGTCGAAGGTGTATCGAGACAGGGCATCGATACACCAGAGTAGACTAGCGTATACGCATCTTGACCCATATGATGAGCGATGGATGATCCCATATCCATCGGTGTTTGACATCAAAGATGGTGTACGGGTGCTCAGTGAAGACTGGGTACACTGAACGGACTCACCGAGAACTCCTAGATGGTATTATACCAATCGTCAGATATCAGTTCTCCGGTGACACTGGTACAGGTTAGTCTGTAGACCCGAGATCGTCATAGAGTCTTGTGTGATTCCCACTGTGCTTTGATTTCCACCTTACCACGTCCAAGAGGGCGTGCAAAACGGTGGCTTTTGGGTACAGTCCCGAATCACATGGAGGCAATGAGCGATAGGAGGGGTTTCGTCTCTCCCGGTATAGGGAGTTGATGTTGTGCTGTGTTCGATTGGCTATAACTGGAAGTCCCTGGCCAGGGCTGATATGGAGTGCTACTGGTAAGTGTTATCAGTAGTTTCTCAACCTGTTATGAGCCTCATATCGACACGACTTATCGGTTACTGGGGTCTGACGTTTACCACCCCTAGACTAGATATGCGACATATCAGACGAAGAGACCGGACTGTATGGTAGTGTTACTGATTGGATTCACAGGAGAATGTACAGGCTTGCTTGTTGATTTTCTTATCGTTCAATACACAGGTGGCTATTACGTTTAGCTGACCGCTTGCAGCTTGTGGGTGTTTGATATGATCATCACCTACTGCCGGCGTATTGACGATTCTTTAGAGTCCTACACAGAGGTTTCCTGGCTCAGGCAAAACGGAGTAGGAGCACATATATGATATGTGTGGGTCCGAGAATATTACGATATGAGATACCGTATTCCATTCGCGCGATATGTGATATCGGCCGGGTATAGGAGATATAGCCGGGTCATCGGATCAAGTGTTGATTCGATGAATCGGTACATGTTATATTAGTCGGTTATATGCTATATAGCCGGATTGTCGGATCAAGTGTTGATTCGATAATTTAATGTATAATTATATATGTGATATATTACATTACGTTAACTAATATAAGCTCGCTTTATTGATTCATTTTCTCACCGGATAATACATTGATACATATGTGATATATGTTAATTGTATTATTTTCTTTTGTTACAAAAATATATTATATATGTGGTATATAATATTGTAACAAGTTAGGGTTACAAATGCAACATGTTTTATGAAGTTTAAACAAGTTTGGGTTTGGATTAGGGTTAGCTTTTGGGTTAGTTTTTTCATGAAGCTTTCTTTTGTCTTTAGCTTGATATTTTTTTAGATATTTGTTAACCCAACCCAAACCCTTTACCTATGGTTTATTCTCTACAATAGTTAAGCCTTTCATTCTTAACCAAGGGTTGCAATTGTAACCATAACAATAATTCATTATTCATCAAAAAGCTTTCTTCTTCTTCCTCCTCCTTGAAAAAGCTTTCTAGCTTTTTGCATGTGATGAATTAGTGTAAGAAATTGAAAACAAAAGAGAGCTAAATTCCTACTTCATCATCCTCATCTATTCTAGCCACTTAGATTAGGGTGTTCACTTCTCTAATAAGTTGTTTAATGAAGTGTAAGTTTGGGTTAGAGATTCTTCAAGGTAGATCGTCCTAGATCATGAAGACTACAAGCAAGATGTCTCATTTACCTCATGGAGCCACTCGAGAGTCGGAGTTCATGTTGATCGCAGCGAAGGGACCTCAACACGGAGCTTATGAAGCGAAAGAACGGACTACAAAGGTTGTAATCTCTCTCTCTTAGATGTAAAGTTGTTTACATGCATGTTAACCCTAATTCTCTAGTTAAGATCTTGGTTAGGGTTTGTTTAGCACCCCAAAAATTTTAATGTAGTATGATTGATGCTTACCAAAACCTTCACAAGGTGCTATGCTAGCCCTACAGCAACATCAACCCCCAATACCGGGAGAGACGAAATCCCCTCCTATCGCTCATTGCCTCCATGCGACTCGGGACTGTACCCAAAAACCACCATTTTGCACGATCTTTTGAACGTGGTAAGGTGGAAATCAAAGCACAGTGGGAATCATATAAAACTCTATGATGATCTCGGGTCGACAGACTAACCTGTACCAGTGTCACCAGAGAACTGCTATCTGACGATAGATATAATACCATTTAGGAGTTCTCGGCGAGTCCGTTCAGTGTGCCCAGTCTCCACTGTGCACCCGTATACCTTCTCTGATGTCGAACACCAATGGATGTGGGATCATCCATCGCCCATCATATGGGTGAAGAAGCGTATACGCTAGTCTACTCTAGAATATCGATTCCCCGTCCCGATATTCCCACGACTTGGAACATTTGAAGGATGTACTTACCAACTACCTCTGCCCCACTAGTATGATCTGCATCATAATCCTGGTAGTCAAGTACTCGTCCTAAGGGCTTTATCAACATGTAATAGAGAGACAATAAGTATACATGTTAAGATAAATAGCAACAAGATAGCATACTATCATGTCGAGTAAGATATTCCTCCCTATATATGTCTAAGAATCCACTATAATATAAATCACATGTAAAATAATGGCCTCTAGGGCATACATATAACTAACAAGCTGACTATTTGTTCGACTTTAACCTATTTAGGTATGGCGCTTTGGTTTCAATAGGTCTATCTAACCTAACAGTTGGAGGTTCTGGTTTAGACTCTTGGTTCGATTCATCTTTATTCGATTCATCACTTTGGTTAGATTTAGATTGGGAAGAGTGTGGTTGGGATTATAGTTCGTTCGACTTGGTAGGCATGACAACTTAGTTGTCCACTAGCTTACCTGACATAAGAGTTGTGATCGCGTTGACTTGATCAATCTGGTTTTCTTTAACTATGTGTTGATTTGTATTAGCTCGCTGATCCCTTGGGTTTGTAATAGGTTGACTAGGTAATTTTCCTTTTTCCCTTTCACTCATTTGAGCAGCTAGTTGACCCATCTGCATTTCTAGCCTAGCTATTCATTGGGTATTTACCATAAGCATTTGCCTACTAGATTACATGAACGTGGCTAGAGTAGACGTAGATTGTGCAGAATTTTTGATCCACGCTTCTATATTGGCGCTAGTTTGAATGATTGTTTTAAGCAATGTTTCTATCCCTTTCTCCAAGATAGAGACTCTTTTTTCATTTTCAGTACTAAAGCCCGGTGGATCATAGACTCTTTTTTCATTTTCAGTACTAAAGCCCGGTGGATCATAGGTAGGGTTTGACTGATTCACATTATTAGGTTGACCTACTCTATTTTGGTACGGCTGATATTGATTATTCATGTTATTATCAGCCTGAAAGTTATTGTTCAAGTTATTATTAGAAGAAATTTTGTTTCCATGCGAAATTTGGATGATTTTTCCTACCGGGATTATATGATGGCGCAAATGGATCATTTCTAGATCTATTAAATGCTGCATTAACTTGATCTAAATCTTGGGAATTATTAAGATATAACATTCTTCTAACAAGTAGTTAGGATTTTGGCATGTGTTACACAATGACTGCGACACCTGATTAACTTAACTAACTTGACTAGGCATTTTCATCTCTCTGGCTTCTATCCTACGGACTAAGGCAGTTAGTTTGGTTTCTGAGGCTGTAGATGATTCAGCTAGACTTGCATTACTCTTAGAGTAAATCGATTTCTCGTTCGAATCTTCCCATTGCATGGTTCTTTCGGCTAATTCTTATACGAATTTTCGTGCATTATCCTCATCCATAGACAAAATATCTCCTTGACACAAGGATTCTAATATGGTCGTAAAGTTGTAATTTAATCCATCATTAATTATTTGACAAAGGCTCTATTTTTCTATACCGTGGTGTGGACACTTAATCAAAAGATCCTTAAAGCGGTCTAAGTACTTCCAAAATGATTCTTCCTCTATTTGATGGAAGTTGTTTATTTCATTTCAAATATTGGACGTTTTATGAATTGGGTATAATTTCTTAAGGAAAGATTTTACGAATTCATCCCAACATGTGATTAAGTTGGTGGGAATGCTATATAACCATTTCTAAGCATTATATTTCAAGGAAAATGGTATAAACCTAATTTTTATTGCATCCTCACTCAATTGTGGAAATTTAATCATTACACACACTTCTTCAAACTCACTTATGAAAATATATGCGTCCTCCAAGTCTGAACCGGTAAACTTAGGAAACAAATTAATGTACTGCGGTTTAATTTCAAAATGGTTTCCATTAGCGACCGGCAAGCTGATGCATGAAGGAAAAGACGACTTGACCGAGTAGCATCTATTTCTAAGCGTGGTAGGAACCATAACACTATCTATTTCTTTTTCTATAATGATTTTTCAGACTAACCATTTCGTATTGTCACCAGCCCAAACGCTCATGCACTATGAAAGTTTTTATGGTTTTTTTAATAATATTTTTTTCTCTTTTTTTATTAAAAAAATTCTAAATCTAAAGAAAAATCTAAGACTAACAAGCAAACCAGACAACCAATCTAGTTAACTAGGATGAAGCTAGACCTAAACAGCTCCTAAGTTAACCGTTAGGCTGGATAAACCCAAAATAGACTAACAAGTCAGCCAGGTAAGTGTGAGGTATCCGCTATATGAATCACCGAAATAGCAGGCCTAATTAAATAACCACTTGCCTTAGTCACACTTGCCTAAACACCAACTGACTAGACCCCTCGAAATATTAGTTAGCCTAAAAGTCAACTTTACCTAGTGAGCTATGTGAGTCCTTAGGGTTTTTAAGTCTAATCGATTTTAATTAGAGTCTTAGGTTCATACAATATGGAAGATGATTTGCGGGCCAAAGAAGGGTGATGAGATCCCCACCTTATCTTTTATGATTTGCCCTCAAGATATTTTAAATATGAGTGCAACAAATCAACTCGAATAAAATCTAATCAGAAAATATAATTTTTTTAAAATGGCGCAAAGAAATCCTGCTGAAAACAGAGAAGAGAAATATCAAGATTGAGAGAGAAATAAGCAGTGAGTACTCACAAAAAACTTGAGCTTAAGAAGCCTTAAAATGGTCGCGTTTCCGCTTTCTTGATAAGGTATTTGACTGTGTTTTAGCGATCGAATCGTAGCTTCTTGTTCCAAATATTTGCAGAAAGCTCCCCCGTTCATTGCTGCTCCTTTGAAAACCTGAAATCTAAAAGGAAAAAAAATGAAATGTAACTGTTAATTCGAAGAACAAATAAAACGAAAACCGTCTTTCCCGGCAACGGCGCCAAAAACTTGTTGATAAAATTTTAATACCGCAAGTGCACGGTGTTCAATTGTAGCACTTATGCGTTTAACGGGTCGATCCACAGAGAAGACTACTAATTTACTTTTACTCAATCAGATTAAAATAAAATATAGTTTTTATAATTAAGATTTAAAGAATTGATTTTTTTCTAATAATTTAAAGATCTAAATTTCTTTAATAATAAAAGAGATTAAAGTAAGAATACTGTACCCAGGTTGAATCCCCTAAGTTGACTAACATGCCAGCCATTAGTCAATCTATCTCGTTTTGTTGGTGACTTTTAATAAATAAACGAAATACGCAAGTATAGGATATGAACTCCTAACAACAATGCCCTTTCAAACCCTAAACATAGATTTATTAAAAAGTCAATATTTCCGATCTTAATTTTATAACCCCAATCCGATCTGTTTTCTAAACATAAAATATAAACCTATTAGAATCAAATACTATCAAGGGGTTACTAAGCATAAGATATAAACTATATGAATAATATTTTATCAAAGTATGCAGTGAAGAGGTAGATATTATAAAACTAGATCAATATGATCAAAGCATGAGAACAGATCAATTAATAAACTAGCATATCATATTCTTAGGTTCATCACCTAGTTACAGTAAAAAGAACTAGCCTAACATAATTATACTACTAACAAAAAAATACGATGAAAACACATAATATATATAGAATAAAATACAGAAACTCATTTGAAATAAAAATCAGTATCTTTATTAATTAAATTCTGAATACAAAATTGAGACTTGATTTTCTACTCCACCATGGATTAAAAGAAGGAATTACAATTTATTGATAGCTACAAACTAAAGCTAAGGTAGAAGATGCTCTATTATTTTCAGAGACCTTATATTTATAGAGTTATAACAAAAAACCATAAATCTAAACAAATAGAAGCTACACATTAAATTTCGACGGCAGATTTTGAAATTTGGTCGCTAAATAGCGGTCTTGATAGTGTATTTGGCAGCTAAATCGTGGTCCTTTCGCGTCTGTTTGGGCTCGATCTTTAAATACTATCTCCTGCTTTGATTTGGGTAGTTTTGATTGTATAATATCCTCAATATCTTGTTGTCTTTTTGCAGTTGCGTGGATCATCAATTTGTTAGCAGATTAGGCTGATATAATTGTTGATCTTGATTTGATTTGGTCTCTTGATTAGAATTTGCTTCTTGATTTGATTTAGCTAATTTAAATCTGCAAAATATCTCAAAATAAATTTTTTAGTTGCATCTATTTTATTTTAAAAATATTTAGACGTTTAACTAACAATTATCCATTTATTATTATTTAAGATACATATTAATATATTTTTGACAGATATCCATAAATATTCTTAAATTATAATTAATGGAATTTATTGATTAACAAAATATAGAGAAAAACTAGTAAAAATGTGCAATAAATATGCTGATCACATCTCAAATGGTCATATAATTTTCTTCTTTTTTCTACTCAGAAAAATAAAAATAAAATTAAACCTACTCCCCCACTCACCCATGCCGTAAAAAATTTCTATTTCATAGATTTGTGATGGAGCTCCTTTTTGGGCCTCCGTCAGATGTTGTCTTCCGTTGATCTCGAGGTGAACTGGGTTGATTGTCTTTCGTTGCGTGTGGGTCACAATGGGTTTTGAGGGGACAAGGTGGGATGAGAAGGCTGCCACCGTATACATGAAAAGAAGTCCCGGGGTGGTTTGGTACCACCGAGGACCCTCTGACGCTAAAGTTAGTGACAAGATCCGAGCAGAGTAACAGCGTAAGTGTAAAAAATGGCTTACTTGACCCCTCTGTGATGGGGTTTATATAACGGTGGCGGCACGCAGCAGCAGGCACGAGAATCTCGCCGGCGGTTACGCCCCCGACGTCACGCCCGCGTAGAGAGCGGATCGCCCATTAATGGGGATCGTGATGGCGTGGAACATGGGATGTTACGGGCGGAGGATCCGCGCATGGAGAGATTCGCAGAGTGGCAGTTACGCCTGTGAGCGATGGAGTTGGTCGGAGGACCGAGGAGGACGGCCTCGGCAGGGAGCTTGGGATGAGCGGGGAGGCCGAGGAGTCCTGGTCCTATGGTCCTCGGGGCGAGCTGAATGGCCGAGGAAGCAGATTCGCAGGAGGCCTCATGGAGGGCCAGCATGTGCTTGCAGGTCGGTGATTAGTTCAAAAATATATTGTTAACCGTAATCAGAAACGGCGTCGCTTTGCAGCTAGCCGGTGAATACGGGTCGATCCACAGAGATGTGTAATTTTCTTATGTGTTTTTACGAATTGATTCCAAATGTGGTTTGATTTTGCTGATTGAGTCTAAAAACTAAGTTGTATGATATTAAGGAACTTGCTAGGGTTAGGTCTAAAGTAGGGTTTGATAAGATTTGTATTTACACCTCTTTCAATGCCTTCGATTAAAACTTTTTTAGAAGTCATAATAATTATTAGTAAAGGAGATTAGGATGATCGTTTCTTCCTCTTGATCCTTGTCCGTCCTTTCCTACTAATTGCTATAACCTTCATGGACTTCATGCATGTCCGGTCCTTTATACTACGGTTTCATCGTTATCTCGTGGGTAGGGTGCCGTAGGGAGCGGATCATGCATGCGTGCATAAAGTTCTACTTATAAAAATATTTGGCATTGAAAGAGATGAGAGATATTCATCTCTCAATCCCTCCTTTATTCCTAACCCTAACAAGCGAGGAAATTACTCGCTCATTAGTGTGTCTTTTAAAAATAGCATTTTGAAAGCACTTACCGATTGCATTTGAAAGAACTACACTAAATTAACTAGGGCAATTGTATGATTAATCTACGGCAAGAATTATACTAGAGAGCTAGGGCAACAATTAAATTAACACTAAGGCAGAAATTAAAATTAAAAACTTACAGAAAAGTGATGCTCTTAATCTCCCAAGAATTCTGAAATTTTATTGATTGAAAAGAGGCATCCGTTTTACAATCTTTTGATTACAATTTATAAGTAAACAGGGAAAACTAGGGTTACAGATTCTCGCGTATGTGATTTTACAGATATGCCCACGAAAAATCCCAACCCACGAACCGACGCACCGTCACGAGAAAATTGCACCGACACGGGCTTTAAATGGTCGCGGAACCGCGGCATTAGTGGGCTTGGGCCGCGGTTCCGCGGCCCTTTGGTGAGATCATCTCACCAAATTTCCTGGGCTTCATTATAATGTCTTGTTCTCTCTATTTCTTCAGTACTTTTCTCTATTTGGATTCTGGATCTTCTCTAGAATTTTCAGTGAAATTTGTAGTGGTCTTTTAACTGTTTCCTTTGACATTTCGGACCATGCATTGCCTTGTGAATTGTTCTTCGTCTAGGCTTGAGTAGGACCCTTCTACTTGCTTGTCAAAAGTCACTCTTTTGTATCAACTTTCGTCTTTTTCACTGTATTTGCTCCAAAAACCTGTATCCTGTAATATGCTGCAATCATGAGTCAAAAGCACCTGTTTAGTTATAAAACGAATAAGAATTGGGGAATATGAATTGCAATATTATGATATGAACAAATACCCCCAAACTTATCTTTTGCTCATCCTCAAGCAAACTTATTATTTTATTCTCGATAAAACCTAACCGCACTTTCGCAGGGAAACGCGATTGCACTGAGCTCGTGCAACAAGCCGTTAAACCTCTAGGTGTCCCTAGTAGGAGGAGTGTTGTCTCCTGAGGGTTTTCAGCGGATTACACCCACAAAATCCTATCAATTTGGCTTTTTCGACAATAATTCTCCAATTAGGTTTTCTAACACAGAATTCTATTATCATCGACTCATAAATTATCCACCCATATTCTTCACACTTCCTCATCATTTAACTTAAGATTATATATGTTCTATAGAATCACTCAGCTTTCGGCATTTCTTAGGTTTTCCTTTTAGGGTTCCATCTCCACTTAGGAATTTTTCTATCAACTCTACTAAAGATACAAGTTTTATTCTTCATTCCTTTCTCTTATCTAAACTCTAATCACATATCCTCACGTGTGTGTATAGATCACCCCTACACTTGGAAATTCAAATTAAGCAATCATACCCTTGTCCGTTGTCCAAAGCACTTATTAATTGGTAAATTTCGCTTACACATCCTTCATGCGACCGTTAATACTTCTTGAGGTACCAATGACCGATTACAAAATGTGTTAGCACTTTACGCGTACTTTCTAGTTTTGCAACACCCAAGGCTTTAGCAGTGACTCCCAAACCAGTTGGTCTAAGGCACTAGGTGATGCAGCACCCTCGCTATATATTTTTCTATTTTTTTGCCTTAAGTAATCACAAAACCAGTGTACATTTTTTTTTATTCACTTTTGTATTTTTCATTTTCTTCGTACTAAGGACTTTTAGACAAGAGCATTTCAAGGTCTCCTCTACTATTCCAAGCTTTAAGGTGTATGATTGTGCAATTTTGTAGGGTATACATTTTTAGAATCCATACTTAAGCCAGGAATTATTTTTCAAACTTATACTCTAATAAGAATATCAATATTTTTCCTTAATTTCAACTTAGCCCAAAAAGTGAACTCGAAATTTGCCTATTTCTAAATAAACTACAAAGACATATACTTTCTACCGTTAATCTTTAAAGAAGGTTATTTTTAGGGTTTTTAATTTACCAAGTCTAAGATCTAGTTGTTCGCAGCTAGTTAACCTATTTGTCAAACTCAAGTTAAATATGGCCAAAATTGAATACAACAATTTTTTTTTATAAATTTTTTTGAAATTTTTCAATTTTTATGGGTTTTCAAATAAATATGCAAATGCAAAAATATGTACAAATGAATGCGAAGGAAGAAGACGTACCGAGCATACCCCCAAACTAGAACTTGACAGTGTCCTCACTGTCATGCTGCACCAATAGGGTGAAAATGTCGGCACTCCCCTGTTTATTTAATTTTTTTTCTTATTGTTAAAGGAAAAACAAAAATATATACAGAAAGGCCCCCCCAAACTTCAGTGAAACAATGTTAGACATTACTGCCAGACTTTGCACAGACCAAACATCAACACCAACCAGTCGAAAAATTTATCTGTAAAGAGTGTCGGTTGGCGGAAGAACATGTTGTACCGATCCAAAAAGAATTGGGGAAGATAGGAGTGATGGTCGTGACAGTGTGGAAGTGAATAGATATAATGTGGTGATGAATCGAAATGAGAATGAGAATGATTAGCAGACAGTGGAATATTGGCATTCTCATAGCTTATTAAAAGAAATGGGGGTGGTTCAACTTCTAAAGGAGGAGGTTGACTCACCACAATACCCCCAAAATGTTTCTGTGGGTCCTTTATTGACTTGGCATCATCCATCAATTGTATATGATATTCAATTATGAGGGAACTAATCCCCTCGATGTCCGCCATAGTCCAACCGAAAACTTGCCGCCTATCTTGTAAGACCTTTAAAATAGCGTTCTCTTGCTCGAAGGCTAAAGAGGCTGATATTATAATGGGAAAGGTCTCCTTCTCACCTATGTAAGCATATTTAAGGTGGGACGGCAAGGACATAGGTTCGAGTTTCGGAGGCGAAAGAATCATTGCGGAATCTACCTCGAACTCAAAGGACTCCAACACAGGTTCGAAATCACTGCAAACAACCGATTCGGATGGTTCAACTAACTCATCCAAAAATTCAAAAGATTCATATTCGGGCTGTGAGTCGTCATCATCCGAAAAAGTGAAACTTTCATAATCAATATCGGTTGTGTCAACTGTGGTAAGCTTAAGGAGGGACGCACTAGTGGCGTCAAAACTGTTCTCATCAAATAAGAAACTTTCAAACTCGCAGTCCTCCTGCGTGATTTCATGAATAGAGCAAACTTCTCGTGTACTAGTATTAGGCACGGGGGGCAAACTTCCTGACTTGTAAATATTGAACTCACTAGACGTCTTCCCGAAGGATAGAGTCATGGAGCCATTGCGACAGTTTATTACGGCATTGGAAGTGGCCAAAAATGGTCGACCGAGGATCACCGGAATTTGGTTCCGTGAGTTAGCAACAGGTTGTGTATCCATAACAATAAAATCAACAGGGAATATGAACTCCCCAACTTTGATCAACACATTCTCTAGTTCACCCCTTGGACGGGTGATTGATCAATCAGCCATTTGGAGAGTACAACGAGTGGGTTTCAACTCTCCAACCCCTAATTGTTCGTACACGGAATAAGGTAGCAAATTGACACTAGCACCAAGATCAAGTAGTGCTCTATTGATGTTCTTGTCCCCAATTGTTATCGAAATAGTAGGACAACCGGGGTCCTTGTGCTTTTGGGGTAAAGATTGGACAAGAGCATCGCTAACAGCACTAGCCACGAAAAATTTCTTTGGTACTTGTGACTTCCTCTTTTTAGTGCATAAGTCCTTTAAGATTTTTGCATATGAAGGATCTTGTTGGATTGCATCCAAAAGAGGGATATTTATGCTCACCTGTTTGAACAACTCGACAATCTTCTCCATTTGTGGCGTTGGTTTATTGGATCTCAACCGGTTTGGAAAAGGAGCATTTTGAAATGTTGTTGAGTCCAATTTTTGCGGATCAGATTGTTGAGTTGGAACGAAACCCCGTGTAGATGTGTTCGTGTTGTGAGAAGTGGGTTCGTTCGAGCTAGAAGAAGTAGAGCCATGTGAAGGATGGAGAATAGGCTCTAACAAAGAAGAAGAAGAAGATGAAGAAGAACCACCGGCAGGGGTGTCATCGTGAATACCCACATTGTTTTGCAACATTTTTCCCGATCTCAACATGGTCACAGCGTTTACGTTATGAGTTTGCTGTTGATATGCAGCATGTGCATGATCGGGATTGGGCAGTGGTTGAGATGGGAGCTTTCTTTTTTCTCGCTCGCTCAATGCTGCATTGAGTTGTGCAATTTGTGCCTCAATAGATTTGATGCTTTGATCGTGTGAGGTACTGTTTTGCACCAAAGATTGAATAAAAGTCTCTAGTCTTGCTGTAGACTGTGTAGATTGCTTTAGGAACACATCTAGACTTCTTTCGAGCGATCTAACCTTGTCATTATTAGGTTGAACAAAATTGTTTGGCGGGTAAGAAGTGTTAGGCACAAAATTGTTCACCTGATTAGGGTAAGGTTGCTGTTGGAAAGTTTGCTGTTGATATTGAGTTTGTGGAGATGCTTGTTGTTGTTGTGGAGGAGGCCCTTGAAAATTGTTATTTCCTTGTTGATTTTGGTTCCAAGCGAAATTTGGGTGACTCCTCTATCCCGGATTGTATGTCGAAGAGTATGGATCATTTCTCTGTCGTTGCTGAAAGGCAGCATTGACTTGATCCTGTCCTTGAGTAGATGCATTGTAAGGACACTCTTCGGTGAGATGTGATGGACTCGAGCAACAAGCACAAACAGTTCGTGGAGGCACAACAGGGGCAGGAGAAGACGATGAGATTTTGGTCTCAATCGCTTCTAGCTTTTTCGTAAGAGCAGCCATCTCGGCCTTCATAGCAATCGACATCTCTACTTGATGTATGCCTACCCCAGATTGACAATTAAAAGAAGATGATGTGGTCTTGGAGCTCTCCCACTGAATTGTTTGTTCACTAAGATCCTCAAGAAACTGCCACGCTTTCTCACTAGATTTGGAGAGAAAGTGACCTTGACAGATGGTTTCTAGCAACTGCTTCGTTGCCGAGTTCAATCCTTCGTATAATGTTTGGAAAAGTTGCCAACTTTCGATCCCATGATGAGGGCATTGAACGAGTAGGTCTTTGAATCTTTCAAAACACTTCCAAAATGGTTCGGAAGGAAGCTGTGAGAATTGTATAATCTCATTACGGATTCTAGCAGTTTTGTGGTGAGGATAGAACTTTTTAAGAAAAGCTTTCACAAACTCGTCCCAATTTCTAATGGAGTGTGATGCGGTGCTGTATAACCACTTCTCGGCTAGGTCACATAAGGTAAAAGGAATGACCCTTAGCCTTATAACGTCATCACTTAATTGGATCATTTTCATCATAGCGCAAACATTTTGGAATTTATTGATAAAGATATAAGCATCTTCAGATTCCAAACCATGAAATTTTGGCAGCATATTGATGAAATGTGGTTTTATTTCAAAATTATCCCCATTTGCTGGTGGGGGTGAAAGACAGGTAGGTAAAGAAGTGCGGACGGGATAGAAGAGATCCTAGAGCGCAACTCGTGCGGGCGCTTCAACAGGCGGTTGATTCGGGTTATTCGCACCTAACGGAGGTGGAATCATTCCCGTCGGTAAGGTATCGTTGGGGTCGAATCCCGACATGCCTTTGGAAAAAGAATTTGAAAGTGTAGGTAAGAAAGTGGACGGAATGTCGACTTCGGTGTCGAAGGGTTCGTCGGTCGGTACCAACAAAACACGGACTAATCGGGCGTTAGTATCCCTAGTCCAAAGTGACATACACTAAAGGGGTAGTGTAGTCATAAAAAAATTGAAAAATAGAATGTGGAGGTAAGATAACGTCAATGAAGGGAAGCGGTGTAAGTGAGTTGCAAGTTTTCTTTAGCGACAAGTTGCAAGTTTTGAAAAGATTTTTCTTTTCTTTTTTTTTATGTGAGAATGTTTGCAAAGAGATTTTTGAAAAGAGACTCATGACACAATTGCTATCAACCAGACACGCACAATCAGGCCTAGATCTAGGGTCACCTAGGTCTGCTAGACAGCTCCTAACTAGGGCAAGAAATAGGACCTCAAACCGCCTCTTCACCGCCAATTGCGGCCAAGTAAGTGCCAGGTAAGTGGGAAGGAACCACAGTAGTGGGCCTAATTAATAACCACTAGCCTAGACACACTTTCCTAGACACCGCAAAGTCAGGTTAGGATAAACGGTCGATGCCTATACTAGTCCTTTTCCTATTGAGCTCGATGTCCTTAGGGCTGAGTCTAGTATTTTTTAATTAATTGTGGTCAATGCAAATGCTTTAAGTGTTTTCTGGGGTCCTGGGAAAGGTGATGAAATCCCCACCCAATCTGAGTTTGGTCAATTAGCCCCTTAAAGTCCGATTAAATTATGCAAAACATTAAATTCACTTGCAATCAATTTTTAGCGCGGCGCAAAGAAACCTGCAGAAAATCTGTTATTTAGAAGGGGAGAGAAGATTTTTAGCGCAAAGAAATCCTGCAGAAAAATTGACAATGGATATATGGAGGTTGACAGAGGGGAGAAGGAGAAACAAACCAAGAAAATTTAAAGCGCTGACGTGGATAAAGGGCCGTGGTTCCGCGGTTTTGAGCTCTATAACGCCGCGGTTCCGCGGTCAGTTGAGGAGATCAGCGGCTCAGAAAATTTGTGGTGCTCTGTTGGTTCAATCTACCTCTGTTGTGATGTGCACTTTACTGATTAGCCTTCTGTAAAATTCCAGATCCGCGATTCTTCGCTGTTCCTGCAAGATTCAAACAATAAACTCTTCAAACAGATAAAAAATGATAAAAAAAATTTATACTTTTTTATATTTTCATATTTTTATGATTTTTTTTTTAAAAATTTATATCAACCCGAAATTACACAAAAGAAATTTTACGCCATCCCCGGCAACGGCGCCATTTGATTAGTTCAAAAATATATTGTTAACCGTAATCAGAAACGGCGTCGCTTTGCAGCTAGCCGGTGAATACGGGTCGATCCACAGAGATGTGTAATTTTCTTATGTGTTTCTACGAATTGATTCCAAATGTGGTTTGATTTTGCTGATTGAGTCTAAAAACTAAGTTGTATGATATTAAGGAACTTGTTAGGGTTAGGTCTAAAGTAGGGTTTGATAAGATTTGTATTTACACCTCTTTCAATGCCTTCGATTAAAACTTTTTTAGAAGTCATAACAATTATTAGTAAAGGGGATTAGGATGATCGTTTCTTCCTCTTGATCCTTGTCCGTCCTTTCCTACTAATTGCTATAACCTTCATGGACGTCATGCATGTCCGGTCTTTTATACTACGGTTTCACCGTTACCTCGTGGGTAGGGTGCCGTAGGGAGCGGATCATGCATGCGTGCATGAAGTTCTACTAATAAAAATATTTGGCATTGAAAGAGATGAGAGATATTCATCTCTCAATCCCTCCTTTATTCCTAACCCTAACAAGCGAGGAAATTAATCGCTCATTAAGGTGTCTTTTAAAAATAGCATTTTGAAAGCACTTACCGATTGCATTTGAAAGAACTACACTAAATTAACTAGAGCAATTGTATGATTAATCTACGGCAAGAATTATACTAGAGAGCTAGGGCAACAATTAAATTAACACTAAGGCAGAAATTAAAATTAAAAACTTACAGAAAAGTGATGCTCTTAATCTCCCAAGAATTCTGAAATTTTATTGATTGAAAAGAGGCATCCGTTTTACAATCTTTTGATTACAATTTATAAGTAAACAGAGAAAACTAGGGTTACAGATTCTCGCGTATGTGATTTTACAGATATGCCCACGAAAAATCCCAACCCACGCACCGACGCACCGTCACGAGAAAATTGCACCGACACGGGCTTTAAATGGCCGCGGAACCGCGGCATTAGTGGGCTTGGGCCGCGGTTCCGCGGCCCTTTGGTGAGATCATCTCACCAAATTTCCTAGGCTTCATTATAAAGTCTTGTCCTCTCTATTTCTTCAGTACTTTTCTCTATTTGGATTCTAGATCTTCTCTAGAATTTTCAGTGAAATTTGTAATGGTCTTTTAACTGTTTTCTTTGACATTTCAGACCATGCATTGCCTTGTGAATTGTTCTTCGTCTAGGCTTGAGTAGGACCCTTCTACTTGCTTGTCAAAAGTCACTCTTTTGTATCAACTTTCGTCTTTTTCACTGTATTTGCTCCAAGAACCTGTATCCTGTAATATGCAACAGTCATGCGTCAAAAGCACCTGTTTTGTTATAAAACGAATAAGAATTGGGGAATATGAATTGCAATATTAGGATATGAACAGTCGGGCGCGGGGCAGCCTGGTCGGCCTCTGCGGGCCCTTTCTTCTCAGTCTTGGGACACATCATCTGCCACGTGTCCTGATCTTGGAGGTCCTCAATATTGAGTGTCATCATTAGCCCCCCCCACTCTTGCCGCGACCACCTAACGGGTCGGGTCAGGAGTGGACTGTCGGCCCTCCCCCGAGGTGAGATCCTCCTCAGGGTTGTGCCGGGATGAGTCCTCGAGCCGCCGGTTGTCTTTTCCACTAGCTAATCGAGGCGAGATCTTTGCATTTAAGGAGGGTGTGCCGGTTCGCGCACTCTGCAGTCGAAGCGACGGTCCAAGTGTCGAGCGCCAACCGGCTGATGTGACGAGCGCAGGCCTGCGGCGTCTGATGGGACGCAGTCAATCGCTGGGCTGCCACGCGGAACGATCTGAGCAGCTGGGCCCAAGGAGCCGTTTCGGCGGGAGACGACGGACGCCATTGGATGAGGTCGCGTGTGGTAATAAATACGGGTGGGGCCCGCCCTAGGGCCCTTACTCTCTCATATTTCCTCATTCTCAATCCACAGCTGCTCGGCGCTCGTCTCCCCCCTCTTGTTCCCAACTTTTGAAGAATTTCTTTCCCAGGTTAGATATCTTCCCCTGTAGAATCAGTACACGTTGTAGGAGTAGATGTTAGGGTTCCTTTAGACGTGTTCGAGTCCCCTCGGGGAGCAGGGGCTGGGCCCTCTCCCCGGGGTCGTGAGGCGGGGGCCACCTCCAGGGAGGAGGCGGTAGATGTAGCCCCCAACACCTCGTGCTGGGTGAGGCATGAGGACGAGCTCGCCAACACTCGAGCTCGCTTCCATATTCCCCCAGGCTACACGCTCCGTCTGGCCGAGGAGGGAGAGAGGGCAGACCAGGTATAGGGCAGGGAGATCGCCCTGTATTTGGAAGCTTTTTGGGGCGGAATGCGCCTGCCCTTCTCTCCTAAGGTCATCTCCGCACCGAATTTCTTCTGTTTGGCCCCTGGCCAGCTAGTGCCGAACTCGTGGAGGCTCCTCCTTGGGTTCCTGATCCGCCTGAGGCTGCATGCGGTTCTTTTCAGTCCTTCCCTCCTCGATTCCTCCCTTGTTTTCAAGAGCCACCCCGGCGGCCGGGCGGGTGACCCAAGGTGGGTTTACTTTACTTTTAGGAAGCGGCCCAGGGTCGCTGCCGGGACCGGGGTCGTGGCCTTGCCCTCCTCCATCCATGATTGGAAAAAGAAATTTTTCTTCGTTTCCCCTCCCGAGGGCGAGGGCTGGCCGGTGCCCATAAAATGGTCGAGGGAGAAGTGTTTGCCAGGGAACCTATCCAACGATCCCGCCGTGGTGAGAGTGGCGTCGTGGGATCCTATCCCCAGACATGACGCGCTGCTGTTCGAGAGGGTCTTGAGCTGGGCCGGGCTTAGCCCAGCCGAGTTCATCGGTAAGTTAGGCTTGCTTTCTGGGTTTATGCTTAACTCGTGTTGCTGATAAGTTGGGCGTTTGTTTTCTGCAAGATCCATGGACTTCGGCACTCTCCGAGATACTATGCGCCAACCGAGGCAGCCTGTTAGGGCCGGGGGTGCCAGCTCTTCCCAGGCGCAGCCTTCCCCCGCTCCCCCTGCCCTGGTGACGGTTCCCCGGGGACGTTCGGCGGTGGATCCCGCCCCAGGCCCCAGCAGAGCGTCGGGTCAGAAGCGGACCCTGATTGTGGAGGACACGGCTTCAGAAGAGGAGATCGGCTCCCCCTCGTAGCCGCCCAAGAGGAGTTCCCGGAGACCTTCCCGGGGCCGGTCCTCGCCGACCGTGGTGGTGGAAGGTGGCTCCGGTTCGCGGTGCCGTCCGGGCTGTCAGTCGCGGACAGCCTCCTCCATGAGATAGAGACTTCGGCCGGGGGTCGGGTTCCTGGAGGGACCCTCAAAGCTCAGCTGGCGTCAATCGCCCAGGAAGCCATGCAGGTAAACCCCCATTGCGCGGTGAGACTTAGTGTTTTCCTTCATGTTTCTGATCTTTCTTCTTTTTGCGCCTTCCCAGACTCTCCAGCACATGGCCCTCGCCCTCCGCATGGAAACCGAGGTGGTAGCCCCGGTGGTGGAGGCCGCGGGCCAGTTCGCCGCGTTGCAAGAAAGCTCCAGGCAAGAGCAGGAGGCGATGTCGGCAAGGATCGCCGCCCTGGAGGGCGAGGTGGCAGCCGGGAAAAGGGAGGCCGCCTGGCATCGCGAGGCTGCCGCGATCGCCGAGGGCAAGCTCGGGGACTCCCAGGTGCTCGCCGGCAACCTGAAGAAGACGGTGAAGACCCTCCGGAGGGAGCTGGGGGCGTTGGCCGAGGCCTTCAAGTCGGCTGGATCGAAGGCCGTGGGGAGCTATAAGAGGTCGAGGGATTTTTATGATGACCTGGCTGTGGCCACGACCCGCATCTGGCACGACGCCCTTGATGCCGTGAAGTCCAAGATGCCGGAATTCGACGACACGAATCTCCGGGCCGAGTTCCCCCTCATGGGCGCCGACGAGCAAGGGGGAGAGGCTCCCGGCGAGGTGGGGGCTGAGGACCCGGTGCCTCTAGTGGTGGAGGTTGAGGACCTCGAGGTCATGCCCGGGCCTAAGGTGTAGAGCCCCCACTCTCCTATCTTCATTTTGTTTTTCTTTTGAATTTTTGTAAGGCTGAGGAGCCAGAAAATACCTTCTGTAAAAACTTATCTTTGGCAGTAGTAAAAAAGTTTTTCTTCTTCGGCTGTGATAATTTTTTCCTTTTTGGCATCTGTTTGTGAGGAATACTCGCTTGGGATATTTTTACTTGCGCCGTTGTGCTTTCATGTCAGGTTGGCCCTCTGTTCAACGATCGTCCATCGAGCTGACTGTCGTTGTTTGCCGACGAGCGTCTCCGAGGAGGTATCTCCTTGGGCCCCGAGGTCGAGGGGGAGATCGTTTAGGTTTGGACAGACCTGACCTCTGTTTGTTATATAGTATTGGTCGTCATGTGTGGGTGACCGGGCAGGGTAGCTGCGTCATCATCTCCTGCTAAGGCTTCATGCATCTGCTGCGGCGTTAGGGGGGTATCCACCGGGGTTGGCCGAGTAGGGTAGCTGCTCGGTCGTCTCTTTCGGAGGCTTGGTTCGTTAGAGTTGTGTGTAGGCGACTACCAGCCTTAGGGGGTTGAGCGGGGTAGCCGCTCCGATGCTCTTTGTGAGGGCTCTTGATCCCTGGCGTAGAGGGTAGGAGCCGGTGTTTGACCAAGCAGGGTAGCTGCTCGGGTTCCTCTGTATGAGGGCTTTTTGATCCCCGGCGTTGTGGCAGGGAAGCTGCCCGCGGGGGATAGTCGAGCGAGGGAATCTCGGGCCTCGACTGCCTCTGGGAGGGCTTTTTGATCCTTCAGGATGGGGACCGAGCAGGGTTACTGCCCAGTGCCTCTTGGCGAGGACTTTGATCCCTGTCGGTTGTGGTAGGAAGCTACCAGCCGGGGATAACCGGGAAAAGACCCGACTGCCTCTGGGAGGACTTTGGCCCTTGGCGCGAGGAAAGCTATAAGGCTGTAGGAAGCCCACCAAGGACCCTTGGCCGGGCAGGGTTACTGCCCGGTGCCTCTTGGCGAGGGCTTTTGTCCTGAAAGATAGCCGAGGGAGGGAACCTCTGGCCTCAACTGCCTCTGGGAGGGCTTTTTCTGATCCCCGGCGTTATGGCAGGGAAGCTGCCCGCGGGGGATAGCCGAGCGAGGGAACCTCTGGCCTCGACTGCCTCTGGGAGGGCTTTTCTGATCCCCGGCATTGTGGCAGGGTAGCTGCTCGCGGGGGATAGCCGAGCGAGGGAACCTCGGGCCTCGACTGCCTCTGGGAAGGCTTTTTCTGATCCCCGGCGTTGTGGCAGGGAAGCTGCCCGTGGGGGATAGCCGAGCGAGGGAACCTCGGGCCTCGACTGCCTCTGGGAGGGCTTTTTCTGATCCCCGGCGTTGTGGCAGGGGAGCTGCCGGCTGGGGATGTTTGAGCGGGGCGGCTGCTGAGTTGAATCTTTAACGAGGCGCAGCCTGGTTGTTCGGATGTAGGTGCGGGGAATGGGAACGGTCGGGGCAACGGCGCGTGCATCTAGTGCATTGAATGCCGGGGGAGGCGAAGCAACAGGGACGCGCCATTTCGTTTCCACCGAGTAACGTTCGATGGACGCCACGTGGTGGCCGTTGGGCTGCACGGCGGGCTATATAAGGGGCACTGGTTCTTCCCCCTTCGCAGATAGGCCATCGAAAATGGAGGATTTCCCATTCACTATCCTCGAAATCATCAGTTCTGCAGATGTGTACCTCTATGACCGCGACCGCACCGAGGACACGGTGCAGTTGGTGGTTGCTCGCATTGAGGAGCACTTCGGTCGGCTGCTCCCTAGGCGCTCCCCCCTGCTGCAGCTACTGTTAGTTATATGTATGCCCTAGAGGCCATTACTATCCATAGGATGTATATTGTAGTGGATGCTTGGACATATATAGGGAGGACTTTCTTGCTCGACATGATAGTATGCTATCTGGTTGCTCTTTACCTTAACGTGTACACTGATTGTCTCTCTGTTACATGTTGGTAAAGACCTTAGGATGAGTACTCGACTTCCAGGACTATGATGCAGATCATACTAGTGGGGCCTGGGTAGTCCATGAGTACATTCTTCAATGTTCCTAGTCGTGGGAATATCGAGACGGGGCATCGATATTCCAGAGTAGACTAGCGCATATCTTCTCGACCCATGTGATGGGCGATGGATGATCCCATATCCATTGGTGTTTGACATCAGAGATGGTATGCGGGTGCTCAGTGGAGACTGGGTATACTGGACAGACTCGCCGAGAACTCCCAGATGGTATTATACCTTACGCCAGATGGCAGTTCTCTGGTGACACTGGTACAGAGTAGTCTGTTGACCCGAGATCGTCATAGAGTCTTGTGTGATTCCCACTGTGCTTTGATTTCCACCTTACCACGTCCAAGAGGGCGTGCAAAACGATTGTTTTTGGGTACAGTCCCGAATCACATGGAGGCAATGAGCGATAGGAGGGGATTCGTCTCTCCCGGTATAGGGAGTTGATGTTGCGCTATGTTCGATTGGCTATAACCGGAAATCCCTAGCCAGGGTTGCTGAGATTTACTGGTAAGTGTTACCAGTAGTTTCTCGAACTGTTATAGACCTCATATCGACACGACTTATCGAGCTATTGGGGTCTGACGTTTACCACCCCTAGGCGAGATATGCGACATATCAGACGACGAGACCGGACTGTACGGTAAGTGTTACTTGTTGGATTCACAGGAGTGTGAGCGGGCTTACTCGTTGATCTTCTGATCGCTCAATACCCGGGTGGCCGTTACATTTAGCAGACCGCTTGCGGCTTGTGGGTGTTTGATATGATCATCACCTGCTGCCGGCGTATTGACGAGTCTTTAGAGTCCTACACAGAGGTTTCCTGGCTCAAGCGAAACGAAATAGGAGCGCATATGAGATATGTGCGGGACCGAGAATAATACCAGTATATGATACTATATTCTATTCTCGCGATATGTGACATTGATCGGTTATATGCGATATAGCCGGATTATCGGATCAAGTGTTGATTCGATAAGTTGTTACTATTGATATTAGTCGGTTATATGCAATATGACCGGATCATTAAGTCAAGTGTTGATTTAATGATTTAATGTATAATTATATATTTGATATATTATTTTACATTAACTAATATTGGTTCACTTAAGATGTTTTTCTCACTTGATTGTGCACATTGTATATGTGATATATTTTGTGAACAAGATTGTATCATGTTTGATGATACATGAAAACTTGGGTGTATGTTTGCTTTAAACTATGATTAGGTTAATGGTTAGGGTTTGAATTATTTATTTATTTATTTATTTATTCATTTTGGAAAAGATGAAATGGTGGCTATCTTTTCTTTCTTTGCTTGAAGCTTCTTGAAGCTTCAAAGCATCTTTGAAAGTCTACCATTTTGTTTTTATCCTAAACCTAACCATCACCTAAACCCTAGTTTAGTCTCTACACTTGTTAAACTCGCCCATGGTTGCATTATGATAACCATTCACTTGAATTATTATTTTGGGAATTGATTCTTTTTCTTCTTCTTCATCTTCTTCTTCAAGTGAAGAAAAAGAAAACTCTCTTGAAAAATGTCAAGTGATGATTCCAAGTGAGAAATCCAAATCCAAAGTGAACCCACTTCCTATTTCTTCATCCTCTACCACTTGCCAAGTAGTATAGGTTGTTTTCTTCACAAGTTTTATGACTTGGTGAAGTTGGAGCTTGATCTTGAGTTGCCTCGACGTAGATCATTTTCGGCATCGAAGTCGACGACCTAGCCCGATCATTTCTTCGACGAAACCATCGCTAGAGTCCGGGATCCGATGATCGCAGCGGAGGGACATCATCACGGAGCTAAGGAAGTGGAGGACCGGATCTACAAAGGTTGTATTTTCCGTTCACCCTTAATTTAGTTGTTAACTTTCATTTAGTTTTGCCTAAACTCTAGTTAACGATCTTGCATTAGGGTTTCTCGGCATATAATTTTTGAATTTGGCATGGTTGATGCCTTGTGAGACCTCATAGGTGTGCCTAGGAACCCTACAGTGGTATCAGAGCCTAGCTAGAGCTTTAGGCGAAGTGTAGATGAAGTTAGAAGTCCGATCGAACCCTTAAACCCCGACAAAACCCTTCTCTGTACATTTTTCAAAACAGTGGATTTTTGTGAATTAAAAATTCTCAGAAAAACAAGAAGGAAAAACTAAGAATTACTGTGAAGTATGGTCCACTAAGTCAATAATTTGACCGCGGAACCGCTGCGAAACCATGGGTTTGGCGGCGGTTCCGCGGCCAAAATTTGGACTTAGTCCCTGAAATTTCATATATTTATTCTTAGGTCCTTTCTTGGCAATTTTTTATGGGAATTTTTTTAATTCCACTCAAGTGTTGAGTTTTCTAGGGTTTTATTGGGGACTCGTTAATTTGATCGGATAATTTAACTTCGTTTATGTTTTTCCGGATATTTTAGAAACTGTTAAAAAGTTCGACCGGATATAAATACCCACTTTTTCCCCTGCCGGGAAATTTCCATATAACGTTTTGAAAATCGTTTCGGTGAAATTTCGAAAAAACGGTAAAAAAAAGGGGCTTTTCTGTAAAAAGTCAAAATGCAGATATCTTTATTATAAAATTAAATATACATATTCTAGCTTTGTAATTGCTAGTATTTGGTGTTTATTGAGCCACTGGTGAAATTTCAAATTTTCTGAAAAATTTTCCGAAATTAATTATTTTAATATTATTTTAAGCCGTCACTAATACATTTAATTAGGGAAAATTACAAATTGGAATGAGTTGAAACAAATTTTGTGCATCATAAAACATTAAATAAAATTTTATCATGTGGTTTTTGAAATGAAATCGTTTGCCAAAACGGTTTAGAAAATATCGAAGAAAAAGGCTTTTTTTTAGTGTAAATGGATGTTTGGGGTGTTGTATTTATCATTTTCCATCACCCCACACCCATACCCACACTCACACACCCTCATTTACTTCATTCCTTGGCTGAATTCAGCAGCCCCCACCCTTTTTCCCCACTTGAATTTCAAAGAAGAAAAGAAAAGAATAGAATAAAGAATGTATTAATTAAAGGAGGTATGGGGGTAATTGTTGACTTGTGACTTTTCCAACACCACACAATCTCTCTCTCTCTCTCCCCCCACCAAAAATTGGCTGAAACCCCTTCCCCTTGCTGCAGCAGCAGCTCCCCCACTTGTCCCCCTTCATTTCTTGTGCTAAAATCATCAAATCTCACTCAAAAATCCACTAAAAATCCCACAAAATCAAAATCTAATCCCTACCCATTTCTCATTGGCCTATCTAGTATGGATCTTGGGGAAAAGTTGGAATTTTGGAGGCTTAGTTTGCATGTTGATCTTATGGTTGTGAGGTATAAATCCTAACCCATGTTTAAATCGTTGTTTAAATTGTTTCAATCTAGCATATTTAAATGTTAAATTGGTTCTAGTTGTTAATTTAGAAAATTAAAGAGAATGGGTTGTGATCAAATTAGGGTTTTGGGTATTTGGATCATGGATTGTATGTTGTAATTGAGATCTTAAGACTTGCTAAATCAAATCTAGTCGCTAGTTCGCATTTTGTTAATTTAAATTTGTAATAAGTATATATAAATTGCAAACTAGTTTTTAGCTTTTAGTTGCAAATGGGTGATTTAAAATCTAATTAAGGTTTTGATGACTTTATTAATATTTTAATTTTTGTTTAGCAACTTAGATCATGCAAAACCATGCTTAATTGATAAATTGTGAATTTTACTTTAAAAAGAGTTAAAATCGGTATTTTGTAAACTAGAATTTTAGGGTTTTTGGAATTTAATGAGATTAAATTATGGGAATTGTTTTTATGACTTATTTAAAATATTTAGTGAATATTGTGTCCGCTAGATTCGTTTATACATCGAGTTTTGTACTAAAACGGTGATTTGTGCTTGCTAGATTTTCGGAAAAATGACTTTTTAAGTGAAATTGGGGTTTTTGTGAATTTTAAGCTATTTTATATTATAATTAGTGCTTGTAATTGTACAAATGAGTGTGTTGGGAGCTTTCTCGATGGTTTGGCGTTTGTACGCCGACGTCGAGGGTTTTTGGGTCGATTTGTAAAAGCAACCATAAGTTTTGACCTATGTGGGATTCGTGCGTCGTTTTGGTCATGAGTCGGATTTTAATGCGATACGGTGCGTTATGATATGTAGGTACCCCATGTGGACTTCGAGACGACAAGCAAGCGCGTGGCGACGTCGGCACCGGCGAGCGAGGACCAGGTGAGTAGATTTATATCTACGGGGAGAAGTCGGGTGGATGGCGTATAGCACCCCCGCAGTCCGTAGTGTAGCTCATATATATATGTTTATATAGGTGTTTTATGATACGAGAATGTTTATTCATGTTATGATTATGTGTTCATGGATTAGCTTTGGGTTAGTTGCGAAACCTTAGAGTAGTTGTTATACCCACATACGCACACAGACTTGCATACCTTACTTTCTTGTGCGCAGATTGGGATGTGTATATATGTATATTTGCGTGGGTATGGGACTATGCATATGTACATTCATATACGCATGCATGGATAATGAGGATAGTACTTAGGATTTATGATGAGTCGATGAGATTTGATTTGAGGCCGTGAGATCGGTGATATAGCAGGGTTCGTATTTGAGATACGACATGACGTTGTAGCGGGTCCTTGACGTAGTGTTTCAAACACGTGCATGCATACTTAGGCGGTATCAGTATTGTACTAGACCTAGGTCAGTACCTTAGACTATGATCTTTGATAAAGAGGATACCGGATGAATAGTGTGATGAATATGATATTGACCCGTACCCAGATTTGGGGATGCCGTACGACGGATTTACGTACGAGCTATATTTTGATGATTGATCCGCACTCTTGACTTGGGATGTCTGATTTTAGATATGGTATCGGATATGATATTATTGAGGCGGGATCACCGACTAATATATATACAGGTATGTATATGTATCGACTCAGATGTTAGGCAGTTTCCTTACCTGTAGTCCAGCTTGTTAGCTTAGCCCTTTAGTTTAGTTTAGTTGTTAGATTAGATTCGATTCTTACCTATTTCAAAAAAACTAACGAATCGTGGGCATTTTAAAAGACAGCCCAAGGGATCCTACGGATATTTCAAAAGACGTATCTTTTCATGAAAACACCGTAGCCCCTATTTTCAAAACCCCATGATTCGTGTTATTTCAAAAGGAACCATTTGTAGGACTTATATTAGATTAATGCAGATTAGTTATAGTTGCGTCTAGTATTCAGCTCCCGCTCATTATTGTGGTTCGCTTTGCATCGCATGCTTATATTATGTTTCATACTCCATTATTGATATCATGTTGTTAGGACACCAGCACCATTACCGATGATGCGTATGTACCACGTACACTTACTTGCCGGCTCACACACATCTTCATCGGTAATTGCCATGCCACGTACACCTTAGAAAATATTATTGCTTGATATAGCCTGTTAGCTAATAGTTTAGACATGATATTAGCGTACTTGCCTTATATGTTAGTTTAGACATTGTAGTTATTACCTGCTACTTCATGCATACTGTTATTCATTGTTATGACGCATTCATGGATTCTCATGCATATATTCACTATTTTACGTGTTATTGAGGTTTTGGATTCGGATTTCCATGAGATTTTCTGGATTTGGAGGAAAACCGCAAAAACATAAATAAACCTTTTTTCTCTTTTAAAATAAAAAGTGCGGTTTTCCCATGATGTTTGAGTCGTCCACCATGAGTTTGCTGATGGATTTCGAGACCCGATTCGAGGAGTGGAGGAACCGTTTCGGGTACATGGTGGGCCCGGTGCGGTACCCCGGGGCAAGAGGATCGTGTTGTTGACGTTGAGCCTGGCAGGGGAGCACTACCGACCGGTGATATTACCCGACGCGTCGGATATCCGGAGGATACCGTCGTAGTCTTGAGATAGATGGTAGGGGCCGGTCTGGATTGACGGCGCCCTAGATATTGTGATTGAGATATTGAGATTTTGAGATATTGAGGTACAGAGATATCGAGATATTTGGACACTTGTTTGTGTCGATGCTGAGCACTGTTTTATACTGATTTCATTTATGGTACCTCACTTTTAAAATACAGAAATCTCACTGATTTATGAAAGCAGTTTTCTTCAGTACATGCATTCTGTTCCATGCATTCATACATCATCCATATGATACATTGCTGCCTGGGGCACTGGCACGGGCACATGGAATTACACTTGGATTAGATATTTACCCTAGTCATTGTTATAGACTGCTGGTTTTATTTGAGGATTATATATATTGATCGTATGACCTAGGATTGCGTTATACATGCGATTTCTATTCGTAGATGTTTTTCTATTCACGAGTTGGCAACTCACCCCCGTTGTGCCCCAGTTTCTTGCAGGTTTCGTCGTATAGGTATCTTTACGGCTTGCGGGTACAGTTTCGTTCGGGTGACTTGCTCGTAGGTGGGTTTATTTGTATCGTACCCATCATTATACATTGTATATTATTATTCAGTTGTATCTAGAAGTTCCATCAACCAAACATGTATTTACTTTGAAATAGAGACCAGTGTTGTTATTCTTTCGACCTTAGAGTCGCGCGTTGTATTTCTGTGGATTTCTTGTTGTTTTGAGTTTCTATTTGAGTTTTGATCCTCGCCCTTGGCGTTGTATATTATATTACTTGTGTGGTTGTGACCGTCGATTGACGAAGAGCTAGCTCCCGCTTGGGGATGCCTTTTTTTTGATTTCATATACTATTCATGTTGTATCCCGTTTGGGGGCCAGTATTTACAAAGGAGACTCTGCCGAAATTTTCAGGAAATTTTTGATGTTTTTAGAAACCCGCATAATTCGGCTTATGCTATTGAAACTACTTGTTTTAAATTGGTTTTCCTTCACTCTACTACTTTTCTTGGTTTGGATTTCTGGGGTTTCGGTTTACTTAGATTACGTACGCCTTGAGATGTTCGTAGTTTAAGTGCCGGTCTTGTTCCGTACTTTCGGGACGTGACAAAGTTGGTATCAGAGCGTTAGGTTTTACCTTCGGAGCGTAGGATGACCCTTGGTTGATGGAATAGGTGACTAAAGTAGAGTGACGTACCGTAGGTATGTTCCGCGGCATATTTACGATACGCTACTCCACTTAAGAAGCCTTAGGATGTACATTTCTTTGCTCAGTATTATATTCATTCCGATCTAACCTCATCAGTACCAGTTATGGTTTTACTGCCATGATTACGGGCAGGGAAAGCTACGGCTAGAGTTGCGGTCAGCACGAGCTCGTCACGAACGAGGACTGACCAGGGCGAAATTCTGGCGACACACGATTGCGGAGATGTGTCTTTTTACTGTGTTTCCGCGCCACGAGCGTTTGGCGGATCGCCTTTATGAGGTTACTCGGATGTGCTGATCAGCACTAGAGGATTGAGCCACTGACAGAGGCCAGCCAGATTATGACGACCGTTGGTGTATTTCTTACTCATGATGATTGAGGCACTGTTCAGCGTGCAGACAAGTGAGCCAGTTGTTGCTGCGAGCGACAAGATATCGACCCATATGTTGAAGCTATTGTAGTACAGGTTGTACTAAGAGATGATAGAAGGTCGCTAGTCACCCGAGGATGAATGACTAGGACATGTGGTTCGTTCGCCTACCCGATGAGAGGTCATTAGATAGATTGATTCCAGCTAGAGACGACTTCACGCGGAGACGTTGGGAGTCGACAGAGACGATCGAATGTCAGAAGCCTATTATTCCAAGTTTAAAGTATTCGGAAGGGCATGCAGGCAATTCTATGGACCCTCTAGAAGAATGAAACCCTAACTCGACTTAATGACCGTGTGAAAGCCTTTGAACCTTCGGGTTGGCGGCAGTTCTATGGCGCCATTAGTGAGGCTTGGGTTTGCCCTTCTACGGCTGGACCACCGATGCTGTGGTATGTATTCGATACTATTAAACTGTGCCCAGGATGTTGAGCTCTTGGGGGATTATGAGGTTTTGACAATCGGTCGGATGGTTCGACTTCATTCGGATGCTAGGTGGTGAGATGCATTCTTGGGAGACTTCAGATACGAGGATAGCCGTTGGAGCTCAGTCTATGTAGCCACGATGAGACGAGTCCGAAGCAGTCGACATTAGAGAAAGTGGAGTAAAGAGGTCCGTACAAGATCTGGATAAGACGACGTTCCACTCCGCCGACATCAGAGATGCGATACGCATGACGAGGCATTGTGCTTGGATATACCTTCCAGAAGGAGTCGCGATGAGTATGCAGTCGTTCCAGAGCAAGATGCAGATATAGGAAAGGACGATGACTTCCGGATAGTTGGCAGAGACGATACATGGAAGAGACCGTGAGCAGGATTCCTTCCAGGACACTGCTGCAATAATACTTGCACCCAGGATCAGATGTGTCACATACATTCAGAGAGCCAGAGGCCGACGCCAGTGATATGCTGCCTTACGAGTGGTCACGATGATTGACCGAGAGATGACCAGAGAAGTGCCAGAACGGAATCATCCCCGTTAGCACATCTGACAGGGCCGATGAGCCGATGGACCGAGAGATTGGTAATTCACAGTGAAGACCTTGACCCAGGAGTGGTCATTGTTACGCACACCAGCAGGCCAGAGTTCATGATCATCGACGAGACGTCCCACTAGTGACCGTGACAGTTGGCCCGAGATTCTTAGAGGATGCACTTGAGCGGTACTATTCCGCCATTATTGATTTCGATGTTTTGGGTGATTTATTCGCATGATTTGATTTTGATGATTGAGGATTTACGATCTTTGCACAGTGTTGCACTTGATATCGTTTTCGTGCTTCGGTTTCATATGTTTGTGATTTTACGGTTTTAGACATTTGAGTTGATTTTGTGCGTATGCACGCACACGATTTGGTTCCTGCACTCTGTATAGTTTATATATGCTTGCAGTGCAGTGATACGCCTTTTGTGCACTTAGATGCACAGGACTTCGATTTCGATTGTGATACTCGATATTTGTTTTGTGCACCTTGTGCACCTGATTTGATTTTACGCATGTTCGGCGCTTGATATTGGATTTCATGATTTCGTGCATGATGGATGCCCCTGGTTTTGGGTTTTCGCGCATGTTGAGCGCATGTCTTGAGATGCGATTTTGGTGCACACCAGATGCACTAAATCGAGATTTTTTTCGTGCATGTCAGATGCACCTGATTTTGCTGTCAGGCACACACGTTGCCTACGACAGATGCTTTGTGCACACCCGATGCACTTAGATCTTGTTTCTGTGCACATGTATGGCACGTATATGGATTTTGATTGTCGTACGCACCAGACGCACGTAGTATTCATACGCGTATTTTAGGATTGATTTCTTATAGAGCAGTACATTTTTTTATGATAATTGCGATGTGTTTTCGTACTAAGCAGGACTAGTCAGAGGACAGTACCTGAATGTATTTTGCATGCATTGATAGCTATTGAAGGGAATTCCAAAAAGCGAGCTATAGTCTCAGTATTTACCTACGTGTCTGATATGACACGAAGTGTTTAAAACAAGGAGACCCTTCTAAATTGTTTTCGAAACGGCGGAACGTACATATTAAACAAAGGATATATATATATATGTAGTTATTTTCTTACAATAGACGTCCGCCACTGTGCAGTGCTGCGAGCATCGCACAGCGATTTGAAAAGGGTTGTCATGCATTGCTTCTAGATGCTTTAATGATGTATATCATGTTGGTTTTCGTATTGAATCTTGACATTGATGTCTTCCCCATGACTCCGATGATTGCGGGATGCTTGACGAAGTTTTGATTTTGAGTTTTATGCTCATTTTTCATGTGCATGCATTGCGCTATGATGTGTTTATGTATTTATGATTTCGGAGCCCCGGCGATTTGATGGTTTTGGCTGAAATATTTTAGTATTTGGGGGGGAGTTTCAATTTAAATTCGGGGACCGAATTTCTTTAAGGGGGGAAGATTGTAACGTTTTGAAAATCGTTTCGGTGAAATTTCGAAAAAACGGTAAAATAAGGGGGTTTTCTGTAAAAAATCAAAATGCAAATATATTTATTATAAAATTAAATATACATATTCTAGCTATGTAATTGCTAGTATTTGGTGTTTATTGAGCCACTGGTGAAATTTCAAATTTTCTGAAAAATTTTCCGAAATTAATTATTTTAATATTATTTTAAGCCGTCACTAATATATTTAATTAGGGAAATTTACAAATTGGAATGAGTTGAAACAAATTTTGTGCATCATAAAACATTAAATAAAATTTTATCATGTGGTTTTTGAAATGAAATTGTTTGTCAAAACGGTTTAGAAAATATCGAAGAAAAAGGCTTTTTTTTAGTGTAAATGGATGTTTGGGGTATTGTATTTATCATTTTCCATCACCCCACACCCATACCCACACTCACACACCCCCATTTACTTCATTCCTTGGCTGAATTCAGCAGCCCCCACCCTTTTTCCCAACTTGAATTTCAAAGAAGAAAAGAAAAGAATAGAATAAAGAATATATTAATTAAAGGAGGTATGGGGGTAATTGTTGACTTGTGACTTTTCCAACACCACACAATCTCTCTCTCTCTCTCCCCCCACCAAAAATTGGCCGAAACCCCTTCCCCTTGCTGCAGCAGCGGCTCCCCCACTTGTCCCCCCCCCCTCATTTCTTGTGCTAAAATCATCAAATCTCACTCAAAAATCCACTAAAAATCCCACAAAATCAAAATCTAATCCCTACCCATTTCTCATTGGCCTATCTAGTATGGATCTTGGGGAAAAGTTGGAATTTTGGAGGCTTAGTTTGCATGTTGATCTCATGGTTGTGAGGTATAAATCCCAACCCATGTTTAAATCGTTGTTTAAATTGTTTCAATCTAGCATATTTAAATGTTAAATTGGTTCTAGTTGTTAATTTAGAAAATTAAAGAGAATGGGTTGTGATCAAATTAGGGTTTTGGGTATTTGGATCATAGATTGTATGTTGTAATTGAGATCTTAAGACTTGCTAAATCAAATCTAGTCGCTAGTTCGCATTTTGTTAATTTAAATTTGTAATAAGTATATATAAATTGCAAACTAGTTTTTAGCTTTTTGTTGCAAATGGGTGATTTAAAATCTAATTAAGGTTTTGATGACTTTATTAACATTTTAATTGTTGTTTAGCAACTTAGATCATGCAAAACCATGCTTAATTGATAAATTGTGAATTTTACTTTAAAAAGAGTTAAAATCGGTATTTTGTAAACTAGAATTTTAGGGGTTTTGGAATTTAATGAGATTAAATTATGGGAATTGTTTTTATGACTTATTTAAGATATTTAGTGAATATTGTGGCCCCTAGATTCGTTTATACATCGAGTTTTGTACTAAAACGGTGATTTGTGCTTGCTAGATTTTCGGAAAAATGACTTTTTAAGTGAAATTGGGGTTTTTGTGAATTTTAAGTTATTTTATATTATAATTAGTGCTTGTAATTGTACAAATGAGTGTGTTGGGAGCTTTCTCGATGGTTTGGCGTTTGTACGCCGACGTCGAGGGTTTTTGGGTCGATTTGTGAAAGCAACCATAGGTTTTGACCTATGTGGGATTCGTGCGTCGTTTTGGTCATGAGTCGGATTTTAATGCGATATGGTGCGTTATGATATGTAGGTACCCCATGTGGACTTCGAGACGACAAGCAAGCGCGTGGCGACGTCGGCACCGGCGAGCGAGGACCAGGTGAGTAGATTTATATCTACGGGGAGAAGTCGGGTGGATGGCGTATAGCACCCCCGCAGTCCGTAGTGTAGCTCATATATATATGTTTATATAAGTGTTTTATGATACGAGAATATTTATTCATGTTATGATTATGTGTTTATGGATTAGCTTTGGGTTAGTTGCGAAACCCTAGAGTAGTTGTTATACCCACACACGCACACAGACTTGCATACCTTACTTTCTTGTGCGCAGATTGGGATGTGTATATATGTATATTTGCGTGGGTATGGGACTATGCATATGTACATTCATATACGCATGCATGGATAATGAGGATAGTACTTGGGATTTATGATGAGTCGATGAGATTTGATTTGAGGCCGTGAGATCGGTGATATAGCAGGGTTCGTATTTGAGATACGACATGACGTTGTAGCGGGGCCTTGACGTAGTGTTTCACACACGTGCATGCATACTTAGGCGGTATCAGTATTGTACTAGACCTAGGTCAGTACCTTAGGCTATGATCTTTGATAAAGAGGATACCGGATGAATAGTGTGATGAATATGATATTGACCCGTACCCAGATTTGGGGATGCCGTACGACGGATTTACGTACGAGCTATATTTTGATGATTGATCCGCACTCTTGATTTGGGATGTCTGATTTTAGATATGGTATCGGATATGATATTATTGAGGCGGGCTCACCGACTAATATATATACAGGTATGTATATGTATCGACTCAGATGTTAGGCGGTTTCCTTACCTGTAGTCCAGCTTGTTAGCTTAGCCCTTTAGTTTAGTTTAGTTGTTAGATTAGATTCGATTCTTACCTATTTCAAAAAAACTAACGAATCGTGGGCATTTTATAAGACAGCCCAAGGGATCCTACGAATATTTCAAAAGACGTATCTTTTCATGAAAACACCGTAGCCCCTATTTTCAAAACCCCATGATTCGTGTTATTTCAAAAGGCACCATTTGTAGGACTTATATTAGATTAATGCAGATTAGTTATAGTTGCGTCTAGTATTCAGCTCCCGCTCATTATTGTGGTTCTCTTCGCATCGCATGCTTATATTATGTTTCATACTCCATTATTGATATCATGTTGTTAGGACACCAGCACCATTACCGATGATGCGTATGTACCACGTACACTTACTTGCCGGCTCACACACATCTTCATCAGTAATTGCCATGTCACGTACACCTTAGAAAATATTATTGCTTGACATAGCCTGTTAGCTAACAGTTTAGACATGATATTAGCGTACTTGCCTTATATGTTAGTTTAGACATTGTAGTTATTACCTGCTACTTCATGCATACTGTTATTCATTGTTATGCCGCATTCATGGATTCTCATGCATATATTCACTATTTTACGTGTTATTGAGGTTTTGGATTCGGATTTCCATGAGATTTTCTGGATTTGGAGGAAAACCGCTAAAACATAAATAAACCTTTTCTCTCTTTTAAAATAAAAAGTGCGGTTTTCCCATGATATTTGAGTCGTCCACCATGAGTTTGCTGATGGATTTCGAGACCCGATTCGAGGAGTGGAGGAACCGTTTCGGGTACATGGTGGGCCCGGTGCGGTACCCCGGGGCAAGAGGATCGTGTTGTTGACGTTGAGCCTGGCAGGGGAGCACTACCGACCGGTGATATTACCCGACACGTCGGATATCCGGAGGATACCGTCGTGGTCTTGAGATAGATGGTAGGGGCCGGTCTGGATTGACGGCGCCCTAGATATTGTGATTGAGATATTGAGATTTTGAGATATTAAGGTACAGAGATTGTGATACAGAGATATCGAGATATTTGGACACTTGTTTTGTGTCGATGCTGGGCACTGTTTTATGCTGATTTCATTTATGGTACCTCACTTTTAAAATACAGAAATCTCACTGATTTATGAAAGCAGTTTTCTTCAGTACATGCATTCTTTTCCATGCATTCATACATCATCCATATGATACATTGCTGCCTGGGGCACTGGCACGGGCACATGGAATTACACTTGGATTAGATATTTACCCTGGTCATTGTTATAGACTGCTGGTTTTATTTGCGGATTATATATATTGATCGTATGACCTAGGATTGCGTTATACATGCGATTTCTATTCGTAGATGTTTTTCTATTCACGAGTTGGCAACTCACCCCCGTTGTGCCCCAGTTTCTTGCAGGTTTCGTCGTACAGGTTTCTTTACGGCTTGCGGGTACAGTTTCGTTCGGGTGACTTGCTAGTAGGTGGGTTTATTTGTATCGTACCCATCATTATACATTGTATATTATTATTCAGTTGTATCTAGAAGTTCCATCAACCAAACATGTATTTACTTTGAGATAGAGACCAGTGTTGTTATTCTTTCTACCGTAGAGTCGCGCGTTGTATTTCTGTGGATTTCTTGTTGTTTTGAGTTTCTATTTGAGTTTTGATCCTCGCCCTTGGCATTGTATATTATATTACTTGTGTGGTTGTGACCGTCGATTGACGAAGAGCTAGCTCTCGCTTGGGGATGCCTTTTTTTTGATTTCGTATACTATTCATGTTGTATCCCGTTTGGGGGCCAGTATTTACAAAGGAGACTCTGCCGAAATTTTCAAGAAATTTTTGATGTTTTTAGAAACCCGCATAATTCGGCTTATGCTATTGAAACTACTTGTTTTAAATTGGTTTTCCTTCACTCTACTACTTTTCTTGATTTGGATTTCTGGGGTTTCGGTTTACTTAGATTACGTACGCCTCGAGACGTTCGTAGTTTAAGTGACGGTCTTGTTCCGTACTTTCGGGACGTGACATTCCAAGTGTTGGATTTTTCCGTAGTTTAAGAATGTTCTAAGTAGTGCAAGTAACGCAATGGACCCTCTAGAAGACAACAAACCTTAACTCGATTATGTGACCGTCTTGAACTGCCCTTTGAATCTTAGGGTTTGGGTCAGTACGGCGTGCCACATGTGAGGCGTTGGCTTGACCCTTCTATGGCTGGACCGTTGGTACTGAGGCATGAAGTGGATGTTTTTGAACTTATTTCAACTGTTGAGCTGTTTCGGGAAAACTTGGGTGTTTGATTGTTCGATCGGAAAGTTTAACATTTTCTATTTATCCGGAATGTGATACAATATTTGGAATCCACAAGTAGTTATGAGATAACTGAATTGAATGTTATAAACATAGCAGTTTAGTCTCACTTGATTGGTTGCCACGGAATTTTGATGTGATCAAAAGTCCGTCGCAATCACGTAGAGTACGCGGATACTCGCCGGTGAACTTAATAGACAGCTACACCCCTTAGCCCCGACCAAGTGACTGTAGGAGAACCCCGTCGCCGAAAGCATCCGTTCGGGTGCTCGCAGCAGCGGTGTTCCGCCTTAGTGCACTTCGTCGACGGCATCGGGGGTGCGGCCGCCTACTAAAGTTTGCGACGAGCATTCGATCAAAATGCCGGGAATCTTGTTGAATTGCCCGACTTTATATTGAAAAGTGTTTTCGATATTGAGACTAAAATGCGGGGTTTATAATTGTTAGGCATGCGATGTCTAAGGAATTCATTTGGTTAGGCATGCGATGTCTAAGAAGGTTGCGGATTCCAACTGTTGTAGTTTTACACTTTCTTTTCTGTGACCGTAAGTGTAATATGTGATATCGCCGACTTCGTTGCTATATGTCAACGACAATTGGGATGGGCATATTTACTTACGTTGATGACATGTGATGTTATGTGTTGCTGGATATGTTATATTGGATCGTCGTGTTTGAATAGCCGGGGTTTTCTTATGTGAGATGAGTGTTTTTCATTTTCATTCATGTAAAAACTTGTATGTAATATTCTTTTATTAGGGCACTTCCAGGTTGCGGAAGATGTCGCCCTTTGTATATTATTTACTTTTCCGCACTAGGATAGACCCAAGGAGGGGAGCACAAGTAACCGGGTTCTAAGGTCCAGTGGGAGACCATCTCGAGGAGTCGAGTCCAGGTCTCCTAACCCTAGATTTGGTAGGGTTGCTTACCGCTCTCGTAGGGGTCTAGGGGTGTGGGATTGGCTATTCATCACTAACGTGGAATCCGTGTTTTATACTGGCTCGTATTAAAAACACGGATGTCCTAGTATATCCAATATTTCATATGATATTTTCCGCTGCGTTATCTGTGATGTGATCATGTGATATGTTCTGTGATAAATACTGTATATAGTATATATGATATATTATATAGACGTTACTTATGTTTTACACCCGTGCTAGCCCTGCCCCGCTCTGCCGTTAGTTATCTAACCTAACGGTGCATGAGGGGACATCGAGGCGAATACGGATGGCATAAGTGTACGTCGTATTTATCTGTGATGTTTAGGTGTTTTAAATGATGGGACTTCATTAATATGATTAATGAAAGTAAAAGAAACCTAAAGATGTTGTGGAATCGAATTTCAAAAATAAAACAGGTAGCTACAGTTCTTGCTTTGCACAGCGGTATATATGATATATCATGCACCTTATTCGATGAGGAAAGGGCCGATGATCCCTTCACCGGGAGTGACCCCTTTAGCAATAACTGGTAGATGCTACACACTCGGTTTGTCTTTTGATTGCTTCTATAGTTTCTGCTTTGCACAGTGATATATATGATATATCCCACACCTCATTCGACGAGGAAAGGGCCGACGATCCCTTCACCGGGAGTGACCCCTTTAGCAAAACTAGAAAAGCCTCAAAAACACTCCATTTCAAAATCATTTGATTCTACAACGATATCAAGTTCATTACGCAATAGGTTTTCAGAAAAACCTGTCGTAGCCCTCCGTCATTTCAGATAAGTCCTACTTAGTATTCGTGCTACGTTTGTTGACCTCCGTCAAGGCGTAGTGTGCGGTAGCTAACTAGTATTTATCTGCTTATGCATATGATGCAGATTGGGTTAGGGTAGTCGTACGACCTTATTGACCTCCGTCAAGGGTCGTGCGGGTGGGTTTGATTCAATCAAGAAATGACGGGTTGAACTTGACTAGTAGCCTATGGTTTGTTGACCTCCGTCAAGGTCATAGGGTGCTAGGGGCAAAATTATCGGGAATTTCAAGTGTTGAAATTTGCAATGAGATTGCATACCTTCTATGAGATAGTTGGATCCCGATACCCGCTGCGAGTAAGAGTTACTCCTGGGAGAGTTTTACACATTACAATTAGCCGATCGAGTAAGTGTCTAGAAAGGTGTCAACGGGGTTACACCTCTGGAAAAACGAGGTTTACATTAATTAGGTTCGTGCGAAAGCACGGGGGACCTCCCTCAAAGTACCGACACTGGCCTGGCTGAAAGATTGGTGAACTTGTAGTGTGTAATTAATCCCGGCTAGTCTTTCCTTTTAGGGTTTGAAAGAAGATTTGATAAAAACAGTGGAAGCCATCCTGATTAGATAAAATAATAACCAATCTGATCTTGCAAGAGCGCACGCTGAGTGTTTTCTTCTCTCTCTCCAGGTAGCGACCATATCACGCCTTAATCAAGATAATAATACGGATTTTTGACCGAACCCGCTTGTTATACTGTGCTGGGGAACGTTGGTCCCGCTCTAACTTATAAGTGTTATAAGACAGAGCAGGAAATTGGGGGATTGCCAGAATTCCCGTGTCGCCCAAACGAAGAGAGTGCATGCTGATGCATCATCTTCGGGTGTGTTCATTATACAGAACTGTTTCTCAGTATTCTTTACGTCCTGGATATGAGGTACCGGATCAGGATCCCGCATATGTAATTTGTTACGGGGGCTACAGATAGGTAAAGAACTGAGAACGGGTGATAAGTTTCATGAGACAGAAAACGGGGCAAGTGTTGCAGCCAAGTCTGTTGGTCACTGTCACCCTGTATTACCAATATATTGATTCTGAACAAATGCTATTAGATACCGAACCTGATATACAAAATCATATCAGTCTCTTTATTAGTAAAGAAAGGATATAATTTTGTATTGATGGACAATGTTTTGAACATTTCCTATATCAAATGTTGATCGGTTCAGGCACGTTATCTAAAAGCATTGACGTTCTGAATCAAACTACAGTTCTTAGTATACAGAACACACACAAGAGGAAGAGTTCAGAAATGAACGGATCCTTCTTGAGGTATTGTAGACTAAGTCATATCAATACGACCCGACTAGCTAAGTTGCACATAGATGCATATTTAAATCTGTTTGAATTTACATCTTGTGAAACTTGCCAGTCATGTCACAGAGATAAGATGACCATAGCTCTGTTTACTGGAAACAGAGAAAGAGTTAGTGAACTCTTGGGACTGATACATGATGATGTATGTAATGTCCCCTGTCTACACATGCCAGGACTGGTTTTTTATACTTCATTACATTCTCTGATGATCTCTCAAGATTCAGACATATGTTCCTATTGAAACACAAGTCAGAACCTTTTGAGATATTCACAGAATATAAGTTAGAAGTAGAGAACCAATACGGGTATAAGTATTATGTCCTTTGATGAAATCAAGGAGGAGAATACTTGTGCATAGAATTCCTGGACTATTCTAAAGGAGAATGAGATTCTCTCTCAGCATTACTCCTCCGTATATAGCACGATGGTATATCGGGGCGGAGCAATAGCACCCTATGTGATATGGTGTGCTTTATGATGAGTACTACTGAGTTTCCTATTTCCTTTTGGGAGTTATGCGCTTGAGAAGCTGCATACCTATTGAATAGGGTTCAAATCAAATCAGTTGCCTACCATTTCATATGTGATATGGAAAGGGAAGAGCCCATATCTTAAGTTAGTTAAGATTTGGGGTTGTCCGGCCTATGTCTAAAAGCAAAATCCGGACAAGCTCGAGGCAAGGTCTGTTATGTACAACTGGAAAGGTTCCAGCTATACAAACTACAGCAGATGATTTGGTAGAACCAAAGGATTCAGTAGATTCCAACGAACCTCAGCCTCTCCGCCGATCTAGTAGGGTTCCTCATCCGCATGAGAGATACTTCGGTTTCTCTATGACAGTGGGAGCGAGGATTGCATCATGAGATGATGACCCAACTATTTTCAAGCTGGCCATCAGGAGTGGGACTCTGTAAGAATGGCTGGATGCTTAGCGATCTGAGATGGAATCCTTATACACCAACAAAGTATGGACTTTGGTTGCTATATCTGAAGGGTTAAATCCCCATCGGGAGCAAGTATATCTTGAGAAGATTACTTGGTGTAGATGGAAAAGTTGAGACTTTCAAAACTAGACTTGTTAAAGGTTTTCGTCATCGACCAGGCGTGGATAATGATAAAACCTTTTCCAGTGACTATGCTTAAGTCCATCCGGATCCTACTTGCCACGGCTACATACCATGACTATGATATTTGGCGGTTGGGTGTCATGACTGCTTTTCTAAATGATGTTTTAGAAGAGAGAGTCTATAAGTACACGGTCAGAGAGCTTCGTAAACAGTGGGAGCAGCGGAAACGTATACAAGATGCTTTATAGGATAAAGCAGGCATCGCGGAGTTGGAACATCTGTTTTGATGTAGTAGTCAAATAGTTTGACATCATCAAAATGGTAGATGAACCTTGTATAAACAAAATGGTAGTAGGGAGTATGGTGGTGATTCTCGTAGAGTACGTGGATGACATACTCTTGATAGGGAAGGAGTTTCCTATGCTACTCTCAGTCAATTTCCGCTTATCATAAGGATTATCCATATAGGATTAATGTGATACCTACTAAATCCTATGTTTTGGATTTATGAGATAGATCTAAATTGAATGTTAGGATACTCACTAAATGTAGTGAAATGGTATCAATTGATCCTGGGGAGAATCACTGGAAAGGTTCCAGGGTGATAAGGACGACTGAATGTCAGTCACATGCATTGTCTTTACCCTCAGTGGAGGGACGGTATGTTGGAAGAGTTCCAAGCTAAATACCGTGGCTTACTAGACGATAAAGGCAGGATACATCGCTACTTAAGAGGCGGTCTGGATGTATATTTGTTCATGAGATGAACTTAGTTCCTCCCATTGTGTGACAATGGAGTTGTGGCTTATGCCAAGGAACGTCCGTCCCATCAGTGATCCAGACATATTCTGAGGCAGTGTCACCTGATCATGGAGATGGTTGATCTCCAAGGGATCGAGGTCAGGAGAGTAGACTCAGAGGACGACTCGGCGGATCCACTCACAAAGGCCTTTTCCCAGAGAGAGACTTTTATGGGATGGTTGAGTATGAGATACTACAACCACTGCTATCAGATGGCCCTAGTGCAAGTGGGAGATTGTTAGTTATATGTATGCCCTAGAGGCCATTACTATACATAGGATGTATATTGTAGTAGATGCTTGGACATATATAGGGAGGACTTTCTTGCTCGACATGATAGTATGTTATCTGGTTGTTCTTTACCTTAACGTGTACACTGATTGTCTCTCTGTTACATGTTGGTAAAGCCCTTAGGATGAGTACTCGACTTCCAGGACTATGATGCAGATCATACTAGTGGGGCCTGGGTAGTCCATGAGTACATTCTTCAATGTTCCTAGTCGTGGGAATATCGAGACGGGGCATCGATATTCCAGAGTAGACTAGTGCATATCTTCTCGACCCATGTGATGGGCGATGGATGATCCCATATCCATTGGTGTTTGACATCAGAGATGGTATGCGGGTGCTCAGTGGAGACTGGGTACACTGGACGGACTCGCCGAGAACTCCCAGATGGTATTATACCTTACGTCAGATGGCAGTTCTCTGGTGACACTGGTACAGAGTAGTCTGTTGACCCGAGTTCGTCATAGAGTCTTGTGTGATTCCCACTATGCTTTGATTTCCACCTTACCACATCCAAGAGGGCATGCAAAACGGTGGTTTTTGGGTACAGTCCCGAATCACATGGAGGCAATGAGCGATAGGAGGGGATTCGTCTCTCCCGGTATAGGGAGTTGATGTTGCGCTGTGTTCGATTGGCTATAACCGGAAATCCCTGGCCAGGGTTGCTGTGATTTACTGGTAAGTGTTACCAGTAGTTTCTCGAACTGTTATAGACCTCATATCGACACGACTTATCGAGCTATTGGGGTCTGACGTTTACCACCACTAGGCGAGATATGCGACATGTCAGATGACGAGACCGGACTGTACGGTAAGTGTTACTGGTTGGATTCACAGGAGTGTGAGTGGGCTTGCTCGTTGATCTTATGATCGCTCAATACCCGAGTGGCCGTTACGTTTAGCAGACCGCTTGCGGCTTGTGGGTGTTTGATATGATCATCACCTGCTGCCGGCGTATTGACGAGTCTTTAGAGTCCTACACAGAGGTTTCCTGGCTCAAGCGAAACGAAATAGGAGCGCATATGAGATATGTGCGGGACCGAGAATAATACCAGTATGTGATACTGTATTCTATTCTCGCGATATGTGACATTGATCGGTTATATGCGATATAGCCGGATTATCGGATCAAGTGTTGATTCGATAAGTTGTTACTATTGATATTAGTCGGTTATATGCAATATGACCGGATCATTAAGTCAAGTGTTGATTTAATGATTTAATGTATAATTATATATTTGATATATTACTTTACATTAACTAATATTGGTTCACTTAAGATGTTTTTCTCACTTGATTGTGCACATTGTATATGTGATATATTTTGTGCACAAGATTGTATCGTGTTTGATGATACATGCAAACTTGGGTGTATGTTTGCTTTAAACTATGATTAGGTTAATGGTTAGGGTTTGAATTATTTATTTATTTATTTATTTATTCATTTTGGAAAAGATGAAATGGTGGCTATCTTTTCTTTCTTTGCTTGAAGCTTCTTGAAGCTTCAAAGCATCTTTGAAAGTCCACCATTTTGTTTTTATCCTAAACCTAACCATCATTTAAACCCTAGTTTAGTCTCTACACTTGTTAAACTCACCCATGGTTGCATTATGATAACCATTCACTTGAATTATTATTTTGGGAATTGATTCTTTTTCTTCTTCTTCATCTTCTTCTTCAAGTGAAGAAAAAGAAAACTCTCTTGAAAAATGTCAAGTGATGATTCCAAGTGAGAAATCCAAATCCAAAGTGAACCCACTTCCTATTTCTTCATCCTCTACCACTTGCCAAGTAGTATAGGGTGTTTTCTTCACAAGTTTCATGACTTGGTGAAGTTGGAGCTTGATCTTGAGTTGCCTCGACGTAGATCATCTTCGGCATCGAAGTCGACGACCTAGCCCGATCATTTCTTCGACGAAACCATCGCTAGAGTCCGGGATCTGATGATCGCAGCGGAGGGACATCATCATGGAGCTAAGGAAGTGGAGGACCGGATCTACAAAGGTTGTATTTTCCGTTCACCCTTAGTTTAGTTGTTAACTTTCATTTAGTTTCGCCTAAACTCTAGTTAACGATCTTGCATTAGGGTTTCTCGGCATATAATTTTTGAATTTGGCATGATTGATGCCTTATGAGACCTGATAGGTGTGCCTAGGAACCCTACAGCTACTGATGTACTCCATCTGGATGGCATTGCCGGGGCTTTACAACCCCCTGTCGAAGCAGCTCTTCGATGAGGCCGTGGGCAAGCTGCGGTCCTTGAGGCGCTTCGGCTTGATCTCCGCAAACCGGCTGGCGCGCTCGGAGGCGCTCATCTGGGATTGCTACGAGCTAAGGCTCGGGGTTGATGCCCGCGGGGGGAACCGGGAACAGAGGCCGGAACTCACGCGCCCCCGGCTGGCGGAGATCTTCGCCGATTACTACGAGTAGTGCTCGGTGCACCCCTTACCCCCACCATTGTAACTTTTTTTTTGCATGTATGGCTGAGGAGCCCATAATACCCATTGAATGAACAAAGATTTCTTTTCTTTTTCGCAATGTTCCATTGATCTTTATTTAGTCAACAGTAGATCCTAGGAAGAATTTACATTGCTTTTAGAGAAAAAAAAGAAAGAAAAAGGACAGGTACAGGTTAAAGGATGACTTGGTCGGCTTGGGCCGAGCTTCCTGAAGGGCTGTCAGCCCCTGTGGTTAGCATAAGGCATGGGGCTCCCTGAACCACGGGTCGGCTGTCTGCTGAAACAAGCATGATCTGGCTGATGGTCAGGTCGGTGGGAGGGCGAGGCTGCTTTTGCTCGCGGTCGGCCTGTCGTTTGTCCCTTAGGTAGGTGGCGAGGTGCCCCGACCGGATGAGCTCCTCGACATAGACCCTCAATTATTTGCAGTCCTCCGTGGCGTGGCCCAATACCCGGTGGAAAGCGCAGTAGGGTCCCTGGGTTCGCTTACCGGCCTGACGTGGGACCGGGGGGAGCTTGAAGAACCCCTCATTCTGGGCCTCCTCCAGCAACACCGCGAGGGAGACGTTGAGGGGGGTATACTCTTGGAACTTTGGATGGTAGGGCTGCTGATGCTCCGTCCTGTCCTCCCGAGTCCTTTTGTTCTGGTCGAGCCGATCCGCTCGGGGAAGGTTGGCGTTCACTTCGGATTCCAGCTGGACCTCGTGCTCGGTCTACGTCTTGACTTCAGCCATGGTCTTAGGTTGAGCCAGCGCGAAGGAACGCAACCACTCTTTGTGCCTCAAACCAGATCTGAGCGCCGTTACGACGGTCTCGTCCCGGTATTCGGGCACCTCGAGGAGGGCGTTGTAGAAGCGGGTAATGTAGGCCTTGAACGTTTCCTTGTCCCCGCTTTTAATCGTGAAAAGCTAGTCGACCGTGCGCTTCTGTCGACGGTTCCCCACGAAATGGCCGAGGAACTGGGTGGCCAGCTCGTCGAAGGTTGAAATTGAGCGGGGCTCGAGCCCCCGGAACCAGTCCCGACCTGCGCGGATGAGGGTGGCTGGGAAGGCCCTGCACTGGGCGGCGTCGGAGTGATCTTGGAAACTCATTCCCGCGGTGAAAGCGTCTAAGTGGTCCTTCCGGTCGGTTTTCCCGTCGAACAGAGAGGCCTTCGGGGTCTTATTATGCGAGGAGACGCGCACAGCGAGCAGTTCCTCGGTGAATGGCTTCGTGAGCGAGTCGGAGGCGTACTTAGCCCCGTCGCTCGAGAGGTGAGCTTCTCGGCGCATGCCCTCGATCTTCTTCTCGAGGGCGTCGAGCCGACCGTGGTACCTTGAGTGTCACGACCCAAAATTGGCCCGTGACGGCCCTAATACTACGCAACGCCTAAAGACGTAACGTAGTAAAAGAAAGCCAAAACCCAGAAATCTAAACCAAGAAAATACGGAAAAGATAATATAAGTTTTTGAAACATTTGAAATCGCAACCCAAATTCTTTAAAAGTCTTATTTTCTTTCTTTAAAGTTTGGCAACACCCCTTTTTGTAAAAACTAGCTCAAGACGGAAAACAAGACAAATATACGACGCCGTAGCGAAGAAATAAAAACAATAGAGAGAAAGCTGTATATAAAAGACGACAAATCCACAAATAATATACAGTAACGTCCTCACCAAGTCTCTAAGTCAACAATACAATAGTAGATGGAGAGTACAAATACAACGAATGTACAATATGAAATACAGATAATCATCTAACCCACCTAAGCAAAACGGTATACTGTGAGCTGATGCGATATCTGTAGCAAAAGATGATAGCTGAATACTGGATAGCTGAATAGCCGAATAGCCTGCCTCGACTATTCTGGGGAGAAACCTGAAACACCTGTGGCACAACGGGGGTGGGTGCCAACTCGTGAATAGAAGATAACATATGCAGATAATCGCAGGAATGCACGTACAGCATGAATCTAAGATATGCGATTACAGTAATAACATGTCATGCAAATGCTGAATAAAGGAGAGTACACTAGCAGGTACAATCAATATGTGAAGCAATAGTAACATGACAATAATATGCAATAACCATGCAATAGGAATATGAGAATGTAAATATGCAACTATCATAAGGGTACACTAACAGGTACTACCAATATATGAAACTGTGCATAAAGTAGATAAGTGTGAGGTATGGGGTGGAATATGTCATTTCCACGGAAACCTGACATCGTGGTAGGATCACAATCCATCAATACACTCAAATCCCAATTCCTCAAATCAGCCCCCACATTGGGCTTTCATATCATATAAGTCTCACATCTCCTCAATGTACAATACCGAGTAATCTTCTATATCCCGAATGTACAAATCAGTAATCACATAGGTATGTCCAATATCCAATCCCAATGAATCACCTAATATCCCAAGCCAAATCTCAAGTAAGAATCTAACATCCTAAAGGTAAATATATACAGAAATAAGTATGATGGGGGAAATACACATATATTAGCGTCCCATTCCACTAATATTGGTGTAAGGGTATATATAACAATGGCTAAATCCCCTGTTATATATACAAAGGTGTTAAAGAAATATCATGAAAACCATGTGCCAAGCATCGACACAGAAATCCTGATCACGTATCATACGCTATCCCGAAAGCACGAGTGCCTAGCTCTGACCCTCGCCTTTCGACGTATGCATACGTACATGACTCCCAACGGTATCTCCATGATCCCCGTCGAGTCATCAGTACTGTCACCGGTAGGTACTCGCCCGCCTCCAGGCTTAATCGGAAACATCCATCGATCTTCTTGCCGAGGGGAACCATACCGGGCCCCACCATGTACCCTCATACGGCAACCACACCTCGTATGGGGTGTATAATCAGCACCGATAAAACTCATGGTGGACGCGCAAATATCATATCAAGGAAACCGGGTTTTTTCAATGTATGCATAATTTCATGAACTCCCGCGGTTCCCAAATCCCGAAAACACCATGTACAAATCCAAATAAATAAATACGCAAATCCAGAAATAAATATATGCGATGTATCTGTATGCAAGTATGTAGATGAAGGTATTTAGATGAAACCAGATGTATGCAAAATCAATAAGGTACAGCTAAGTATAGGTATCTACCTATAAGTAAAAGATGTCGTATACCCCCCGGGTATAAGAAAAATATGAGTAAGGTATACCTGTAGATGTATCGTAAAGGGTAAGTGTACCTATTACTAATGGTACGATACTCTATAGGTATATAGGTATGGTAATGTCATATGTGAAAAGCAATACAGATCAATGTCACAAGGTCCCTAACCAAGCAATATAATGTATATAATGGTTTGTGTGTGACATGGCAACTATTGACCGTGTGTGTGTAGCATACAATCCGTGCTCGTGCAACATGAACCGTCAATAATTTGTGCAGTGTCCTGCGGCCGCTAGTCACAGTACAACTATATCAAGGAAATAAAGTAAAGGCGCAATTCTAACAATGACGTAGAATGTGCGATAGGTATTTGAATCCTAGCCCAGACGCATAACGCCATGCGGGCGATTCCCCTGTAGATGTTAAATCTACTCACCTACACTCCACGCTAGGTGAATCCTACCAGCTGCTCCGCCTTGCAGCAGTGTCCGTAGTCCCTGCATGCAAACCTGCAAATAAGACATGGAAATCACATATAAGCTAAATATTCCGCGAAACGCGATATCGAACCAAAACAAGAAACTCGCGTCGCGAACTAAACGCGCGTGTGCACGATACGCTGAAACGTGTGTGTACGCGTCTAAAACTATCGCGACACGCCGCGATACGCTGGATCACAGAACCCACTCACGTATCGCGCGTATCGCGCAAACACAACGGACACCAAAAACGATATATGATCCCATATTTTCCTACAGGCCAAATATTACAAAACTAGACATGCCAAAGCACTATACAACCCTACAGACAACCCTAGCCAAGACCACAACACCCCAGTCCCCAACTTGGCCGCAAATTGCGGCCAAAAGCATTAAATCGGCGGCCTACCTTGGGAATGGTGGGTTCGTGTTCTGGGGGTGACATCTAGGCCTAGTGGGCATGCTCCAGTTTCCTCAATTTTACCCTGAAGGGTCCGGGTCAAAAGCAGATCACAAAATGTCCATATATCGCTTAAAAATCACCAATTTGCACAATTTAGAAACCCTATGGTATTTTAGTGTAATCTGGGTAAAATCTCAGTTGGGGTGACCTAACAACACTAGAATGAGCTAGGTTAACCAGCTCCAACACATTCCAACCAAAATTACACACAAATCACCTTAATTAGCACTAAACTAGCAATTTAACACAAACCGACACTAAACCATACAAGCTAAGCAAACGAGGAAATTGGGTTAAGGAAATATACCCAAAAGGATCTCAAGAAGCAGGGGAAGATGTGAAAGGAGCTGCTGCAAGTGCTGGGCTGCTGCTGCTACAGCTGCTGATGCTGTTGCTGTCTGCTGCTACTGATGCTGATGCTGATGGCTGCTGCTGCTGCTGGAGCTGAAGCCGGAGCTGCTGCTGTTGTGTCTTCTGCTGCTGCTGCTGGAGCTGCTGAGGATGATGGGTGTGTGTGTGAGTGTGTGTATGTTGAGAGAGTGTGAGAGTATGAGAGAAAAACATTGAGAAGGCAAGGGAAAAATGAGAGCGAGGCTTGGTCAACCCTCTCTCCCTCTCTTTCTCTCTTCATTAATGAAGGCATGGGCAAAGCCATGATGCCCCATCATGCACTCTCTCTCTCTCTCACCAAGGTCAACCATTTAAAATTCCATTTCAAATTCATTTTCATTTTAAAACAACCATACACTATTAAACCCAAAACACCTAAGTAATTAACATAAACTAGATTAGGGAATGGTTATTTCACCATGTTGCTAATCATGGTTAAACCCCCAAAACAACCCTAGTTATCATGCACAAGTGTGTGTGTGCCTAACAAAATTCTAATAAAATACTCATTAAATAGGATAAAATATTTAAAAACCATTTTGGTAAACTTTTTATTAAAAACCATACATTAAAATATAATTAGCTACAAAACACATTCTAAGATGTTATAATCTCCCCCCCTTAAAAGAAATTCGTCCCCGAATTTAAAAATATACTGATACTCGTACCTTCAAAGAGAAGACTACAATTCTCAAATCTCGCTCGCAGCCTCCCAAGTGATTACCTCACTATACGGCTACGCCCAAGAAAACCCTTCACAGATGGCAAGACCCTTGACCGACGTTCATCCACCTGCCGAGCCATTAACACGCATGGTTGCTGGTGAACGAAAAATCGCGTCCAAGCTACATGGTCTGGTGCTAAATCATGTGAGAAAGGTCATGAAGGAAATTGTAAAGTATGATCACAAGGAATACGGGGTGAAAATCCAATAATCTGGACGGGAGTGCCAAATTAAAGGCGACGAACTAACTCGCTTATAGGATCTTAAAAGGACCTAAATCCTGGGACAAGCTTCCCAAAATCCAACACGTCATTCATCGGAAAGTCCGTAGCAATACATGATCCGTCCCTACGATCTTGAGTCTATGACCAACACAGTCGGCATACGACCTCTATTGCTCTGGGCTACTCTCATCCTGACCCGAACAACCGGATCATCTCCGAAGTCTTTAGACATAGCTGGGGTCCAAAATCCTACTTACGCAGAGTCAGAAAAACAGCAGACTGGTGATCGACACAACCTAACCCCTAAACCTAAAGGTGGCCAATTGGAGTGTCTCCTGATAACAGCTATCGAAGGAGAACCCTAACGATGGCGAGTGACGATCCCCAACTGCCGACAACAAACAACACAACCCACAACTTTAACAAAACAACTAAGCAAACTGAGTATAACCGGACGACAAGAATTCGAATGGAGTCACACCCTGACCAAACTTGGTTAGAAACCATAACGAAACTCGTGGAGATCTGCTCCCACTCCTACTTCGGAACGGTAAAAGATTACAACTCTCCAGCCGGCCTCAGATGCTCGACTCAAGCACACAAAAAAACAGACACCTTGAAACGAAACCTGAAACTTCTCTTTACATCCCTGTCCACCCGTAACTATCTCACAAGTCACGCTAAATGTTGGTGGAACCTGAATGTATGCAGAGAGTTGACTGGTGTGCATTTTCTAGGATTACACGTCTCTACCCGATGAGGTCAGGTACACAAACGTGTCCCTAACTTAGCACGTCATTGTCACAAATCAAGGTCTCCGAATCATTACCCGGCCGAGCATGCTCAAGTATCACTGACGAACGAGCATAGGCGGGCAGTGTCTCGCGGAAACGATTTAAGGAAAGTGGTCGGGCGCGGACATGAGCAAGCTGTCCCCTCCGTAGAGACGAACTAAAGCTGTACTCAACGATCACACAAGAACTGTAAATCTGTAGAAGACTATCACAACAATCAAAATCCGCTGCAGGAAGATGTACATTAAGCTCTGGTGGTCTGTGGAAAATCTGACACGACTCTCAACCAAGTAGTGTCCCCAAATCTCCAACGCAAAACCACCGCGGCCATCCCCAGATCATGAGTGGAATATCCTTCTCGTACTTCCTCCAAATGTAGGGAAGCAAGAGCGATAACTCTATAGTGTCACCTCAGTACACAATCGAGCCCACTCAAGAAACATTACAGTTAAACAACAAGGTCGCCCGAACCAAAGGCAAAGAAGAACTGATGCAGTTGTTAACCGAATTTCCAACTGCCGAAAACTCCGTACACATGCCTCAGTCCACAGAAAAGAAACCTCCCTTCCGGTCCATTCAGTCGACGGTGCAGTACTACCCTAGCAATCCTGCACGTAACGGCGGTAAAAACCTGCTAAGCCCAACAATCTGCGGATCTCCGTCCTGCACACAAGTCTGGGCCTAAGCTGTACGGCCAAGATCTTCCCTCGGAACCATACGAAACCGTCTCCCGCGACTATAAGACCTAGGAGTCAACACAAAACAAGCCTGAAGAAACACTCCGAGAATTTAGCAACTGCTGGTGCTCTCCCAGTATCTGCATAACAAATCCTCAAGTGCTGCTCCTGTTCCTCAAGATACATTAGATAGACCAGAATGTCGTAAATAACACAACAAAAACTGGTCGAGGAACGGCCTGAGGAAATCTGGTTCATCACATCTACGAATGCTGCTAGGGTACTGGTGAGTCCAGTGACACACCAAAACACACAAAGCCCGTAGCACGCATAAGGCAGTTTTCGGAATGCCATCACTCCGAACCCGCAGTAATGATGACCTGATCCCAAACGAACTTAGGAAATGTCTCGCATTCTGGAGCTGATCGAAGAAATCGTCACGGCGAGGTGAAGGATGCCTACCCGCACCGTAAGCCGGTTCAATTGACGATCCGTCAATACGCAACCCTAAGCTGCCGTCTTTCTCCTTGACGAACAGGAATAGGAGCTTCCAAAAGAGAAACACTCAGAGGCACAAAACTCCCCAAACCACAACTCTGCAGCTGATCCTTAAGCTCCCAAGCTTCGCCGGCCCATCTGGAACAACGTCGGAAAACTCTTGCACGAAAGGAACTCGGTCCAAAAATCCCACTGTGGCTCAGGTATCACAAATGAGCGCCAAGAATCTACGACATCTCCTCAGTAGCCGACTAGCGAAAAAGGCTGAATTCAAGCTGTGAGAGGCGGCACAACTATCCACCTGCACAACAAGAACTGACCTGTCGGGAAAACAAACTTGACTGTTTCCTCACGGTAGTCCACGGACGCCTAGCACGTAGTTAACCAGTCCGTGCCCAGGAGAACATCAAATCCAACTTCTCTAGAAGGATTAAAACGACGGACGAATCTCTATCTCCTATCCGATTGGCACACAACTGAAATACGTATCGCGTAACGAAAGAATCGCTGACAGAAGTTAAAAACAACTACGACTAATCTACCCAACCACGGTATAAGCAAGAAAATAAATGAATACGTCAAAAGAACATATAAATAAAAGATACCTGAAAACTCCACATTGGACGTCTGCACGTCCTGATGAGTAGAAGCAAACTCCTGTGTCTGCCCTCTACCCGCAACTGGCTGAACTCCCCTGGTGGACTGAGCCCTCTGAGCAAATCTTCCACGTCCACGGCCTCTCTGAATACGACTCTGACGAGGGGCTAAGGAACAATCCCTGACGAAGTGCTGAAGGCTCCCGCATCGAAAACATCCACGCGCTGACTGCTGACCATCCTGGGAATGAGAGCTGAACGACTGTCCTCGCCCTAAGCCTCTGCTACTCCCGCGACGGCCACGAAATCTGTCTCGACGACCAAACCTCTGCCTCTGGGCTGGTACAATGGTACGAGTCCTCCACTGTCCTTGAACTGTCTGAGCCTCTGGAATATGTGCCTCGTCAACTGGAGCTGCAACCACTGGTGCTATGTAGGTGACAGACTGCTGCATGCTGACCGTAAGTGACAACTGAGTAACAGGGGTGACAACCTCCTGTCGTAGCTCCCGAACGATATCAACCAATGAACTCATAGTCTGGCAGAAGTCCTGCATCTCTGCCATAAGCCTAACAATAGTATAGGTCGTGGGCTGATCCGTCTGCACCTGTGCAACTAGAGTGCCATCCTGGTCAGTACTCGTCTCACCCGAGCCAACTCTGACCTCGGCCCTCGCTGCATCACTCTGAGTCCCCATAGTCATCGGCGGCAAGGCTATAAATAGATATAAGATTCGATGAGAATAAAGAATCGAATCTTAAGGATATGAGTCATCAAGGAAGGAATTTCAAGCAAATTGTACTAAGGTTACTTAATGCAAAGTACCGCACCGTGGGTATGCTGCAGACATAAACACACTACGTTACTCTGCTTAAGCTACCTACTCCATCATACTAAGGTCATCCTACACTCTGAAAGGTAAAACCTAGCGCTCTGATACCAACTTTGTCACGACCCAAAATTGGCCCGTGACGGCCCTAATACTACGCAACGCCTAAAGACGTAACGTAGTAAAAGAAAGCCAAAACCCAGAAATCTAAACCAAGAAAATACGGAAAAGATAATATAAGTTTTTGAAACATTTGAAATCGCAACCCAAATTCTTTAAAAGTCTTATTTTCTTTCTTTAAAGTTTGGCAACACCCCTTTTTGTAAAAACTAGCTCAAGACGGAAAACAAGACAAATATACGACGCCGTAGCGAAGAAATAAAAACAATAGAGAGAAAGCTGTATATAAAAGACGACAAATCCACAAATAATATACAGTAACGTCCTCACCAAGTCTCTAAGTCAACAAAACAATAGTAGATGGAGAGTACAAATACAACGAATGTACAATATGAAATACAGATAATCATCCAACCCACCTAAGCAAAACGGTATACTGTGAGCTGATGCGATATCTGTAGCAAAAGATGATAGCTGAATACTGGATAGCTGAATAGCCGAATAGCCTGCCTCGACTATTCTGGGGAGAAACCTGAAACACCTGTGGCACAACGGGGGTGGGTTGCCAACTCGTGAATAGAAGATAACATATGCAGATAATCGCAGGAATGCACGTACAGCATGAATCTAAGATATGCGATTACAGTAATAACATGTCATGCAAATACTGAATAAAGGAGAGTACACTAGCAGGTACAATCAATATGTGAAGCAATAGTAACATGACAATAATATGCAATAACCATGCAATAGGGATATGAGAATGTAAATATGCAACTATCATAAGGGTATACTAACAGGTACTACCAATATATGAAACTGTGCATAAAGTGGATAAGTGTGAGGTATGGGGTGGAATATGTCATTTCCACGGAAACCTGACATCGTGGTAGGATTACAATCCATCAAGACACTCAAATCCTAATTCCTCAAATCAGCCCCCACATTGGGCTTTCATATCATATAAGTCTCACATCTCCTCAATGTACAATACCGAGTAATCTTCTATATCCCGAATGTACAAATCAGTAATCACATAGGTATGTCCAATATCCAATCCCAATGAATCACCTAATATCCCAAGCCAAATCTCAAGTAAGAATCTAACATCCTAAAGGTAAATATATACAGAAATAAGTATGATGGGGGAAATACACATATATTAGCGTCCCATTCCACTAATATTGGTGTAAGGGTATATATAACAACGGCTAAATCCCCTGTTATATATACAAAGGTGTTAAAGAAATATCATGAAAACCATGTGCCAAGCATCGACACAGAAATCCTGATCACGTATCATACGCTATCCCGAAAGCACGAGTGCCTAGCTCTGACCCTCGCCTTTCGACGTATGCATACGTACATGACTCCCAACGGTATCTCCATGATCCCCGTCGAGTCATCAGTACTGTCACCGGTAGGTACTCGCCCGCCTCCAGGCTCAATCGGCAACATCCATCGATTTTCTTGCCGAGGGGAACCATACCGGGCCCCACCATGTACCCTCATACGGCAACCACACCTCGTATGGGGTGTATAATCAGCACCGATAAAACTCATGGTGGACGCGCAAATATCATATCAAGGAAACCGGGTTTTTTCAATGTATGCATAATTTCATGAACTCCCGCGGTTCCCAAATCCCGAAAACACCATGTACAAATCCAAATAAATAAATACGCAAATCCAGAAATAAATATATGCGATGTATCTGTATGCAAGTATGTAGATGAAGGTATTTAGCTGAAACCAGATGTATGCAAAATCAATAAGGTACAGCTAAGTATAGGTATCTACCTATAAGTAAAAGATGCCGTATACCCCCCCCCCCGAGTATAAGAAAAATATGAGTAAGGTATACCTGTAGATGTATCGTAAAGGGTAAGTGTACCTATCACTAATGGTACGATACTCTATAGGTATATAGGTATGGTAATGTCATATGTGATAAGCAATACAGATCAATGTCACAAGGTCCCTAACCAAGCAATATAATGTCTATAATGGTTTGTGTGTGACATGGCAATTATTGACCGTGTGTGTGTAGCATACAATCCGTGCTCGTGCAACATGAACCGTCAATAATATGTGCAGTGTCCTGCGGCCGCTAGTCACAGTACAACTATATCAAGGAAATAAAGTAAAGGCGCAATTCTAACAATAACGTAGAATGTGCGATAGGTATTTGAATCCTAGCCCAGACGCATAACGCCATGCGGGCGATTCCCCTGTAGATGTTAAATCTACTCACCTACACTCCACGTTAGGTGAATCCTACCAGCTGCTCCCCCTTGCAGCAGTGTCTGTAGTCCCTGCCTGCAAATCTGCAAATAAGACATGGAAATCACATATAAGCTAAATATTCCGCGAAACGCGATATCGAACCAAAACGAGAAAGTCGCGTCGCGAACTAAACGTGCGTGTGCACGATACGCTGAAACGTGCGTGTACGCATCTAAAACAATCGCGACACGCCGCGATACGCTGGATCACAGAACTCACTCACGTATCGCGCGTATCGCGCAAACACAACGGACACCAAAAACGATATATGATCCCAGATTTTCCTACAGACCAAATATTACAAAACTAGACATGCCAAAGCACTATACAACCCTACAGACAACCCTAGCCAAGACCACAACACCCCAGTCCCCAACTTGGCCGCAAATTGCGGCCAAAAGCATTAAATCGGCGGCCTACCTTGGGAATGGTGGGTTCGTGTTCTGGGGGTGGCATCTAGGCCTAGTGGGCATGCTCCAGTTTCCTCAATTTTACCCTGAAGGATCCGGGTCAAAAGCAGATCACAAAATGTCCATATATCGCTTAAAAATCACCAATTTGCTCAATTTAGAAACCCTATGGTATTTTAGTGTAATCTGGGTAAAATCTCAGTTGGGGTGACCTAACAACACTAGAATGAGCTAGGTTAACCAGCTCCAACACATTCCAACCAAAATTCCACACAAATCACCTTAATTAGCACTAAACTAGCAATTTAACACAAACCGACACTAAACCATACAAGCTAAGCAAACAAGGAAATTGGGTTAAGGAAATATACCCAAAAGGGTCTCAAGAAGCAGGAGAAGATGTGAAAGGAGCTGCTGCAAGTGCCGGGCTGCTGCTGCTACAGCTGCTGATGCTGTTGCTGTCTGCTGCTACTGATGCTGATGCTGATGGCTGCTGCTGCTGCCGGAGCTGAAGCCGGAGCTGCTGCTGTTGTGTCTTCTGCTGCTGCTGCTGGAGCTGCTGAGGATGATGGGTGTGTGTGTGAGTGTGTGTATGTTGAGAGAGTGTGAGAGTATGAGAGAAAAACATTGAGAAGGCAAGGGAAAAATGAGAGCTAGGCTTGGTCAACCCTCTCTCCCTCTCTTTCTCTCTTCATTAATGAAGGCATGGGCAAAGCCATGATGCCCCCATCATGCACTCTCTCTCTCTCTCACCAAGGTCAACCATTTAAAATTCCATTTCAAATTCATTTTCATTTTAAAACAACCATACACTATTAAACTCAAAACACCTAAGTAATTAACTTAAACTAGATTAGGGAATGGTTATTTCACCATGTTGCTAATCATGGTTAAACCCCCAAAACAACGTTATCATGCACAAGTGTGTGTGTGCCTAACAAAATTCTAATAAAATACTCATTAAATAGGATAAAATATTTAAAAACCATTTTGGTAAACTTTTTATTAAAAACCATACATTAAAATATAATTAGCTACAAAACACATTCTAAGGTGTTACATTGAGGGATCAGCACCTCGGGATTCCCGGGCCCCGCTGCGGGTGGACTGCGTCTGGGAGCGACCCCGGTTTCTCTCGATAAGGTGGCTCAGGTCCCGGGATGGGGTAGCTCTTGAGTCGCCGGGGTGGACCCCTTCTGTGCGTTCCCGCCGACCATGGTGGGGTCGGCCGCGCTTGTGGATAGGAGAGGTGACCGACATTTCCTCAGGAGGGTAAGGGTCGCGAGGAGGCTCGGGGCGAGGCTCCCTAGCGGCGGATCTCGGCGTGGAGCCCTGGGGCGCCCAGCGGGCCTCAGGGAGCACCGGTTCGAGGGACCGGTGGCGAGGGGATGCAGCCTGCTGGTGGTCGGCCGTCTAGATAGGGACAGAGTCTCCTGGAGGCGGCGGAGCAGCGATCTAGGGCCCGGGCACGGTCGTTTGGACACGGACAAAGGCCTCCATGAGGGATTGCAGGCGATCTATCCGGCTTGCGAGGGCGTTGATGACTGTCATGGGGGGTGGTTCATCCCCGCCTTCGGTGAGCGAAAGGCGGTGGCTGGTACTGGGATCCCCATGATAGTCATCTGCCATGAGAGAGGAGATAGGAAGGTCAACTTTGTATTTTGTGGAATTTAACGTTCCCACGGACGGCGCCAACTGATGGAGCTCCTTTTCGGGCCTCCGTCAGATGTTGTCTTCCGTTGATCTCGAGGTGAACTGGGTTGATTGCCCTTCGTTGTGTGTGGGTCTCAATGGGTTTTGAAGGGACAAGTGGGATGAGAAGGCTGCCGCCGTATACCTGCAAAGAAGTCCCAGGGTGGTTTGGTACCACCGAGGACCCTCCGACGCTCAAGTTAGTGACAAGATCCGAGCAGAGTAACGGCGTAAGTGTAAAAAAATGGGTTACTTGACCCCTCTGTGATGGAGGTTTATATAGCGGTGGCGGCATGCAGTAGCAGGCGCGAGAATCTCGCCGGCGGTTACGCCCCCGACGTCACGCCCGCGTAGAGAGCGGATCGTTCATTAATGGGGATCGTGATGGCGTGGAACGTGGGATGTTGCGGGCGGAGGATCCGCGCATGGCGAGAATCGCGGAGTGGCGGTTACGCCTGTGAGCGGTGGAGTTGGTCGGAGGACCGAGGAGGACGGCCTCGGCAGGGAGCTCGGGATGAGCAGGGAGGCCGAGGAGTCCTGGTCCTATGGTGGCTCGGGGCGAGCTGAATGGACGAGGAGGCTGATTCGCAGAAGGCCTCGCGGAGGGCCAGCCTGTGCTTACATGTCGGGCGCAGGGCAGCCTGGTCGTCCTCTGCGGGCCCTTTCTTCTCAGTCTTGGGACACGTCATCTGCCAAGTGTCCTGATCTTGGAGGTCCTCAATATTGAGTGTTAAAAAACTATCTCCACAGTTTTAGCAACAACCCATTCCTCGCAAATCCACTTTCCCATCCCAGTTTATAGTTTTTGTTTCAACAACCAGAGAACAAGAGAAAAGGAAGAACAAAAAAAATTCAGGTATGCCATCATCTCTCTCTCTCCTCTTTCTCACACACATACATACCTAATACAACAAAATAGCTTTTGATTGCTATTTACTACAACAGTGGTTTTATTTAGTGGTTTTATTTTGGTTTTCGTGTTTGAACTAAATGTGAATTGAATAAAGGATCCAAGAAAAACTTAACATCAACATCATTGAGATGACAAAGGTGATAGACATTTTATATCCAAAAACGATTAAAATGTTAGTTCTGATCATCAAATCTTTTGATATTTTTTTAATATATATACGTAAACATTGAATTTGACTTTTAGTAAACTGATTTGTTGCATCACATGTGCAAAACACTTCTCATTAATTGCAGTGCCCAATATCTCAAAATTGTTTCCAGGTAATTAATTCCCATTGCATGAAGTGGCAGGCTATAATTGCAAAAAACTAAGGGTTGGATATACATGATATTAAGTCAAAAGCCAAAACATACATTTTTATATAACAAAACATACATTTTTATATAACATTAACCCAGTTTTATATAGATATGTACATTACATAATTCCTCTTGCATAGCACGCACAAATGTCTCGTATTACGAATGCGAAATCCCTAATTTAACCATTTTTATAGTTTTCATCAAGGTTAAATTTGAAACTCTGAATTTGAAGTGAATTTAACCATTACATAATTCCTCTTGCATAGCACGCACAAATGCGAAATTCCTAATTTAACCCGCCCTTTAAATTTCTCAAGGACAAATAATCTGGGGGGAAATGCAAAAAAAAAAGACTAGTTTAGTGGTAGAAATAGTTACTTTGAACAATAACCAACTTGTGAGTACCACTGTATCCTACCGATAAACCATTATAGCTGGGAGATATTATTTAATAAAATTCCAAACAGCAATTTTCTAAATATCCGTATATATTATATAATAGAAAAAGGAACAAAATTCTTTCGCTTTCGTCAAAAAGATCTCTAAAAATCTTTGCCAAATGTCGACCAGTACAGATCACAGTATAGTGATGTGACCATCCTGGATCTACCCTAAATCCGACGGCTGCGATTAAAGCCTGCAAACGGCTACAATAACGGCGACAGCGACAACTACGAAAACGCGGCGCTTGAACGTACGTTGACGGTGTTTGACCGCATAATTGCAGCTTTTCGCCCTTCCCTGCGGCAGTCCGTACGCTGGCATCCAGATGCTAGAGGGCGGGGCAGAGCTGCTTCTGCCCGCGGGCAGATGGGCCATGGGGGCGGGCAGCGTTTAGGCACTTGACCATCACTGCTGGCTTCGGATCGGATTTGAAACGTGTCCTTTGTTGGGATTCAGAGACTGGTTGCAAGATTATGAAATTTGGATTTGAAAATTTCTGGGTTTGGTAATTTGTTATTTAGTTGGTTTTGAATTTCTAGTATTGGATTTGTAGATTATTTTAATTTTTGTTTGGTTGGTGAAAATAAAATGGAATTTGGATTTAAGGATTTTAGAGAGAGATAAATAGAGACATGATTATTAAATAAATAAAGTACACGGGTCCCGTACAATAAATAGTGCCAAATCCTTGAAAGTCGTTAAAAAATTTTAGGATTCAGCAATCCATGTTTTGTGGTGGGCCCCCCATAAAAAATAAAGGAATCATAGAAATCCAAATCCCCAACCAAATACAAAATTATGGAATTCTAGAATTTCACGATCCAAATCCAAAGAAATCCCGCAACCAAACGGCCCCTTAGGGTCTGTTTGGTTGCAGGATTATGATTTTGGATTTGGATTTTGGAACTAGGATTCCACAATTTTGTGTTTGGTTGCAAGATTAGGATTTTTAGGATTCCTTTGTTTTGTATGGGGGGCCACCACAAAAGAAGGATCATGAATCCTAAAAATTTTCAAGAATTCTCAAGGATTTGGTACTATTCATTGTACTTTTAGATGGGGCCCATGCATTTTATTTATTTAACAATCATCTCTCTCTCTATATCTCTCTAAAATCCTCAGATCCAAATCCCATTTTTTTTCCACCAATCAAACAAAGATAACGAGGATCTACAAATCCAATACTAGAAATCCAAAACCAACCAAATAACAAATTACTAAATCCAGAAATTTCAACCGTATTATTTTTGGAATCCAAATTCCATAATCCTGCAACAAAAGGCCCCTTACTGGATTTGGTCAGTTACAGCCTGTGAATCATTTTGAACGAAATGACAGGAAAGCCCTCAACCATTGAAATTGATCGCATTTGATTATATATATTATTGGTAAAAATCAAAGTCATGATAGTTGCATGAGTTACCTAACTGAAAACCAAGAAGACAAGATGGTCAAAACAAATTTAGCAACCGGCAGGCAACATCAATGCTCAATCTCTCCTTTTTCCAAAATCAGTTAAAAAAAAACTTGGGGCAGGGGAAACGCCCATATTCTCTATTTAAAGCCTCACCCCCACTCACGCTCTTCTTCACTCGCCCCACCCTTGGCCAGCTTCGTTTATTGACGCTTGATTACACCCATATTTCTCGTCGCCCCTCAAAATGTCTGCCCCCGTCCTCGACCTCGCCTTGATCCTCGTGCTCCCATGGAGCCCTCGCTCTCCTCTCCTCTCCCTGTCTCTGCTCCTCCTCCTCCTCCTCCTCTCCTTGCTCTTCTTCTCCCAGGGGGGCATCGCCTGGTCCCTATCCTCTTCTGGGTCCCCCCGCCGCCGCCCCATCCCAGGCCCGGCCGGCATCTTCGCCTCCTTCTCCTCCGCCACCGCCCACCAGATCCTGTCCAGTCTGGCGCGCTCCCTCGAGGCCCTCGAGCTGATGGCATTCTCCGTCGGCTTCACCCGCTTCGTGGTGTCGAGCCGCCCCGACACGGCGAAGGAGATCCTGAGCAGCCCCGCCTTCGCGGACCGACCGATCAAGGAGTCGGCGTACGAGCTGCTGTTCAGCCGGGCCATCGGGTTCGCGCCGTTCGGGGAGTACTGGAGGAGCCTGAGGAGGATCTCGAACGGCTGCCTCTTCAGCCCGAAGAGGGTCCAGGCGTTCGGGGGGTTGCGGGCCCTGATTGGCCTCCAGATGGTGGATGAAATGAAGGGCTTGATGGAGAGGGATGGGGCCGTGACGGTGAAGAAGGTGCTGCATTTCGGCTCCCTGAACAATGTGATGATGACTGTTTTTGGGAGGAGGTTTGATTTTGGGGAGCCTGGGGAGGAGCTGGAGGAGATGGTGAGGGAGGGGTATGAGCTGCTCGCTGTTTGCAATTGGAGCGACCACTTGCCGCTGCTGGGCTGGCTGGATTTGCAAGGGGTGAGGAGGAGGTGCAAGGGGTTGGTGAAGAGGGTGGATGTTTTTGTCAAGGGGATCATTGATGACCATAGGAGGAAGAGAGCTGCTGCTCCTGCTGCTGCTGCTGCTGCTGGGGATTTTGTGGATGTGTTGCTTGATTTGGAAGAGGACGAGAAGCTCTCTGATTCTGATATGGTGGCTGTTCTTTGGGTAAATTCACTCACCTTTTCCCCTTTGAAACTTCTATTTTTGGTTCTAAACCTTTTATAGGCTTTGTTCGGTAGTTGTCTTTTGACCATGCGTTGTGTTTTTTTTAAAAGCTTCTTTTGGTCTTGTTGCTCGGCTTGTGCCATGTGGGTTTTGCTTCGCTTTCTCAAATTTTTTTTTATTAAATTTGTAATATTTGGGTATTCGCCATAATTTACCTTTTGTGATTCATATTGCAATTTTTTTTACTTCTTACCATATTATATTTGACTTTGCATGGGTGTTTTTGTTAGTTTCTTTGGTCCTTGCTTTTGGTTGAGCCATGTTGGGTTTTGTTTCCTTTGTTGATGATAATTTTAGGAAGTTCTTTTTTTAGTTGCAGAGAAATAATAACGTGTGAACTTATATATTAGTGCTGTGTCTCTATTCATTTCATCAATGAATTTTAGTACGTATATATATGCTTACTTTTTTAGAGAAATAATGGCCTAGCTTTTGCATGATAATGCAATTATATCTCTTCTTGTGTTATCCATGTTAATTTACTGTACTTGACTCATCGTTACAATTTGGAACCTTTGCTCTTCTCCCTGCTATTTTGGTGCCCCCAGAAGCATCTGGACAGTCCATCGCACCTGAAAGACACCAGTATCAATGTCTCCTGTTTTACACTGTTTGGCAGCTCGATTGTGACCATTGATTTTAAAATAAAAAAATTCCTGATTGTTTTTTGATAGGAGAGAATAGCTGCGAGTGAAAATTGCAGGGACTCTAGCTAAAAAAAATAAAATTCTGAAGGTACTTTCTGGTGTGAACCACTTCTCATTTGATAACAGTTATTTTGGGCATGTTCACATGTTTTTCATTTAATCTCACACAATTCCTAAATGCTCATTCTCTTCCTAAATGCTCATTCTCTTGCACCTGTAACCTGCACTTGCCTTTCATTAAATCACATAACTTTTGAGTTAAAAAGCACATAAATGCATGCACATTAACCCCTTCTAATTATTTATGTTATAATTCCGCAGGAAATGATCTTCAGGGGAACTGATACGGTAGCCATTCTACTAGAATGGATTATAGCAAGGATGGTCCTTCACCCAGAGATCCAATCCAAAGTTCAGTCCGAAATCGATGCGGCCACATCACATGACACCCGTCCCGTATCGGATTTGGACATCCCGAGCCTCCCTTATCTCCAAGCCGTCGTAAAAGAGTGCCTCAGGCTCCACCCCCCGGGCCCGCTCCTCTCGTGGGCCCGCCTTGCCATCCACGATGTCGAGATCGGGCCCCACTTCATCCCTGCGGGGACCACCGCGATGGTCAACATGTGGTCGATAACTCACGACGAGAAAGTTTGGCCCGAGCCTGAAAAATTCAAACCCGAGAGGTTCATCGCCGAAGATGTTTCGATCTTAGGCTCTGATTTGAGACTGGCGCCGTTCGGTTCGGGTCGAAGGGTTTGTCCCGGGAAAGCTCTGGGGCTGGCTACGGTTCATCTTTGGTTGGCCCAATTGCTGCAGAGCTTCGTCTTTGTTCCGGCGTCAGAGATTGATGGGGTTGATCTCTCAGAGTGCTTGAAGATGTCAATGGAGATGAAGACTCCTCTCATTTGCAAGGCTATTTCAAGGCGCTGAATGATTTTGTTGCTCATGCTTCTACTTCAAGTTAGCTAGCTATGTTCATGTCTACTGCTTACTAGTTAGTGGTCCAGGATTCTGCTTGTGATATGAATATATTGGTGAAAAGTCTTGTCATTTCATTAGAAGTTGTCGCTGGTATGTGATGGTAGTGATTTCTACAATGTTTTGGTGTTTATGTTATCATGTACACAGCTTCATCGTTGGATATGAGATGACATATATATTTAGTTTCCTTGTATACTCTTTTTCATAGAAATTTTGGTGTGTTGCCACAAGAAAAGATTTCAATGTGACTCTGCTGAAATTGATTTGAGTTTGTTTAGAGTGATCATGGAATGGACACACCTGATTAACTTGAGGGACTTTGCGGCCTTTGTTTTGTTATCGGTTCTTCGGTGCTTTTTTATTAAAATTGGATTCACATGTATGTAATGATCTATTGTGTGTGCAACCGCTGCATCAAATGATAACTGGTATGCAGTTGATTACTATAATGAGAGAGATTCAGGGGCGAGGCCAGGAATTGAAGCGAACCCGGAACTGGTAATATGAAATGAAATAAAATAAAATAAATTTAGGCAACATGTATAAATTTGAGATTCAAGGATCTCTGCCAACGCTGCTGGGGCCAGCAGCCTGCCCTCATTGTCTCCACCACCGCTAGAGAGGATTGATACGAACGATTTGATAAAGCTCTCACTGCGTGAGAGAGAGAGAGAGAGAGAGAGAGAGGACAGCATTGACAAATGTCTCCACCACCACTGGAGAGGATTGATACGAACGATTTGATAAAGCTCTGTGTGAGAGAGAGAGGGGATAGCACTGACAAATATGATTCCATTGAAAAGTATTTGATTGGGATTCGATCGACACGTGGCATGATATAATTGGCTGAATTGAAACACATTTTCGATATTTTTTTCAATCTTTGGATGAAACAAATAAACATTTCCCCCCAGGTATTTCTTTTTCTTCCAAAGGAAAAGGACTAAATCTTAAATATTATATTATATGGTAAAATAAAAGATAGTTACAAATGAAAATTACATTCAAACATTTATATTATTAAAGCTTTTTTTAATATATTTAAGAACGTGGGGGCGGGCTTTTGATATAAGTGGGATCCAACAATAATACTCAAAGTCTTGTTGAGATTTGTCCCATCTTATATCTTATACCTATTTAACTCTCATAGTTATTCCAATGTAACTCTCATAGTTTTTCACATGACAATGGTTCAAGATCGAACTTTTGAAAGGGAGCACTGATTGGAAGCAAATGATCCACTACCAAGTTCCGTAATATCAAAAAACTTGGCCATCCTGAGCATTAGAGATAACATCGCAATCAACAATCTTGTTAGACCTACATTGAGATTTAAAACTTATATGGTTTTCAAGTATGCTAAACAATATTAGATTCTTACTTTTGATTCGATGAAATCTAATATGCCATATAGATTATGTGATGAATTGAAAACCCCATAATGTTTTAATGATGATTCTTAAACCACCCAATTACACAAATGACAATCAAAAACAAAGATGTTTACAACTTGATTGAGTTTTGCAAAAAAATGCATTATCCTTTTCCATTATCGCTTCCTTGAAGAAGATCAAAAGTTTGTTTTTTCCAAGAGTTGTTTGCCATAAACGAAACCAGTCTTTTAGAATGGATGTATGGAACCAAATAAACTTAACACACAGTTGTATCAGGAAGGTTGTGATATAAGTGATGTTTTTACCGATTTTTGTTGTAAAAATGAAGTGTTGCCAACGATAGATCTATCAATCTTGTACGATCTAACCAACTCCGAAACTGTGGGTTTTTGTGAAGTAAATTGAGTCAGCAATCATTTATCATCATCAATAAAAACTGAAAGTTTAGCGTCAAGTAAGATATCGATATCTTATGCTAATTGTTCCCTAAATATAGGGTTTTTAGTTTTCAAAATAGGGTAGTTAGAGATTATAATTAGGATAACATGGTATTTTAAAATTTAATTTGCAAAATATAACGGTTTGGGACCACGTAGGCGTGGCCCCAAGTCCCATCTCCCCTCATCAAAGGAGGACGGGTTAGCCCTCACCACTAAAAAGAGAAGGGCGGGGTTCTGGGAACCCTTGCCCCCACCCTACCCTCTACAGGGAGGGCCCCCAAAAGTGGAGGTCTAGGAACCCGCCCTCCCTATAGGAGGGGGACCCGCCCTCTCCTTTTAAAAGAAGAACCCGCCCTCTCCTTTTAAAAGAAGAACCCGTCCTGCACTTCCTTAAAAAATTTTAAAATCCCTAATTTTTAAAAATTAAAAGAATACTATTCTTTAAAAAAATTCATTCAAAAAAATAATTTCTCTTTTGGATGGATGCGGATCCGGAAGATCCAAGTTTCGTCGAGTAAATATGGGTTTCAAGAACCCGCCTTCCCCTGTATATCAGAGAAAGCGGGCTCGGGCAAAAAAAAAAAATACAAGTTTGCCCTAATTTTTTTCTTTAAAAGATGCACAGAAAAAAAATTGGAATTTTCATATTAACCAGAAATTCGATACACACAAAAATCCACGCACATGTGAAACCTTATGTCTCATCAACATTTTAAGTACCTGACATGTCAATTCTAATCAATACATCCAAATATTGGATAAAATTAACAGATAAGTGTTATTACTGTTTACTGACGTGCAAACATTGGATAAAATCGACAGACAAGGGTTGTTACTGTTTCTATTGGAGGAATCCAATACTCGGTTCATACTATCTTTGAGCCAGCTTTGGATGGATGGTACTTCCCAGTAACATAGGACCCAGAGTAAAGTCGGGATCCAGGAACCCGCCCCCTCCTATGTACCAGGGCCAGTTCCAAGAACCTGACTCCCCTCCACAACGCTTTTTTTTACTGCAATTTTCATTTTTTCCGTATAATCCAATATTCTGAACATTTATCAAAAAACAAGACGAATCCAAATTAATTGATATTAAAATAAGTAAAAATTTGGCAATGAATAATAACATATGAATCTAATATTTTTGACATCCAAATTAAAAGCATACGCTTAACTCGTTTGAAAGCATTGCTGATGATGCTCTATATTGGCGACCTTCCAGATCAAGATACGTGGCAGATGACGTATCCCAGAACTCAGAAGAGAGGGCCCACAGGGGCCGATCAGGCCACCCCTGTACCTGACCTACAAGCACAAAGCTGGCTCACCTCAGGCCCCCCTGCAAATTGGCCTCCTCGGCTTCTCAGCTCGCTTCCGAGCTACCGCAGGACCAAGATACCTCGGCCCTTTCGCTCGTTCCTGAGCTCTCCCGCCGAGACCATCTTCCTCGGTCCCTCCGACCGACCAACTCCACCACTCACAGGCGTAACCACCGCTCCGCAAATCTCGTCATGCGCGGATTCTCCGCCAGCAACATCCCACGTTCCACGCCATCATGATCCCCATTACTGGGCGATCCGCTCTTTACGCAGGCGTGACGTCGGGAGCGTAACTGCCGGCGAGATTCTCGCGCCTGCTGCTGCATGCCACTACCGCTATATAAACCCCCATCACAGAGGGGTCAAGTAAGCCATTTTTTACTCTTTTAAGCCGTTATTCTGCTCGGATCTCATCACTAATTGAGCGTCGAAGGGTCCTTGGTGGTACCAAACCACCCCGGGACTTCTTTGCAGGTACTCGGCAACAACTTCCTCACTCTACTTCTTCCTCCAAAACCCATTGAGACCCACACGCAACAGGAGATAATCAACAAAGTCCACTGGGAGATCAACGGAAGACAACATTTGACGGAGACCCGAAAAGGAGCTCCATCAGTTGGCGTCATCTGTGGGAACCGAAACTCCACAAAAAACAAAGTTGGCCTTCCGATCTCCATCCCTATGGCAAGCGATCACCCTGAAGATCCAGATACCAGCCGCTGCCTCCCCCTCACCGGAGGCGCGGGTGAAGCTCCTCCGACGACCGTCATCAACGCCCTCGCCGGCCGAATAGACTGACACCCCCTCCCTTGACAGGGTCGCACAAAGGAGGCTCGCCACGGAGGCTCGAAGGCCACCTCGCCCAAGGATCTAAGCCTTCACTGAGAGGCAGCCCAGCAGCTACCCTGCTCGGCTATCCCTGGCAGGTAGCTTCCCTACCGCAACGCCAGGGATCAGAAAGTCCTCCCAGAGGCAGTCGAGCCCGAGGATCTCTCGCTCGGCTATCCTTGGCGGGTAGCTTCCCTACCGCAACACCAGGGATCAGAAAGTCCTCCCAGAGGCAGTTGAGCCTGAGGATCCCCTGCTCGGCTATCCCTGGCGGGTAGCTTCCCTACCGCAATGCCAGGGATCAGAAAGTCCTCCCAGAGGCAGTCGAGCCCGAGGATCTCTCGCTCGGCTATCCTTGGCGGGTAGCTTCCCTACCGCAACGCCAGGGATCAGAAAGTCCTCCCAGAGGCAGTCGAGCCCGAGGATCCCTCGCTCGGCTATCCTTGGAGGGTAGCTTCCCTACCCCAACACCAGGGATCAGAAAGTCCTCCCAGAGGCAGTCGAGCCTGAGGGTCCCTCGGTCGGCTATTGCTGGCGGGTAGCTTCCCTACCGCAACGCTAGGGATTAGAAAGTCCTCCCAGAGGCAGTCGAGCTCGAGGATCCCTCGCTCGGCTATCCCTGGCGGGTAGCTTCCCTACCGCAAAGCCAGGGATCAGAAAGCCCCCCCAGAGGCAGTCGAGCCCGAGGATCCCTCGCTCGGCTATCCTTCAGGACAAAAGCCCTCGCCAAGAGGCACCGGGCAGTAACCCTGCCCGGCCAAGGGTCCTTGGTAGGCATCTTACAGCCCTATGGCTCTTCCTGCGCTAAGAACCAAAGTCCTCCCAGAGGCAGTAGGGTCCTTGCTCGGCTATCCCCGGCTGGTAGCTTCCTACCACAAGCGACAGGGATCAAAGTCCTCGCCAAGAGGCACTGGGCAGCAACCCTGCTCGGTTCCCGTCCTAAAGATCAAAAGCCCTCGCAAGAGGCAACCGAGCAGCTGCCCTGCTCGGTCATCTCCGGCTGGTAGCTCCCTGCCCATGACGCCAGGGATCGAAGCCCTCATAAGAGGCATCCGAGCGGCTACCCCACTCGGTCATCCCAGGTTGGTAGTTTCCTATCCACGACGCCAGAGATCAAAGCCCTCGCCAAGAGGTAACTGTGCAGCTTCACTGCCCAGCCATCCTTAGCAGGCCTCTCACGGCCCTTCCAGCACTAAAGGTCAAAGCCCTCGGAAAGAGGCACCGAGCAGCTACCCTGCTCGTCCATCCTTAGTGGGCATCCTCCTGCCCATCAGATGCTGAGGATCTCAAGCCCCCATCGTGAGGCCGCCGAGTTCCCTCCTGCTCGGCGCATCCAGTGGGCATCCTCCTGCCCATCAGACGTTGAGGATCTCAAGCCCTCACCGCGAGGCCGCCGAGTTCCTTCTGCTCGGCGCATCCCCAGCGGGCATCCTCCTGCCCATCAGACGCTGAGGATCTCAAGCCCTCACCGTGAGGCCGCCGAGTTCCTTCTGCTCGGCGCATCCCCAGCGGGCATCCTCCTGCCCATCAGACGCTGAGGGTCTGAAGCCCTCATCGCGAGGCCGCCGAGTTCCTTCCTGCTCGGCGCATCCCCAGCGGGCATCCTCCTGCCCATCAGATGCTGAGGATCTCAAGCCCTCATCGTGAGGCCGCCGAGTTCCTTCCTGCTCGGCGCATCCCAACGGGCATCCTCCTGCCCATCAGACGCTGATGGTCTGAAGCCCTCATCGCGAGGCCACCGAGTTCCTTCCTGCTCGGTGCATCCCCAGCGGGCGTCCTCCTGCCCATCAAACACTGAGGGTCTGAAGCACTCTTCGTGAGGCCGCCGAGCCATTTCCTACTCGGCGCATCCCGGCGGGTAGCTTCCTACCCAACAAAGACAAAGATCAAAGTCCTTCCAGACTCGACTACCCCTGGCTGGTAGCTTCCCTACTCGCAACGCCAGGGGTCAAGACCCTCGCCAAGATCAACCGAGCGGCTTCCCTACTTGGTCATCCCTAGCAGGCATCCTCCTGCCCAACAGACGCTGCGGGTTTGTAGCCCTCATAACGAGGCCACTGAGCCCATCACATGCAGCGGATCCGAAGCCCCAACAAGTGACATCAGGTCTATCCAAGTCTGAGTAATCCTCCCTCGACTTCGGGGCCATGGAGATGCCTCCTTCTCAGCAGCGCTTGGCACACTCGGCAAGTGATCGAAATCAACTCGACGACCGATCGCTCCACATGTCACGCCCACACTGGGCTGCGCCCCATCAGTCCACAGGTCTGCACATGTCGCGTCGGCCAACCGACGCTTGACACGCAGGCAGTCGCTTCAGTAACAGGATGCACAAACCGGCGCACTTTCCTTAAATGCAGAGATTTCTCCCTGATTCGCTGGCAGAAAAGGCAGCTGACAGCCTGTGGATGCGTCCTGACGAAATCTTAGGAGGGAGCTATCCCCGGGCGGCCCGGCAGTCCACTCTTGGCCCGACCCGCCAGCTGGTCGGGACAAGAGTGGGGGGCTAATGATGATGCTCTATATTGGTGACCTTCCAGAGCAGGACACGTGGCAGATGACGTGTCCCAGAACTCAGAAGAGAGGGCCCATAGGGGCCGATCAGGTCACCCCTGTACCCGACCTACAAGCACAAAGCTGGCTCACCTCAGGGCCCCCTGCAAATTGGCTTCCTCGGCTTCTCAGCTCGCCTCCGAGCTACCGCAGGACCAAGATACCTCGGCCCTCTCGCTCATTCCCGAGCTCTCCCGCCGAGACCATCTTCCTCGGTCCCTCCGACCGACCAACTCCACCACTTACAGGCGTAACCGCCGCTCCGTAAATCTCGTCATGCGCAGATTCTCCGCCAGCAGCATCCCACGTTCCACGCCATCACGATCCCCATTAATGGGCGATCCGCTCTTTACGCAGGCGTGACGTCGGGAGCATAACTGCCGGCGAGATTCTCGCGCCTGCTGCTGCATGCCACCACCGCTATATAAACCCTCATCACAGAGGGGTCAAGTAAGCCATTTTTTACTCTTTTAAGCCGTTATTCTGCTCGGATCTCATCACTAACTTGAGCGTCGGAGGGTCCTTGGTGGTACCAAATCACCCCGGGACTTCTTTGCAGGTACTCGGCAACAACTTTCTCACTCCACTTCTTCCTCCAAAACCCATTGAGACCCACACGCAACAGGAGATAATCAACAAAGTCCACCGGGAGATCAACAGAAGACAACATCTGACGGAGACCCGAAAAGGAGCTCCATCAATTGCAAATTCTGAGCGAGTCTTTGAAGCTTAGGCCCTTTTTTGAAAAAAATTTCCAACAAAGCAAAACTAGTGATGAAAGATTGAGGTCATGTGGACTAAACCCTCTTACTTTTTAAGCTTGCAAATATCCCTTCATTAGATCTCAGTGAGCTTCAAGTTTCCTCATAAAAAAAAGGCTTCTTCATAAAACCCCTTACAAATAAAATTTCACACTTTTTAAAATCTCTCTGGAAGGTTGAAAGCTTACCACCAATATATTTGGTAAGCGGGAAGAGTCAATCGGAGAAACTCAAAATGCTCGGCCATGAAGAGTAGCTTGAATTTCTATCTGCTAAATCTTATCATTTTCTTATTTATAAATGGTTGGCACATGGTAGCAAGAAGCCTTCTAGAAGATAGTGGTAGACCAAGATATGTAAACTAATTTCGCTCCATACCGAGTGTTTGAAAAATCAACAGCTCACAACTCAAAACCATTCTAGATGAGGAAAAGACATGGCTTTTATATTTACTTGCTCTTAAATTGGAGATGCTATATACGTATTTCATATAAAGCCATGGCTGATTTTCCATTATTTTTCCAAAAATAAAATTGGCATGGGTATACAAAATGTGAGAAATAGCAAGAGAACATCTATAGATGGATGAAAGCTCATTGGAATCTACCCTTTCTTGCAAAAGTTAAGTGAAAAAACTATAACAATTATGAATGAATAAGGTGAAAGGATCACTTCGTCATACGCCGAAAATTGAACCAAAGTAAGCATGATGTGCGCTACTTAAGTTAAGTGAATATCGGTTAACATATGCAAGTATGGATCTATTTGAACCACATTGAAGTGCCCTTTGATCCATTATATCGAAAAGAAAATCTTTATTAACAGAATCAAATATCAGTCTTTTTCACGTTATTCCTCATTATCGATTTTGATATACAATCCTTTTCAGTCATTGACAGAGCTCTGGATCTCCTTCTGATGTTATCTTCCGTTGATCTGCTGCGAGCGTTGATGGACAGCTGAGATTGAGTTGGAGGGTTGTCTACTGGAGCATGTGGATCTCAGTGGATTTTGTGTGGTTTAAGTCGGGCTACCTGTAAAGAAGTCCCGGGGTAGTTGTGCCACCGAGGACCCTCCGACGATCAAGTTAGACGGGGTATTTTGGTAGAGTAACAGCCTAGTGGAGTAAAAATGACTTACCTCGATCGTCTGAGAGAGGGGTTTATATAGCGGCAGCAATGGGCAGGCGGACAAGAGAATCACGTCGGCCGTTACCCCTCTGGCATCACGCCCGCGTGATAGGCGGGATCCCACATTAATGACGAAACATGCTCGTTAATGGGGGATCGTGATGGCGTGGAACGCGGGATCGTGGGCGGCGGATATCTCGCGCATAGAGAGATTCGCGGAGCCATGGCGGAGACGCCTGTGATCAGCGCTACAGGTCGGTCGGTGAGACCGAGGAAGATGAGCTCGGCAGGAGGCTCGGGCACGAGTGGGAAGCCGAGGCATCTTGGTTCTGTGATAGCTCGGAGGCGAGCCGGGGGGTGGTCTGGAAGGCCACCGAAGGTCGGAAGACTCCTCGGGCCGGAGGCCTGAGGTGTGATCCCAACTGAAGTTCTTGATCCTTTCTTGTAGGTTCTGGGACACGTCATCTGCAACGTGTCAGCATCTGGAGAGTCACCGATATCGAGCCTCATCATTAGCCCCCCACTCTCGTCTTGACACGTTCTTGGGTCGGGTCGAGAGTGGTCTGACCGATCATCCGGGGTGAGCTCTTGCTCGAAGATATCGTCGGCACGCATTCCCGGGCAAAGAGTAGTATTTTCTTGATGACGTCAGCGGATCAGGGGAGAGATCTCGCATTTAAAGGGGAAGCGTCGGATCGTGTGTACGTTCATCGAAGTGATAGCCCACGTGTATGGTACCGGTTGGCTGGGGAGATGTGCCGCAGGCGTTCCCGTGCTCGAAGGGACGCGCCCAATATGAATGCGACAGGTCGAACGTTGTCGGCCATTGGATGCGAAATGTTGTTTTGGCGGGAGTTATTCGGAGCCGTTGGATGCGTATGCCGGCAGCTATAAATAGAGGTGGGATCCCCATCAGGGCCTATACCTCTTCATAATTTCCTCGTCCCTAGTCGTGTTAGCTTGGTGTTCTTCTCCTCAGGTCGGATTCCTTGCGTTTGATCTCCCGAGGACACCTCCCCTTGATCAGGTTAGATGTCTTCTTCCGAGGAGTCTGTAGATGTAGTCCGGGTAGAGTTTAGGGAGTCTTCTGAAGCTTCATCTTCTACTTCTTCCTCTTCCTCTTCTGAGTCGGAGTCTCCCCGGGGGTTAGGGTTAGTAATGATCCGTAGGGGCGTGCGACAGGGGCAGTCCCCAGAGCGCTGGTCGCAGGTGTTCTTGGCGTACGATCCACGCTGAGGCGTGCAGAGGAGAACGCCAACATCCGGAATCGTTTTCTCATTCCTCCTGGCTATTCGCTTCGTCTGGCCGAGGAGGGGAAGAGGGCAGACCAGGTACGGGGTAAGGAGATTGCCTTGTACTTGGAAGCCTTTTGGGCCCGGATGCGTCTACCCTTTCCCCCGAGGTGAGTGCGGCATTGAATTATTTTGGGTTAGCCCTGGGCCAGCTAGTGCCGAACTCTTGGAAGATCCTCCTTGGGTTCCTAGTCCGGTTGAGATTGAGTGCGATCCCTTTCAGCCTGAGCCTTCTCATTTCTTCTCTCTGCTACAAAATCAACCTTGGCGCTCGTAGGGCTAAGCCGAGTTGGGTATACCTCTCTTTTAGATAAAAACGGGGGGACGCTGCTGGATCAGGGATCGTCGTAGTACCTTCTTCCATTCACGAATGGAAGAAGAATTTTTTCATTATTGCGCCGCTCGAGGGTGAGGATTGTCCTGTGCCCACCCAGTGGCAAGGGGCCAGCTATCCGCGGGTGAGTCGGTCGAATGATCCCGATGCGGTGGCGGTGTCAAAGTGGGATCCCCTCCTTCGGGCCGATGTGCTGCTGTCTAAGAGGGCCCTCAGTTGGGCCGGGCTCAGCCCCTCCTATTACACGGGTAAGTTAGGAGCTTTCAGGCGACCTGTTCAGACTTGTGCATTCTTTCATTTTTCCTGGCATTGCCGAATCCTTGTATTTTTGTCTTATGTAGGACCCATGGACCTAAGCAAGTTCCGGGCGGCAGTGGTTGACGTGAAGAAGGGGAAGAAGGATGGAGGCGCCGGCCCTTCTCGCCCGTCGTCGGCTCCGGCTCTGCCAGCGGCCGCTTCATCCAGGTGCCCAAGCGCACCTCGGGCCCTCGAGTCCAGCCGTGCGCTGGTCCGAAAGCATGCTCGGGAGCTAGAGACCCGGGCTCCCGAGGTGGGAGTCGAGACTGGTTCTCCTGCGTCGCTCCTCAAGAGGTTTCATAGGATGGCGCCTCGCTCCCCGGCTTTCCCGATCCTCATGGACAATGGGGAGCTTCGCTTCGAGGTGCCGTCGGGGCTTTCCGTCGCCGACAGCCTGCTCCCGGAGATGGAAAGGTCGGTCGGGGGCAGAATCCCTCGGGGGACCCTCCGGGACCAAATAGCGGCCATAGCTCAAGAGGCCGTGCAGGTTAGTGTTCGCACCCCACTTGGTTCTTCATTTAGTATTTTTGTTCACGTGATTGGGTGCCTCCCTTTCCTTTTTAACCCTCTTTCCTTTCTTCAATTCCTCCAGCACGTCGCCCTCGTCGTCAACATAGAGGATAAGGAAATATCCCCGGTGATGCGGGCCACGGGCGAGTTCTCCTCGCGGGAAGAGAGCTCAAGGCTGGAGCTGGAGACAGCGATGGAGAGGGTCGCTGCTCTTGAAGACCGGGTGGCGGCCGGGAATCGGGAGGTCGCCAGGTGCCGAGAGGCCGCCCGAGCCGCCGAAGCCCAGTTAGAAGACTCCCAGGTGCTCGTCGCCACCTTGAAGAAAACGGCGAACACCCTCCGAAGGGAGAATGAGGCAGCGAAGGAGGGGACGAGGCGTGCCGAGCTTCGGGCATTGAAGGCTGAGCTTCTAGCGTCGAAAGCGGTGGAGAGCTAAAAGTAGTCGGACCAGTTCTACGCCGACCTTGTTGGAGCTGCCGGCGTTATTTAGCACAACGCCCTTGACGCTGTCAAGGCCCAGATGCCGGATTTCCCTGACGGCAAGCTCCGGGAGGAGCACCCTCACGAGGATGACGCGCAGGGGAATGACTCTGGGAACGCTGCAGGGGAAGAGGCCCCCGGTAGGAGCGTGGGGGATAAGTCGGTCGCTCCGGTTACCGGCACCAAGGTTCCCGTCGTGGTATTGTTAGTTATATGTATGCCCTAGAGGCCATTACTGTACATACAATGTATATTGTAGTGGATGCTTGGACATATATAGGGAGGACTTTCTTACTCGACATGATAGTATGCTATCTGGTTGCCCTTTATCTTAACATATACTCTGATTGTCTCTATGTTACATGTTGATAAAGCCCTTAGGATGAGTACTTGACTACCAGGACTATGATGTAGATCATACTAGTGGGGACAGTGTAGTCGCCAAGTACATCCTTCAAATGTTCCTAGTCATGGGAGTACCGAGACAGGGCATCGATACTCAAGAGTAGACTAGCGTATGCGCTTCTTGACCCATATGATGGGCGATGGATGATCCTATATCCATTGGTGTTTGACATCAGAGAAGGTATATGAGTGCTCAGTGGAGACTGGAAACACCGGACGGACTCGCCGAGAACTCCTAGATGGTATTATACCTCACGTCAGATGGCAGTTCTCTGGTGACACTGGTACAAGTTAGTCTGTAGACCCGAGATCGTCATAGAGTCTTGTGTGATTCCCATTGTTCTTTGATTTCCATCATACCACATCCAAGAGGGCGTGAAAAATGGTGGCTTTTGTGTACAGTCCCGAATCACATGGAGGCAATGAGCGATAGGAGGGGTTTCGTCTCTCCCGGTATAGGGAGTTGATGTTGCGCTGTGTTCGATTGGCTATAACTGGAAATCCCTGGCCAGGGTTGCTGAGATTTACTGGTAAGTGTTATCAGTAGTTTCTTGAACTGTTATGGACCTCATATCGACACGACTTATCAAGCTACTGGGGTCTGACGTTTACCACCCCTAGGCGAGATATGCGATATATCAGACGAAGAGACCAGACTGTACGGGAGTGTTACTGGTTGAATTCGCAGGAGAATGTACAGGCTTGCTTGTTGATATTCTGATTGCTCAATACCTGGGTGGCTGTTACGTTTAGCTGACCGCTTGCAGCTTGTGGGTGTTTGATATGATCATCACCTGCTGCCAGCGTATTGACAATTCTTTAGAGTCCTACACAGAGATTTCCTGGCTCAGGCAAAACGGAGTAGGAGTACTATGTGATATGTGCGGGACCGAGAATAATACGTGTATGCGATACCGTATTAGATTCTTGCGATATGTGATATCGGCCGGGTATATGTGATATAGCCGGGTCATCGGATCAAGTGTTGATTCGATGAACTGATACAGATTATATTAGTCGGTTATATGCGATATAGCCGGATTATCAGATCAAGTGTTGATTCGATAATTTAATGTATAATTATATATGTGATATATTAAGTTACATTAACTAATATAAGCTCACTTAAAGATTCTTTTTCTCACTTGGATAATACATTGATATATATGTGATATATGTTAATTGTATTATTTTATTTTGTTACAAAATATATTATATATATGTGATATATAATATTGTAGCATGTTAGGGTTACAAATGCAACATATTTTGTGGAGTTTAAATATGGTTAGGGTTTGGATTAGGGTTAAACTTGGATGGAGCTTTCATGAAGCTTCATGAAGCTTTGACTTTGACCTTTGATATTTTGAGTAGATATTTCTTTAACCCAACCCAAACCCTTTACCCTAGTTAATTCTCTACAAGGGTTAAGTATTCATTCTTAACCCATGGTTGATTTGTAACCATAACAATAATTTATTATTCATCACAAAAGAAATTCTTCTTCTTCTTCCTCTTGAAAAGCTTTCTAGCTTTTGGGTTTGTGATGATTTTGAGTAAGATAAAGAAAACAAATGAGAGCTAAATTCCTACTTTATCATCCTCATCTATTCTAGACACTTAGATTAGGGTGTTTGCTTTGCTAATACTTGATTAGTGAAGCAATAGCTTGGGTTTGAGATTCTTCAAGGTAGATCATCTTAGTTGTTGAAAATTGGAAGCAAGCTAGCATCTTTCTCTTCATGGAGCCTCTTTAGAGTTCGGGTACATGATGATCGCGGTGAAGGGACTTCAACACGGAGCTTATGAAGTGAAGGAACGGACTACAAAGGTTGTAATCCCAAACTCTTAGAAGTAAAGTTGTTTACTTGCTATGTTTACCCTATATGTCTAGTTAAGATCTTGGTTAGGGTTTGTTTAGCACCCCAAAAATTTTAAAGTAGCATGATTGGTACTTGCCAAAACCTTGCTAAGGTGCTAAGCTAACCCTACAGTGGTATCAGAGCCAAGCTAGAGCATTAGACGATGTGTAGACGAAGTTTGAAGTCCGATCGAACTCCGAAACCCCGATAAATCCTAGTTTCTGGAATTTTTTTCAAAAGTTGAAATTTTTCATATTAAAAATACTCAGAAAATCATACAGGGAATTATAAGAATTACTGTGAAGTACGAAGTCACAACTCACTCAAGTGACCGCGGAACCGCGGCCAAACCATGCGTTTGGCGGCGGTTCCGCGGCCAACTTTGGGAGTTGGTGGCTCATACTTCAGGGGTTTATTCTTGGGTACTTTTTCATGCTTCTTGGAATTTTTAGTTCTACTCAAGTGTTGAGCTTTCTGGGATATATTGGGAACTCGTTGATTCGATCGGATAATTTAACTTCGTTTAACTTTTTCCGGGTAATTTAGAACGTGTTAAAAGTTTTGAACGGATATTAATAACTCACTTTTTCCCATGACGAAAAACTTTCAAGTGTTGGAATTTTTCCCGAGTTTGAATCTTTCGAAAAAACATGCAAGCATATCTGTGGACCCTCTAGAAGAACGTAACCTTAACTCGATTATGTGACCGTCAAAACTGCTATTGAACCATAGGGTTTGTGGTAGTTTAGCGTTGCTACATGTGAGGCGTTGGTTTGACCCTTCTACGGCTGGTTCATAGCGGCTGTGACATGTTCTGTGACTTTTTGAACTCCGCTCAAGTGTTGAGCTATTTGGGAAATCTTGGGTGTTTGTTTATTTGATCGGAAAGTTTAACATTATCTATTTATCTGGAATGTGATACAATATTTGGAATCCACAAGTAGTTATGAGATAACTAATTTGAATGTTATAAATCTAGCAGTTTTTAGTCTCATTTGATTGGTTGCCACGGGATTTTGATGTGATCAAAAGTCCGTCGCAATCACATAGCGTACGCGGATACTCGTCGAGTAAACTTAATAGATAGCCATGCCCCATAGCCCTGACCAAGTGACTGTAGGAGAACCCCGTCGCCAAAAGCATCTATTTGGGTGCTCGCGGCAGCGGTGTTCCGCCTTAGTGCACTCCGTCGACGGCATCCGGGGGTGCGGCCGTCTACTAAAGTTTCCGACGAGCATTCGATCAGGATGTCGGGAATCTTGTTGAATTGCCTGACTTGATATTGAAAAGAGTTTTCGATATTGAGACTAAAATGCGGGGTTTATAATTGTTAGGCATGCGATGTCTCAGGAATTCATTTGGTTAGGCATGAGATGTCTAAGAAGGTTGCGGATTCCAATTGTTGTAGTTTTACACTTTCTTTTCTGCGACCGTAAGTGTAATATGTGGTGTATTGCCGGTTTCATTGCTATACATCAACGACAACTGGGATACGCATATTTACTTACGTTGATGATATGTGATGTTATGTGTTGCTGTGATATGTTATATTGGATCGTCGCGTTTTGAATAGCCGGGGTTTTTATATGAGATGAGAGTTTTTCATTTTCATTCATATAAAATTCATTGTATGTAATATTCTTTTATTGGGGCACTTCCGGGTTGAGGATGATGTCACCATTGTATATTATTTACTTTACCGCATTAGGATAGGCCCAAGGCGGGGAGCACAAGTAACCGGGTTCTAGGGTACAGTGTGAGACCATCTCGAGGAGTCGAGACTGGGTGTCCTAACTCTAGAATTGGTAGGGTTGCTTGCCGCTCTCGCAGGGGTCTAGGGATGTGGGTTTGGCTATTCATCGCGACCGTGGAATCCGCATTTTATACAGGCTCGCATAAAACACGGAAATCCTAGTATATCCAATATTTCATAAGTTATCTTCTGCTGCAATGTTCTGTGATGAGATCATATTACTGCCTGAGACGAATGTTTATATTATATATATGAGATATATGTTATATCGTTGATTTCGTTTCAATCTGATGCTTGTGAAGCATAATAAAATGGGACTTCATTAATGAGATTAATGAAACTAAAAGAAACCTAAAGATGTTGTAGAAACTTGTTTAAAAACTGGTAGCTCTAGTTCTTGCTTTACATAGCGGTATTCCTTGTAGAATATCCAGCACCTTATTCGATAAGGAAAGAACCGAGATCTCTTCACCGGGAGTGACCTCTTTAGCGAAACTAGCAGATGCTACACACTCGGCTTGTCTTTTGATTGTTTTTGTAGTTTCTGCTTTGCATAGTGATATTTGTGAAATATCCTGCACCTTATTCGATGAGGAAAGAGCCGAGATCTCTTCACCGGGAGTGACCTCTTTAGTAAAATTAGAAAGGCCTAAAAAACATTCCATTTAAAATCACTCGATTCTACAACGATATCAAGTTCATTACGCAAAGGGTTTTCTTAAAAACCTGTCGTAGCCCTCCGTCATTTCAGATAAGTACTAGTTAGTATTCGTGCTACATTTGTTGACTATGTTAAGGCGCAGTATGCGGTAGCTGATTAGTGCTTATCTGTATAAGCATATGATGCGATTGGATTAGGGTAGTCGTGCGACTTTGTTGACTATATTTGTAGGGTTCCTAGGCACGCTAATGAGGTCTCACAAGGCATCAACCATGCCAAATTCAAAAATTCCGGTGCCGATAAACCCTAATACGGATCGTTAACTAGAGTTTAGGCGAAACGAAATGCTACTAAACTACTTTAGTGCTAAGTGAACGGAAATACAACCTTTGTAGATCCGGTCCTCCACCTCCATAGCTCCGTGATGAAGTCCCTCCGCTGTACCCATCGGATCCCGGACTCTCACGGTGGTTTTATCGAAGAAATGATCGGGCTAGGTCGTCGACTTCGATGCCGAAGATGATCTACGTCGAGGCAACACAAGATCAAGCTCCAACTTCACCAAGTCAAGAAACTTGTGAAGAAAACACCCTATACTACTTGGCAAGTGGTAGAGGATGAAGAAATAGGATGTGGGTTCACTTTAGAATTGGATTTCTCACTCTTTTTCTCATATTGCCATTAATGGTTGCAAGTTTTTTTCTTTTGTTGAAGAAGAAGAAGAAGAAGAAGAAGAAGAAGAAATGAATTATGATAAGTCTTTTTGAAATAGGAAATAATATGATACTTATCATAATTGCAACCATAGTTAGGTGTAGAGAATAAACTATGGTTAGGTTGAATGGTTAGGGTTAAGGCAAAAGACAAACTAGCAAGACTATTCAAAGCTTCAAGAAGCTTCAAGTAGCAAACAAAGAAAGCCACCATGATTTATTTTGCCCAAAAATAAATAAAAAGAATAACTAAATAAGTAAATCAAAACCCTAACCATTAACATAACCATGGTTTAATCATACACATCCAAGTTTGCATATATCATCAAACATGATACAATCTTGTGCACAAAAGTATATCACATATACAACTTGTGTACAAACAAGTGAGAAAAATATCTTAAGTGAACTAATATTAGTTAATGTAAAGTGATATATCAAATATATAATTATACATTAAATCATTCAATCAACACTTGATTTAACGATCCGGTCATATCGTATATGACCGACTAATATCCAATGTATCGACTTATCGAATCAATTCTCGATTCGATAACTAGGTTATATCGCAAACAACCATTCGATACATTCATCACGAGAATAGAATACGGTATCACATACACGCATTATTCTCGGTCCCGCACATATCTCATATGCGCTCCTATTTCGTTTCGCTTGAGCCAGGAAACCTCTGTGTAGGACTCTAAAGACTCGTCAATGCACCGGCAGCAGGTGATGATCATATCAAACACCCAAAAGCCGCAAGCGGTCTGCTAAACGTAACGGCCACCTGGGTATTGAGCGATCATAAGATCGACGAGCAAGCCCGATCACACTCCTGTGAATCCAACCAGTAACACTTACCGTACAGTCCGGTCTCGTCGTCTGATATGTCGCATATCTCGCCTAGGGATGGTAAACGTCAGATCCCAATAGCTCGATATGAGGTCTATAACAGTTCGAGAAACTACTGGTAACACTTACCAGTAAATCTCAGCAACCCTGGCCAGGGATTTCCGGTTATAGCCAATCGAACACAGCGCAACATCAACTCCCTATACCGGGAGAGACGAATCCCCTCCTATCGCTCATTGCCTCCATGTGATTCAGGACTGTACCCAAAAACCACCGTTTTTCATGCCCTCTTGGATGTGGTAAGGTGGAAATCAAAGCACAGTGGGAATCACACAAGACTCTATGACGATCTCGGGTCAACAGACTACTCTGTACCAGTGTCATCAGAGAACTGCCATCTGACGTAAGGTATAATACCATCTGGGAGTTCTCGGCGAGTCCGTCCAGTGTACCCAGTCTCCACTGAGCACCCGTATATCATCTCTGATATCAAACACCAATGGATATGGGATCATCCATCGCCCATCTATATGGGTCGAGAAGGTATACGCTAGTCTACTCTGGTATATCGATGCCCCGTCTCGATATACCCACGACTAGGGACCTTGAAGGATGTACTTATGGACTACCATGTCCCCACTAGTATGATCTGCATCACAGTCCAGGTAGTCAAGTACACATCCTAAGGGCTTTACCAACATGTAACAGAGAGACAATCAGTGTACACGTTAAGGTAAAGGGCAACCAGATAGCATACTATCATGTCGAGCAAGAAAGTCCTCCCTATATATGTCCAAGCATCCACTACAATATACATCCTATGTATAGTAATGGCCTCTAGGGTATACATATAACTAACAATCTCCCACTTGCACTAGGGCCATCTGATAGCAGTGGTTGTAGTATCTCATACTCAACCATCCCATAATAGTCTCTCTCTGGGAAAAGGCCTTTGTGAGTGGATTCGCCGTATTGTCCTCTGAGTCTACTCTCCTAACCTCGATCCCCTGGAGATCAACCATCTCCATGATCAGGTGACACTGCCTTAGAATATGTCTGGATCACTGATGGGACGGACGTTCCTTGGCATAAGCCACAACTCCATTGTCTCACAATGGTAGGAACGAAGTTCATCTCATGAACAAATATACATCCAGACTGCCTCTTTGGTAGCATGTTAAGTAGCGATGTATCCAGCCTTAATCTTCTAGTATTCCACGGTATCTAGCTTGGAACTCTTCCAACATACCGTCCCTTTACTGAGGGTAAAGACAATGCCTGTGACTGACATTCGGTCGTCTTTATCACCCTGGAACCCTTCCAGTGATTCTTCCCAGGATGATACCATCTCACTACATCTAGTGAGTATCCTAACATCCATTTACTTCTATCTCATAGATCAAAACTCAGGATTTAGGAGGTATCACTTTGATCCTATACGGAGAATCCTTGTGATAAGCGGAGATTGAGCGAGCGTAGCATAGGACACTCCTTTCTTATCAAGAGTATGTCATCCACGTACTCTACGAGGATCGCCACCATACTCCCTACTACCTTTTTGTATATACAAGGTTCATCTACCATTTTGATGATGTCAAACTCTTTGACTAATCCATCAAAATAGATGTTCCAACTCCGCGATGCCTGCTTTATCACATAAAACATCTTGCACACGTTTTCTCTGCTCCCACTGTCTACGAAGCCCTCTGACTGTGTACTTATAGACCCACTCTTCTAAAATATTATTTAGAAAAGCAGTCATGACACCCAACCACCAGATATCGTTGTCATGGTATGTAGCCGTGGCAAGTAGGATCTGGATAGACTTAAGCATAGGCCCTAGAAAAGGTTTCATCATTATCCACGCCTGGTTGATGATGAAAACCTTTAACAAGTCTAGCTTTGAAAGTCTCAACTTTTCCATCTACACCAAGTAATCTTCTCAAGATATGCTTGCTCCTGATGGGGATTTAACCCTTCAGATATAGCAACCAAAGTCCATACTTTATTGGTGTACATGGATTCCATCTCGGATCGCTAAGCATCCAGCCATTCTTACAGAGTCCCTACTCTCGATGGCCTGCTCGAAACTAGTTGGGTCATCATCTCATGATGCAATCCTCGCTCCCACTGTCATCGAGAAGCAGAAGTATCTCTCAGGTGGGTGAGAAACCCTACTAGATCGGCGGAGAGGCTGAGGTTCGTTGGTATCTATTGAATCCTTTGGTTTTATCAAATCATCTGCTGTAGTTTGTATAGCTGGAACCTTTCCAGTTCTACATAACTGACCTTGTCTCGAGCTTGTCCGGATTTTGCTTTTAGACATAGGCCGGACAACCCCAAATCTTAACTAACTGAAGATATGGGCTCTTCCCTTTCCATATCATATATGAAGTGGTAGGCAACTGATTTGATCAGAACCCTGTTCAATAGGTATGCAACTTCATAAGTGCATAACTCCCAAAAGGAAATAGGAAACTCAGTAGTACTCATCATAGAGCACACCATATCACATAGGGTATTATTGCTCCGCCCCGATATACCATCGTGCTGTGGTGTATTCGGAGGAGTAATGCTGAGAGAGAATCTCATTCTCCTTTAGAAAAGTCCAAGAATTCTGTGCTCAAGTATTCTCCTCCTTGATCACATCAAAGGACATAATACTTATACCCTTTTTGGTTCTCTACTTCTAGCTTATATTCTGTGAATATCTCAAAAGGTTCGGACTTGTGTTTCAACAGGAACATATGTCTGAATCTTGAGAGATCATCAGAGAATGTAATGAAGTACAAAGAACCGATCTTGGCATGTGTAGACAGGGGACCTTTATACATCAACATGTATCATCCCAAGAGTTCACTAACTCTTTCTCTGTTTCCAGTAAACAGAGCTATGGTCATCTAATCTTTGTGACATGACTGGCAAGTTTCACAAGATATAAATTCAAACTGATTTAAATATACATCTAAATGTAACTTAAGCTAGTCGGGTCGCATTGATATGACCTAGTCTACAATACCTTAAGAAGAATTCGTTCATTTCTGAACTCTTCCTCTTGTGTGTGTTCTGTATACTTAAAAACTGTAGTTTGATTTAGAACATCAATGCTTTTAGATAATGTGCCTGAACCGATCAACTTTTGATATAGGAAATGTTCAAAACATTATCCAACAATACAAAATTTTATTATTTCTTTACGAATAAAGAGACTGATATGATTTTGTATATCAGGTTCGGTATCTAATAACATTCGTTCAGAATCAATGTGCTAGTAATACAGGGTGACAGTGACCAACAGACTTGGCTGCAACACTTGCCCCGTTTTCTGTCTCATGAAACTTATCACCCGTTCTCAGTTCTCTGCCTTTCTGTAGCCCTATGTAACAGATTACATATCTGGGATCCTGTTCCGGTATTAGATACCCAGGACGTAGAGAATAGAGAAACAGTTCTGTATAAAGAACACACCCGAAGATGATGCATCAGCATGCACTTTCTTCGTTTGGGCGGCACGGGAAATCTGGTATTCCCCTATTTCCTGCTCTGTTTTATAACAATTATAAGTTAGAGCGGGACCAACGTTCCCCGGCTCAGTATAACAAGCGGGTTCGGTCAATATTCCGTATTATTATCTTGATTAAGGCGTGATATGGTCGCTACCTGGAGAGAGAGAGAGAAGAAAACACTCAGCGTGCGCTCTTGCAAGAATAGATTGGTTATTATTTTATCTAATCAGGATGGCTCCCACTGTTTTTTATCAAATCTTCCTTCAAACCCTAAAAGGAAAGACTAGCCGGGATTAATTACACGCTACAAGTTCGCCAATCTTTCAGCCAGGCCAGTGTCGGTACTTTGAGGGAGGTCCCCCGTGCTTTCGCACGAACCTAATTAATGTAAACCTCGTTTTCCCAGAGGCGTAACCCCGTTGACACCTTTCTAGACACCTACTTGATCGGCTAATTGTAATGTATAAAACTCTCCCAGGAGTAACTCTTACTCGGAGCGGGTATCGGGATCCAACTATCTCATAGAAGGTATGCAATCTCATTGCAAATTTCAACACTTGAAATTCCCGATAATATTTTGCCCCTAGCATGCTATGACCTTGACGCATGCCAAACAACCCATAGTCCGCTAGTCAAGTTCAACCCGTACATTTCTTGAGTGAATTAAACCCACCCGCACGACCCTTGACGCATGTCAAACAACGCCGTGCGAATACCCTAATCCAATCGCATCGTATGCTAGCAGATAAGCACTAGTTAGCTACCGTACATTACGCCTTGACGCATGCCAAACAACCGCAGCATGAATACTAACTAGTACTTATCTGAAATGACGGAGGGCTACGACAGGTTTTTCTGAAAACCTATTGCGTAATGAACTTGATATCGTTGTAGAATCAAATGATTTTAAAATGGAGTGTTTTTGAGGCTTTTCTAGTTTTGCTAAAGGGGTCACTCCCGGTGAAGGGATCGTCGGCCCTTTCCTCGTTGAATGAGGTGCGGGATATATCATATATATCACTGTGCAAAGCAGAAACTATAGAAGCTTTCAAAAGACAAACCGAGTGTGTAGCATCTGCCAGTTATTGCTAAAGGGGTCACTCCCGGTGAAGGGATCGTCGGCCCTTTCCTCATCGAATAAGGTGCAGGATATATCATATATACCGCTGTGCAAAGCAAGAACTGTAGCTACCTGTTTTATTTTTGAAATTCGATTCTACAACATCTTTAGGTTTCTTTTATTTCATTAATCTCATTAATGAAGTCCCATCATTTAAGTACCTAAACATCACAGATAAATACGACGTACACTTATGCCATCCGCATTCGCCTCGATGTCCCCTCGTGCACCGTTAGGTTAGGTAACTAACGGCAGAGCGGGGCAGGGCTAGCGCGGGTGTAAAACATAAGTACGCCTATATAATATATCATATATACTATATACTGTATCTATCACAGAACATCACATGATCACATCACAGATATCGCAGCAGAAGAAACATATGAAACATTGGATATATTAGGACGTCCGTGTTTTCAATACGAGCCAGTATAAAACACGGATTCCACGGTCGCGATGAATAGCCAAACCCACACCCCTAGACCCCTATGAGAGCGGCAAGCAACCCTACCAATTCTAGAGTTAGGAGAGCCGGACTCGACTCCTCGAGTTGGTCTCCCACTGGACTCCAGAACCCGGTTACTTGTGCTCCCCTCCTTGGGTCTATCCTAGTGCGGAAAAGTAAATAATATACAAAAGGTGACATCTTCCGCAACCTGGAAGTGCCCCAATAAAAGAATATTACATACAAGTTTTTTACATGAATGAAAATGAAAAACACTCATCTCACATAAAAAAAACCCCGGCTATTCAAACACGACGATCCAATATAACATATCCAGCAACACATAACATCACATGTCATCAACGTAAGTAAATATGCGCATCCCAATTGTCGTTGACATATAGCAACGAAACCGGCGATATCACATATTACACTTACGGTCACAGAAAAGAAAGTGTAAAACTACAACAGTTGGAATCCGCAACCTGCATAGACATCGCATGCCTAATCAAATGAATTCCTTAGACATCGCATGCCTAACAATTATAAACCCCGCATTTCAGTCTCATTATCGAAAACACTTTTCAATATCATGTCGGACAATTCAACAAGATTCCCTACATTTTGATCGGATGCTCGTCGCAAACTTTAGTAGACGGCCGCACCCCCGATACCGTCGACTAAGTGCACCAAGGCGGAACACCGCTACCGCGAGCACCCGAACGGATGCTTTCGGCGACGGGGTTCTCCTACAGTCACTTGGTCGGGGCTATAGGGTGTGGCTGTCTATTAAGTTTATCCGGCGAGTATCCGCGTACGCTACGTGATTGCGACGGACTTTTGATCGCATCAAAATTCCGTGGCAACCGATCAAGTGAGACTAAACTGCTATGTTTATAACATTCAAATCAGTTATCTCATAACTACTTGTGGATTCCAATTATTGTATCACATTCCAAATAAATAGAAAATGTTAAACTTTCCGATCGAACAATCAAACACCCAAGTTTTCCCGAAACAGCTCAACACATGAAATTGGTTTAAAAACATCCAGTTCATGCCTCAGTACCAGCGGTCCAGCCGTAGAAGGGTCAAGCCAACGCCTCACATGTGGCACGCCGTACTGCCCCAAACCCTAAGGTTCAAAGGGCAGTTCAAGACGGTCACATAATCGAGTTAAGGTTTGTTGTCTTCTAGAGGGTCCATCGCGTTACTTGCACTACTTAGAACGTCTTTAAACCACGGAAAAATCCAACACTTGGAAATTTCCCGACAGGGGAAAAATTGGGTATTTATATCCGGTTGAACTTTTCAAGATTTTCTAAAATTATCCGGAAAAACACAGACGAAGTTAAACTTCCCGATCGAAACACCGAGTCCCCAATACAACCCAGAAAACTCAACTCTTGAGTAAAAGTTAAAATATCCCAGAAAATACAGTACTAAAATGTATGAATTACTGTGCAAATTTTATTGCAAGAACCTACCTTACTGCCGCGGAACCGCCGCATTAGGCATGCTAATGCCGCGGTTCCGCGGCAGTTTCATCGAATTACGAGCACGAATTTCACAGTAACTCCTAAAATTTCCTGCTGAATTTTTTAGGTATTTTTAATTGGGAAAAAACCACATTTCCAGAAAATGTACAGAGAAGGATTATAGATTTGGGTTTCGGGTTCAATCGGGTTTCTAACTTCGTCTACTCATCGCCTAAGGCTCTAGCTAGGCTCTGATACCACTGTAGGGTTCCTAGGCACGCTAATAAGGTCTCACAAGGTATCAACCATGCCAAATTCAAAAATTCCGGTGCCGATAAACCCTAATACGGATCGTTAACTAGAGTTTAGGCGAAACGAAATGCTACTAAACTACTTTAGTGCTAAGTGAACGGAAATACAACCTTTGTGGATCTGGTCCTCCACCTCCATAGCTCCGTGATGAAGTCCCTCCGCTGTACCCATCGGATCCCGGACTCTCGCGGTGGTTTTATCGAAGAAATGATCGGGCTAGGTCGTCGACTTCGATGCCGAAGATGATCTACGTCGAAGCAAACACAAGATCAAGCTCCAACTTCACCAAGTCAAGAAATTTGTGAAGAAAACACCCTATACTACTTGGCAAGTGGTAGAGGATGAAGAAATAGGAAGTGGGTTCACTTTAGAATTGGATTTCTCACTCTTTTTCTCATATTGCCATTAATGGTTGCAAGTTTTCTTCTTTTGTTGAAGAAGAAGAAGAAGAAGAAGAAGAAGAAGAAGAAGAAATGAATTATGATAAGTCTTTTTGAAATAGGAAATAATATGATACTTATCATAATTGCAACCATAGTTAGGTGTAGAGAATAAACTATGGTTAGGTTGAATGGTTAGGGTTAAGGTAAAAGACAAACTAGCAAGACTATTCAAAGCTTCAAGAAGCTTCAAGTAGCAAACAAAGAAAGCCACCATGATTTATTTTGCCCAAAAATAAATAAAAAGAGTAACTAAATAAGTAAATCAAAACCCTAACCATTAACATAACCATGGTTTAATCATACACACCCAAGTTTGCATGTATCATCAAACATGATACAATCTTGTGCACAAAAGTATATCACATATACAACTTGTGTACAAACAAGTGAGAAAAATATCTTAAGTGAACCAATATTAGTTAATGTAAAGTGATATATCAAATATATAATTATACATTAAATCATTAAATCAACACTTGATTTAACGATCCGGTCATATCGTATATGACCGACTAATATCCAATGTATCGACTTATCGAATCAATCCTCGATTCGATAACTAGGTTATATCGCATAAAACCATTCGATACATTCATCACGAGAATAGAATACGGTATCACATACACGCATTATTCTCGGTCCCACACATATCTCACATGCGCTCCTATTTCGTTTCGCTTGAGCCAGGAAACCTCTGTGTAGGACTCTAAAGACTTGTCAATACGCCGGCAGCAGGAGATGATCATATCAAACACCCAAAAGCCGCAAGCGGTCTGCTAAACGTAACGGCCACCCGGGTATTGAGCGATCAGAAGATCGACGAGCAAGCCCGCTCACACTCCTGTGAATCCAACCAGTAACACTTACCGTACAGTCCGGTCTGTTCATCTGATATGTCGCATATCTCGCCTAGGGGTGGTAAACGTCAGACCCCAATAGCTCGATAAGTCGTGTCGATATGAGGTCTATAACAGTTCGAGAAACTACTGGTAACACTTACCAGTAAATCTCAGCAATCCTGGCCAGGGATTTCCGGTTATAGTCATTCGAACACAGCGTAACATCAACTCCCTATACCGGAAGAGACGAATCCCCTCCTATCGCTCATTGCCTCCATGTGATTCGGGACTGTACCCAAAAACCACCATTTTGCACGCCCTCTTGGACGTGGTAAGGTGGAAATCAAAGCACAGTGGGAATCACACAAGACTCTATGACGATCTCGGGTCAACAGACTACTCTGTACCAGTGTCATCAGAGAACTGCCATCTGACGTAAGGTATAATACCATCTGGGAGTTCTCGGCGAGTCCGTCCAGTGTACCCAGTCTGCACTGAGCACCCGTATATCATCTCTGATGTCAAACACCAATGGATATAGGATCGTCCATCGCCCATCTGTATGGGTCGAGAAGGTATACGCTAGTCTACTCTGGTATATCGATGCCCCGTCTCGATATACCCACGACTAGGGACCTTGAAGGATGTACTTATGGACTACCATGTCCCCACTAGTATGATCTGCATCATAGTCCAGGTAGTCAAGTACGCATCCTAAGGGCTTTACCAACATGTAACAGAGAGACAATCAGTGTATACGTTAAGGTAAAGGGCAACCAGATAGCATACTATCATGTCGAGCAAGAAAGTCCTCCCTATATATGTCCAAGCATCCACTACAATATACATCCTATGTATAGTAATGGCCTCTAGGGCATACATATAACTAACAATATTAAGGGTCGTGCGGGTGGGTTTAATTCAATCGGGAAATGACGGGTTGAACTTGACTAGCAACTTATGATTTGTTGACTATGTTAAGGTCATATAGCTGGTAGGGGTAAAATATTATTGGGAATTTCAAGTGTTGAAATTTGCAATGAGATTGCATACCTCCTATGAGATAGTTGGATCCCGATACCCACTGCGAGTAAGAGTTACTCTTTGGGGAGTTTTACACATTACAATTAGCCGATCAAGTAGGTGTCTAGAAAGGTGTCAACGGGGTTATGCCTCTGGGAAAACGAGGTTTACTT